>CM042999.1:6347076-7547076 GCA_023678885.1 Pogostemon cablin | reverse complement strand
ATAAGGTGCTAATTCTGCTGCCTTTGATATAGTGTGCATACACCTAAGAAAAAAAAGCGTTAGAAAATCAAGACAAGAATAAAGTATTCTAAATTAAACTAGAACTACTAAATTAATAATTAATGCCGTCCCCGGCAATGGTGCCAAGAACTTGATGAGTATTTTCTCAACACACAATATTAATCCCCAAGTATTAAGGATGCTATTGTAGCTTTGATAAGCAACCAAGCAATTATCGAACCCAAAGGACATATTTATTAGATTGTATACTAAAAGTCTGGCTTTTGTATGAAATAATGTTTTAATAATTTAGTTGAAATGAGAATCATATGATCAAACATTTTGCATATTATAATTAATTTATATGTTTTGTGCAAAAGTTCATTTACTTTATACTGTAGATAATATGTTGTGCGACAACACGCGGAAGATCATATTATCGATTTTCTTATAAAGTATAAACAGATGCTCACAACCGAGATAGACGGGGACTCTCTATCGGTATGGTTGTAGTGTGGTTTGGTATTAGTTTGTCTTGACTATAGAATCACATTAGTATACTTGGTGTGTATTGAGTAGGACCGCTTGAGATCGTTCGACTTGTACTGTCTATATAGGAAAACTTGATCTCAGATATTATGGATGTTCATGCTCTTAATCCCTATACAATAATCTCGACATGTAAGGCAGTATATATTTCTTTGATTCATCAATGGTTGAGATTTACATGAATTAAATCAACAAACTTGGTGAGTTGGGAAGTAGTGCTATCTCTATGGTGTGTTGTTGATTATAGAAAGAATTCATATCCGACATAGGTTAATGATGTCCCTTTGAGGAGCTCATAAGGTTTATCATGTAAATCTTGCAAGTGGATTAATTTTGGCATGATAATAAGGTTAAGTGGTACTACTCTTGGATGAGATATTATTAATTTGAGTTGTCAGTAACTAAATTAATTGATGGGCATTTTATATCTTAAACATGGGGAGATTGTCGGGCTCATAATAAGAAGGAGCCCATAACATAATTATGGGATTGGAGTAGCAGTGTAGTAATAATATTTTAGTGGACTATATTATTATTATTGGACTTAAGTATAAACTTTGGGCTAAGCTGGGATACTTAAGCCCAATGGAGGCCCAACTCCAATTTCTCCTCCTGGTCCCTGCTGTAGCCAAAATATAAAAGTCATCTCAGCTTCTTGGAACCCTCACTCTGCGCCGTAACATCATGAAAGAGAGGAAAGAAAGCAGATTGAGAAATCCTGAAGATTGTTGCCCATACAATATCAGGATTAGACTTGGGATATACAACAGAAGATCAAGAGGTTGTTCTCTGTAGCAGATCTTCAACAACATACCCTAGTGAAAGGTATTTGTAAACTTTAATTATTGCTTCCGCTGATCTAGTTTACATGGAACCCTAACGGTTCACACTAGCCAAACGATCAAACGCCAACTATTGGTATCAGAGCGTCAGTTTCGTGGTGAAACGTGACATGTTAGGATAAGGTTAATGTGTTATACGTGATTCAATTATCGTATAAAAAGCATGATGATTAGGGTTTGGTTTATGTGTGAATTTTCCATGAAATTCTATGTTCTTTGTGGCTGGTAATTTGTCTGTATACGCTGCTGCTTGAACACGTTGAACACACACATACACACACGACACACCGATGGCGTTTGGAGAAGACGATACATATGGCACACGGTTGCATGCGAATATCGGGCGTGATGCTCAGAGGTCAGATGGGGCACTCGTTTAGTGTCGTGTAAAGTTGGAGTGTCGCACGATGTCGAGTTGCGCACGCACGGTGACGTGCTGCTCGCGCACAGTAGCACTAATCTGCGCACGGATTAGCACGGCAAGCATTGAGACCTTGTCACACGGCACAAGGCAGGAGCCGTGCGAGGCAGGCGCAGAACAAGGCTGGAGCCGTGCGAGACAGGCGTGGCGCATGGCAGGTGCAATGCAAGGCAGACGTGACATACGGCAACTGCAGTGCAAGCAGGCGTGGCGCACAGTAGGGGCAGTGCGCGGGTCACACGGCACACTACAGGCGCAGTGCGCAGATATCGCGGTACACGACAGGCGCAGTGCGCGGATGGCACAGCACATGGCAGGCAGAGTACGCATATGGCACGCGGCAGGAGCAGTGCGCGGATGGCACACAGCAGGCGCAGATGGCACGACACACGGCAGGCGCAGTGCGCGGATGGCTTGGCGCACTCGTCAGTTTCACATTTAATTCGAGATGTATAACTGCTTTAATTGATTTACTTGTCGATTATTGTTATATATGCTATCCATGTTCTAAGTGATTTATTATTTTAAATTGCTTTTAATAGAAGCATGCTAGGATGTGTATTTTATTATTTGAATATTATATTCATGTTAAAAACCTCTGTGATAAATAATTAAGTGGAAGAGGGGATTGGTAAATAATTTCTACGGCCTCCATTATTGGTTTGTAAGTGATGTGAGTAAACCTGCGTGTTGGCAATAGGCCTTTCTCCACAACGGATGGGTTTATTCACGGATCACTGGTACAAACTTCTTAATGATGATCGTAGGAAGTTATTCAAGCGCGTGTGTACTTCTCCAACTGTAAGGCACATAAGCTTGCGCAATGGACTTGGGATCAAATAATGGTGTACACTTAGGTTTAAATAATAAGTATCCTCCCCAACGGAGTCACTGCTATTATTTGCATGGCTAAAAAAGAACCAACTATTAATTATTTTATCATAAAGTTAGGTTGATAAATGAAATTAATGGGTAAAACCTTCTCTTGTAAATGTTCGAGTTTGTATACGTCCACACTAACGTGGCATGCAAATCCACGGTGCTTGAGATGTTTGTGAATTTTATTTTATATTGTTTTGAGGAAATCAACATAAATTGATAAATTCGAAGCGTTTGATCTGTTTATTTATTTATGATTCTCTGGATTTTCAAATGGCACTCAACTCACTTTCTGTTATACTTAAAGAGCACAAACTTACTGGCACTAATTATGTTGACTGGAAACAAAACATGGACATTGTTTTAACTGCTGAAGATTATATTTTTGTACTCACTGAGGAATGTCCTGCGGAGCCTACTGATGACTCTACAGAAGAGGAAAGAGCTGCTTATAATAGGTGGCTCAAAGTTGATAGGATGTCTAAGTGCTATATATTGGCTTCAATGTCAAGTGTGCTTCAGCATCAGCATCAAGCTATGAACACTGCCTATGATATGATGCAGAATCTTAGGGAACTCTTCGGGCACCAGAGTCGTCCTGCTAGGTCGGAGGCCATGGCTATGTTGATGAATACCAAAATGGCTAAGGGCACTTTCGTAAGGGAGCATGTTCTTAGAATGATGGGCCAACTCAATGAGTTGGAGGTCCTTGGAGCTGAAATCGATGGGGAAACCCAGGTCGATATCATACTCTAAAGCTTGCCTAGGAGTTTTGAGCAGTTCCGTCTCAACTATGGTATGAACAAACGTTTGTACTCATTGGCGGAGCTTCTAACAGAACTAGTGGCAGTGGAATGGCTATTTCGTCGAGCTCCTCAGATTCATGTTGCTGAAAATGCTGCTCATCCTAGGCCGAAAGACGATAGGAATAAGAAGAAGTAAGGAAATTCAGCACCGGTGTACCAAGTGAAGGCAAAGAGTGGTGCGGTCAAGAAGCCTAAAGGCAAGTGCTTCAAATGCAAGTAGTGGGGACACTACAAAGCTGACTGCCCTCTTTTGAAGGAGAGCATGAATGGTAAGTCTTACATATGGTTGTTGAATCGTGTTTAGCGGCTGTATCTGCTGACACTTAGTGTGAAGATACGGGAGCCACTGACCATGTCTGTAATTCTTTGCAGGTGATGAGTGATATTTTCACCTAGATTTTAGTGTCTTTTTATGTGAGTTTTCGTATATTTTTCTCCATATTTTATGTTCTATTTGGTTGTGTTTTGTGTTTTTATGGAAATATGTGAGAAGAGATCCGAAATTTCACCTTCCCCACACACCTCACACACCATTTCCTCCATTTTTTACCTTCATCTTCATCCATTCACCATCTTTTGGATCTACAATCATCCAACCATCAAAATCATCATCCAATTGAAGAAAATAAGCAAGGAAGAGAGGGAGATAACAAGGGAAGGAAGGAAATCACTATTGAAGTGACATCAAGGGAGTTTCCATTCATTTCTTGCATTAAACCTCATTGTTTCATCATGTTTTGTAAGGATATTAATGTCTATGTTCATTTCCTTCTTAATATGGTAGGCTAATCTCCCTTGTGAGATTAGCAACATGAGAGTTGTTGGATAATTTTGGAGATTTGTGTATTTAAGTTCATATGTTGATTGGATCTATGATTTTCTACCATTGATTATTAATTGCTTGAATTGTATTGATGATTTGTGTGTTTAGTTGTTCTAGATATGTGATTAGATTGAGAAATCAATTATATACTTAGAATAATTAAGTGAATCATTTCATCAAACACTTCATGTGCATTATAGATTGTGAAGAGATTGAGAAGTCCTTCATAGTTTAGAACCCTTTGGTAGGACATGTGATTGGTTTGATCGAGAGATTGATTAATTGTGTGAAGGGACTCTCATTTAAGCTTAGTACCTAGTTGGAATTGTTTAAGTGAGAACCAATCCATTGAGCTATTTGATATTCATATCATATCCTTCTCGAGAGGGAGTTTAGGTGATCTTAGTGTTGGCCCTTAGTCTTCAATCCATGATACATATGAATTTGATACATAATTCCTAGAATTTCCACTTTTTAATTGTTGTTAATCTCACTTTTAATCAATTTGGTAAACCACTTTCCATCATCATCTTGTTCGTTTGATCATTGATTGCTTTGATTACTTGTCATTTATTTGTTTACAACCAATCCCATTGATGATTCATCTCTATAAAATTACTACAAACGTGAGATCGCTTAAGCACTAGTGCCTACCTCCCTTGGGTTCGATAATTTCTTGAATTGGTCATTCTCCACTAAACTATGGCTAATCAAATGGCGCCGTTGCCGGGAAGGCAACGGTTGCTAGTAGCTTGAAGAAGGATCGTTTTGAGTAATCTTAATAGAGACATTTTTTTTATTTTATTTGTTTACTTGTATTTGCTTTGTGAAAATTTGTTCTAATTTCTCTTATCTTGAAGGTGTATGCAAACGAGGTCAAAAGGGAAGCAAGTCGAACCAATTGATCTAGAGCTTGAAAATACTTTGAGGAGAAGGAGAAGAGAGAACAAAACCAAAAATAGTGATTTTATGGAGAATTTTCAAGAAGATAATCGCGTGGAGATAGAGCATGATGGGGAAGGAGGACACAATATGAACGTGCATGACAACGCACCTCAATTCAATGCAAATCTTCCTCAACAAGCCTATCAAAATCATGGAGCTATGAACAACCAAGCTTTTCTTCAACAAATGGTGCAACAAGTTATAAGGCAACAAGGCTTTCAACAAGCTTATGCTCCTCCACAACAAGCTTATGTGCCACCACCTCCACCTCCGGTGCAACATGAAATGCAAAATGATCAAAGGGTGATCCGGGATTTCTTCATGCCGAGGACAATGCCACAAATGATGGGACCACCAATTCATGCCAACAACTTTGAATTTAAAATGGGCTTGATTTCATTGGTGAGAGAGCAAAAATTTAGTGGAGCTCCGAATGATGATCCTAATGCTCATTTAGCTCAATTCGTTGAGATTGCCAACACCGTCAAGATGAATGGGGTGAGTGAAGATTGTATCAAGATGAGGTTGTTTCCATTTTCTTTAAAGGATAGAGCAAGAACATGGCTCTCCACTCTTACTCCCGGTACGTGCAACACATAGGACGAACTAGCACAAATGTTTTTGAACAAATACTTCCCACCTTCCAAGACGCTTCAAATGAAGAGCTTGATCACTCAATTCAAGCAAATGCCTCAAGAGAGTTTTTATGAAGCGTGGGAAAGGTTTAAGAATATGCTACGCAAGTGTCCACAACATGGTTTCCCGGAGAATCAACAAGTTGGATTTTTCTATCAAGGACTTGTGAATGGGCAAAGAGTGCTTGTTGATGCTTCGGCAGGTGGATCCGTACTTGGAGTGACTCCGGAAAGGGCCATAAAATTTTTTGAAGAGATTGCTACAAATGTGTACCAATGGCCATCGGAGAGGGTAAGTGGATGCTATGGATTTGAAAGTTTTGATCAAGAGCAACAATATAATGTGAAGAGTGTAAGTGTTGAACCAAGTATGCCAAGCATGGAAAAGATAGTGGCGGAGGTCATGAAGCAAATAAGCTAATTGTGAACAATCAAGGAGCGAATATGGTTGAGGGGCTACAAGTAGAGCAAGGTGTGCTACCTCCGAATGTTGTGAATGGTGAACAATGGGCCAACTCTATGCCACGTGTTGAGGATGTGTCGTACATGCAAGGAAGAAACTACCAAGGGAATTTCCAAAACAATTACCAAGATAATTTCAACCAAAGTCAAGGAAACTATTCACCAAGGCAAGGGGGCTTTAATAGTCAAAGTAGTGGAAGCTCATACCCACAACAACAACAAAGGCAAAGCAACTTCTCTTACTCTAAACCGAGCAATGCGGTTGCGTATCCTCCGAGATATCAACCGGGAGCTAAGGCACCGAACAATGAGGGAAGAGCATCAACCGATGAGCTACTTGAACAATTGATTGCATCAAACAAAGCTAGAGATGAAGCTAATGAAAGAAGATTCAAAGCTCTTGAGGAAAATAATGAAAGAAGATTAAAAGCTATTGAGGAAAATAGTGATAGAAGATGCAAAGCTTTGGAGTACAATGTTGGACAAATGGCAAGTTCATTGAGTGCTCAACAAAAAGGAAAGTTTCCGGCCACAACCGAAGTGAATCCCAAAGCTCAATATTTGTTGGTTGATATGAAGGAGGAACGAAAGGTTGAAGAAGGGTTGGTGGAAAGCAAGGTTGTTGAAGAAATGGAAGAGATAAGTAAGAAAGAAGAGAAGGGGCTTAAATGGATACCTAAGTGGAAAAAGGTGCAAGAGGAAAAGAAAGTGGAAGAAAAGGGTAAAGAAGAGGAGTACAAACGTGATTATTGGGGTATTCCGATCACTCCATTCCCTATTCCCTATCCACAAATATTTGTAAAAGAGGAGAAGAAAGAGGAGTTTGAGGAGTATGTGAAAGAGCTCAAGAAAAAGTATGAGAAAAAAAGGAAAGAAGAGCAACCCGAAGCAAGTGGATCAATGCAAAAAGGGGGGCCTACAAAAGTTGGTGATCCGGGGAAGTTCATAATCCCTTGTGATTTTGAAAAGAAAGGTACCCTTGATGCATTGTGTGACTTGGGGGCAAGCGTTAACGTGATGTCTCATGCCACGTTCAAAGACCTTGCAATTGGAAAGCTAAAGCCTACTACTATCCGTCTTGAAGTTGTCAATGGTGAGGTTGTGAAGCCACTAGGAATTGTTGAAGACGTGGAGGTAAAGGTGAAGGGGCTAGCTTTCCCGGTCGACTTCATGATTTTGGAAGTGAAGGCGGACCCCAAAGTTCCACTCATTTTGGGAAGGCCATTTCTAGCTACGGGAAGAGCAAGAATTGATGTTGGTAGAGAAGAGTTATCCTTGAGCTCAAAAGGAAAGAGTGTCACGTTCATGTGTAAGAAGGAAAAAGGAGCCAAGTCTCACTTAAAGCCTCCGGATGATTTCGATGATCATGATTCTCTTCTCTTTGACAATTTAAATTCATTTCTTCATGATTATATGAAATTGTCAAATGCTAACTTGTCTTCTTGTGATGTTAATAGGATGAAAGCATCGGAGCTCGATTGGAAACTCGACAAAGGAGAAAGAGGAAGTCCACTAGAATCACTTCTCAATGACGATTTGATGCTTGTAAGCAAGAATGGTGAGGTTGAGCTAGTGGACAAGAAGAAGGCCAAGCTACTGTTTAAAGTGAGGATGCGAGGAGAAAGTGGGATGGACGATCATTTGGTCCAATGATCGTAAAATTCCGTCTGGCTTGAAGATGTTAAACTTAGCACTAAATGGGAGGCAACCCATTCTTTTGTTATTTTGATGCTTTTTGTTGATTTTGGTCTTGTAGGTGGATTATGCTCGTGAGAAAAAGAATGTTGAAGAAAGGAGAAGAGCTTCATGGATTTGAGTAAAAATGTCAGCATTTGTTGCAAACTTAATTCTCGACTCTTGTATCGAGTCAAGTTTGGGGGGAAAGTGCATGGTGAACATAGCTTGAGTCGTGTGGATGCGTTTACTTCTTCACAAGAAGATCATCAATGGAAACTACAAGGGTAAGTCCCACCACTTTTTGCAAACTTAATTCTCACCTCTTAGTTCGATTTAAGTTTGGGGGGAGAGTGCGTGGTGTGACTCACCACTTAAGTGTGTTTGATATGATGATATATTGATGATGAAAGGTCTTCTTGTAAAATTCACCCAAATTTTAAAATTTTCTCATGAGTTTGGTTGGATTTTGGTATGATTGGTTGTGTTGAAGTGCATGTGAATCCATATTTTTAAGGCAATTGTTGAGCTAATGGTGTTGTATGAGTTTGAGTATGAATGAAGGGTATTGGAAGCACAAATGGAGCTTGGAGCGAACGCTTTCCTTACCAAATGCCTATTGAGAGAGTACTCTACACCTTATCACTTTTAGTTGCTTGATATAATTTGATTTGGATTGATGTGATTTGCATGCTACTTCATTTGTTATGTTTTTGGGAGGTTTCCTTTTCAATAATGTTGGTATGATTGTGAGCTTACATTGTTATGGATGAGTTGAATACGTGCTTCATTGTTAATGATGGTGATTTTTGTTTTTGCATGTTATGTGTTTTTGTTTTATTTCTTGTTTGTTGAGTCTTTATTTTATATTTTGTGTGTTTTCTTATTTTTGTGTTGTATGTTTGGTGGTTTGTTTTGGGATGTTGTGAGTCATTTTTGAATATGAGTGATGATATATTGTGGTAGTAAGTGATGACAAGTTATGATTAAGAATCTCTACACTTTCGAATTGTGACATGTTTTACTTAACTTGTTCAATTTTGAGATGAATGTGGTGTAATAAGTTTCTTAAGGTCCAATGCATAAGCTTGTGAGAATTTGAGCCTCAACCGTGCATATATGGTTTTTTTTTCTTCATGAGTGGATTGGTTGTGTTTGATAAGCTAGAACTTGCTCAAGGACTATAGGAACGAGCCCGATTTGTGGAGATTAGTGACATGATCTAAGGCCATCCTTGTTATTATAGTCATTACTATATATTTCCCTACCATGAACATCATCCCTAGTCAACCATTTTGAGTCTTAAAGCCTATTTATTGTGATATAAGCACATTACAAGCCATGATTACCCACTTAAGCCTTACATATATACCATTTGTGTGGGTGATTGAGGAGATGATGGTTTACAAGGTTTGATATGAGAAATGTGCAAGAAAAAGAAGGAAATAGTAAACAAGCAAGAAAAGGATGAAAAGAGCTAAATCAAATACATATGCAACTATCAAAGTAAAAAGGAGCAAATCAACAAAAATATGCTTAAGTACTTAAAAGTTCAAAGAAGGAAGCATGCATTAAAAGAAGCTCAAAATTTAAGGGAAGTTGATGATTAGTGCTTGTGAATACCAAAGTTGAGAAAGGAAGAAAGAAAAGTGGAGAAGTTGAGGAAGTTGATCATCTCTTCGATTACTTACACTTGTTAGTCACTATTATCCCTACTTTTCCTACCTTACCAAAGAGCCTATCATTACATCCCAATTAAAGACCTTTTTGATCATTAATTTAAACTTTGGTGGTTTGTGAATGTAGTCCACGAGCAAGCTTATAGCGAGTCGAGCCAATCGATTGATGAGTGTTGTTTTACCCTACTTTAAAGAGGTTGAGTGAAATTGATATCTATGTGAGGCTTGGACTAAAAAGGGACTGTATTACACTATCATTCTCTTTAGATTGAACTTGTTAATTCTTCATGTCATGAATCTAATGTTGTAGGATGACTTAGCATAAATTGTGATTCTTATTAGTATTGATGTGTTGTTACTTATGTTCGTTTAGTTTTCCTAGGTAAAAATCACTCTCCTTGGTTTATCATTTTCGTTGTGCGGGGACGCACAACACTTTAAGTTTGGGGGTGTGATGAGTGATATTTTCACCTAGATTTTAGTGTCTTTTTATGTGAGTTTTCGTATATTTTTCTCCGTATTTTATGTTCTATTTGGTTGTGTTTTGTGTTTTTATGGAAATGTGTGTGAATGAGCTTAAACCTATAATTTTCACTTTTTATTTGATGCTAGATATGATAAGGAAGACGTAGGAAAAAACGGATCTCAATTCGGAGTTGAAACGAGGGAGAACGAGCCAAAACAGTGAAGAAATATAGGAGCCAGCACCAACACGGGCCGTGTAGCCAACACGGCCCTGTAAGCGATGGTCGTGCGGCGACACCTATTCGTTCAGCACGGGCACCTTAAGGCCGTGTCCAGTCGCACGAGTCGTGTTGGCAGCACGAGACGTGTCATCAACACGGCCCTGTAAGAAAAGGCCGTGCGGGAGCATCAGTTTACACGACACGGCCACCTTATGGCCGTGTGACAGAGCACGACTCGTTCTGTGTAAAATCCTGGAAAAAAATCAGAATCCTTCTAGAAGTTTCCCAAGGGGTATAAATACCCAATACTTCAATATGTGAGAAGAGATCCGAAATTCCACCTTCCCCACACACCTCACACACCATTTCCTCCATTTTTCACCTTCATCTTCATCCATTCACTATCTTTTGGATCTACAATCATCCAACCATCAAAATCATCATCCAATTGAAGAAAAGAAGCAAGGAAGAGAGGGAGATAACAAGGGAAGGAAGGAAATTACCATTGAAGTGACATCAAGGGAGTTTCCATTCATTTCTTGCTTAAACCTCATAGTTTCATCATGTTTTGTAAGGATATTAATGTCTATGTTCATTTCCTTCTTAATATGGTAGGCTAATCTCCCTTATGAGATTAGCAACATGAGAGTTGTTGGATAATTTTGGGGATTTGAGTATTTAAGTTCATATGTTGATTGGATCTATGATTTTCTACCATTGATTATTAATTGCTTGAATTGTATTGATGATTTGTGTGTTTAGTTGTTCTAGATATGTGATTAGATTGAGAAATTAATTATATGCTTAGGATAATTAAGTGAATCATTTCATCAAACACTTCATGTGCATTATAGATTGTGAAGAGATTGAGAAGTCCTTCATAGTTTAAAACCCTTTGGTAGGACATGTGATTGGTTTGATCGAGAGATTGATTAATTGTGTGAAGGGACTCTCATTTAAGCTTAGTACCTAGTTGAAATTGTTTAAGTGAGAACCAATCCATTGAGCTATTTGATATTCATATCCTATCCTTCTCGAGAGGGAGTTTAGGTGATCTTAGTGTTGGCCCTTAGTCTTCAATCCATGATACATATGAATTTGATACATAATTCCTAGAATTTCCACTTTTTAATTGTTGTTAATCTCACTTTTAATCAATTTGGTAAACCACTTTCCATCATCATCTTGTTCGTTTGATCATTGCTTGCTTTGATTACTTGTCATTTATTTGTTTACAACCAATCCCATTGATGATTCGTCTCTATAAAATTACTACAAACGTGAGATCGCTTAAGCACTAGTGCCTACCTCCCTTGGGTTCGATAATTTCTTGAATTAGTCATTCTCCACTAAACTATGGCTAATCAGCAGGGGTTCCACCAAACCCGACAGCATAGTGAAGGGGAGATTACTATACTCATAGGGAATGCTACAAGAATAGTGGTTGTCGCAGTGGGAGACGTTTATTTATTTTTCGATAAGAATAAAACTCTTATTTTGAGGAATTTTCTTTATGTACCTCATTTTAGAAAGAATTTAATTTCGGCTTCTAAATTGTTTATGGATGGATATTCTGTTTCTTTTAATGACAAGGTTGTTATAAGGAAAGATAGAATTATTATCTGTAATGGTGCATTGATAGATAATTTGTATACTCTTAATCTAATTTCTCCCACGGTGCAACAAATTGAAACGAATGATACATCTACTAATAAGAGAAAAAAACCTTCGAAAATGAACCAAACATATCTTTGGCATCTAAGACTTGGTCATATTAACTTGAGTAGGATTCAAAGGTTTATAGCTGATGGACTTCTGAGTTCATTAGTAGTGGAAAATTATCCAACTTGCAAATCCTGCTTAGAAGGAAAAATGACAAAAAGGCCTTTTAAGGCAAAGGGGTATAGAGCCAAGGATCTGTTGGAATTGGTTCATTCTGATTTATGTGGTTCTATGTCTATCCATGCAAGAGGGGGTTATGAATATTTCGTCACTTTCATTGACGATTATTCTAGATACGGATATATTTATTTGATGCACCACAAGTCTGAGTGCTTTGATAAATTCAAAGAGTACAAGGCTGATGTGGAAAAGCAACTTGAAAAATATATCAAGACACTACGATCTGATCATGGTGGTGAATACCTCTTGGGAGAGTTTAGGAATTATTTATCGGAGAAAGGGATTGAATCTCAATTATCTGCGCCGGGCACACCCTAGCAGAATGGTGTAGCGGAAAGAAGGAATAGGACTCTTATGGAAATGGTAAGATCAATGATGAGTTATTCGGAATTACCTCATTCGTTTTGGGGATACGCCTTAGAAACAGCGGCTTACATTCTTAACTTAGTACTTTCTAAGTCAGTAGCTTCCACACTCATTGAATTGTGGACTAAGCAAAAGCCTAGTCTGAAATACTTTTGGATTTGGAGTGCTCCGGCACATGTTTTGAAGACAGATACTGAAACGTTAGAGTCGCATACGGAAGTTTATCTGTTTGTAGGATATCCTAAAGGAACGAAGGATGGTTTGTTTTATAATCCAAAAGACCAAAAAGTGATCGTGAGCACGAACGTTAGATTTTTGGAAGAGAATTATGTAATGAACCACAAACCCATGAGTAAAATTGTTCTAGAAGAAGTAAGAGGGGAAACACCAAACATAATACCAACTGTATAAGAGGACATACCACAGAACACTGCACCGCGTGTCACACCTGATACACAATTGCCTGCGGAACCTCGTCGTAGTGGGAGGGTTGTGAGACAACAGGATAGATTCATGGGATTGGGAGAGTCTTCAGACTTGGTCCCTGGTGAACATGAAATTGACCCATGGAATTGCAACGAAGCACTGCAAGATAAAGATGCTCAATCATGGCAAAAGGCAATGAAATCTGAAATAGAATCTATGTATTCTAATCAAGTCTAGGAGCTTGTAGAACCACCCAATGGTGTAAAAGCTATTGGATGCAAGTGGGTCTATAAAAGAAAAAGAGGATCTAACGGTAAGGTGGAAACCTTTAAAGCAAGGCTTGTGGTTAAAGGATATACTCAGAAAGAATGAATCGATTATGAGGAAACCTTCTCACCTGTAGCCATGCTTAAGTCAATCCGGATTCTTTTATCTATTGCTGCTCATATGGATTATGAGGTATGGCAGATGGATGTCAAGACAGCTTTCCTGAATAGAAGTCTTGAGAAAAACATCTATATGAAGCAACCAAAGGGATTCATTGCAAAGAGCGAAAAGCATCTTGTGAGCAAGCTTAATAGGTCCATTTATGGATTGAAACAAGCTTCAAGATCATGGAACATCCGTTTTGATAAAGTAATCCAGTCATATAGATTTATTCAATGTCCGGATGAATCATGTGTGTACAAGAAGAGTGACAGAAATGTAGTGGTTTATCTTGTACTCTACACGGATGATATTCTTCTTATTGGAAACAAATTAAAGGTATTGTCGGGCATAAGGGTATGACTTTCCAAGCAGTTTGAAATGAAGGACTTAGGAGATGCCAAACACATTCTTGGGATCAAATTAATAAAGGATCGCAAGAAAAGAATGTTGTGCTTATCCCAAGCTTCATACATTGATACAATCCTGGCTCGGCTTAGCATGTAAGATTCCAAGAAAGGTTTTCTACCTTTCAGACATGGAATACCTCTATCTAAGGAAATGTGTCCAAAAACACAATAGGAAATAGAGCAAATAAAGCTGGTACCTTATGCTTCGGCAGTAGGAAGCCTCATGTATGCTATGCTATGTACAAGACCAGATATCTGTTATGACGTGGGCATGGTCAGTAGGTAAAAAAGTAATCCAGGACAAGGGCATTGGACTATGGTAAAGCATATTTTGAAGTACCTGCGAAGGACTAGGGATTATATGCTGGTTTATCGGGCGGATACTTTGTTACCTTTGAGTTATACTGATTCGGATTTTCAGTCAGATAGGGATGCTAGTAAATCCACCTCGGGTTATGTGTATACTCTTGGAGGAGGAGCCATAATATGGAGGAGTGTAAAGCAGAAATGTGTTGCTGACTCCACCATGGAAGCTGAATATGTAACAGCCTCTGAGGCAGGTAAAAAAGCAGTATGGCTTAGGAACTTCTTAATGGACTTGGATGTGATTCCTGGTTTGCCCAAAACGATCACAATTTATTGTGATAACAATGGTGCAATAGCAAACTCGAAGGAACCACGAGCCCATAAGGCGAGTAAACACATTGAGTGCAAGTACCACCTGATACGAGACATCGTTAAAAGAGAAGAGCTCGTTGTTGCTAAGATTGTATCGGAGGATAACCTGGCTATCCTTTTACTAAGAGCCTTCCAGTGAAAGCGTTTGATGGGCATGTAGAAGGAATGGAGATTAGATGTGTCAGCATAGTCTTTTAGTATAAGTGGGAGATTGTTAGATTGTATACTAAAAGTCTGGCTTTTGTATGAAATAATGTTTTAACAATTAATTTAAAATGAGAATCATATGATCAAATGTTTTGCATATTATAATTTATTTATATATTTTGTGCAAAAGTCCATTTACTTTATACTGTAGATAATATGTTGTGCGACAACACGCGGAAGATCATATTATCGGTTTTCTTATAAAGTATAAACAGATGCTCACAACCGAGATAGACGGGAACTCTCTATCGGTATGGTTATAGTGTGGTTTGGTATTAGTTTGTCTTGACTATAGAATCACATTAGTGCACTTGGTGTGTATTGAGTAGGACCGTTTGAGATCATTCGACTTGTATTGTCTATATAGGAGAACTTGATCTCAGTTATTATGGATGTTCGTGCTCTTAATCCCTATACAATAACTTCGACACGTAAGACATTATATATTTCTTTGATTCATCAATGGGTGAGATTTACATGAATTAAATCAACAAACTCGGTGAGTTGGAAAGTAGTGCTGCCTCTATGGTGTGCTATTGATTGTAGAAAGAATCCATGTCCGACATAGGTTGATGATGTCCCCTTGAGTAGCTCATAAGGTTTATCATGTAAATCTTGCAAGTGGATTAATTCCGGTATGATAATAAGGTTGAGTGGTACTACTCTCGGATGAGATATTAATTAATTTGAGTTGTCAGTAACTTAATTAATTGATGGACATTGTATATCTTAAATATAGGGAGACTGTCGGGCTCATAATAAGAAGGAGCTGATTAGCTATAATATAGTGGGCATGACCAATTAAAGAAATTATCGAACTACAGGGAGGAATGTACTAGGGTCTAAGCGATCTCGTGTTTGTCATAGTATTATAAAGATGAACGAGAATAGGAGATAATCAAGAAATGACAATAAAATAAAAGGATAGATGAATGAAAGTTGGATGAATGAGCCAAGTAGATAGAGATGAGATTAGCAATACTTAAAGCATGGAAAATCTAGGTATCATGCAATGAATTCATATGTGTCATGGGTAAGAGACTAAGGGCCAACACTAAGATCACCTAAACTCCCTCTCAGAATGAATAGGATATGGTTCTAAACATAGCTCAATGGATTGGTTCTCACTTAAACAATTCCAACTAGGTACTAAGCTTAAATGAGTGTCCCTTCACACAATTAATCAACCTCTCGATCAAACCAATTAAATGTCCTACCAAAGGGTTCTAAACTATGAAGGACTTCTCAATCTCTTCCCAATTTATAATGCACATGAGGTGTTTGATGAAATGATTCACTCAATTATCCTAAGCATGTAATTGATTTCTCAATCTAATCACATATCTAGAACAACTAAACACACACATCAACAAAACAAATCAAGCAATTAATAATCAATGATAGAAAATCAATTAACACATTCAACATAATCATTCAATTGCAAAATACCCAAAATTATCCAATACAATTCATATTGCTAATCTCACAAGGGAGATTAGCCTCTCATGTTCATAAGAAAATTAACATAGACATTAAAATCCTTACAAAACATGATAAACAATAGGTTTCAATACAAAGTGTAGATGAAAACTCCCTTGGATGTCTCCAATGGTGATCTTCTTCTCCCCCTTGCAATTCACTTCTCTTCCTTGCTTCTCTAATTACTTGGATGAAGGATTTGATGGTTGGATGAAGGTAGATCCAAAGGGTGAAGAATGGATGAAGGTGAAGGTGAAAAATGGAGGAAATGGTGTGTGAGGTGTGTGTGGAAGGGTGGAATTTCGGATCTCTTTTCAATTGTTGAATAAAGGGGTATTTATACCCCTTGGGAAGCTTCTAGAAGGATTCTGATTTTTTCTAATCCCAGACACGACACGAGTCGTGCGACGCAACATGGCTATAAGGTGGCCGTGTTGTGTCTTCTGTTGCTCTCACACGGCCATTCTGGACAGGGCCGTATTACGCAACACGCCTCGTGTGCTGCAACACGGCTTGTGTGCTGCAACACGGCTGGTGTGCTGCAACACGGCTCATGTGCTGTAACACGGGCACAGGGTGGTCGTGTTGGATCTTCTGATGTCGGCACACGGCCACTTCTTACAGGGTCGTGCGCTGTACACGACCCGTGTTCTTGCTGCCCTGCTTCCTCTTTCACTGTTTTGGCTCGTTCTTCCTCGTTTCAACTCCGAATTGAGATCCGCTTTTTCCTACGTCTTCCTTATCATATCTAGCATCCAATAAAAAGTGAAAATCATAGGTTTAAGCTCATTCACACACATTTCAATAAAAACACAAAACACAATCAAATAACATACAAATACGGATAAAAATATACGAAAACTCACATAAAAAGATACTAAAATCTAGGTGAAAATATCACTCATCACACCCCCAAACTTAAAGTGTTGTGCGTCCCCGAACAACGAAAATGATAAACCAAGGGGTGAGATTTTTCACCTAGGAAAAGACTAAACGAACATAAGCAATAACACATTAATAATAATAAGAATTACAAACTATGCTAAGGCATCCTACAACATTAAACTCATAACATGAAAATTTAACAAGTTCAATCTAAAGAGAATAAAAGTATAATATAGTCTCTTTTTGGTCCAAGCCTCACATAGGTTATAAATGTCACTCAACACTCTTTAAAGTAGGGTAAATCATCATTCATTAACCGATTAGCTCGACTCGCTATAAGCTTGCTCGTGGAGTACATTCACAAACCACCAAAGTTTAAATTAATGATCAAAAAGATCTTTAATTGGGATGTAATGATAGGCTCTTTGGTAGGGTAGGAAGAATGTGGATAATAGTGACTAAACAAGTGTAAGTAATCGAAGAGATGGCCAATTTCCTCAACTTCTCCACTTTTCGTTTCTTCCTTTCTTTTCTTTATTACTCACAAGCACTAATCATCAAATTCCTTGGATTTCTTTAGCTTCTTTCAATGCATGCTTCCTTCTTTTGACTTTTAATACTTGAGCATTTCATTGTTTCTTTGCTCATTTTCTTGTTTTGAGGTTGCATGTTCACTCTTGTTTGTGCTATTTTCATCCTTTTTTTTTTCATTTGTTTACCATTTCCTTTTCTTCTTTTTCTTCCTCATCAAACCTTTCTAGCCATCATCTCCTCAATCACCCACACAAAGGGTATATATACATGGCTTAAGAAGGTAATCAAGGCTTGTAATGGCTATATTCATAATAAAAAGGCTTAAAGGCTCAAAATGGTTAACTAGAGATGATGTACATGGTAGGAAAATATATGGCAATGACTATGAATAACAAGGATGACCTAAGATCATTTCACTAATCTCCACAAATCGGGCTCGTTCCTATAGTCCTTGAGCAAGTTCTAGCTTATCAAACACAACCAATCCACTCATTAAGAAAAACCATGTATACACGGTTGAGGCTCAAATTCTCACAAGCTTATGCATTGGACCTTAAGAAACTTATTACACCACATTCATCTCAAAATTGAACAAGTTAAGTAAAACATGTCACAATTCGAAAGTGTAGAGATTCTTAATCATAACTTGTCATCACTTACTACCACAACATATCACCACTCATGTTCAAAAATGACTCACAACCTCCCTAAACAAACCACAAAACATACCAAGACAAAAATAAGAAAACACACAAAACATAAAATAAAGACTCAACAAACACGAAACAAAACAAAAACACATAACATGTAAGAATAAAAATCACCATCATTGAAAAATGAAGCACACATTCAAATCATCCATAACAATGTAAGCTCACAATCATCCCAACCTTGATTGAAAAGGAAACCTCCCAAAAACATAACACATAAAGTAGCATGTTAATCCATCAATCCAAATCAAAATATGTCAAGTAACTAGAAGTGATAAGGTGTAGAGTACTCCCTCAATAGGCATTTGATAATGAAAGCGTTAGCTCCAAGCTCCATTCATGCTTCCAATACCTTTCACTCATGCTCAAAGACTCAACAAACACCATTAGCTTAACAATTTCATAAAAATATGGACAATCATGCACTTCAACACCACCAATCATACCAAAATCAAACCAAACTCATGAGAAAAATTTTAAAATTAGCCCAAAAATACGAAAAGTATATGCTTTCAAGACAAAGTATGTCACACTACGCCATATCTCCCCAAACTTAAATTGAAACAAGAGTTTCGAGGTAAGTTTGCAAAAAGTGGTGTGACATACTTTCACACTTCAAATCAAGCACTTATCGTTTGTCCAATACGCATTCTCCTCACAAGCACAATCAACATACATACCAAAAATGCAAAACAAGCAAATCCACCATCCTTATTTAAAGCAATAAATAAAGTAATAAAGATAATGATGGGTTGCCTCCCATCTAGCGCTAGGTTTAACGTCTTCAAGCCGGACGGGATATGGAGAACTCATCGGAATGGCCACGGATATCTTTCGTCCTTGCCATCGAATTTTAACCGTTGTGCTTCTTCCTCTATTAGGCATTTGTGGCAAGTGACGACCTCAGTTGCATCCTTCGAGCATGGCTTCAAAAATTCAACTATCTTGATCTTACACTCCATTGCCCTCTCCATTCTTGAACACCACTTATTCCTCCTTACCAAATAGATCTCCAACATCTCTTCGAGTTCTCTTTTGTTTCTAAGGATATGAGAAAAATCAATGGGTAAAACAAAATCAATGTAAACAATATTATCAAGTTCAAAGCAACTTAAAGAGTTTAAAGGTTTAGAAATGCTCATTTCACTCTTCAAGTCATCATCATTTGTTTCTAGACTTTGTTCCTCTTCATCAACATCATTTGCCTCAATAGGCTCTTCAAACACCTCATTTGATTCTTCATCCCCCAAATTCTCTTCTTTCTCCAACTCTTCTTCGACTTTGCTCTCCTCTTCAAGTTCTTCAACTTGTTGAAAATTGGTCAAAGCACTTACAATTTGGCTCACTTGATGCTCCAAGGCTTTGAATCTTTGGTCAATAGCTTCCTCAATAGCTTTGAATCTTCTTTCATTAGCTTCATCAATCTTTCTCCTTGTTTCATCTCGAGCTTTAATAGATTCAATCAACTTCTCAATCAATACTTCTAAAGATGATTTTTGTTCTTTGACTTGTTGAAAGTCTACTCCCTCTTGGTTGTCACAATTCCATTCTTGAATTGGTGGATAATTCCCATGAAAACTTCCTTCATAGTTATGTTGAAAATTTCCTTGGAAATCATCCACTCCCATGAAAGAAACATCTCCTACTTGATGCGTAGGCATCCTCCACTCTTCTTGCTCCATAGGACTAGGAATCGACACACCTTGCACATTTTGAGCACCCCCCAAACTTGAACTAGACAAGACTTGACCATAAGCACCTTGATTCATCATCCTTATTTGTCTTGTCACTTCCAAAGTAACTTGGGTAATTATCTCGGAGGATTCATTTTGAAGAAAACTTGATTGAGGATCTTGACCTTCATCACTTCCTTGAGCACTTCTTCTATATAATTCAAGTAAGGCGTAGTTTAGAAACGGAGGAGAAGTGTTGGTGTTGGGATTTGGTGGAGAATAAGTGTATGCTTGATACGGATGGAATGTATTTGCATTGTAAGCTTGTTGTCATTCTCCATTTCTTCCTTGATTGTAGTATTGAGAGCTATCTTGATTAATTTGGAAGTTGTACCCATAGTTTCTCTCATTCATGTAGCCTCTTTATTGTGGAGGTGGAACCCTTGCAAATTGATCCCCAAAGACATTTGTGAATTGGTTCCAACCATCCATTTAAATGCTCTTCTCAAGGCTTACTACAATTCTTCTCAAACTTGCTATTTTTGGCTTTGATCCCCCTTCCTCTTCTCTCAAGGTAGTTTCACGTACCTATCAAAACAAAAAAATATGATCAAAAATTTTCCAAAACAAATAATAAAAAGCAATAAAAATATCTCTATTAATACCAATCGAAACACTCCTTCGTTAAACCACTAGTGATATGCTGTCGCGGGCGTACCAAAATATAATTTATATTTCAAACTCACACTTATAGGTAGTATAGTAGTAAGTAGGGTCGAACCCAAGAGAGTATAACGAACTCTAATTAAATTAAAGTGTTACTAACATATAAAATAAAAAAAAGGGGGGGTTTTGTTTGTGAAAAATTGATAAATACTCAAATAATAAATCAACTCAATATTTAAATAACAAAGTAGATGAAAATTAATATAAAATTAACCAAGTGATAAAAGCCTAGTTTAGGATATCGATCCCCTCCCGTTTACTAAATTACTTAATTATTTGAATATAAACATCTAGTCTAGTGCACAAACTCAAATCCCTAGATTGACGGTACGACCAATCAACCCGAATGTTCTTACGTTCATCAACTAGGGTACGACCACTAAATTGAACTATCTACGAGTGACCCTATGGATTCGAACTCGTAGATGCATTAAAACTCTAAACATAGGATTACTAGGCTACGAAATCCGGCTAGGCATCATACAACCTAGATTTTATTACACCTAGAGGGAATTATCTCTATTTGTTACTTAATCCAATTCCTACAACAATTACGGATTGTAGTTCATAGAATAACAGTAAGCAATTAAATAATTAATCTAGTTGATCAGGCCAAAATAATTATTAAATTACTATAGGAACATCAACGCATGTAATAAAATAAACTTGCACACAAGATTCAACGTAAAAATCCTAAATAATTAAATTAATTATTCTACGGGAGGTTCACGAATCCTAAACTAGAAAAGGGGATTAGCCCCGCATGTTCATAAAAAAATAAGAAATAAAAATATAAAAACCGATTGTGTCGATCGCTCTTGCACTCTCACGTAAATCTGTCTGTTGGGAAGAGCCGATGCTTCACGCCAATTATCCTCACGTTCCTTTCCGTTCTGATCGTGTTCTGCTGCCCCCCAATTAACGTGTTTTTCCTCCCAAAAATAATTATCTCCCATAAATATCTCTATCTTGATCCCCAAGTAATCTTGTTTGATCTCTTTCCTTACTTATCTCTTCCTAAAATATCTCAAGGATCTTTTCTTTTCTTGTTGACTAATCTATCGTGCCTTCTCCACAATATGGGCCTGACTTGGGCTGATCTCTTCACTGGAATTTAAGAGACAATACGAGAATATGTCCAACAACACTTTCCTTATTTATGCTGAATTTTCGTTCTCCTCACTGACACTGATGGGGTCAGTGTCAGCTACTTGGCAGCAACGAATTTCCTACACAATCAGCCAATTACCACATCAATTTATAACATTAAATCCTCAATTAACCAAAGACAAGATAAGTCAATTTAGCACCCAAATTAGCACATAAGTCAATCAATTAAACATGAATTTCAACCAAATAATTATGCTAGAATATGACTTATCAAATCTCCCCACACCTAAACTTTGCTTGTCCTCAAGCAAACCAAAATCATAGAGAATAGAAAACCAAGGAACATCTACCAAGACAAATGAAAGTTACACACTTCAAGAGACAAGCAAACAATGAGCATTCGGAACTAAATAAAACATGACTCTTCACTCAAAGTCTGCAACTTTCATGGCTTCAAATTTTTCAAAATTCCATGGCCTCACACAGATTCACTCAATAACACTCATATGTATGATCTAGGTAGCAAGTTCACTCAAAAATTGAACAAGAAAAGTCATTATCATAGGCTTGCTCCCAAATCAATTCTCCACCAATTTTAGATGAATCATATGCAACAATCAAAGGGTCTTCGAGTGGGTTGTAATGGGGCTTTAGGTCAGGGTAAGGTAAATAAAGAGATAAGAATGGCTAAATGCATCACTTCACAACATGTGATCTCTACAAATCAAAACATCCATGATTACCCCTTCTTCTCATTTTCACAACACCCTTTTTCTTGCACTAAAAATCTCCCCACACCTGCCCCTTTCATAGACTAGGAACAGCAGGTGTCACACTTACAAGAATCACTGTTTCTTAGATAATTAACAACTCAACACAAACAATATCAGCAACTCCTTTTTCCTTTTCTCTCTTTTTTTTTCAAGAATTTTCTTTTCTTTTTAAATTCCTTCCTTCCTTTTCTTTCTTTTTTTTTTTCAACATTCCTTCCTTTTCAATCCAACCATAAAGTATTTCCTCAAGTTCACACATTTCAAAATGATGAAGGGTTCAAGTGGAGAAGTTTAAGAAAGAAATGGGAATTCAAGGTTTATTTTATGTGCTTACGATCCAAAGAAAAGGCTCAGGCTCAACGTGGCTTCCCTAAAGTTTTCATATTCAGGTGGGACAATATAAGCCAAGAGGGGTTAATCCTAAGTGCCCTTATCATTTTATCACTCACAACCAATCACATGATCTTGAAATGCATTCAAAAGAGCAAGTTCTAGAATGAACAATTCAAATTCAATGCACTCAAGAAAGAAGTTCAATAGAGCTTATAGATGATAGCTCGTTAAGGCTCAAAAGCTCACAAAAATTGGGTATAATTTGCCATGAAATTCTCAAAAATTTGAGCCACTACAATTACAAAAATTTTACAAAGATTATCACACTCCAACAGTTCCTAAACATCATAGCTACCCCCTCAATCATGCGTCACGCTCATCACCTCGATAGATTATATTCCTCAAATTATCCAACTCCATATCAACACACAATTCAGAGGACAACAAAACTAAACAAGACACAAGACATTGAGCAACTTTATACCACTTTTCTACCCCAAATATCATATAAAATCCCTCCCCACACCTGAACGTTTGCTTGTCCCCAAGCAAAACACAGTATAAGAAAGACTAAACATGTAAATGGGTAGAGTACACCTGATTCAATTTTGGGTAGAGCTTTGACCATGATCAACCCTTGCAATTCGTATCACTGCTGTTAATCACAACAGAAAATTAAGATTGAACAATCAGACAATTTATTAAAAATAAAATAAATAAAAATAAAAATAAAGCGAGAAAATTAGGTTGCCTCCCAATCAGCGCCTTTGTTTATTGTCGTTGGCTCGACTTAGTAAGGTATATCTTTCAAGTATGTGAAATTTCATTCCACTCCATCCTATCGACCTCAACAGTGCGAAACCCCTTATGATATTCCTTGAGTTCATGGTTCGGCCTCAAGAACGAGGACTTCAAGTGTTCGGGGAACACTTTCAACTCTAGCTTAGGCACTTCACCAAGCTTTTCTTTCTTCAATTTATTTTCATGCACTATTATGCTTCCATTTGCAATGATGGTGCCAAAGTTATCCCTGCAAATTAGTTTAAAACAATCCTGCACCAAAGGCTCAACAACATTCATAGCAAAAACTGAATTAACGTCTGTAGGAGGCTCCACAGGAAATTTAACAGAAGCTACATCTGAGGTGCTTGGACTCTGAGAGGAACTATGCAAAACATTGACATAGCAATTATGCTCCTCTTTATCCCAATTTTCAGCATCCTCCTTCATGATTCCATGATCAATTACTGTGTTTAATACATCCTTGCTAGTGAGCTCGAAGTTTTCCTGGACAGTAGGCTCAATAGTACTCACAACAGAAAGCAAGTTAGCATCATCAGGATGTTTCATAGTATCATATATGTTAAATTTGATGATCTGCCCATCAAATTCCATTGTTAGAGTACCTTCACTCACATCTATCTTAGTGCAAGACGTGTTGAGGAATGGTCTCCCTAACAAAATAGGAGTGGAATTTGATGGGTGGTCATTCATTTCTAACACATAAAAATCAGCAGGGAATATTAGTTTATCTACCTGAACAAGAACATCCTCAATGACTCCATCTGGGTATGCCTGGCTTTGATCAGCAAGTTGGATAACAACTCCAGTCTTCTTCAACTCTCCCACACCCAGCTTCTCAAACACTGATCGAGGCATCACATTGATGGATGCTCCAAGGTCCAACATGGCTCTTTTCACTTTACAACTCCCAATCTGACAAGGAATTACAAACATGCAAGGATCCTTGCGCTTCTGAGGTAACGTTTGCTGGAAGACAGCTGAAACGTTTTCTCCCATCACCACTTTTTCATCTACTTTCAACTTCTTCTTATTGGTGCACAAATTCTTCAAGAACTTGGCATATCTCGGAATCTGCTTAATTGCCTCAAGAAGAGGTAAATTGATCTGCACTTTCTGAAACACTTCAAGTAGCTGCATATCCTTCTCAGTGGTGTCCGGCTTCCTTATCCTGCTTGGAAAAGGTAAATGGTCAATATCAAAAGAAATAGGGTCAGAATTTTTATCCTGATTTTTTTTCGACCTTCTGACACTGATGGGGTCAGTGTCAGTGTTTCGTTTCTGCACGTCAGATTTTTCAGTCCCAAACTGATCAGATTGATCCTCCACTGTTCCAGCAGGTTTTTCATCATCTTTTTCCATGTCTTGGTCAGGCTTTTTGGTCGATGCAACTTCCTCCAACTGTTTCCCACTCCGCAGTGTAATAGCACTCACATTCTTAGGATTAACCTCCGTTTGTGAGGGCAACTTTCCACTGTTTTGAGCTTGCATTTGGCCTACAGTTGTAGCCAATTGTGTTACTTGATTTTTCAAGTTCCGAATTGACGATTGAGTTGTCATCTTCAAGTCCTGAAAAGATGACTGTGTCATCTCTTGAAATTTAAGATTGCTAGCAGCCAACTCTTTCATCATCTGCTCAAATGAAGCTCCGAAACTTGAACCACCTTGTTGGCGATTTCCACCATCTTGAGGGTAATTCTGTTGCCTATTTACAACTCTCTGCTCTTGAAACTGTTGTTGCCCCCAATTTCCTCCTTGTCCACTTCCATACCTGAGATTAGGATGATCTCTCCAACCCTGATTGTAGGTTTGAGAAAAGGGATCATATCGCCCCATAGTGTTTACTTGTTCATCACTAGGTGTAACCCTGCAATCAAGAGTAGAGTGGTCGTTAGTTAAACAATATTGACAGGATGGTGGGTTTACCTCTTTTCCTTTTGCAAGATTCTCCACAGCAAGTGTCAACTTATTCAAAGTTTCTTCCAACTTAGAGTCATGGACCTCCTTTACTTCTCTAACTGATAGATCACGTGTGCCAAACTGTTGAGTGTTGGCAGCCATGCTAGCAATCAAGTCTCTAGCAGCAGTAGGTGTTTTCATCATGAATGCTCCACCGCTAGCCGCATCAAGCATGTTTCGATCCATGATCGACAACCACCTCATAGAAGTACTGCAACAGCAACTGATCGCTTATCTGATGCTGGGGGCATGCTGATGTGAGATGTTTAAACCTCTCCCAATACTCATGCAAACTTTTCCCTTTCATCTGACGAGCTCCAGATATCTCCTTACGCAATACAGCAACTCTAGTGGCTGGGAAGTACGTTTGGAGAAAAAGCTTCTCCATTTCGGCCCATGTATTTATCGATCCGGGAGGGAGGTAATACAACCAATCCTTCGCCATGTCCTTCACTGCAAAGGGGAATGCCCTAAGCTTGACCATCTCCTCCGTCACTCCGGTTGGTTTCATGCTCATGCATACCACCGAGAACTCCTTCAAGAACTTGTGAGGATTTTCACCTGAAAGACCATGGAAAGCAGGAAGTAAGTGAATCAATCCTGATTTCAATTCAAATACCGTATTATCAGTGATCGCTGGAAAGTTAATGCATAACGGCTGATGGACTATGTCCGGATTTGCCAATTCATTCAAGGTCTTTTCCTCATTATTCAGCCATATTCTCCTCTCCTGACTTAGATCCTACAGTATCCTCCTCCTCTAGATCAGAAAAATCAGAATTCTCCTCTTCAAGATGAAATGGACCAGCTGAAAGTTCGGACTCGGTACGGTTTTCTGCGGTTTCGCCAATGGATGAACTTGTTTCCTTCTTCTTCCGGGACTCCTTTCTCAACCTCCGGGCAGTTCTCTCAATTTTAGATATGTATTCAAGCTGTTTTTGACCTGAAGATCGAGTAATCATCCACAGAAAAAGAAATTTCAAAAACAGGGCCTTCTGACACTGATGGGGTCAGTGTCAGTGTAACTGGAAATTTTGAAAATTTCAGAAAAATTCGAAAAAATTCCAGCACCTTTAACAATGCAAAATAATGTCAGAAACACAAAAAATTTAACAAAATTCAATTTTACTCCCCGGCAGCGGCGCCAAATTTGATATGCTGTCGCGGGCGTACGAAAATATAATTTATATTTCCAACTCACACTTATAGGTAGTATAGTAGTATGTAGGGTCGAACCCAAGAGAGTATAACGAACTCTAATTAAATTAAAGTGTTACTAACATATAAAATAAATAAAAGGGGGGGTTTTGTTTGTGAAAAATTGATAAATACTCAAATAATAAATCAACTCAATATTTAAATAACAAAGTAGATGAAAATTAATATAAAATTAACCAAGTGATAAAAGCCTAGTTTAGGATATCGATCCCCTCCCGTTTACTAAATTACTTAATTATCTGAATATAAACATCTAGTCTAGTGCACAAACTCAAATCCCTAGATTGACGGTACGACCAATCAACCCGAATGTTCTTACGTTCATCAACTAGGGTACGACCACTAAATTGAACTATCTACGAGTGACCCTATGGATTCGAACTCGTAGATGCATTAAAACTCTAAACATAGGATTACTAGGCTACGAAATCCGGCTAGGCATCATACAACCTAGATTTTATTACACCTAGAGGGAATTATCTCTATTTGTTACTTAATCCAATTCCTACAACAATTACGGATTGTAGTTCATAGAATAACAGTAAGCAATTAAATAATTAATCTAGTTGATCAGGCCAAAATAATTATTAAATTACTATAGGAACATCAACGCATGTAATAAAATAAACTTGCACACAAGATTCAACGTAAAAATCCTAAATAATTAAATTAATTATTCTACGGGAGGTTCACGAATCCTAAACTAGAAAAGGGGATTAGCCCCGCATGTTCATAACAAAATAAGAAATAAAAATATAAAAACCGATTGTGTCGATCGCTCTTGCACTCTCACGTAAATCTGTCTGTTGGGAAGAGCCGATGCTTCACGCCAATTATCCTCACGTTCCTTTCCGTTCTGATCGTGTTCTGCTGCCCCCCCAATTAACGTGTTTTTCCTCCCAAAAATAATTATCTCCCATAAATATCTCTATCTTGATCCCTAAGTAATCTTGTTTGATCTCTTTCCTTACTTATCTCTTCCTAAAATATCTCAAGGATCTTTTCTTTTCTTGTTGACTAATCTATCGTGCCTTCTCCACAATATGAGCCTGACTTGGGCTGATCTCTTCGCTGGAATTTAAGAGACAATACGAGAATATGTCCAACAACACTTTCCTTATTTATGCTGAATTTTCGTTCTCCTCACTGACACTGATAGGGTCAGTGTCAGCTACTTGGCAGCAACGAATTTCCTACACAATCAGCCCATTTCCACATCAGTTTATAACATTAAATCCTCAATTAACCAAAGACAAGATAAGTCAATTTAGCACCCAAATTAGCACATAAGTCAATCAATTAAACATGAATTTCAACCAAATAATTATGCTAGAATATGACTTATCAAATCTCTCCACACCTAAACTTTGCTTGTCCTCAAGTAAACCAAAATCATAGAGAATAGAAAACCAAGGAACATCTACCAAGACAAATGAAAGTTACACACTTCAAGAGACAAGCAAACAATGAGCATTCGGAACTAAATAAAACATGACTCTTCACTCAAAGTCTGCAACTTTCATGGCTTCAAATTTTTCAAAATTCCGTGGCCTCACACAGATTCACTCAATAACACTCATATGTATGATCTAGGTAGCAAGTTCATTCAAAAATTGAACAAGAAAAGTCATTACCATAGGCTTGCTCCCAAATCAATTCTCCACCAATTTTAGATGAATCATATGCAACAATCAAAGGGTCTTCGAGTGGGTTGTAATGGGGCTTTAGGTCAGGGTAAGGTAAATAAAGAGATAAGAATGGCTAAATGCATCACTTCACAACATGTGATCTCTACAAATCAAAACATCCATGATTACCCCTTCTTCTCATTTTCACAACACCCTTTTTCTTGCACTAAAAATCTCCCCACACCTGCCCCTTTCATAGACTAGGAACAGCAGGTGTCACACTTACAAGAATCACTGTTTCTTAGATAATTAACAACTCAACACAAACAATATCAGCAACTCCTTTTTCTTTTTCTCTCTTTTTTTTCAAGAATTTTCCTTTTCTTTTTAAATTCCTTCCTTCCTTTTCTTTCTTTTTTTTTTCAACCTTCCTTCCTTGTCAATCCAACCATAAAGTATTTCCTCAAGTTCACACATTTCAAAATGATGAAGGGTTCGAGTAGAGAAGTTTAAGAAAGAAATGGGAATTCAAGGTTTATTTTATGTGCTTACGATCCAAAGAAAAGGCTCAGGCTCAACGTGGCTTCCCTAAAGTTTTCATATTCAGGTGGGACAATATAAGCCAAGAGGGGTTAATCCTAAGTGCCCTTATCATTTTATCACTCACAACCAATCACATGATCTTGAAATGCATTCAAAAGAGCAAGTTCTAGAATGAACAATTCAAATTCAATGCACTCAAGAAAGAAGTTCAATAGAGCTTATAGATGATAGCTCGTTAAGGCTCAAAAGCTCACAAAAATTGGGTATAATTTGCCATGAAATTCTAAAAAATTTGAGCCACTACAATTACAAAAATTTTGCAAAGATTATCACACTCCAACAGTTCCTAAACTTCATAGCTACCCCCTCAATCATGCGTCACGCTCATCACCTCGATAGTTTATATTCCTCAAATTATCCAACTCCATATCAACACACAATTCAGAGGACAACAAAACTAAACAAGACACAAGACATTGAGCAACTTTATACCACTTTTCTACCCCAAATATCATATAAAATCCCTCCCCACACCTGAACGTTTGCTTGTCCCCAAGCAAAACACAATATAAGAAAGACTAAACATGTAAATGGGTAGAGTACACCTGATTCAATTTTGGGTAGAGCTTTGACCACGATCAACCCTTGCAATTCGTATCACAGCTGTTAATCACAACAGAAAATTAAGATTGAACAATCAGACAATTTATTAAAAATAAAATAAATAAAAATAAAAATAAAGCGAGAAAATTGGGTTGCCTCCCAATCAGCGCCTTTGTTTATTGTCGTTGGCTCGACTTAGGTAAGGTATATCTTTCAAGTATGTGAAATTTCATTCCACTCCATCCTATCGACCTCAACAGTGCGAAACCCCTTATGATATTTCTTGAGTTCATGGTTCGGCCTCAAGAACGAGGACTTCAAGTGTTCGGGGAACACTTGAAACTCTAGCTTAGGCACTTCACCAAGCTTTTCTTTCTTCAATTTATTTTCATGCACTATCATGCTTCCATTTGCAATGATGGTGCCAAAGTTATCCCTGCGAATTAGTTTAAAACAATCCTGCACCAAAGGCTCAACAACATTCATAGCAAAAACTGAATTAACGTCTGTAGGAGACTCCACAGGAAATTTAACAGAAGCTACATCTGAGGTGCTTGGACTCTGAGAGGAACTATGCAAAACATTGACATAGCAATTCTGCTCCTCTTTATCCCAATTTTCAGCATCCTCCTTCATGATTCCATGATCAATTACTGTTTTTAATGCATCCTTGCTAGTGAGCTCGAAGTTTTCCTGGACAGTAGGCTCAATAGTACTCACAACAGAAAGCAAGTTAGCATCATCAGGATGTTTCATAGTATCATATATGTTAAATTTGATGATCTGCCCATCAAATTCCATTGTTAGAGTACCTTCACTCACATCCATCTTAGTGCAAGACGTGTTGAGGAATGGTCTCCCTAACAAAATAGGAGTGGAATTTGATGGGTGGTCATTCATTTCTAACACATAAAAATCAGCAGGGAATATTAGTTTATCTACCTGAACAAGAACATCCTCAATGACTCCATCTGGGTATGCCTGGCTTTGATCAGCAAGTTGGATAACAACTCCAGTCTTCTTCAACTCTCCCACACCCAGTTTCTCAAACACTGATCGAGGCATCACATTGATGGATGCTCCAAGGTCCAACATGGCTCTTTCCACTTTACAACTCCCAATCTGACAAGGAATTACAAACATGCCAGGATCCTTGCGCTTCTGAGGTAACGTTTGCTGGAAGACAGCTGAAACATTTTCTCCCATCACCACTTTTTCATCTACTTTCAACTTCTTCTTATTGGTGCACAAATTCTTCAAGAACTTGGCATATCTCGGAATCTGCTTAATTGCCTCAAGAAGAGGTAAATTGATCTGCACTTTCTGAAACACTTCAAGTAGCTGCATATCCTTCTCAGTGGTGTCCGGCTTCCTTATCCTGCTTGGAAAAGGTAAATGGTCAATATCAAAAGGAATAGGGTCAGAATTTTTATCCTGATTTTTTTTCGACCTTCTGACACTGATGGGGTCAGTGTCAGTGTTTCGTTTCTGCACGTCAGATTTTTCAGTCCCAAACTGATCAGATTGATCCTCCACTGTTCCAGCAGGTTTTTCATCATCTTTTTCCATGTCTTGGTCAGGCTTTTTGGTCGATGCAACTTCCTCCAACTGTTTCCCACTCCGCAGTGTAATAGCACTCACATTCTTAGGATTAACCTCCGTTTGTGAGGGCAACTTTCCACTGTTTTGAGCTTGCATTTGGCCTACAGTTGTAGCCAATTGTGTTACTTGATTTTTCAAGTTCCGAATTGACGATTGAGTTGTCATCTTCAAGTCCTGAAAAGATGACTGTGTCATCTCTTGAAATTTAAGATTGCTGGCAGCCAACTCTTTCATCATCTACTCAAATGAAGCTCCGAAACTTTAACCACCTTGTTGGCGATTTCCACCATCTTGAGGGTAATTATGTTGCCTATTTACAACTCTTTGCTCTTGAAACTGTTGTTGCCCCCAATTTCCTCCTTGTCCACTTCCATACCTGAGATTAGGATGATCTCTCCAACCCTGATTGTAGGTTTGAGAAAAGGGATCATATCGCCCCATGGCATTTACTTGTTCATCACTAGGTGTAACCCTGCAATCAAGAGTAGAGTGGTCGTTAGTTAAACAATATTGACAGGATGGTGGGTTTACCTCTTTTCCTTTTGCAAGATTCTCCACAGCAAGTGTCAACTTATTCAAAGTTTCTTCCAACTTAGAGTCATGGACCTCCTTTACTTCTCTAACTGATAGATCACGTGTGCCAAACTGTTGAGTGTTGGCAGCCATGCTAGCAATCAAGTCTCTAGCAGCAGTAGGTGTTTTCATCATGAATGCTCCACCGCTAGCCGCATCAAGCATGTTTCGATCCATGATCGACAACCACCTCATAGAAGTACTGCAACAGCAACTGATCGCTTATCTGATGCTGGGGGCATGCTGATGTGAGATGTTTAAACCTCTCCCAATACTCATGCAAACTTTTCCCTTTCATCTGACGAGCTCCAGATATCTCCTTACGCAATACAGCAACTCTAGTGGCTGGGAAGTACGTTTGGAGAAAAAGCTTCTCCATTTCGGCCCATGTATTTATCGATCCGGGAGGGAGGTAATACAACCAATCCTTCGCCATGTCCTTCACTGCAAAGGGGAATGCCCTAAGCTTGACCATCTCCTCCGTCACTCCGGTTGGTTTCATGCTCATGCATACCACCGAGAACTCCTTCAAGAACTTGTGAGGATTTTCACCTGAAAGACCATGGAAAGCAGGAAGTAAGTGAATCAATCCTGATTTCAATTCAAATACCGTATTATCAGTGATCGCTGGAAAGTTAATGCATAACGGCTGATGGACTATGTCCGGATTTGCCAATTCATTCAAGGTCTTTTCCTCATTATTCAGCCATATTCTCCTCTCCTGACTTAGATCCTACAGTATCCTCCTCCTCTAGATCAGAAAAATCAGAATTCTCCTCTTCAAGATGAAATGGACCAGCTGAAAGTTCGGACTCGGTACGGTTTTCTGCGGTTTCGCCAATGGATGAACTTGTTTCCTTCTTCTTCCGGGACTCCTTTCTCAACCTCCGGGCAGTTCTCTCAATTTTAGATATGTATTCAAGCTGTTTTTGACCTGAAGATCGAGTAATCATCCACAGAAAAAGAAATTTCAAAAACAGGGCCTTCTGACACTGATGGGGTCAGTGTCAGTGTAACTGGAAATTTTGAAAATTTCAGAAAAATTCGAAAAAATTCCAGCACCTTTAACAATGCAAAATAATGTCAGAAACACAAAAAATTTAACAAAATTCAATTTTACTCCCCGGCAGCGGCGCCAAATTTGATATGCTGTCGCGGGCGTACGAAAATATAATTTATATTTCCAACTCACACTTATAGGTAGTATAGTAGTATGTAGGGTCGAACCCAAGAGAGTATAACGAACTCTAATTAAATTAAAGTGTTACTAACATATAAAATAAATAAAAGGGGGGGTTTTGTTTGTGAAAAATTGATAAATACTCAAATAATAAATCAACTCAATATTTAAATAACAAAGTAGATGAAAATTAATATAAAATTAACCAAGTGATAAAAGCCTAGTTTAGGATATCGATCCCCTCCCGTTTACTAAATTACTTAATTATCTGAATATAAACATCTAGTCTAGTGCACAAACTCAAATCCCTAGATTGACGGTACGACCAATCAACCCGAATGTTCTTACGTTCATCAACTAGGGTACGACCACTAAATTGAACTATCTACGAGTGACCCTATGGATTCGAACTCGTAGATGCATTAAAACTCTAAACATAGGATTACTAGGCTACGAAATCCGGCTAGGCATCATACAACCTAGATTTTATTACACCTAGAGGGAATTATCTCTATTTGTTACTTAATCCAATTCCTACAACAATTACGGATTGTAGTTCATAGAATAACAGTAAGCAATTAAATAATTAATCTAGTTGATCAGGCCAAAATAATTATTAAATTACTATAGGAACATCAACGCATGTAATAAAATAAACTTGCACACAAGATTCAACGTAAAAATCCTAAATAATTAAATTAATTATTCTACGGGAGGTTCACGAATCCTAAACTAGAAAAGGGGATTAGCCCCGCATGTTCATAACAAAATAAGAAATAAAAATATAAAAACCGATTGTGTCGATCGCTCTTGCACTCTCACGTAAATCTGTCTGTTGGGAAGAGCCGATGCTTCACGCCAATTATCCTCACGTTCCTTTCCGTTCTGATCGTGTTCTGCTGCCCCCCAATTAACGTGTTTTTCCTCCCAAAAATAATTATCTCCCATAAATATCTCTATCTTGATCCCCAAGTAATCTTGTTTGATCTCTTTCCTTACTTATCTCTTCCTAAAATATCTCAATGATCTTTTCTTTTCTTGTTGACTAATCTATCGTGCCTTCTCCACAATATGGGCCTGACTTGGGCTGATCTCTTCGCTGGAATTTAAGAGACAATACGAGAATATGTCCAACAACACTTTCCTTATTTATGCTGAATTTTCGTTCTCCTCACTAACACTGATGGGGTCAGTGTCAGCTACTTGGCAGCAACGAATTTCCTACACAATCAGCCCATTTCCACATCAATTTATAACATTAAATCCTCAATTAACCAAAGACAAGATAAGTCAATTTAGCACTCAAATTTGCACATAAGTCAATCAATTAAACATGAATTTCAATCAAATAATTATGCTAGAATATGACTTATCAACTAGCAACCGTTGCCTCCCCGGCAACGGTGCCATTTGATTAGCCATAATATAGTGGGCATGACCAATTAAAGAAATTATCGAACCACAGGGAGGAAGGTACTAGGGTCTAAGCGATCTCGTGTTTGTCATAGTATTATAAAGATGAACGAGAAGGGGAGATAATCAAGAAATGACAATAAAATAAAAGGATAGATGAATGGAAGATGGATGAATGAGCCAAGTAGATAGAGATGAGATTAGAAATACTTAAAGCATGGAAAATCTAGGTATCATGCAATGAATTCATATGTGTCATGGGTAAGAGACTAAGGGCCAACACTAAGATCACCTAAACTCCCTCTCGGAATGAATAGGATATGGTTCTAAACATAGCTCAATGGATTAGTTCTCACTTAAACAATTCCAACTAGGTACTAAGCTTAAATGAGAGTCCCTTCACACAATTAATCAACCTCTCGATCAAACCAATTACATGTCCTACCAAAGGGATCTAAACTATGAAGGACTTCTCAATCTCTTCCCAATTTATAATGCACATGAGGTGTTTGATGAAATGATTCACTCAATTATCCTAAGCATGTAATTGATTTCTCAATCTAATCACATATCTAGAACAACTAAACACACACATCAACAAAACAAATCAAGCAATTAATAATCAATGATAGAAAATCAATTAACACATTCAACATAATCATTCAATTGCAAAATACCCAAAATTATCCAATACAATTCATATTGCTAATCTCACAAGGGAGATTAGCCTCTCATGTTCATAAGAAAATTAACATAGACATTAAAATCCTTACAAAACATGATAAACAATAGGTTTCAATACAAAGTGTAGATGAAAACTCCCTTGGATGTCTCCAATGGTGATCTTCTTCTCCCCCTTGCAATTCACCTCTCTTCCTTGCTTCTCTAATTACTTCGATGAAGGATTTGATGGTTGGATGAAGGTAGATCCAAAGGGTGAAGAATGGATGAAGGTGAAGGTGAAGGTAAAAAATGGAGGAAATGGTGTGTGAGGTGTGTGTGGAAGGGTGGAATTTCGGATCTCTTTTCAATTATTGAATAAAGGGGTATTTATACCCCTTGGGAAGCTTCTAGAAGGATTCTGATTTTTTCTGATCCCAGACACGACACGAGTCGTGCAACGCAACACGGCCATAAGGTGGCCGTGTTGTGTCTTCTGTTGCTCTCACACGGCCATTCTGGACAGGGCCGTGTTACGCAACACGCCTCGTGTGCTGCAACACGGATCGTGTGCTGTAACACGAGCACAGGGTGGTCGTGTTGGATCTTTTGATGTCGGCACACGGCCACTTCTTACAGGGTCGTGCGCTGTACACGACCCGTGTTCTTGCTGCCCTGCTTCCTCTTTCACTGTTTTGGCTCGTTCTTCCTCGTTTCAACTCCGAATTGAGATCCACTTTTTCCTACGTCTTCCTTATCATATCTAGCATCCAATAAAAAGTGAAAATCATAGGTTTAAGCTCATTCACACACATTTCAATAAAAACACAAAACACAATCAAATAACATACAAATACGGATAAAAATATACGAAAACTCACATAAAAAGATACTAAAATCTAGGTGAAAATATCACTCATCACACCCTCAAACTTAAAGTGTTGTGCGTCCCCGAACAACGAAAATAATAAACCAAGGGGTGAGATTTTTCACCTAGGAAAAGACTAAACGAACATAAACAATAACACATTAATAATAATAAGAATTACAAACTATGCTAAGGCATCCTACAACATTAAACTCATAACATGAAAATTTAACAAGTTCAATCTAAAGAGAATAAAAGTGTAATATAGTCTCTTTTTGGTCCAAGCCTCACATAGGTTATAAATGTCACTCAACACTCTTTAAAGTAGGGTAAATCATCATTCATTAACCGATTAGCTCGACTCGCTATAAGCTTGCTCGTGGACTACATTCACAAACCACCAAAGTTTAAATTAATGATCAAAAAGATCTTTAATTGGGATGTAATGATAGGCTCTTTGGTAGGGTAGGAAGAATGTGGATAATAGTGACTAAACAAGTGTAAGTAATCGAAGAGATGGCCAATTTCCTCAACTTCTCCACTTTTCGTTTCTTCCTTTCTTTTCTTTATTACTCACAAGCACTAATCATCAACTTCCTTGGATTTCTTTAGCTTCTTTCAATGCATGCTTCCTTCTTTTGACTTTTAATACTTGAGCATTTCATTGTTTCTTTGCTCATTTTCTTGTTTTGAGGTTGCATGTTCACTCTTGTTTGTGCTATTTTCATCCTTTTTTTTCATTTGTTTACCATTTCCTTTTCTTCTTTTTCTTCCTCATCAAACCTTTCTAGCCACCATCTCCTCAATCACCCACACAAAGGGTATATATACATGGCTTAAGAAGGTAATCAAGGCTTGTAATGGCTATATTCACAATAAAAAGGCTTAAAGGCTCAAAATGGTTAACTAGAGATGATGTACATGGTAGGAAAATATATGGCAATGACTATGAATAACAAGGATGACCTAAGATCATTTCACTAATCTCCACAAATCGGGCTCGTTCCTATAGTCCTTGAGCAAGTTCTAGCTTATCAAACACAACCAATCCACTCATTAAGAAAAACCATGTATACACGGTTGAGGCTCAAATTCTCACAAGCTTATGCATTGGACCTTAAGAAACTTATTACACCACATTCATCTCAAAATTGAACAAGTTAAGTAAAACATGTCACAATTCGAAAGTGTAGAGATTCTTAATCATAACTTGTCATCACTTACTACCACAACATATCACCACTCATGTTCAAAAATGACTCACAACCTCCCTAAACAAACCACAAAACATACCAAGACAAAAATAAGAAAACACACAAAACATAAAATAAAGACTCAACAAACACGAAACAAAACAAAAACACAAAACATGTAAGAATAAAAATCACCATCATTGAAAAATGAAGCACACATTCAAATCATCCATAACAATGTAAGCTCACAATCATCCCAACCTTGATTGAAAAGGAAACCTCCCAAAAACATAACACATAAAGTAGCATGTTAATCCATCAATCCAAATCAAAATATGTCAAGTAACTAGAAGTGATAAGGTGTAGAGTACTCCCTCAATAGGCATTTGATAATGAAAGCGTTAGCTCCAAGCTCCATTCATGCTTCCAATACCTTTCACTCATGCTCAAAGACTCAACAAACACCATTAGCTTAACAATTTCATAAAAATATGGACAATCATACACTTCAACACCACCAATCATACCAAAATCAAACCAAACTCATGAGAAAAATTTTAAAATTAGCCCAAAAATACGAAAAGTATATGCTTTCAAGACAAAGTATGTCACACCACGCCATATCCCCCCAAACTTAAATTGAAACAAGAGTTTCGAGGTAAGTTTGCAAAAAGTGGTGTGACTTACTTTCACACTTCAAATCAAGCACTTATCGTTTGTTCAATACGCATTCTCCTCACAAGCACAATCAACATACATACCAAAAATGCAAAACAAGCAAATCCACCATCCTTATTTAAAGCAATAAATAAAGCAATAAAGATAATGATGGGTTGCCTCCCATCTAGCGCTAAGTTTAACGTCTTCAAGCCGGACGGGATATGGAGAACTCATCGGAATGGCCACGGATATCTTTCGTCCTTGCCATCGAATTTTAACCGTTGTGCTTCTTCCTCTATTAGGCATTTGTGGCAAGTGACGACCTCAGTTGCATCCTTCGAGCATGGCTTCAAAATTTCAACTCTCTTGATCTTACACTCCATTGCCCTCTCCATTCTTAAACACCACTTATTCCTCCTTACCAAATAGATCTCCAACATCTCTTCGAGTTCTCTTTTGTTTCTAAGGATATGAGAAAAATCAATGGGTAAAACAAAATCAATGTAAACAATATTATCAAGTTCAAAGCAACTTAAAGAGTTTAAAGGTTTAGAAATGCTCATTTCACTCTTCAAGTCATCATCATTTGTTTCTAGACTTTGTTCCTCTTCATCAACATCATTTGCCTCAATAGGCTCTTCAAACACCTCATTTGATTCTTCATCCCCCAAATTCTCTTCTTTCTCCAACTCTTCTTCGACGTTGCTCTCCTCTTCAAGTTCTTCAACTTGTTGAAAATTGGTCAAAGCACTTACAATTTGGCTCACTTGATGCTCCAAGGCTTTGAATCTTTGATCAATAGCTTCCTCAATAGCTTTGAATCTTCTTTCATTAGCTTCATCAATCTTTCTCCTTGTTTCATCTCGAGCTTTATTAGATTCAATCAACTTCTCAATCAATACTTCTAAAGATGATTTTTGTTCTTCGACTTGTTGAAAGTCTCCTCCCTCTTGGTTGTCACAATTCCATTCTTGAATTGGTGGATAATTCCTATGAAAACTTCCTTCATAGTTATGTTGAAAATTTCCTTGGAAATCATCCACTCCCATGAAAGAAACATCTCCTACTTGATGCGTAGGCATCCTCCACTCTTCTTGCTCCATAGGACTAGGAATCGACACACCTTGCACATTTTGAGTACCCCCCAAACTTGAACTAGACAAGACTTGACCATAAGCATCTTGATTCATCATCCTTATTTGTCTTGTCACTTCCAAAGTAACTTGGGTAATTATCTCGGAGGATTCATTTTGAAGAAAACTTGATTGAGGATCTTGACCTTCATCACTTCCTTGAGCACTTCTTCTATATAATTCAAGTAAGGCGTAGTTTAGAAACGGAGGAGAAGTGTTGGTGTTGGGATTTGGTGGAGAATAAGTGTATGCTTGATACGGATGGAATGTATTTGCATTGTAAGCTTGTTGTCATTCTCCATTTCTTCCTTGATTGTAGTATTGAGAGCTATCTTGATTCATTTGGAAGTTGTACCCATAGTTTCTCTCATTCATGTAGCCTCTTGATTGTGGATGTGGAACCCTTGCAAATTGATCCCCAAAGACATTTGTGAATTGGTTCCAACCATCCATTTAAATGCTCTTCTCAAGGCTTACTACAATTCTTCTCAAACTTGCTATTTTTGGCTTTGATCCCCCTTCCTCTTCTCTCAAGGTAGTTTCACGTACCTATCAAAACAAAAAAATAAGATCAAAAATTTTCCAAAACAAATAATAAAAAGCAATAAAAATATCTCTATTAATACCAATCGAAATACTCCTTCGTTAAACCACTAGTGATATGCTGTCGCGGGCGTACCAAAATATAATTTATATTTCCAACTCACACTTATAGGTAGTATAGTAGTAAGTAGGGTCGAACCCAAGAGAGTATAACGAACTCTAATTAAATTAAAGTGTTACTAACATATAAAATAAATAAAAGGGGGGGTTTTGTTTGTGAAAAATTGATAAATACTCAAATAATAAATCAACTCAATATTTAAATAACAAAGTAGATGAAAATTAATATAAAATTAACCAAGTGATAAAAGCCTAGTTTAGTATATCGATCCCCTCCTGTTTACTAAATTACTTAATTATCTGAATATAAACATCTAGTCTAGTGCACAAACTCAAATCCCTAGATTGACGGTACGACCAATCAACCCGAATGTTCTTACGTTCATTAACTAGGGTACGACCACTAAATTGAACTATCTACGAGTGACCCTATGGATTCGAACTCGTGGATGCATTAAAACTCTAAACATAGGATTACTAGGCTCCGAAATCCGACTAGGCATCATACAACCTAGATTTTATTACACCTAGAGGGAATTATCTCTATTTGTTACTTAATCCAATTCCTACAACAATTACGGATTGTAGTTCATAGAATAACAGTAAGCAATTAAATAATTAATCTAGTTGATCAGGCCAAAATAATTATTAAATTACTATAGGAACATCAACGCATGTAATAAAATAAACTTGCACACAAGATTCAATGTAAAAATTCTAAATAATTAAATTAATTATTCTACGGGAGGTTCACGAATCCTAAACTAGAAAAGGGGATTAGCCCCGCATGTTCATAACAAAATAAGAAATAAAAATATAAAAATCGATTGTGTCGATCGCTCTTGCACACTCACGTAAATCTGTCTGTTGGGAAGAGCCGATGCTTCACGCCAATTATCCTCACGTTCCTTTCCGTTCTGATCGTGTTCTGCTGCCCCCCCAATTAACGTGTTTTTCCTCCCAAAAATAATTATCTCCCATAAATATCTCTATCTTGATCCCCAAGTAATCTTGTTTGATCTCTTTCCTTACTTATCTCTTCCTAAAATATCTCAAGGATCTTTTCTTTTCTTGTTGACTAATCTATCGTGCATTCTCCACAATATGGGTCTGACTTGGGCTGATCTCTTCGCTGGAATTTAAGAGACAATACGAGAATATGTCCAACAACACTTTCCTTATTTATGCTGAATTTTCGTTCTCCTCACTGACACTGATGGGGTCAGTGTCAGCTAGTTGGCAGCAACGAATTTCCTACACAATCAGCCCATTTCCACATCAATTTATAACATTAAATCCTCAATTAACCAAAGACAAGATAAGTCAATTTAGCACCCAAATTAGCACATAAGTCAATCAATTAAACATGAATTTCAACCAAATAATTATGCTAGAATATGACTTATCAAATCTCCCCACACCTAAACTTTGCTTGTCCTCAAGCAAACCAAAATCATAGAGAATAGAAAACCAAGGAACATCTACCAAGACAAATGAAAGTTACACACTTCAAGAGACAAGCAAACAATGAGCATTCGGAACTAAATAAAACATGACTCTTCACTCAAAGTCTGCAACTTTCATGGCTTCAAATTTTTCAAAATTCCATGGCCTCACACAGATTCACTCAATAACACTCATATGTATGATCTAGGTAGCAAGTTCACTCAAAAATTGAACAAGAAAAGTCATTACCATAGGCTTGCTCCCAAATCAATTCTCCACCAATTTTAGATGAATCATATGCAACAATCAAAGGGTCTTCGAGTGGGTTGTAATGGGGCTTTAGGTCAGGTTAAGGTAAATAAAGAGATAAGAATGGCTAAATGCATCACTTCACAACATGTGATCTCTACAAATCAAAACATCCATGATAACCCCTTCTTCTCATTTTCACAATACCCTTTTTCTTGCACTAAAAATCTCCCCACACCTGCCCCTTTCATAGACTAGGAACAGCAGGTGTCACACTTACAAGAATCACTGTTTCTTAGATAATTAACAACTCAACACAAACAATATCAGCAACTCCTTTTTCCTTTTCTCTCTTTTTTTTCAAGAATTTTCCTTTTCTTTTTAAGTTCCTTCCTTCCTTTTCTTTCTTTTTTTTTTCAACCTTCCTTCCTTTTCAATCCAACAATAAAGTATTTCCTCAAGTTCACACATTTCAAAATGATAAAGGGTTCAAGTGGAGAAGTTTAAAAAAGAAATGGGAATTCAAGGTTTATTTTATATGCTTACGATCCAAAGAAAAGGCTCAGGCTCAACGTGGCTTCCCTAAAGTTTTCATATTCAGGTGGGACAATATAAGCCGAGAGGGGTTAATCCTAAGTGCCCTTATCATTTTATCACTCACAACCAATCACATGATCTTGAAATGCATTCAAAAGAGCAAGTTCTAGAATGAACAATTCAAATTCAATGCACTCAAGAAAGAAGTTCAATAGAGCTTATAGATGATAGCTCGTTAAGGCTCAAAAGCTCACAAAAATTGGGTATAATTTGCCATGAAATTCTAAAAAATTTGAGCCACTACAATTACAAAAATTTTGCAAAGATTATCACACTCCAACAGTTCCTAAACATCATAGCTACCCCCTCAATCATGCGTCACGCTCATCACCTCGATAGATTATATTCCTCAAATTATCCAACTCCATATCAACACACAATTCAGAGGACAACAAAACTAAACAAGACACAAGACATTGAGCAACTTTATACCACTTTTCTACCCCAAATATCATATAAAATCCCTCCCCACACCTGAACGTTTGCTTGTCCCCAAGCAAAACACAGTATAAGAAAGACTAAACATGTAAATGGGTAGAGTACACCTGATTCAATTTTGGGTAGAGCTTTGACCACGATCAACCCTTGCAATTCGTATCACAGCTGTTAATCACAACAGAAAATTAAGATTGAACAATCAGACAATTTATTAAAAATAAAATAAATAAAAATAAAAATAAAGCGAGAAAATTGGGTTGCCTCCCAATCAGCGCCTTTGTTTATTGTCGTTGGCTCGACTTAGGTAAGGTATATCTTTTAAGTATGTGAAATTTCATTCCACTCCATCCTATTGACCTCAACAGTGCAAAACCCCTTATGATATTTCTTGAGTTCATGGTTCGGCCTCAAGAATGAGGACTTCAAGTGTTCGGGGAACACTTGAAACTCTAGCTTAGGCACTTCACCAAGCTTTTCTTTCTTCAATTTATTTTCATGCACTATCATGCTTCCATTTGCAATGATGGTGCCAAAGTTATCCCTGCGAATTAGTTTAAAACAATCCTGCACCAAAGGCTCAACAACATTCATATCAAAAACTGAATTAACGTCTGTAAGAGACTCCACAGGAAATTTAACAGAAGCTACATCTGAGGTGCTTGGACTCTGAGAGGAACTATGCAAAACATTGACATAGCAATTCTGCTCCTCTTTATCCCAATTTTCAGCATCCTCCTTCATGATTCCATGATCAATTACTGTGTTTAATGCATCCTTGCTAGTGAGCTCGAAGTTTTCCTAGACAGTAGGCTCAATAGTACTAACAACAGAAAGCAAGTTAGCATCATCAGGATATTTCATAGTATCATATATGTTAAATTTGATGATCTGCCCATCAAATTCCATTGTTAGAGTACCTTCACTCACATCTATCTTAGTGCAAGACGTGTTGAGGAATGGTCTCCCTAACAAAATAGGAGTGGAATTTGATGGGTGGTCATTCATTTCTAACATATAAAAATCAGCAGGGAATATTAGTTTATCAACCTGAACAAGAACATCCTCAATGACTCCATCTGGGTATGCCTGGCTTTGATCAGCAAGTTGGATAACAACTCCAGTCTTCTTCAACTTTCCCACACCCAGCTTCTCAAACACTGATCGAGGCATCACATTGATGGATGCTCCAAGGACCAACATGGCTCTTTCCACTTTACAACTCCCAATCTGACAAGGAATTACAAACATGCCAGGATCCTTGCGCTTCTGAGGTAACGTTTGCTGGAAGACAGCTGAAACGTTTTCTCCCATCACCACTTTTTCATCTACTTTCAACTTCTTCTTATTGGTGCACAAATTCTTCAAGAACTTGGCATATCTCGGAATCTGCTTAATTGCCTCAAGAAGAGGTAAATTGATCTGCACTTTCTGAAACACTTCAAGTAGCTGCATATCCTTCTCAGTGGTGTCCGGCTTCCTTATCCTGCTTGGAAAAGGTAAACGGTTAATATCAAAAGGAATAGGGTCAGAATTTTTATCCTGATTTTTTTCGACCTTCTGACACTGATGGGGTCAGTGTCAGTGTTTCGTTTCTGCACGTCAGATTTTTCAGCCCCAAACTGATCAGATTGATCCTCCACTGTTCCAGCAGGTTTTTCATCATCTTTTTCCATGTCTTGATCAGGCTTTTTGGTCGGTGCAACTTCCTCCAACTGTTTCCCACTCCGCAGTGTAATAGCACTCACATTCTTAGGATTAACCTCCGTTTGTGAGGGCAACTTTCCACTGTTTTGAGCTTGCATTTGGCCTACAGTTGTAGCCAATTGGGTTACTTGATTTTTCAAGTTCCGAATTGACGATTGAGTTGTCATCTTCAAGTCCTGAAAAGATGACTGTGTCATCTCTTGAAATTTAAGATTGCTGGCAGCCAACTCTTTCATCATCTGCTCAAATGAAGCTCCGGAACTTGAACCACCTTGTTGGCGATTTCCACCATCTTGAGGGTAATTATGTTGCCTATTTACAACTCTCTGCTCTTGAAACTGTTGTTGCCCCCAATTTCCTCCTTGTCCACTTCCATACCTGAGATTAGGATGATCTCTCCAACCCTGATTGTAGGTTTGAGAAAAGGGATCATATCGCCCCATGGCGTTTACTTGTTCATCACTAGGTATAACCCTGCAATCAAGAGTAGAGTGGTCGTTAGTTAAACAATATTGACAGGATGGTGGGTTTACCTTTTTTCCTTTTGCAAGATTCTCCACAGCAAGTGTCAACTTATTCAAAGTTTCTTCCAACTTATAGTCATGGACCTCCTTTACTTCTCTAACTGATAGATCACGTGTGCCAAACTGTTGAGTGTTGGCAGCCATGCTAGCAATCAAGTCTCTAGCAGCAGTAGGTGTTTTCATCATGAATGCTCCACCGCTAGCCGCATCAAGCATGTTTCGATCCATGATCGACAACCCCTCATAGAAGTACTGCAACAGCAACTGATCGCTTATCTGATGCTGGGGGCATGCTGATGTGAGACGTTTAAACCTCTCCCAATACTCATGCAAACTTTTCCCTTGCATCTGACGAGCTCCAGATATCTCCTTACGCAATACACCAACTCTAGTGGCTGGAAAGTACGTTTGGAGAAAAAGCTTCTCCATTTCGGCCCATGTATTTATCGATCCGGGAGGGAGGTAATACAACCAATCCTTCGCCATGTCCTTCACTGCAAATGGGAATGCCCTAAGCTTGACCATCTCCTCCGTCACTCCGGTTGGTTTCATGCTCATGCATACCACCAAGAACTCCTTCAAGAACTTGTGAGGATTTTCACCTGAAAGACCATGGAAAGCAGGAAGTAAGTGAATCAATCCTGATTTCAATTCAAATACCGTATTATCAGTGATCGCTGGAAAGTTAATGCATAACGGCTGATGGACTATGTCCGGATTTGTCAATTCATTCAAGGTCTTTTCCTCATTATTTCCAGCCATATTCTCCTCTCCTGACTTAGATCCTACAGTATCCTCCTCCTCTAGATCAGAAAAATCAGAATTCTCCTCTTCAAGATGAAATGGACCAGCTGAAAGTTCGGACTCGGTACGGTTTTCTGCGGTTTCGCCAATGGATGAACTTGTTTCCTTCTTCTTCCGGGACTCCTTTCTCAACCTCCGGGCAGTTCTCTCAATTTCAGATATGTATTCAAGCTGTTTTTGACCTGAAGATCGAGTAAACATCCACAGAAAAAGAAATTTCGAAAACAGGGCCTTCTGACACTGATGGGGTCAGTGTCAGTGTAACTGAAATTTTGAAAATTTCAGAAAAATTCGAAAAAATTCCAGCACCTGTAACAATGCAAAATAATGTCAGAAAGACAAAAAATTTAACAAAATTCAATTTTACTCCCCGGCAGCGGCGCCAAATTTGATATGCTGTCGCGGGCGTACCAAAATATAATTTATATTTCCAACTCACACTTATAGGTAGTATAGTAGTAAGTAGGGTCGAACCCAAGAGAGTATAACGAACTCTAATTAAATTAAAGTGTTACTAACATATAAAATAAATAAAAGGGGGGGTTTTGTTTGTGAAAAATTGATAAATACTCAAATAATAAATCAACTCAATATTTAAATAACAAAGTAGATGAAAATTAATATAAAATTATCCAAGTGATAAAAGCCTAGTTTAGGATATCGATCCCCTCCCGTTTACTAAATTACTTAATTATCTGAATATAAACATTTAGTCTAGTGCACAAACTCAAATCCCTAGATTGACGGTACGACCAATCAACCCGAATGTTCTTACGTTCATCAACTAGGGTACGACCACTAAATTGAACTATCTACGAGTGACCCTATGGATTCGAACTCGTAGATGCATTAAAACTCTAAACATAGGATTACTAGGCTACGAAATCCGGCTAGGCATCATACAACCTAGATTTTATTACACCTAGAGGGAATTATCTCTATTTGTTACTTAATCCAATTCCTACAACAATTACGGATTGTAGTTCATAGAATAACAGTAAGCAATTAAATAATTAATCTAGTTGATCAGGCCAAAATAATTATTAAATTACTATAGGAACATCAACGCATGTAATAAAATAAACTTGCACACAAGATTCAACGTAAAAATCCTAAATAATTAAATTAATTATTCTACGGGAGGTTCACGAATCCTAAACTAGAAAAGGGGATTAGCCCCGCATGTTCATAACAAAATAAGAAATAAAAATATAAAAACCGATTGTGTCGATCGCTCTTGCACTCTCACGTAAATCTGTCTGTTGGGAAGAGCCGATGCTTCACGCCAATTATCCTCACGTTCCTTTCCGTTCTGATCGTGTTCTGCTGCCCCCCCAATTAACGTGTTTTTCCTCCCAAAAATAATTATCTCCCATAAATATCTCTATCTTGATCCCCAAGTAATCTTGTTTGATCTCTTTCCTTACTTATCTCTTCCTAAAATATCTCAAGGATCTTTTCTTTTCTTGTTGACTAATCTATCGTGCCTTCTCCACAATATGGGCCTGACTTGGGCTGATCTCTTCGCTGGAATTTAAGAGACAATACGAGAATATGTCCAACAACACTTTCCTTATTTATGCTGAATTTTCGTTCTCCTCACTGACACTGATGGGGTCAGTGTCAGCTACTTGGCAGCAACGAATTTCCTATACAATCAGCCCATTTCCACATCAATTTATAACATTAAATCCTCAATTAACCAAAGACAAGATAAGTCAATTTAGCACCCAAATTAGCACATAAGTCAATCAATTAAACATGAATTTCAACCAAATAATTATGCTAGAATATGACTTATCAACTAGCAACCGTTGCCTCCCCGGCAACGGTGCCATTTGATTAGCCATAATATAGTGGGCATGACCAATTAAAGAAATTATCGAACCACAGGAAGGAAGGTACTAGGGTCTAAGCGATCTCGTGTTTGTCATAGTATTATAAAGATGAACGAGAATGGGAGATAATCAAGAAATGACAATAAAATAAAAGGATAGATGAATGGAAGATGGATGAATGAGCCAAGTAGATAGAGATGAGATTAGCAATACTTAAAGCATGGAAAATCTAGGTATCATGCAATGAATTCATATGTGTCATGGGTAAGAGACTAAGGGCCAACACTAAGATCACATAAACTCCCTCTCGGAATGAATAGGATATGGTTCTAAACATAGCTCAATGGATTGGTTCTCACTTAAACAATTCCAACTAGGTACTAAGCTTAAATGAGAGTCCCTTCACACAATTAATCAACCTCTCGATCAAACCAATTACATGTCCTACCAAAGGGTTCTAAACTATGAAGGACTTCTCAATCTCTTCCCAATTTATAATGCACATGAGGTGTTTGATGAAATGATTCACTCAATTATCCTAAGCATGTAATTGATTTCTCAATCTAATCACATATCTAGGACAACTAAACTCACACATCAACAAAACAAATCAAGCAATTAATAATCAATGATAGAAAATCAATTAACACATTCAACATAATCATTCAATTGCAAAATACCCAAAATTATCCAATACAATTCATATTGCTAATCTCACAAGGGAGATTAGCCTCTCATGTTCATAAGAAAATTAACATAGACATTAAAATCCTTACAAAACATGATAAACAATAGGTTTCAATACAAAGTGTAGATGAAAACTCCCTTGGATTTCTCCAATGGTGATCTTCTTCTCCCCCTTGCAATTCACCTCTCTTCCTTGCTTCTCTAATTACTTGGATGAAGGATTTGATGGTTGGATGAAGGCAGATCCAAAGGGTGAAGAATGGATGAAGGTGAAGGTGAAGGTAAAAAATGAAGGAAATGGTGTGTGAGGTGTGTGTGGAAGGGTGGAATTTTGGATCTCTTTTCAATTGTTGAATAAAGGGGTATTTATACCCCTTGGGAAGCTTCTAGAAGGATTCTGATTTTTTCTGATCCCAGACACGACACGAGTCGTGCAACGCAACACGGCCATAAGGTGGCCGTGTTGTGTCTTCTGTTGCTCTCACACGGCCATTCTGGACAGGGCCGTGTTACGCAACACGTCTCGTGTACTGCAACACGGCTCGTGTGCTGTAACACGAGTACAGGGTGGTCGTGTTGGATCTTCTGATATCGGCACACGGCCACTTCTTACAGGGCCGTGCGCTGTACACGACCCGTGTTCTTGCTGCCCTGCTTCCTCTTTCACTATTTTGGCTCGTTCTTCCTCGTTTCAACTCCGAATTGAGATCCACTTTTTCCTACGTCTTCCTTATCATATCTAGCATCCAATAAAAAATGAAAATCATAGGTTTAAGCTCATTCACATATATTTCAATAAAAACACAAAACACAACCAAATAACATACAAATACGGATAAAAATATACGAAAACTCACATAAAAAGATACTAAAATCTAGGTGAAAATATCACTCATCAGGAACCCATAACGTAATTATAGGATTGGAGCAGCAGTGCAGTAATAATATTTTAGTGGAGTATATTATTATTATTGGACTTAAGTATAAGCTTTGGGCTAAGCTTGGATACTTAAGCCCAATGGAGGCCCAACTCCAATTTCTCCTCCTGGTCCCTGTTGTAGCCCAAATATAAAATTCATCTTAGCTTTTTGGAACCTTCACTCTGTGCCGTAACATCGTGAAAGAGAGGAGAGAAAATAAATTGAGAAATCCTGAAGATTGTTGACCACACAACATCAGGATTAGACTTGGGATATACAGTAGAGATCAAGAGGTTGTTCTCTACAGCAGATCTTCAACAACATACCCTGGTGAAAGTTATCGTAAATTTAAATTATTGCTTCCGCTGATCTAGTTTACATGGAACCCTAACGGTTCACACTAGCCAAACGATCGAACACCAATAGTATTATTATCAATTTAATTATATTCTAACTTATTAAGACTATTATGGAAAAATAGTTGTGTGATTAAGTAACCAATAACTAAATAATTAAAAGAATAATTAAAATAAGTAAGCAGTAGAGATTGAACGAAAGTGAATAAGTGAGAAGATAGGTAGTCCTTCGGGCCATCCAGTTTTACTTATTAATTTCCCTTCCGTGTATCAATGTCTCTTATTAATTTCCCTTCCGTGTATCAATGTCTGACTCTACCTTGTGGAGTATGGACGCATCAGTAAGCCATGCAAATCTACTCTATAGATACAAGTAAATAAGTGTGTGACACGTGTGAATATCCTTGGAGCAAGAGATATAATTCACCCCCCTTTCTAGGTACTATTAGTATCAATTATTTCCCGTGCACTTAGTACTCTAACCCGATATGATCTTCCTTTATAGGTACTATGAAGTTATACTCTTTGTCCTACTTATTAACTCGAATCATGTTCAATTAATAAGTATTTATATAAGATAGTTATAATGAGATTTCGGAGTCCCTTTACTTAGAATCATAACATGGAATCCTGCTCAACAGTGAATGCACTCAATCAATAATCAAGATATGTATTAAGACTCTACATAACAATTAATGATGCACAAAACAAATCTGAGTATGAATTAAAAATGCATAGTCTTATATAAAATAAACCACAGGTAGTGTTGTATGGAGTAAACACACGAAAGTTTAATTAATTCATAAAACCTTCATAAATCCTAGAACTACCGAAGCGGTTCTAGCCCATGATTGATAGAAGAACAATCATGGTGTTTGGATAGATCTTACCCATAGTCTTGAAAATTACAAGATAAATTAAGATGCGAAGTAAACCCTAGATGCGAGCACCGTTGTGTCTCTCTCTATCTTGAATCTTCACTTGGTTCTTACTTGATTCGACAGACGAATCTCTCTCCACAGCTCCGTGGATGGCGGTAGGGTTTCGAATGTTGTGAAGAATGAAGGTGGTGGTGAACTCCCTTTTCCCTTGCATAGGGGTCTTCCTTTTATAGTTGTGAGCTCTCCTTATGGACCTAGGATGGGCCTTTTTAGCGAAAACACGCACTGAAGGTGTAAAAATATAGATCCGGACGTTGCCAGCACATCGATTCAACCAAGACCCTTGGTCGAACCACACATTCCCTGGTCGAATCGCTGGTCGAACTGGCCTGTAAATCACTGGCAGGTCCATGGTTCGAGTCAAACGGCAGGTCAAATCAGAAGCGTCGTGGTCAAACTGCATCTACAAAAACTTATACTTTTGGTTCGACCACGGTTCGAACAACATGCCTGGTCGAACCGCACTGTCGTGATCGAACCACACTTCTGATAGCTTTCGACACTTGGTTCGACCATAGGTGATGGTCGAACCACTCTCCTGTTGGTCGAACCAAGCCTCTGCTGGTCGAACTGGGTGCCTATAACATCCTTTCTCTGGTTCCGATCACTTATATCCCATTTTTCTTTGAAAATCCACTCAAAGAGACTTAAATGCACCTGATTCACGACTTTTCACTACACAACTTGATTTATCTTGACTTAGGATCAAATCATACATCATTATCACACGAATCAGAGCTCAAAATATGTGAATTTACACACTCATCATCCCCAACTATGAAGGATATCAGTTGCAGCTTAAGCAAACGACCAAGTTAAATATCGAATCCAAAGGACGGTATATTATCAATTTAATTATTTACTAAATTAATTAAGACGGAAGCAATAAAGTTTGAGATTTAATTATTAAACTACTAAACAATTAATTAAAATAACAAATAAAATAAACTAAGCACTAGAAGAATACAAAAGTATCTCAAGAATGAAGAATAAATAGCTCTAGGGTAATCCAGTTTTACTACTTAACTTCCCTCTCAAGTGCAGACCAACTCTGCCTTGTGGACTATGGATGCATCACTAAACTATGCAAATCTACTCTATAGACACAAGTAAATATGCATGTAACACATGTGAATAACCTTTGAGCAAGAGATATAATTTCACCCTCATTTCTAGGTACTATCAATATCAATTATTTCCCACGTCTGTAATCTAACCCAATATGATCTCCCTTTATAGGTACTATAAAATTATCCTCTTTATCCTACTTGCTAATCCGAATTCAATTCAATTAATAAACATTCATATATGATAGTTCTAATGAAGTTTCGGAGCCCCTCACTTAGAATCATAACATGGAATCCTGTTCAGTGGTGAACGCACTCAATCTACAATCAATATATATATTCAGACTCTATATACCAATTGAAGATGCACAAAATGACCGTGAATATGGATTAAGAAAGCACAATCATATATAAAATAAATCCATAAGTAGTGTTGTACGGAGGACACACAAGAGAGTTTAATTAATTCATAAAACCTTCAAAACCCTAGATCTACCAAAACGGTTCTAGTCCATGATGTTGCGAAGAATAATCATAGGGGTTAGATAGATCTTACCCATATGTCTTGAAAATACAAGATAAATTAGGAAACGAATAAAACCCTAGATGCGGGAGTCGTCGCGTCCTTCTCCGTCTTGAATTCTCCTCTTGGTTCTCCTGTTGATTCAGCAGACAAATCTTCAAAGTAATTGATGGATGGAGAAAAGAATGTGGATGATGGTTGGGAGTGATCCCCCTTGTGGGGTGTAGGATAATTGTGTTGTGACCTCTCACATGAATAATGATGTAAAATATATATAGGTATGAGAAGGGAATTAAATAAGAAAATAAAAGATATGGGTGAATCATGAAGGATTATGTAATAAGGAGATTAATTGTGCTCCAGAAAATAGGAATTATGGGCTAATTTTCGAAAATTTTCGAAAATTCTCGCCGGCAGCTGCGCGACTTCACGATTTTGAGCATAACTTCCTCTTCCGATCTCCGATTTGAGTGATTTTTGTGCCAAAACGATCCTATCTTCTGTGACTTTTCAACTATGTATCACACCATCAGTTATAATCTCCACACAAACACAGAAAAACTATGAAATTTGAACGTGCGTTTTTCAACATTCCTCTAACTTTGCACTTTTAATCCTTTTTCAACCTAAAACATAATAAAATACCTCAAATGCACCTTTTTCTCAAATATATGGAATATAAGACACTTGTGCTAATATATAACAACTATTCCCATAAAAAAGGTGTTAAATTGGAAACTAAAATACGCTTATTTTCACTCTCATCAAATGTAAAGTAGCAATCAAAGTAGACGACCCTTGTTCCAAAACTTATTGACCATCTCTACACCTGCCTTTTGCCACTATTTCCTTTGTGCGACAATTTTGAATAAGGAAGAAATGGTTAGTGAACAGAATATTAACATCCAAATTATTTGTCAACTTGTTTATAGAGAGTAAATTTTTAGTTATATATGGGGCACAACTAAAACGTCTAGAAGTGGTAAATTATTCACAAAGCGAAAAACCAAATGAGAAATAGAAAGGCAAGCACTGTTACCAACGGTGATAGAACTGTTACCCGTATAGGAAACGACCGCATCAAGATTGGATGGAGAGGCAGTCATATGTGTGGATACACCTGTATCTAAGAACCAATCCGAATGAGAGACGTCAACAACATTGCATTGGCTTTGAAAGGCCTCGGCTATGTTTGCTTGAGTAGGCTGATCTTCGTAGCGTCCCGGGCAGTCAGATGCATAGTGTGGCCCATACAAATTTGGCAGCGAGGGGTGTAATGGCGGCGAGACTGGTCATTGTTGTGTATCCTTGAGAAATTGTTGGAACTATTATTCCCTGAACGCCTACCACCACGACCATGAAAATTGGAATTTGGACTACTGTAGGGACGACTAAAATTGGTGCGTCCTTGAGAAGTGTTGTTGTTGCCAGTGGTCAAATGGTGATTTCCCGAACGATTGCCATGGGATTGACGTGAGTTGCTGTAAAAGGCAGCTTGAGGAGTTTCAGGCGCGTCGGAAGTGATGCTGTTGTGGGAGAAATCGCTAGACGAACATCAACGAAGGTTCTGAAGTTGGGCCCAAGGCCCCTTAAAAACCAGCGAATTTTGTCGGAGTTGTTGATGGGGCTTCTAATGGCTGCAAGTTGGTGGCATAATATATTGAATTTGCGAGCAAATTCAATGATAGAGGTTGACCCTCGCTTCAGAAATTGGAGCTCGTCACGCAAATGATGTGTGTGAGACTCGGTTGACGAACAGAAGGATCATTTCAATGCAATCCAGATATCTCAAACAGTGTCAAGACCCAAGATTTCAGTCATTGATTCTTTAGTTAATGAGGCGAGAACTAGGCTTAGACAACGATCATGACGGCGAGACCAGGCCGTGAAGTTTGGATTAGGGGCTTCTAGGCTGTTGGCATCTTCAATTTTTTCTGAAGGGACAGATTCACTGCCATCTACGATTGGGAGCAGTCCGTCGCAGCGAAGAATGAGAGTCATCTGATTTTTCTAGATGAGGTAATTTGATGATGTAAGTCGAATTGTGATCATGTGAAGAAGTGTTGCAAGAGGGATAGTTTCGGTGGCCATGAGGGATACCGATGAAAGAATTGGAGAAATAGAGATGATGTGGAACTGTAATAGAATTTGAGAAAGAGAAATGATGTGGAACTATAATAGAATTTGAGAAAGAGAGATGATGTGAAATTTGCGTGGTGAAGAGAAAAAAAATAAGCGTCTGTATTAGAATTCCCCGGATTCTGCTGATACCATGTGAGAACCAATATTTGATTCACCTTGAATTTGGTGAAGAAAATATTCACTATATATAGGAGAGATACAACGGAAATATGTCATGTACAAGGAAAGAATTAATTAAATATTTGATAGAAATCTGTATAAGTTAATCATGCTATTAGCTAATCACGTTGTTCACTAATCATGCTTTTACAAATTATTTTATTCATTTACAATCCTACCCACCTTTTATTCCCCCGCCAACATTCACCCCTCCATTTTTTTTATAAGCAAAAATTGAGTGAAGAAGAACCCACTTCCCAATCTATTTCAAACCCCAAAAAATCATCCCAAAAGTAAAATGTCGGAAGAAGAAGCAGTTAAGAAGCTTAAAGTACATTATTTCAAATGTTTACATCGATTTAAAAGTTGTTTTTAAGATTCGTCCAATATTGGATGTGAGATGGTTGTCTGTTCGACCCAACACTAGCTGCCGAAAGTTTAATCTGTCGTCCAATGTTGGACAAACGAAGTTAGATCCATCGACAGGCGTAGGACGTTATTTTAGTGATTGTTCGGCTGGCTCTGGTTGAACAGAGCTATTTCCGACTAGAGCCGAACTTACACACCTAATTTTAATAAATTATATTATATTATATTATATTATATTATATATATATATATATATATATATATATACACTAGTATGAAACCCACGTACAACGCGGGATCATTTAAATATTATTCTTATTTTTATAATTAAATAATTTGTGTTATATAATGTAACAACATTAATTAAGGAGATTTTTTTTCTTATAGCTAAACAAGTTCTTTCAACAATTGAAATAATTTGCAACAAATTATAACATTTGACTTTTAATAATGTAACGTATAACTAAATCATATAAAAAGTTAATATATATGTACATATATTCTAATTATTTGAAAAAATCTTGACTTGTATTTTTTTAAATGTTATTTTATTACATAATACAATTGAAAACTATTATTACTCCTCTTGTTTCTCTAAAAAAATGTGCAACCACATAGGGACAATTTTTTCTCTTTACTGTATATTTATATAATTGTTAGTATTACATTTTTTTTCATTGTATTTAAATACAATTATGATCAAAATATGTAACTCTTAGTAATAAATCCCTAATTTTACTGGTTGTCTAAAATAAATATCAATTATATATATAAAAATTTTAATTTATTCTTTTATTTTCTATACATGATTTGATAATAATTAATTTATTTATATCGAATGATTTATCTATTAATTCCAATTAATGATACTAAAATAAATAAGTCAATAAGTGTATAGGAAAAATAAATAAATAGTAAGATATATATATATATATATATATATATATATATATATATATATATATATATATATATATATATATATATTATTTTAAAATATACGGAATATTGTAAATTATATTTAAATTGAGTATTACTTTTTTACTCATGATTATGGTTTAATATTTCTTAATTAACTATATAATAATAATTCTATTTCCATTAATTGTTATTTTTAAGAAATTAATGTAAAAAATATATATGATACTATAAATAAAATTAATTTATATATAATATTCTTTTAAATATTCATATATTTGTAATGAATTTAATAATTTTATTTTTTTATTTTATTAGTTTCAAATTATAGTATATAAACAACTAAAGAAAATAAATTTTATAATTCATATGTCATAATTGAATAATTAAGATATATGTAAATAAATAAATATTAATATACTAAATTTAAAAAATTAACATAACTCAATTTTAATGTTATTTGATATGAAATAATGATTTAACTTAAAGAACTTGAGCATTTGATTCTATACATGAATTAATTTTTCAACCTCTTATTCTTTAGAGGTAAATCGATTCAATAGTACATGAATCGTCGATCCTCTTTCACTTGAAGAATATATGAAGATGTAAATCTATTCAAGAATACTTGAATCTATTATATCCTTTTAAAGAATACTTGGATTGATTTTTTAGAGGTAATCGAATCTCTACTTAATTCTTCGCTATATCGAAATAAATTTTTATACTTTCATAAATCAATTATCTAGAGGAACTTGAAGAAAGCTCCTATTCCTCTTGGAAAATCGAATGTGTGTATTTAGAATGAATAACCAAAAAGTTTTATTCATAGGTGGGGCGAGAGAGAATATCATATGGAATATTTTTTTTCTTTTTATGTATATAATTTAATTTGATATTAATTAATTTATTACATTAAAAGATTTAGTAATTAATTAATGATACCCAACTAAATAAATAAAATATTGAAAATTTAATCATTATCATTATTAAAAATAAGAAACTCATTATTTAAAAAAGAAAATATTAAATAATGAAGTTAATTAAAAGTAAATAAGGAAAATATTAAAAATAAGTATTCAAAAATTCAAAAAATTAAAAAAATTACACGTCACATTAGAGCGCTCTGGAGACGACACGTCAGCAAAAAAAAAGTTTCTGCTATAGTATATATATATATATATATATATATATATATATATATATATATATATATATATATATATATATATATATATATATATGAGGCCACCACTGCTAATGGACAACTCATATCTTGAATTTTTAAGCAATAAGTCAAACTTGATAATATAACTCTATAACCTTCTTAAGAATGAGCCCCCCTCATTTCTACACACACAAAGTATTCATTAACAAATACTCTTGTTTAATTTGATCAAATCTAGAATCATTAACTTTTCCATATTTGAAGATAAAATTCACTTGGAACATGTATATTTTATGTGGTCCCATCTCATATTTCGCCATGATATTTCATTTCATATTTCATAACTTAATTTCTTTTTAAAAAATTAAATCTTAATTAATTATCATTAATTCTTGTACACACGGCAATAATTTAGGCATTGATTGTAACACGTGACAAACATCTAATATGTGGAATAGGAGACAAAACTTAAAAATAAACAGATGATCGTATTTGTATTTTAAGACTATTTGGTGTATTAATCATATATAGCCTCTGTTTCATTTATATTTCATCTCCTAGTTGGTCCATTAAATGATGAAACGTGTCATTTTATTAAATGACTGACACATACAAAAATTGATGTTAAACCAAACACACATCTTCAAGGCAATGATTTAATTTCTCCTTCTCAAAAGGATGATATATTAAAATAACATAAAAGATCGAGCTGTGTTATTAAAGTATGTAATTCTATCAGAAGCTCAAATAAAGGAGATTCCAAATCAAAATTCAAAACATAACTTAGATAGATAAAGTTGTTCATCTCCCTAGCTACAGTTTCTCCAGAATTAACATTACTAAAGGGCTGGCTACTGGGGGAGGGCTGCAGGTTCCAAAACAGGCACATTATTTGGTTCTTTCTGCCTCAAATTTATTACACACACAAACTACTACGTACATTACCATATGTACATCCAAACCCACAGTCTTCATTCAGCTGGTTTCTCATCAACCAAATCAACTTGAAAGATCGAATCATTCGATTCAGCTTTCTTCATCTCCTTCATTGCCAATTCAACCATTCCTTCATCAGGTGGCTGGCAGTTCCTTGAGTTGTCTTCCAGAGACACACGATAAACGTCGTCCGGTTTAGAAGGCGCGGTCCTGCTCGGAGCAGCATCATTAGACAAGGCTTCCTTCTTTGCATTCCGGCTCTCTAGTTGCTGATAGTAAACTGCCATCTCTTTGTCATACCTCTCCTTGTCCATTTTGCTAGCCTCTACATACGGCTGCAACGAGAGAGACAGAGAGAGTTTCTAACATGAGAACTCTATATTACAAGGACAGGATCTGTTGAAACATGAAGCAACATACTAGTAAAGCAGAAGAAAGCTAAAGCTACCTTTTTGGCTTCCTCAGAAAAAGATTTCCATGCAATAGTAGCCTGTTCGCGAAGAGTTTTGCTATTCGCGCCCTCTCCGACTGTCGACTTCAACCTATTAATCTCCAATCGAATAAAGATGTGATACGCCGTCCTTGGTTTCATAGGTTTCATAAGAGCAATGAGGTCCTCAGCCGACGATTCTGTACTTTTCGTGTTTGCCAACCTACTCAAGCTTGCTTTTTTCCGTTCCGGCTTTTTCCCTGCATCTTTACACAATCACCAAACGAAACTATAATCAGTCAATCATCATAGTGATCCGAACAGAATTGCCTAATTCATTTGATTAAGATCACATCTGATATCTGTTTAATGATATTTAACCACATTCTTCAAGTTAAGTAATGTATAATGTACTAAAAAACCTGTTGTTATTTGGACAGCATCATCACCACCCTGAGTTGTTGAAGAAGGAGGCGAGACGTCTGGTAGCTTTCGCTTCCCCGTTGAGCAGCTTGGTTTCACCTCAGTGAATGTTATTGGGACAGCAGCATCAACACCAGTTGTTGGGGAAGGAGACGAGCCCTCTGGTAACTTTTGCTTCCCCGTTGAGCAGCTTGGTTTCACCTCAGGGAACATCTTTACACAATCATCAAACGAAACTAAAAGACGCAATCAATCAGTCAATCATCATATTGATCCGAACAAAATTGCCTAATTCATTTGATATCTGTTTTAAGATGTCTAACCACATTCTTCAATTTAAGTACTATAAATAAACCTGTTTTTATTTGGACAGCACCATCACCACCCTGAGTTGTTGAAGAAGGAGGTGAGCCGTCTGGCACCTTTTGCTTCCCGGTTGAGCAGCTCGGTTTCACCTGAGTGAACCAAGAACCTGCCAAACATCACTCACATTTCACTCACTATTTAAAGATATGGAAACTTTGTAATAAGATGATATATGGCCATGTAACAGAACAAAGGTCATAAGCTAAACTGAAATCCTTACAAAATATTGTCATAACAGATGTGAGAAAGAGTGAAGTTTTACAACCTAAAGTTTTTTTCTCCGGCCAAACGAATGCATCAGGCACCTTGCCGCTGTACATTAGTTCGTACTGAAGAACAAGCATCTCATAAATGGTTCGAAGCTGAGTTGCTGTCATGGACTTAGTGCTGTTAAAGTTTGATGCTGATGCAACGTCGTCCCATTTCCCCTTCGTCGTCACCTGAAAACATTAGTCGAGCTCTCTAATATAATCAATATCAATATCAGTCGAGGCATCCAACTTGTGATACAAATGGATGCTTAAGATTCATTACATTGCTCCTACTAGTACATTGCAATTTCTAAGATTTTTTTGTATTTATTCAAGCAGTATCATTCCAGTCTAGCGTGTTTTATTTGTTCTCCAAAACTATTCTAGTAAAAAGTATTCTAGGAACAAACAATAATCAGTGTCGGAATTTACGATTCCCACCTGATAAAATCCTCCTCGTTTGATTACTTCATTGTAAAAGCTATGCAAATCCAACATTGTCTTACGAAAGTTGAAGCTGCATATCAAGAGAAATTCAATTATTAGCCATACTTGATAAGGATGAAGTCTATCAATACAATCAATTATCCAACTTATGAAAGGAATACTTACGGATACATGCATGAAATAAGAATCACTTATACCCAATTTAATTTTATACCCAGATAAATTCATCAATTAATTTGAAAAAAACAATTGCAAATCTTTATAATCTACTGTATTTAACAATCCATCTCAAGAGAATTTGATATCCAATTTGTCATTCTCACTTCCCTTCACATAACAGAGGTTAAACAAAATTCCTTTTCCTAAAGATATCAATATCATTTTTTCACCTTTTGATCACTTTGTGGAAACTCAACCAAATAACATTAATTTAATCACAAATTTATATCCAATCTCAAATATAAAAAAATAAAAGTATAAAAAATATAAACATGAAAAAAAGAAATTGACAATCACAATAGAACCCATTCTGAAATAAAATGATTATAGATCACATTGATCCTTTCTTTGCATGCATATAGAAGCTTTATATATAATCTTAGTTCACATTTGTATTACAGTGAAATCAATGCATTTTCTAACGAAAGGCGTTTGGTAAGTTGAGGCCAAAGAGCACTTATCTATAAATCTTAGCTCAAATGTAAATGTGTGACTGTTTTCTGTACTTATACAATCAATGCATGTATGGTTTAAGAGAAAGACTCACACTAAGCTGAGGCCAGATGATTCGTTCAATTTGCAAATCTTTTCATAGAATAAGTCCACCGACGCTTTATCATCGGATATAACGCCAATAGTTTTCTCACCGGAAACATCACCTGCATCGCCATCCTTATCCTCCATCCCACTAGAATTTTTTATTTCTGATTCTTCGTTATTTGTTTGGAATTGCTACAGTTTTGACCATCGCACTCTGTAGTACTTCACGGACAGAGCAGGTCTCGTAACGTAATTTCCATTTTCCAATTTCCAATGTGAATCTGAATTTTAAATTAAAGTTTATTATTATTATTAGATTATTTTTTTCATAAGAGATCAATATTTATTTTTCTACTAGTAGCTAATTTATTTTCTACAAATAACCAATCTTTCTAAAACAAATGAGAAGTTATAACACATTTTTGCATTAGGTACTGCCTGATTCAAATGTTATATAATTGTGAATTGAATATTATAATTATATTTAGTATAAAAATTTTACTAATAAATTTTTCAATTTTTTTTAAAAAATATTAATATATCTTTATTATTTCAATACATCATTCTAATAAAAACAATAATATCTTTATTAAATTAGAATAAATAAAATGTGATACATTTGAACAGTTTGTGTATCGAAATGCACTAATGCACTTTTAGTTAGAATTCACAAACAGCCATATATATTTGCTTATGATATGAATTTAAATATTAATTTTTTTAATGACATTCATCATTATTTAGGATATTAGAATATTATTTAGGGTGTTAAAGTATTTCAGGGTTTAAGGTTGGGAGTGTAGAATGTTATGATGATATAATGCAGAAAGCTGGAATATCCATCAATATTGATAAGGTATATACTGTCATTATTATTATCAACATATTCTATGATATATGAGTCCTTTAAATGTTGAGTTGATTGGGAATACAAGAATAAAATATTAATTAATAACAAAAACTAATATTAAATTCTTGTGTTCCGATGATAAGTTTTTGCCTTAAATGTTTTTTTTATTTCAACAACTAAAAAGATTATGTATATTATAGAATGAATGAAGAGAAAAAAAAAGTCAAGTTTTAGAGAAAAATAAGTAGAGTTTTATGCACTACACAAGAGGTAACATTAATAATTTTCTTCTAAAGTAATGTCAAAATTGACCTAAAATGAACATGAGTATTAAAAATAAAAGTAATAAAATAAATACATGGAATTAAAATAAATAGTATTTAGTTGTACTATTTTTTTTATGATATTTATCATTATTAGGATTTATAAGATATTTAGGATATTAAGTTAGTATATTAGTTTGGAGTATTTATCTTTTACCTTATAGGATTAGGAGGATTAGGAGACTTCCTATTCTTTAGTATGTAGGAGATTTATATTATTAGGAGGATTAGGAGATTTCTAGGAGATTTATATTACGTAGGATTTCAAGTATGAGTTGCTTTAGAATAAAATAAAATTGAAAACTTTGTGTGTCAAAGTGTAAAAGCACTCGTGAGATTGGATAGTGAGACGGGTATCAAAGTGTGTAAAAGCACGTCTTTATTTGAGATGGATAGTGAGACATCAAACTTGATATGGAGAATGAGATGGATATCAAAGTGTAAAAGCACGTTTTACATTTCAGTGTGAGTGTGCGACGGATGCATATTATTCATAAATTAAAAAATAATTTATAATTAATTTTTAGTTAACTCTAGGAACTTTTTGAACTTCTTGATTTAATTAATTTTTTTCTGCAGCTTTCTCGCTAACGAAATTAATCATGCCGATTCAATTTTTTTGGACCATTATTGTCTACGTCGTTAGTTCGATCACCTCTGTCAACGCATTCGTCTATTCAGTCGTTCGACATTTGTCGTAAACATTGACCTTTGTCGTAAACATCGACTTTGTCGTAAACATAGTTTCTAATTATGAATATTCCTCTGTATTGTGACGGAGAAAAAGACTATTACGATAAAGGTGTGTTTATGTTTATTATATGTAAAAGTATGTTCAGGATATACTAAAGTATACTTCTTCCATCATGTGAAAATATGGTCTTTTATTTTTTTGTACGTAGATTAAGGAGTATTATTATTTAATGTGAAGTGGGTAGTTGTATTAGTGAGTGGGTGGGCCTCATATTTTAATTGTATTAGAGGGGGTGTGTGGGTCCCATGTGTGTAAAAAAGGAAAGGGGACCCTTTGGGTGGGACGATCAAAATAGAAAAAAAATCCTCTTTGAATGGGACGGAGGAAGTATTGATTTAGTGTTACAGTATGTCTATGTCGTTGAATATTGTAACGTTAACATTTAAATTGTAATATTTCAATGATATATCTTAAGAAACGTATGCAAGATTCTCAATTATCTTATATCTTACAAATGCTCACGCTTATTATCTCTCACAAGTTTAAGTTTGAACAATAAAGATTTAAATGACAAAGACAAGAATTATAGTGGTTCGGCGTGATGCCTACATCCACTCTTAAGGAAGAAGAAACTTCTTATGATGACAATGTTACAACGTAATGAAGATGATAAAACTCATAAACCCTAACCCCATATTTATACATCGTAGGGACTGATATATATGAAAGAATCCATATATACGTTGCATGCTATCTAATGTTTAAAGATAACAGCAAATCTTCACTTAATCTTTTATCCATAATCCATTGAATCCTCATCTCAACTTATAGCCGATCCAATGGTCCAGAACTTGCACCAACAATGATCATATCCTTTGTTCTTATATGTTGATCATTCAATTCTCTTCTTCCACGTTGCACTGCTGATGCATGCAAGTCTATATTCAACAATACTCCACCTTTGACCTTGCATCATCACACCAAACTTCTATCTTCTCCCACATTGCTGCTTTAAGATGTAGCCACCTCCAATCCACTTAGTTTAATCCGATCAATCCTTTGCACAGTTCATATTTCTAAACTGGTAAGGCCTTAGTGAAAGCATCAGCCGGATTCTCTGATGTTTTAACCTTCTTGACAGCAACCAACTCCTTATCTATCATGTCTCTTATGAAATATAACCTAACATCAATATGTTTGGTTCTTTCATGATACCTTTGATGCTTAGAAAGATGAATTGCACTCTGATTGTCACAATATACTTCAATAATATCTTGCTGCACACCAAACTCTTTCAAAATTCCAATCAACCAAACACCTTCTTTGATAGCTTCAGTGAGGGCAACAAATTCAGCTTCTGTGGTTGAAAGAGCCACTATATGCTGATGTGTAGCCTTCCAACTAACTACAGTACCAAATAAGTTGAACACATAACCTGTGAGGGACTTTCTAGTATCAAGATTAGCTGCATAATCTGCATCAACATAGCAAATAACATCCTTATCCCATGTTGCTATTTTCTGAAATCTCAAACCTGTTGATGTTGATCCCTTCACATATCTAAGTGTCCACTTCACTGCATCCCAATGTAGCAAACCTGGATTACTCATGAATCTGCTAACCAAGTTCATTACATATGCTAAATCTGGTCGACAACATACCATGTCATACATCAAGCTACCAACAGCACTTGCATATGGTATATTGCTCACTTCTATCTTTTCTTCATCTGTTTGAGCTCCTTTAAGTAAAGATAACCTTAACCCTTGTTTAACTGGTATGGAAATAGTCTTGCAAAGATCCATATTGAATCTTTTTAAGACTTTGTCTAGATATGATTCTTGATACAACTTCAGTTCACCTGCTGATATGTTCCTCTCTCTATTTGCATACCAAGAATCATCTTAGCTTCTCCCAGGTCCTTCATGTCAAACTCCAGCCTGAGTATTTCTTTTACTTCACTAATACCTACCAGATCCTTGCAAGCTATCAAAATATCATCTACATATAATAGTAGATAAGTATAGCATCCATCCTTGTATCTAACATATACACAACTGTCATGCAAACTTCTACTAAAATCGTTTGATGTAATGTAATCATCAAACTTCAAATACCACTGTCTTGGACTTTGCTTCAATCCATAAAGTGATTTCAACAGTAAGCATGCCTTATTATCAACATCCTCTACATTTACTCCTTCAGGAATTTTTATGTAGATGTTCTCTTCCAAGCTTCCATGTAAGAATGTTGTTGTTACATCCATTTGATGTAACTCAAGATCAAATTCTGATAGAGCAGTGTTTTACAACTGGAGAAAATATCTCATTGTAATCCACTCCCTCCTTCTGTGAAAATTCTCTTGCTACAAGCCTAGCCTTGTATCTGATCCCTCCATCTTTACCCGTTACTGGTTTCTTCTTATAGATCCATTTGCACCCCACTAGTTTCTGAGACTTAGGCCTTTTAACAATCTGCCATGTACTGTTCTTATGTAAGGATAATAATTCATCCTCCATGGCAGCCATCCACTTATTGTTTTCTTTCCCTGATACAGCCTCTGTGTATGTCTTTGGTTTATACACCTCTATATCAGAAGCTACAAACAGTGCATATGACACCACATCAGCTTCTATGTATCTTGCAGGTGTCCTTATCTGTCTTCTCAACCTATCTCTAACCAAGTCATAACTGTTAAGTGTGTCTTTTGAGCCAGATAATCCTGCTTCCTTTTCTTCTTCAACATTCTTATTCTGACTTCTATCTTGTTGGAGCCTTTCCTTTCTTTGCACCACCTCAGACTCAGATGTGTCTATAATTATTGATGTTATATCAATCTTCTTAACCAATGACATCTTCTTTTTATTGAATATAACATCCCTACTAACAAGAAACTTGTTAGTCTCATAATACCATAACTTGTATCATTTTACTTCTTTTGGATATCCCACCATAGCACACTTAACTGCCCTTGGTTCTAACTTATCTTGCTTGAGGTGAGAGTAAACTTGACAGCCAATAACTCTTAAATGGTTATAACTTGGAGGTCTCCCTGACCACATGTCATCAGGTGGCTTGAACTTCAATGCTGCTGATGGGCATATGTTGATCAGGTTAGCAGTCATAGTAACAAGTTCACCCCAAAACCCTTTAGTGATTCCTCCACTGCTCATCATACATCTCACTCTTTCCAGAAGAGTTTGATTCATCCTTTCAGCTACACCATTCTGCTCTGGAGTTCCAGGTATGGTCCTATGCCTCTTGATCCCCCTTATTTCTGCAGTAAGCATTAAATTCCTCTGACACAAACTCAAGCCCGTTGTCTGATCTTAAGCACTTCAACTTACTACCTGTTTGATTTTCTACCTCAACAAGCCCATCTTTGAATGCAGAGAAAGCTTGATCTTTAGTTTTCAAGATCTTCACCCACACTTTCCTAGAATAGTCATCTATGAAGGGTATGAAGTACATTCCTTCTCCCATAGTAGGATTTCTTGATGGCCCCATAGATTAGTATGAACATATTCCAATCTGCCCTTGGTATTATGTTCTCCAGAACCAAACTTAAGTCTCTTACTAAGAATATAATCCTCACACTGATCCAACTTGATGGTTGAACTGATGTTTAGTAAGTTCTGTCTTGCTAGCTCTTGCAACCCTCTCTCACTTACATGAGCTAGCCTTTCATGCCATACATGGACATCATCCTTATCTTGAGTATGATTAATTTGACCAGAAATTACAGAACCATTAAGAAAATAGAGATCATTGTTCTTGATCCCTTTCATCAACACTGCACCATTCTTCATGACAGTGAGAATACCACATTCTGATTCAAACTTATAACCTTGTGAATCTAACATCCCTAGAGAAATTAAATTCCTTCTCAAACTTGGCACATACCTGATATTTTTGAGCAGTCTGATAGCTCCATCAAACATCTTAAGTTTAATAGAGCCTATTCCTTCAATTTTGCAGGCTTGATCATTGCCTAGCAACACTAATCCCTCTTGGTACATCCTCAACTCAGTGAACAAGTTCTTCATGGATGTCATATGGAAGGTACATCCAGAATCCATCACCCATTCATCTGAGATGGGACCTGAAACAACTGAAAGTGCCTCAACAAAATCATGATCTGTGTTATCTTGATTTTCTATTACCTGATTCGCATGAACTTTCTGATTTCCTCCTCTTTCAGCAATAATCTTAGCCACCATTGCCTTCCACTTATTGCATTGCTTCTTGAAATGTCCAGGTCTGTTGTAGTGGAAGCAATTCTTATTGTCCTCCACTGCAGGAGTGATCTGATTGTTTTTATCTTACTTTTTTTTATCAGCCCCACCCTCTTGTTGTTCTTATTCCACTTATTTTATTTCTTGACTGTTAACCCTTCTGCAATAACTTGAGCATCTGAATTCTTATGAAGCTCTTTTGATTTCAAAGCTAACTGAACTTAATTCAAAGTAATTGAATCAACATTCCCAAACAGCAAGGTATCTCTCAAACCTTCAAAAGATTTAGGAAGAGATGAAAGTAATATTAAAGCCTTATCTTCACTCTGCATAGCAACATCAATATTTTCTAGATCATCTATAATTTTATTAGAATCATCTAATTGATCAAGAATAGACTTATCTTCTGTTATTCTGAATGAGTATAGCTTGTGCTTCATGTACAAATGATTAGCCAAGCTCTTCACCATGTAAAGGTCTTCCAGTTTCTTCCAAACCCTTGCTGTTGTTTCCTTGGAGACTTCTCTTAGGGCATTATCACCAAGGCACAAAATAATTATACTACGTGCCTTAGATTGCTGTTCTTGATCTGCTGCGTTTGCATCAGCATCAACCGCAACAACCTGGTTTGTTGGCAGTGGCTTCACAGCATCTGATAATCCTTGTTGGATAAGGATTGCTTCCATCTTCATCCTCCATAAACTGAAATCAGTTTTCTCCGTAAACTTTTCGACGTCGAACTTGTTGTAACCATTGTGATCTGCTTTCTTCACCCTCGTCCAAAGCTTGCTTTCCCATAGACGGCACCAATTCTTAAGAAACGTATGCAAGATTCTCAATTATCTTAAATCTCACAAACGCTCACACTTATTATCTCTCACAAGTTTAAGTTTGAACAATAAAGATTTAAACGACAGAGACAAGAATTATAGTGGTTCAACGTGATGCCTACGTCCACTCTTAAGGGAGAAGAAACTTCTTATGATAACAACGTTACAACGTTATAAAGATGATAAAACTCATAAACCTTAACCCCATACTTATACATCGTAGGGACTGATATATATGAAAGAATCCATATATATGTTGCATGCTATCTAATATTTAAAGATAACAGCAAATCTTCACTTAATCTTTTATTCATAATCCATTGAATCCTCATCTCAACTTATAGCCGATCCAATGGTCCAGAACTTACACCAACAATGATCATAGCCTTTGCTCTTATATGTTGATCATTCAATCCTCTTCTTCCACGTTGCACTGCTGATGCATGCAAGTCTATATTCAACAATATAGAAAAAGTTTTACTCACGTTTGTCTGTTTTGTGTTAAAGTATTGATGTGTAAAGTATATTTAGTATATGCTAAAGTATATCGATTTTGTGTTAAAATATCGTGGTGTGTTATAATATTATTGTATGCTTAGTATATGCTAAGATATGTCGATTATGCTTTAGAGCATGATATTCAATGCGGGAAGGCAAAGTCTAATGTACCCAAGTATTAAGGTACAATCGGTCAAATCCAACCCATGACCCAAGATATTTATATAGAATTGAGTCCAATGGATCATTAAATTCCTGCACTTTCTCTCTAACCCTTTCCATCTAATCTGTTTCATCGCTCTTTCTTCCTCCGCCGCTCTTCTCCCTCCTTCTCTCATTCTTTTCGCCTCCGCCTCTCTGTTAAAGTTGATTTCCGCTGTTTTTCTCCCTTCTCTCATTCTCTCTACCTTCGCCTCTCGTTGTAGTTGCTTCCTCCGCCGTGCTTCTCTCTCCTTTTCTCAATCTATCCGCCTCCGCCTCTCTGTTGCAGTTGCTTCCTCCGCGACGCTGCTTCTCCCTCCTTCACTCATTCTCTCTGCCTTCGCCTCTCCATTACAGTTGCGCCAATAGATTCGGGCAGCGGACAACTAATTTGATCTGTAACTAGGTAGATCTGGTGGAGAAAACATTTAGATTTGATAGAGATTAAAAAAATAATTCCAGTAGATTTGGTAGACTCAAGTCAGAAAATTGTAATGATTTTAATTTTCTTAGTGTATCTTCTATATTAAAAAATTATATACATTTTTCTTAATAAATGTATTATTTTCTTAATTTCCATTTTTTTCTTTTTTCGATGGATATAGTTTTACAATTGGTGTTTAATAGGTGTATAACTTGTATTTTCTTCTCCTCACTGTTCAGTCCAGTATTGTTAAGTAATTTGTGTTATGTTAGATTTAAGAATGTTGTGAAACAGTGTATGAAAAGACAAATGAATTTGCATGCGCATCCTTGTTGAACAGGATCAGTGTATTCATTTCAATTAGAAAGTGTATAAGATTTTATTAAAAATATATGTTTCAATTAAAAAGTGTATAAGATTTTATTAATAAATGTATATTTTGAACAGGATCAGTGTATACATTTCAATTAAAAAGTGTATAAGATTTTATTAATAAATGTATGTTTTCAATTTATTAAGTAAAACAAACAGCATACACTACAAGTACTAAAGAAAAAAGTATATTGTAAGTATAAAAACTTATACACTGAATTACTAAAACTTATACAGTTGGTCATTTAACGGTTATAATTTACAATTCTTCTGTTTTCGTTGCCCTAAATTCATGTAAGTCTTCATCTTGATAATCATTATCAATTTCAAAGATAATTTTGTATTTAAAAGATATTAAACTCTCAAATAAATTTCAATTAAAATTTCTCATATATTAAATTTCAGCTAATACATTTATTAAGAAAATTTTATATATTATTGAACTAAATCTAATACAGTACAACAATTAGGAACCATCCAAACAGCAGCCTGCCTTGATTCTTCCCCTGATTCTTCCACCCAATCAACTGCAGGTTCTTCCACCCTAATCAAATGCAGAACTTAATCCCCAATTTTGCTCATAATTCTAATACTTCAATTTAGACCACCCAACATCTATAATTGATCTCGAAGAGAAAAGAGAGGAGAAATCATAAAATTGAAATCACAAACAAACATAAAGAAAATGAGAAGAGAAATTACGAATATCAAATTTTTTTTTTTGTAATTGAGAAGGAAATAAAATTAAATTGAAGAAATACACAAACTCTAGAAATCACATAGATCTAGAAAAGAGATTTGAAATAGGGAGAATACTTTGAACAACATGTGACTTAAAGAGTGCAGGTGGCGCGGAGGTTGAGATCTAAGGGTTGAAGGTGGCGTGGAGGCGGCGCGGAGGAGTGGAGGTGGCGTGGAGAAGACGGAGGTGGTACGGAGGTTGAGATTGAGATCGGAGGGACGGAGGTGGAGGAGACGTAGTTGGCACAAAAGTTGAGATCGGAGGAACGGAGGCCCGACGGCGGTGCAGGCAACCGGTAGAGAGAAGACAAGGGAGAGGAAGGAGATGAAAGAGTGGGAGGGAAAGGGTGAAGGAGAAGGAGCGGTAATACGAATTATATGTTGACCCGTTTTTTTTTAATTTTTGACCCGTTGTACACTAACAATTGTGTACAGTATACCAACTCATATGGGAAAGTATGAATTTATATTGTATTATATAATATTGTAGAATTTTTTTATTGACTAATATAAATTAATTATAGATACTTGATTTATGGATATGTAAAGATTTGATTTGTTTCACAATTTTTTGGTAAATTTTGTTAATTGATTGTCTTAGCCGCCTTATCGATCCTTCGTCTTCTGGTGCAAATAGCATTTGGGAGGGAGTGTTGCCTTATGGATAAGTATGTGTTGAGGGGACTCAACGAACAGCAATAACTCTCCTGAAGAGACAGAGGGTATATTGGATGGAGTAAAACAAGGGTTCAGTAATAACACTTTTACCCACACTTTTAATATTAATTAATTAAAGTAGCGTGCTTATTGCTTAATCTTCCGTTCTGATGTTATCAACGAAAGTTAAATAAAACTTTCAATAATAATCTTTCGCATATCTGTTATTATTTTTTTTTTCTTTTTATTTTTTATTTTTTTTCCTAATTCAACTTTTTTTTATCACTTTATGTTGATTAGATATCACATTATATTGTATACTCCCATCGTCCCCTTGAAATATAGCCGTTTGTTTTTTGCACATGGATTAAGGAGTATAATAATTTAATGTATTTTGAGGTGAGAGAAATAATATTTTAAAATGTAGTGGATAATTGTATTAGTGTTGAGTGTGGGGCCATGTGTGGTCACATCAATCTAAAAAAGGAAATGGATACGTATCAAGGGGACGGAGGGAGTATATAACATAATTGTATGTTATCACTTTTTATTTAACCAACGAATTGTTCATAAAATAATTTAATTAAAAGGTTATCATTTTTTCTTGAGTGTATATTGGGTGCACCCGGGTGTAAGAGTGCACCTATATGTGTATAACTTTTTATTTTATTTTATATACTCCCCCCGTCCAGTGCAAAGGTACTGTTTGCACGTGAACAATTCTAAGGTCTTTCTTTGCTTTTTGCATGTGTATTAAGGAGTATTATTATTATTATAGGTAAAGTGGGTAATTGTATTAGAGATGAGTGGTGGGTCATATTATGTACTTTCTTTACTAAATAGAGGAAATTGATACATTTGAAGCGAACGCCAGAAATAGTGAAATGGTTACCTTTGCACTGGACGGAGGGAGTATATATTATTCTATTTTATATATGTGCTTTGTAATAATTGTATATTTTTTTCATACTAAGTTATAATTGTATACTTTTTTTCATACTAAATTTTTCATTAAAAAACTAACATTCATATGTGTACAACTTTTTATTCAATAGTGTATACATGTTTTTTTTAATAATTGTATATTTTTTACACTCAATTTTTCATTAAAAAACTAACAATTAAATTATATACATTATTACTCATAATTGTATATGTTTTTTGTTATATTTGTATATGGGTGCACCCTATCTTAGGGTGCACCCGGGTGCATACTATAATTAGCTTTTTTTTCTTTATCATGTATCATTTTTTATTAAAAATATTACTCCCTCCGTCCCACACTTATCTTCACACCCAAAAAAGGAAACGTCACATTAACCAACAACCTCAAAAGTTATCAGAATTTCAAAAATATCACTCGTACCTAACACACATAACATACTTTATAATTTATTTATTACCTAAAAATACTACAATATTCCTAAAAAGTCAATAAAATTGATTAAAAAATAAATTTTCTTAAACTCCGTATCTACAGTATCGGTGCAGATAACTATGGGACGGAGGGAGTATAACTTTTTATTATTCAGTGAATTGTTCATAAAATAATTTAATTAGAGGGATGTCACATCTTTTTCTTTGATTAAAATATTTTTTATTCAAAATATTATCACGTTTTATTCATTCTATAAATTTGAAATACATTTTCGTAAATAGTTATCACTTTTTATTAAAGATGTTATTACTTTTCTTTTGAAATGTTATCAATTTTTTATACTATAAATTGTTCATAAAATAGTTTGAAACACTATTTTCACTTTTTATCAATTGAATATCATTTTTCATTATAAAGTTTATCACATATTATCATATTTTATAAATTTAAAATTAAAATTAAATAAATAACAAAATTTAAATTATTATATTTTTAAAAGATAAAAAATATGAATTATATATATATATATATATATATATATATATATATATACTAAAGGAGAATTTAATTTTGATGAGGTGTCGCCACCAGAATTAATCTCAATTATTTTAATTTTTAATTAAAATTAAAAATATCAATTATATTTTAATTATTAATTAAAATTTAATGTAGATAAATACATATTCCCTCCGTCCGCTTTTAAGGTGTCCATTTTACTATTTTGGCATTCGTTTCAAATGTATCATTTCTCCTATTTAGTAAAAAAATACACAATATGGCCCACTACTTCCCTCTAATACAACTACCCACTTTACATATAATAATAATACTCATTAATCCACGTGCAAAAAACAAACGGACACCTTAGAACCAAACGGAAGAAATATATTATTTGAAAATTTGAATATGATATTATCAAATTAAAATTAATTACAATTAATTAAAATTTAATATAGATAATTACATATATTCACTTTAAGATTTAGAAAATTTATTCTCACGCTACCTATAAATAAGATTTTTTTATTAATTCCTTCCACACAAATTTATTTATTCAGTATGACGAACAAAGATTTCTTCAAAGTCTAAAGAGAAGTATCTATTTTTTTTATTATTTTTATAATTGATTAATTTTTATTGTTTCTTTTATGTTTTTTAATTTTATTTGGTTTAGTGCTTTATTTTTTAATTATTACTATGTACTCTTTTGATTATTTTTTCTTTTTATTTATTTATTTTTTAGTTCTGTTTTTTTATTTAATTGTTAGTATGCAGTAATTTTTTAATCTTTCGATTTTTTATGTAATTTTTTTTTCATGGTTAATTTTACAATATTTTTAATTAATTTTGTTATGATTTCACTTTTTACACTTCCAAGTACTTGTTGCATATGAGTATTCATGAACATTTTCAATTCAAATAACTTATTGTAGAATTTATTCATAAAAAGTAGTAGACTGCGTTAGTCTTGAGAAATTGTTTTGTGAGACGAGATGGGTATCAAATATCAATTCTTATTCATCTCATGGGACAGAGTTTATGAGATAATCTTGCACAGGACTTGTTCTTACAATAAGACTATGTTTTCATATTAGTTAAAATATTATCACTTTCGTTATAAAATATTACTCCCTCTGTTCCACATTTATCTTCACACTTTTCGTTTTCATCCGTCCCATATTTATCTTCACACCCCCAAAAAAGGAAACTTCACACTAACCAACAACCTCAAAAGTTACCTTAATTTCAAAAATATCACTCTCACCTAACACACATAACATACTTTACAATTTATTTATTACTTAAAAATACCACAATACCCTTCAAAAGTCAATAAAGTTGGTCAAAAGTAATTTTTCTTAAATTATGTATCTACAGTAACTACGAAAACAAATATGGGACGGAGGGAGTATTACTTTTGTTATAAAATGTTATCACTTTTCATTTATTCTATAAATTGTTAATTAAATAGCATCATCACTTTTCATTAATTGAATATCATTTTTCATTATAAAAGTTATCACATTTTTTTCGTCTCTCCTAAGTCATTACGTGAGGCGTTCTCACACAAGTCTTTGCCAATAAAGTCTTGCCAATTAATTATACTCCCTCCGTCCTATTGAAAGGAGAGTATTTCTTCATAATTTAGAGTGGATATATGTATTAGTAGTGTGTATGAGTTCCATAAAGATATATTAATTATTTTGTGTGGTTCCATTCACTTGAAAAAGAAACACACTACTTGCATTGAGACAGACAAAAATGGCAAAATGCATTCTTTTTCGGGATGGAGGAAATACTCATAGTAAGTAAAAAAGTTTTTTTTTTTTTTAAAAAAACTCCATTTTTAAAATTACAAAAATCTTCGTCAAGCCACGAAGTATATAATTGAGATTAAATGTTCTGAGTTTTTTTAATAAAAATATGCATCAAAGCGGGCCTATATAGAGGAATCCAAGCTTACCAAACTGTTTACAGATAATTTGAGTTTTGATTCAATAATCAAAACACGTTCGTTAATTTTATCGAGTTAAATCAAGTTTGAAATTTTGAGCTCGAATAATTTATTAAACAAAACTCAAATCTAGGGTGTTAGTATTTAATAATTAAATATTTTATAATAAAAAAACACAAATATTAGAATAATTAAAGTAATTATTTAATTATTTCTTTTTATGTTGATTTGTTTATTTAATATTTATGAATCTATATCTATATAAATGTAATAACAAACTTTTTACTATCACACAAAAATATATGAAATACAACGGGGGACAAATAGAGTATTTTTTTATTTTACGTGCATCGCACAGATAAAAAATACTTGTAATATTAAATTCACAAACGAAATAATCTTCTAATGTTTCAAAACAAAAAATATTTATATGTATATGAATAATAAACATTTGTGAACAAGTTTCTTTACTTGTTCTGTGAACATGTTCGCAAGTCTTAAAGAATAGTTTTAATTTGAGCTCGGGTTCTATATATTTTTTTCTCGATGAGTTTGAGCTTGTGCTCCGATTATCCCTTAAAGAATTATACTCAAGCTTAATAGAGTTCGCCTCGACTCGTAACAAACGATACTCATATTTAATAGAGTTAGGCTCGGATCTATTAGAATATATTAAATTCTCCTCCGTCCTGTCCGAAAATTTATATTTGCTTTTTTTACGGGGCAAAATTTGTTAGACCGTCTCACTTAAGCCCTTACGTGAGACCTCACATAATAAAAAGTGATAACATCATCAATGGAAAATGATAACCAATCGATGAAAAGTGATAATGGTATAGTGAACTATTTCATGAACAATTTATAGTATTAATAAAAAGTGATAGTAACATTTTATAGGGAAATTGATAATATTTTATAGTAAAAAGCGTAAAATGGTCTCACTGTGAGATGATATCACATAAAACTTGGTTGTACAGGAATTAAGGAACATTGTATTTTAATGTGTAGTGGGTTGAGAGATAATAATATTTTAATATTCAATGAATAGTGTTGTGTTTAGGCCCATAAAAATACATTAATTATTTTGTGTGGATCCATTTAAATATAAATCTTACGATGAGAAGTTCAGAATGAAAATGCGTAAATGTTATGGTAAGATCAAGGTAATATACATTTAAATGATTTAAAATAAAACTTGAAATCTAGAATCAGACAAACTTTAGAGGGAGTACACATACATTGATTCAACAATTTGACATCAAACTTGAATCACACAAACTTGAGAAAATCAAAATCAAAATAAACCACATGAATAATTTTAGCAAAAATCTGCCCTAATTTTGTTAATCTATTTTTAGGAACACAAATGAAGCATAGCTGGCAATTCAGTTGTAATAATATGAGTAGAGCAGAGAGGCCACGTCAGCTAGCGATTTGTAGCCTCTAAAAACCATCCACTTGGATTTTAATTTCTGAAGAGTCCGCCCTCTCCTCTCCTCTCCTCTCCGGCGGTCTCACTCTGCTATCCAGATAACTCCGAATCATCTCCCATTGCTCGATTCCTACGAAATTCAGCAGAAATTGTGTTCATCTTCTATCTACCAACGTCGAATCTTCACAATCAACTCAATTTTCCAACGATTGAGTGAAGAAAATAGTGAAAAGTGGATTGAGGAACCGAAGCTGTATGGTATTTGAGGAATCGAATTAGAATGCTGCATCATTATTTATCGAGAAGAAGTAGAAGCAGGCGAATTGGAAATTGGAGTAGGGTTGGAGAGAATTGCGTGTTGTGGTGATAATACGGAAGCGCTGAACCAGAACGATGGCCATGAGTGTGGTTTTCACTGCTCATGGTCAGCCTTCCACCGCTCTTCGCCTACTTCATACTCGTTCTTTGTCGTCGTCTAATCTTAGGCTACGCCTTTCTAGTATAAACTCGTCTCGGAAATGGCTGAATCCTCGTTTTGTTTCGCCTAGGTAAGATGAACCTCTCGGCTCTCTTCAACTTGTTTTTTTTTGTTCCATGATTTATTGATTTAGACTGTATTATTACTTGGACGTCAGCATCATTCCAGAATGATTAGGATTTCAGTCTAAAGACTGATATTGGATCTGTGAGTAGTTTTAAGATTTGAAAGTCATACTATATGCAATTTGTTCTAGTTATAAGGATGCTTCATGTTTAGAATTTAACTTTACTGTTTAATTATGTTCACGCACATGTATTCACATATACTCCTTAATATAATTATGGACATTATAAATGAGCAAATATCGTGTATATCTTACATGAAGAGAATACATTTAGAGATCTAACTTAATTGCTTCTCTTAATGCTCGATAATTCAGTTAGTTTTTTGATAGAATTCAGCAGAGGTTTATTTCAAGGAGAATACACAACTTAACAATATTATGTGGTAAACCTAAGTTGCTTTCTCAAAGCTGATCATTGATGGATTTCTTTTATAATTGTTCATTATAATTTATTTGCAGGCTCGAAGCGTTAACTTTAAGGTGTTCATTGACTAACGTTGATGTCTTGGATTCTGTTGCTACCAAAGAACTCTATGAGGATACCACATGTCTTGAATCTAATTGTTCAGTTCCTGTTGTTCATCTCAATTCTGATATCTTGGAGACAGAATCACTTAACTTGCTAGTAGGGGGCACATATGTGGACACTATTTTGACATCATTGCCGGTGAGTATCTTTTATTCGCGTTTCTTCATTTCTCTGCATCCTGCAAATTTGAATTCTTTGAATTTCTATGTAAATTGATTTTGACCAACTTTATCTTTATATAGGTCTTATCAGAGGAGGAGCAGAAGGCAATCTCTGCAACACCAGCTCATCCAGCTGGATTATATGGTTAGTTTTCTCGTACTTAAATTTATGAATGAGCTATTAGTAAAAGAAAATTTAAAATTTTCTGAAATTAAGTCAACTCTTTTTTTGTGGATAAAGTCATTACCAATATTCTGTTTGTAATTGACATTTGTAACGTGTAATTCCTAATACTCCATTCAGTGTTTTTTTCAATAAATTAAGGAGCCTTAATATCAAATATCATAAATAATTTCTAGATTAAGATGCTACAAGATGTAGAGGAGGAGGAAAAACTCTGGGGTACAGAGATATTTTTGTTTATGTTCTGGTTCAGTCAGTTATTATAAAATGCCCTCATTTGCTTAAGTTACATACTAAGTAGCAGGGTGAATATCTTCTTCTGTTCCTCCAAAGAGATCATAAGGAGGTTTTTCTTGCTGATCCATTAATGTGTATCTTCACATTAATAAAGATTTAATCCTGAAGTTGTGTCTGTGAAAGTAACTTTTACTAAGTCATGCAATGCTATTCCATTTACTCATGCAATTTAATTTCTAATGGCCACATATACAATTAGCTTTACATGCTAGCTGCTTGGCCGGGAATTTGGTAGAACAGGTTTGGAATTTTGCTTGGCCTGTTGCCATAGCATTGATTCACCCAAGTCTTCTGCCGGTAGCTGTGATGGGATTTTTCGCCAAGGTATTTATTAACATAGATAGGTATGAAGGTTTATTATAAGAAGCAAGTGATTAACAGTAGGACCGTGTACATGCTTAACAGCTTGCAGTAATAGCTGGAGGCCCTTTGGTAGGGAAACTAATGGATAAATTCCCAAGAGTACCTGCATATAATTGTTTGACTATTGCCCAGGTATGTACAGTTTTTGCTAGCTTAAATAATCTTTACGTTAAATCCCTTTCTGCCAAAGTTTTATGCTTATTCTTCTTCCTTCCAGGCAGCTGCTCAGTTGTTGTCTGTTGGAATGATAATACAAGCCCATAGCATCAATAAAACAACTGTGTCTTCTGTTCTTGTACAACCTTGGTTTTCTGTACTTCTGATAGCTATGTCTGTTGAAAGGCTCTCTGGATTGGCTCTAGGGGTTGCAATGGAGCGTGATTGGGTTGTTTTGGTAATAATTTTTATAATCTGGTTGATTATTTTTCGTTATCATTACTATCTAGAACTCACTAGTACCTGTGCTATATTCTGTGTTATTTTTCTAAATTATAATTTGTTATGATAGTTGGCAGGGACAAATAGACCAATTGCTCTTGCTCAGGCAAATGCTATTCTTAGCAGGATTGATCTCCTTTGTGAGGTGATGAATGAAATTTGTGATGATGTTTTTGTATTTATTATATCCTTATGATGCATAACTAAAAAGAGTATTAACTTTGCACTTAACAAAATAGTGATGATATTTTTTTTCTTTACCAATTATTAGTGCTGATGATTTTCATGATTTGCTAATGCAGATTGCAGGAGCATCATTATTTGGCATTTTCTTATCCAAATATGAACCAGTGACTTGCTTAAAGCTTGCTGCTAGTTTGATGATATGGTCTCTGCCTGTTTTGGTAGTAATATACCCTTGCTGTCGTCCGGTGCTCAATTTGAAACTTCATCGTTTTTCTTATCTTCTTTCCTTTTGACCTAGGTTTTTCTAACCTACTTAACGAACAAGCTTTCTGCCGGAGTCTTGGACCGTGCCAAATGTACTCAAACTTGTTGTGGGAGTTCTGCGGGGTCCTTACCAAATTCGACAAATATATGTAAATATACACGATTTCTTATGCAAAAATGAATAAGAATCTATAAATACCTTCATGTGTAAAATTATTAATATTACTCCCAGTCACAAACATAATATTCATAGCATCTTTTTTCCTGCATATTTTTGAATGTCTGCATTATATAATTTTCCTGCATATTTTTCATGTAAAATAATTCATCTCTTTTAATTTGTGATTTCCTTTCTTCCTTGCACTGATGATGTCTTTCTTCTGCATAGTTGCTGCAAGTATAGAAGCTATCAAGCATGGATGGTCTGAATACATTCAACAGCCTGTTTTGCCTGCAAGCCTTGCTTATGTGTTACTCTACTTCAATTTAGTTCTTGCTCCTGGAAGCCTGATGACTGCCTTCTTAACACATCGTGGTATTTTCTGGAATCTTCAACTTAATTTACTGATTTCTAGAATGACATTTGCGAGTTTGTGAATTTAATATGACTTGTTGATGCATCCATATCTAGTCTCAACACTTGAATTTTCATAACTGATGACTTAAAATCCTTAGGATGATCTTTTTTTTTTTGGGGGGGTGGGGGGTGGGGGGAAGGTTAGCTTAAGCTTGGTGCAATATAATAGGTTTCAAAATAATGTAGTGAATATCCTTTTTAGATTAACTACCCACCCTTCAACATAGGAGTTAATGCCTTTCATTGTTATGAAGCAAGCTTATATCTGCAGTATTTTCTTCCAAATACACTTTAAGTTGCAGATGTTCATCATGGTAATAGGAGCACCCACTGAATCTTCACTGATTACTATTTCAAAAAGCCTAACTATTTACTTGTTCAGTTCCCAAAGAATTATGAAATCATCCAATGGGCCCTCACCCTCAGAGGTAAACTGATCAAGCAGGGGATGTTTCATTAATCAGTCACGAATGATGGAGGATTTTGCTGTCTTTGACCAATTAGTTGGTGTTTCAAATGACAAAGACGTGATGGAGATTGTAATGCAACGGCATCTGATGGCTATGGGTTAAATATGAATATATTAATTGAATTTTTTCTGGGGATGTTATTGGTGAATTGAGGAGAGGTTTTGATTGAGCCCAGGGTATTGAAAGAAGAATATTAGATAAATAATATAGACTGGATTGAAGATTGATGAAGATAAAATGAGATTCAAGGTGAATCCTCTGCCAAGCAAAAGCCAAAATGCAAATATAAAGTTTAATCTTTTGATGCTTGCTAGATTGAATTTTAGGCTTATGGCATAGGGAAGTTTGACAACCATTCAACATAAAATAGTAGCAGCAGTAAATGTAATTTAATACTAATTTGACCACTCCATCAGCTTGTAGTTTGCTGGCCTTGTATAAATGTGATCTTGAACAGCTTCAAATGAGATAATTTTAACAATCTTCTATTAAATCATAAATTTCCTTTTGTGACAATGAGTGGCGATACTTGAGTACATTATTGCCTTCAGTTCCCCGAATGAAACCAAGTGCTTGCATTGATAAATTTGAGTTTGTCAGGTTTAAATCCCTCAATTATTGGAGGATTCAGTGGACTATGTGCACTCATGGGTATTGCAGCTACATTTGTATCTACAAAGATGGTTGAGCGCCTTGGCAATCTAAAGGTATACTTGTCATTTGTGTGCTTATCAGCTTCTCTTTTTTAAAATGAATTTTCTGTTGTATTTTTAAACCTTTGCCATTGAGTTTAACAAGTTTCTTATCCCAGGCCGGAGCAGCTGGCCTTATATTTCAGGCTTCACTTCTTACTATTGCAGTTGCTGCATATTTGAGCGCTTCTCTGTCTCAGAAAGCTCCAGTTGTATTTTTCCTATGTTTAATTGTGAGTTCCGTTTGCATTTTCATTTTTAAATTATATATCTACATAAAATTTCTTTACCAGTCAATGATTAGTTTGATTATTTAAAAGTACATTACTTCATGAACAAAAACTGCACATCTTTCTTCCTTGGCCCTAACTAATCCATTTTGTTAAATATATTACCTGTTCATATATGAAATCCTTGTGTGAAATTGGAAGATGCTGCCTAAATTCTGTTTTAGGTAGTAATTGGTGAAATTATTTACAAGCATGAATATAGAGTATTTTCTGGGTATTCTGCCGATGTGCTGCTGAATTTGTTAATTTCTTTTTGTGATACAATAATAATACTTCATTTCGCTTTTGAGCTTTATTTGGTCCTTGCATTTAAAACCGGGACATTTTCCTCTTAACAGGTGTTATCTAGACTGGGACACATGTCATATAATCTGCCGATGTGCTGCTGAATTTGTTAATTTCTTTTCGTGATACAATAATAATACTTCATTTCGCTTTTGAGCTTTTTTTGGTCCTTGCATTTAAAACCAGGACATTTTCCTCTTAACAGGTATTATCTAGACTGGGACATATGTCATATAATGTTGTGGGGGCACAGATTCTACAAACTGGGATTCCAGCTTCTAAAGTTAATCTGATTGGGACAACAGAGCTTGCAGTTGCAAGTTTGGCAGAGTCAGTAATGTTGGGGGTTGCTATAATTGCTAATGATTCGTCACATTTTGGCTTTCTAGCAATTTTGTCCCTCCTGTCAGTGGTCGGGGCTGCTTTTTTATACTGCAGATGGTTGGAGAGTCCTACTGATACCCAAAGGAGTCTATTTGCCTTATGAGCCTCGGTTCTCACTAGTAAGTAGATTTTCTGTTAAATGTTGCTATGTACCTTGATTAGTATAAACCTATCCAATAAAATTCTTAATGCTTTAAGTATCACAATATGGTTCTACCCAAGTAAAGTAAAATAGGTAACTAATACTGTATCATGGTATTACTGCAAGATTTCTTAATTCCTAGTGAGTACTGTTTCTGGTTTGTCTACTTTTATTAGAGTGATTGGTATTTTTATTCTTTTTTTTTTTTTTTTTGGAGTGATGAAATACAAGGGGTGCTAATAGATAAGTTTCAAATTTAGTCGCATGGATCCTGTTTGTTACATGATTGAGTTTCAAGAGATTACACTATATGAGAACACCCAATTCATATCCAGACAACTAACCAAATTTGCCCTTTCCATTGAGAAGAACCATGATACTTTTCGATGAGTTGTCTCTGTACGAACATGTTCTCGTGTTTAGATTTTGAATTCCATCTGTTACTGTATTACTGTTGTACTAAGATGCAAGGTCTAACTGGGCCAACTATCTGAAACCAGATGACTTCATAAACTGCAATCACAAACTTGCTAGAAGGTCAAGGTATCCCGTCACTTTGCTGCTCCAGCCTCTAGGAAAAATCAAAGCACGGAGTAGAGATGGATCTCCATGTATGTACAGTTTTGTCTAGGCAGCAACCTTTCTGGCATAGGATGCATATGATCTCAGTCTTTTGTTGAACGATCCTCTCATAATCAATTGCAGGTTAGTTGTACATACATATGTCAACACTTTGTAAAGCTCTGATCATATTCTTGATGGCAAAGCCAACTGATTTTCAGTCTTTTCATTCATTTTCATGTTCTGTAATGTTATTTATAGAGACAATTGAAAGTAGGTGCATCTTATAGCAACTCTTTGGGAATGAACTTATTTACGATCTACTTATTATTGCCATTAATTTAAGTGTACCATATTTTGTTATATTTCTTGTTGTTGCCTTATTTAATCTTGTGGAAGATCGTATCACATGGTTTTTATTCATTTCTTTACATTGGTTAAGCTAATACTTGTGCAGGGATAGTTTTCGTGACTGATGAGACATCTAACATTAGTTGCTGTGTTGTTCTTTTTGTGACGAAGTAAACTATGGCATTACAGTTAAATAGTTATATGATTATTATTTTCAACCAGGTAACAAATAATTTGAATTATATTATAAAATGTAAGGTAGTCGAATTTGAGTTTAAAACGTCTGGATTTTGAAAAGGTTGGAATAACTCAATTAAACACTGTAATTTTTTGAGATAAATATATATATGTTCAATATGTTTTCTCTTAATGGAAAATTACAACTTAGTTAAGGACAAAAGAACACACTATTCCTTGTTGATGAGCTGAATCATGAGCTTGAATATAGTAAATAAAGATTGTGACATGAAAGACGCAAATTTATTTATGGGAAGGGAATACTATTTATTTGAAGACAATAAAATTATTTTTGAAATATTATTAACAAAAATATCCTAGAGCCACCAATTGACATAGTTTAAACTTTGTTTTATTATTTTTTTCAAAACGAAGACAAATTGGGGTGGAGGGTGGGGTGGGGTGTATGGTGACAAATTCTAGACCTAAAACATAGCTTGAACACGATATCAAAACACCAACAATCCCCAGATTACCCAAAGACAACTCCAAGCCACTAAGAATTTAAACCCATTTTGGAAATTTCGGATAAATGCAACATTTGATACTCCAAATCTGAACAACATTAATTATGTATGTATTCAGTAAATAGTACTAAAAGGAATACATAAAAATCTTGTGGCACAAAAATCAGTCCATCCTTCCCTTGAGAATTCTCTCTGTAAATTCAGTTGGTGTGCTGTAACAATGCAAAATATTAGGGCACACATCCAAATCCCATTCAAAGAGAGAAGATTTCGGTAAACAAAAACCACTTACACAAGATAGACATGTCCTCCCCAACCACTCAAACAATCGCGATCTACTGATGATAGCAGAGCTTGTGAGATTGTTTCGAACAATTCCTCAGCTTCCTGAATTATTTCGCATATAAGAAAAAATATATTATGTCAAAAACATCACGCCATTTCAACCAGAATGTCATAAGAAAGATGATGGATATCAATCATGATAGGGAAATTTGATAGCTGATTCTATTTAGTTACGATATGCAAAACCTATACTGTTTTTTCTATAATTTACGTAAGCAACTAAGGATGACTTTCTTAGGCCGGTAGTGACCCCCCAAAACGTACAGGTGTATGGAATCTATAGCCGAATATAAAAGTGAATTGTTGCTTATTCTTTGATAGTTAATCAGATAAGCAAAATCAAGTATAGTTACTAACCATGTCAGGTTTGAACATGGATTCGCATGCACCATAGAGCGATTCTGAGGCAGTTCCAGCAACAACAAAATCTTTGGCAAGTTCCCTGCATTTGTACAACAAAATTGAAAGCAACTGTTAAACAACAGCGACGAGGACTATGCTACAAAGTAAGTAACCCACTAGACCAGATTAGGAAGTAACCCATTAAAATGAAGGAAGATAAGATGCATTTGGTGGCGGTAGCAGTAAACTTGACAAAAACATACAAGTACTAAAATTACAACCTCATAACTGCAATCAATATGGTATTTCTCACCAGATCATGCTGAATGTAAGATAGAATGTCCAATCACCAATCCCTCAAATAAGGAAGTTAGTATCAGAAACCATCATTCATGCAAGAACTGGAAGAGCATAAATAGTCAATTCAATATATTTTGACACATTATAAATAATACCCAATTAATGGAACACCTTGAAACATTTTCAATTTCATTTTTAAAATTTCACTATACATTGGAATATAGAGAGGAATAGGATCCATCAAACCTTTGTCAAAACATTAACCACATAAATGAAAAAAGTGAAACAATAAGAAAGTGAGAAAATGGAATTCGCCGTACTTTGCCCCAATGGAATCCATAGTGCAGATGAAGGGTTTGTCGTCATCACCCAGTCCAGCAATAACAGGTTGGCAAAAGTATGGACCAAACCTAAGCCAAACAAGGGAAAAAGATTTTAGATGTACGGGTTATATTAAAAACTTTTGTCTTGGCCTTCTTATACTCCCATATGAAAACCATATTGGGCATCATGCCGCAGTTAACTTCTTTCTTCTTTACCTGTTAATATGATTAAGTATTTCTAAGCCAACATTTTGATAAGACAATTTTAAAAAAATATAAGCCACCCAAAAAATTGTTTACAGATCAACCATAAATTAAACAAACTATATTGTAGTGAATGACACCAGATGCTTGAACCTCTCTCATTAAATTGATGTCAGGTATTGGACACATCTGAAGTTCATTTATTCAATGGAGTTAAATATCATAGTTCAGAATTGAAATTGTATTAGCAACAGGTTTAGATTCATCTACACAATCTAGTCATTCTTATACAACAGGAGTAAGAGCAGAATCAACAAATTTCAATTTGGAAAGAAATAAGAATCAAGGCACGGCATACAGCATACGGCACATAATTGGCCAGTTAGCTATGAATTTTTACCTAACAAGCCCAAATGTGTTACTTCAATCTCAGACTTGAACACACTAATTCACAAAAACAACCCAAAACAAATTAGTAGAATAAATTCTCAACTATTATTAATAAATTTGGGTAAAATAAATACATTTGTCATTTTTTACTCATACTGTAGATTAATAACACCCATTTTCATCCCACTAAAATGAAAAATATAATTATAACTTCAATATAAATTAAATTAGAGGCGCACAATTCCATGAATCAAAGTCTAACAAGGAGTTTATTCTTACATATGAGAGATTTTTCTTTGTAAATTAACTTTATTTTTACAAAATTGATTCGTTTCCTGTTAAATCTTTGTTTGCCGGCAGAATGTCAGTATCTTCTCTAAATAGTGCAAACAATTAATCCTAATTATTAATTACTCACTTATTACATTTACACTTTTACTATTTCTTTTTCTTTTCAAAAATAACATATGCTATATACACACGAAAATATATAGTTAAGTATTGGGAGGGAAAAAAAGTGTCCTTAAAGTTGTTGATGAGAAGCAATATTAGATAAAATAGAAATAATCCCAAAAGAAAATAATAGAAATGCATAAATGTCAACAACTTGTTGCTAACATAGAAATTGATCCTCTTTACCGCTCTCTCTCGCTTAAATTTGTGCTTCCAAAGAAAACAAGTCAAACTTACAACTTTTACTCGATTTCTAATTCCAGCTTTTACGCAAACAACTAAGGATGCTGACAGTTCTAAGTTCCAACTGCAATTAATTCCAGGTTAAACAAAAATAAAAAAGTGAAACAGTTTTACCTACCTTTTCTCGTAGAGAAGTGCAGATACTAAGCTAGCAAAGGTCTCTGGCTTCATATCCCTCTCTTCCCTTAGATGATATAACTTGTGCCGAAAAACAAGCCTTTGATGCCTTCAAGAAGATTGAAATGAAACGAAACAATACCCCATTTATATATGCATCATTCAAGGAAAATAGCTAGACCTAACATACCGGCACAAGCAAGCTATTCCAGTAAATTATATGACAAAAAGTAGTAACCATATTTAAAGTAAGCATGGCAGCTAAGGGAACAATTATTGTAGTAATATCATACGTAATGGGAGTAACGGTAGTTGCATGGAAGTTTCTAGTTCTGGTAATTACATAGCAATGCTTTTGTGTTAATCTGCCTGAGCGTGCACGTTTTTGTAATTTAATTTGGTTATGGGGAATGCAAATCAACTTTGCTCCCCCAGATTCCAAACTATACTATTTTTCAAATCTTTATAAAATTGATAAGAAGGTCTACATGTCAAAGTAAATTAAGCAAACCAACTTACAACACAATGATCACGCTGAGTTTCCTGAATATTACATAATCATAATAGAAGAAATGAGGGAAACATGCCATGATATGCATACTATTTTTTGTTCTCCCTTCATCATAAGAACACAATGTCTGAGGCATTATAGTGACACCCAAACGTTACACAAATACCCATGTCACTCCTTATTTCTGCCATAGGTCCAGTAATTAACTATGAAGTGATTGCTAAAGAAAGAAGGCAGATATGATCAAACCTACGTCTACCACAATTTGGACTAAAAAACTGATTCCACAATTATCACAAGAATCTCCAAAGGAAGAAATCATAGACCTATCTTAAATAAATAGACATTATTCGTGCCCCACTCCCCTTCCCTTCCCTTCCCCATTCTTTTGTTTTTTCTTTTTTCCAGGCAGTCGCCTATTCAGAATTCTTGGTTAATTCTTTTTTTCCTCCGCATTTGAATTGAATTCCAAAAGTCTTCACTGCATTCATGTTCAACAGTGGAAGTGACACATATGATTGATCCTATTGTAATGTAAAACCAAATCGACTAACCTATGTCGATAAGCAGAGTAATTAATGTTCATATTCAACTCATTTTCAAAAAAGTTCAAAATTTAGAATTTCAACTGTTAACATGTCATACACGAAGTTTCAGAATATGCACAAAGCTCTACACAACGCACTCAACTTTTCAATTCAACACAAAAATCAATTAGTTATGAAAAGGGGGTTTTTCAACTTATGGAAGCAACTAACAGAGTTTGCGCATCCGTAGCGAGGCCAGCGAGACCGATGAAGAGTTTATCGTGGATTTTGTAAATCTTCTGAAAGTCAGTGGCGATAGTCTGCAGCTGAACCCCAAGCCGCCGGTCGCTGGCGATCGCGAAGCAATTCTTACCCACCATCGCCACCAGAGCACTTCCATTGTACTCGAAGATCTGCAAATTTCACCTCACCAATAATTGATCACAACAAAATCACTAAACAAGGCTTTGCAGAAGAAGAAATTGCATTCCATGTAGTACATACCGACATTTCTACGAAGATAGAGATTTTGGGGAAAGAACGCTTTCAAGCTTTGAGTGTAAGAATCTGGCAATTCGAGGGTTAGAGAATGAAATTGTGCTGCCTTTGATCGATGGCTTGGTGGAGGGGACAATTCGAATTCTTTTCACTAATTTTGCTATTTAATACTCCTTGCGTCCCAAAATACCCTTCAGACTTTCTACACACGATACCTTTCACACTTCAAATATAGTAAAAAATAAGAGTGAGGCTCTTGTGTCCGGGGACATCGTACCCCTTTACAATTTAAACCCCTAACAATACATATGGTTAAATAAAATATAGAGGGGGAGAGTTGTGTTCCCATGGGACACGGTGTCTTTTCGGAGACACACAAGTTTTTGCCAAAAAATAATTACAAGTATGTCCCTCACCTACTCAACAATTTCAAAAATGTCATTTGAGTTAAACCCATAATTACCAATAAATTCTGGATTTGGTCCAAATTAAAAATTCTAACCATAATTAACATAATCCTAATCAACAATTGAATTAATATTTCAATACATTTGAATCGAATTCCTTTCCCATTTCACTCCACTCTCTCAATCTCTCTCTCCACTCTCACACACACACTCACTCTCAATCGTCTTCTTCAACCAAAAACCATAGCCCACCTTTCATTCCACTCTTTCACTCGTCATCTTCGCCGAATAAAATCTAGCCTCCCTCCTCCTATTGTGTGGTTGAGGACTCCGAGGAGAGGGAGCGGGTGGGAGAGTTGGTGAGGGTGGCATTTGCGGCAAGCACGGCGGAGGAGGTAGGCGCGGCGGAGAAAGCTGGCGCGTGAGGTTAGGAGGGTGGCGGCGACATGCAGCGGAGTGACCTGAGCGTGGCCGCGCCGCCATACGAGTGTGAGGGAGAGCTTCAACACGAAGGCGGCCTCCGCGGAGAGGGTATGCTGCGCTGCCAACACCCTACCCAACGACGGTGCCACGTTGGGGACAAGGGGGCGTTGGCCCCCCCTCAACTTTTCATAATTTTTAGTATATATGTGATAGTAGTTAAGAATTTATATGGATGGCCTGATGGCATAGGCACTCTTATATTCACTTAATGGTCATAAGTTCGACTTTCGACGGCAGCAATTCTCTTTTATATTTTTTTATTTAATTATATTTATATTTTCTCATCATATATACAATCATTTTTTTTCACCTTTTGTTTTTTAATTTTGCTTCCCAAAACTTCCCTTTTTATTATTTTTTTCTATTTTGCATATACAATCATTTTTTTTCACCTTTTGTTTTTAATTTTGCTTCCCAAAACTTCTCTTTTTATTATTTTTTTCTATTTTGCTTCCCAAACCTCTTTTTCCATTGTATTTTGGTTCTATTTTATTTCATTTTTTAATCTTTTTCTTAATCTCCTTTAATTTCATTTTCTTATCTTTTTCTTAATCTCCTTTTATTATTTCTTATATTATTATTATTTTTTTCTCGGCAAAAAAATGAGGAGGGTGCTTTTTCTATTAACATTGCTAAGTTTATTTGTTATATTATTATTATTATTTCAAGAAATAAATAAGAAAATATAAAATATGTAATGAAGCCCAAGAAGGATGTCTTTTCTATCAATATTTCTAGTTAGTGATCGGCCCCCCCTGGATAAAAATCCTGGCACCGTCACTGACCCTACCCTCGACATCTACTGCCTGGAGCACCACAATCAGGTTAGTGTTCATCATATCTCGCTTTGATTTATCGGATCTAGTTTTTGTTTTTTTTTCTTTTTCATAGCCTTTAGATTTGATAGATTTGTGAAGTTTATGAGTTAAATATTGTGTTATTGGTGTGATTTGACTTTAGATTTGTTAGATCTGTTCGTTCATTTGTGAATTTCATTGCCTTATTGTTTTTCTTTTTGTTCGTGCAGATTCATATCTGATGATATTTTATCTCTTGTGAATTGTTTTGATTCTCAGGATCTATAAGATTTTTGTTCCATGATTCCTGTGAGGCTGGCTGGTTACGTAACAAATTTCAATTTAATTCTAATTTTATGTAATTTGTGTAATAAATTTATGTAATTCTAGTGTAATTTTTGTTAATTTTTTTAGGTTACAACTTTATTTTTTTATATTTTTGAAATTTCAGAAGCTTTTAAAGTTTCAGGGAATTTAAAAAAAATTGGTAGATTATGTTTTTGGTTAATTAAAGTTAATCCAAATCATAAACTCAATTCTATGTACATTTTTACCTCTAAAAAAGTGAGTTGAAAAAGTCAAAAGTAACTTTTCTTAAACAACGTGGAACAGTAAACGTGAAGGGTATTACGGGTCTGAGGGAGTAGTAATTTTTATTTGGCAAGGCTTAATGAAATGTGATACTATGCGATGAACTACTTTATGAATGATTTATAATATAAATAAAAATATTATACTCTCTCTGTCCCGTTGAAACGTGGGAGTTTGCTTTTTGCACATTGATTAAGGACTATAATATTTTAATGTGTGGTGAGGTGAGATAAATAATATATTAATGTAAAGTAAATAGATGTATTAGTATGACATATGGGCCCATGGAGAGAGAAGTAATTAATATGTGTGGGTCCTCTTTACCAAAAAAGGAAATGCACACTTTGTATTGGGACGGAGCAAAATGAAAAAATGCGTACGTTTCAATGGGACGGAGGAAGTAATATTTTATAGAAAAATTAGTTGTAATAGGTCAATCTAGTTAAAACTTTATCTAAATGACCTTTGATCAAAATGGCATTATATTATTAATTGGAAAAAAGAAAAAACATAAATTATTATTTACAATTGAGAGTTAAACTTTTCTTTAATTAATATTTGCCCCAAATCTTCCAAAATCAAGAAGAAACAAGACTGAAAACTCAATGCCAAAATTTTTCTTCCCAACATTGGACTTTTCTCCTCTCAAGTTTTGGAGCGTGAAAATTCTATCATCTTCTATCTCCCTTATGATATGCATTTTTTGTGGGTAGTTGGACCCTTTTTTTTCCATTCATTTCAGTCGAATTTTTTCATATAACGCGAATCGTATTTTCTTCAGAGTATAGGATTCAAGTGGAATTGTATTTTACAGAACGATCAACTAAAGAGTGCATATTCTAAAAATAAGATTTAAGCAATAGTTGGAAACAAGTAAGGTATGTGTTTCTAAACTCTTACTTCGGTTTAGTTTTAGTTAGATGAAATGGGATTTGAATATGTTCTTTCTAGAGCACCTCTGCAAGTTGCTATAGTTTCATTTGTGCATGGTGTGGAATTTTCTTGCCTTGTTTTGCTTAGGTTCTTAAATGTGGAATAAGTGTTTGAAGTGTTCAAGTGTGAGTTGTATGATTGGTTTGGTTTGCTTTAAATTTGGTGAAAATTGCATTGCAAATATAAATGATGTTCTTATGCCTTGAGAATGCATGCAAGGTGTTTGATAAAATAGCTAAGAAAAAATTTTTGCTTTAAAATGCTTCATGGTGATTTTAATTGAGGAATAATTGTTTATGAGAGAAGAGTGTGGTACTATGATGCAAGATTTTGGGCTTATTGTTGAAAGAATGAGGTTGAATGAAAGCAAGAATCATGAATCTTAAAAATTGAAAAATTGTACACACCAATTGTTTGGTGAGAAGCCTAAGTGAATTTTCTTTTTGTTTTATGTGCTTCATTGTGTTATAAGTTAAGAACTTGTTGTTTATGGGAGAAGATGTGATGCATTGATGCATGAAATTTAGGCTAAGAAATGGTGGAAGTGATGAGATGCATAAATCCTTGTTAAGAAAATAAGCACCTTAAGCTTTGAATAAACTGCTTTTATTATTTTATTATTTTGTATTTTTCTTATTATTGTTCTTGTGATTTTTTTGTTTTGTTTTGTTTTGTTTTGTTTTTTGTTTTTTTGTATTTGTTTGGAATTTGAATTAATTAGATTGATGCTTGTAAATTAGGGATTTGAAGGAGTTAAGAGCATTTCGTTATGCAATTCGTGGATGTGATGCATTGTTTTGGTAGGAAGGCTCTAAAATCACTCGAATTTCGAATAACGGCGTGCAAGTCGCTATAACATAATGATTTTGTTATGTTGTCAAACAACGCTAAATCAATTATTCATGAGAGAAATCAGTCAAATGGTGTACAATAATTGCAAAATTGAGAATTTTTTGCATGGATGACTCTAAATTCATTCGAATTTTGAATAACGGCGTACAAGTTGTTATAATGTAATATTTTCGTTATGTAGTAAAACAATGCTAAATCGGCTACTCACTAGAGAATCAATCAAATGTGTGTCCTATGAACATTAAAGTGAGAAGTTTTGACTGAGATAACCCTAGGATAATTCGAATTTTATATAATGTCATACAAGTGAGCATAACGAAATGATTCTGTTATGGGAATAAACGCTCATATTTTCGTACATAACAATCAAGTAGTGATTTTGGACTTTATATTAAACACTTGTCTTGATTTCATCATATTGTTATAACCTCATTCAAAAATTCAAGTGAGATACATATTATTTGTAATGGTCCGCATTCAAACTTATCACATGCTACTTAAAACATTTATGATATATTTCATAAGTGAGTCAATATCAACATTTTTTTATTACCTTATTATAATATTAGGCTTTACAGTTGTATATAGAAATCCGGGCTGATCAAAGGCCCCTAAAATCACTCGAATTTCGAATAACGGCGTGTAAGTCGTTATAATGGAATGGTTCCATTTTGTGGCCAGACAATGTTAAATCAGCTATTCACTAGAGATATCAATCAAATGGTGTGCAATGAATTAAAAGTGAGAAATTTTGGCTGAGACGACCCGAGATAACTCGAATATTGAATAATGTCGAGCAAGTCGTTAGAACAGAAATGATTCTGTTATGGGTATAAACACATATATTTTCGTACGTATCAATCAAGTAGTGATTTTGAACCTCATATTAAACACCTACTTTGATTTCATCATATTGCTACAAGCTCATTCGAAAATACAAGTGAATACTTATGATTTCTAATGATTCGCATCCAAACTTATCACATGCTACTTAATTAAAATATTTTATTTCATAAGTGAGTCAATATCAACATTCTTTTGTTACCTAATTATAATATTAGGCTTTACAGCTGTATATGGAGATCTGGGCTGATCTAAGACCCCTTAAAATCACTCAAATTTTGAATAACGACGTGCAAGTCGTTATACCAGAATGGTTTAGTTATGTGGCAAGACAATGTTAAATCGGCTATTCACTAGAGAAATCAATCAAATGGTGTACAATAAAGTTAAAAGTGAGAAGTTTTAACTGAGACGACCCCGAAATAACTCGAATATTGAATTACGGCGTGCCAGTCATTATAACGGAAATGATTTCGTTGTATAAACGCATATATTTTCGTACGTACCAATTAAGTAGTGATTTCGGACCTCATATTAAACACCTACTTTGATTTCATCATATTGCTACAAGCTCATTCGAAAATACAAGTGGATAATTATGATTTGTAATACTCCCTCCGTCCGGTTCTAAGGTGTCCGTTTACTTTTTGCACGTGGATTAAGGAGTATTATTACATGTAAAGTGGGTAGTTGTATTAGAGGGAAGTGGTGGGCCATATTATGTAATTTTTTACTAAATAGGGGAAATTGATACCTTTGAACCGGACGCCAAAAATAGTAAAATTGACACCTTAGAACTGGATAATTGTTCGCATCCAAACTCACCAAATGATACTTAGAACATTTATGAGATATTTTATAAGTGAGTCAATATCAACATTATTTTGTTACCTTATTATAATATTAGGCATTACATTTGTATATAGTGATCCGAGCTGATCTAAGGCCCCCTAAAATCGTTCGAATCTTCAATAACGACGTGCAAGTCGTTATAACATAATAATTCCGTTATGGAATCAGACAATGCTAAATTTGCTATTCACTTGAGAAATCAGATAAATAGTATACAATGATGGTTAAAGTTATAAATTTTGATTTAGACGACCCCGGGATAACTCGAATTTTGAAATAACAGACTGGTTCCGTTATGGGCATAAACACGCATATTTTCGTACATGACAATTAAGTTGTGCGTTTAGACCTCATACTAAACATTTGTCTTGATTTCATAATATTGCTACATGCACATTCAAAAATTCAAGTGGGATGCTTCATATTTGTAATGCTTCGCATCCAAAAGTTTATACTTTATACACCTGTTTTATTTGACATGTATGAGATACTTCATATGTGACGGAATATCAACATCCGTTTGTTAGTTTATTAGAATATTATGTTTTGATATTGTATGTGGAGATTCAAGCGAATGAAAAATCCCTAAAATCGCTCGAATTTCCAATAACAGCGTACAAGTCGTTATAACAGAATGATTCCGTTATGGGGTTAGACAATGCTAAATTGACTATTCACTAGAAAAATTAGTCGAATGGTATACAATGAGGTAAAAATTATAAATTTTGACTGAGACGGCATCGGGATAACTCGAATTTTGAATAACGACATAAAAATTGGTATAGCGAAATGGTTACGTTATGGGCATAAACACTAATTTTTCAAAAGTCCATAAAGTATTAATAATTAAGTAAAACCCCCCATTTTTTTATTTTACAAAAATGTCTCTAACTTTTATTATTTTTTTAAAAGTCCATAAAGTATTAATAATTAAGTAAAAAACCATATTTTTTAAAAGGAGGTCATTTACACAAAATTTTATAAATTTAGGTCTTTTAAATAAAATTTATTGTTGACTGGCCTTTTAAATGAAGACCCCTATTTTATAATAACATTATTATTTTTTATCCATTTTATATAAAGGCTTATGTGAGACGGTTTCACACAAAGCTTGCCCTTTTTATTTTACCTGATGTTTGATCGGTTTCAAACAAAGCTTGCCCTTTTTATTTTACCTAATGTTTGATTGAGACAAAAGAATAGATATTATCCAATTTAAATTTCACAGTTTCCTTTTTGACAACTTAAATTCCCTATTCCACTTTCCATGTTTTATTAATATTCTATAACATAATAAAACTATACCCTACAATTTATCATTAAACCATTGAGGCATGTATTGAATTTTGGATATTGATTGTGACACATGATAATAATCTAATGAATGGAATAAGAGATGGAATATGAAAATGAAATAGGTGGTCATATTTGACGTTTTGTCCATCATACATTAAACTTTACCACCTAAAAAAGTAACATCACATTAATCTCAATCTAAAAGTATATTTTAATTACAAATTTGCGACTCTCTCACTTAGGCCATCTCCACCAGTTTGCATCATTTTGTGACACATTCAGCACAAAAATAGTGTGAAAATGGTAATTCATCTCCAGCCGTTTGCACTACTTTTTCCACTAAAAAATAAAAAATTCATTTAACCTTTATTTATTTTTCCCACATAATTAAAATTATTATACATTTAATTTTGATATTTATCTTTAATTTAAACAAAATTAACATAGCTTAAATATTTAAAAATATTCATTAATTAATAAAACACTTGAAAATTAAATTGCAATATGATCAATAACTTAAATAACTAATCTTTTGAGTTGGAATAATCTATCGATAAATAATCAATTATGCATGCCGAAGGTCATAATGGGCATCTATGTCTCTGATTTGTGTAAATTGAGAAAGAAAATCTTGAAATTGAGTAGGATCGTTGTCCGCAAATTTAATATTTGAAGGTGGTATTTCTCTTGTTACTTCAATTGGAGTATCAAGATCTCATTCATCTCCGATTATCATATTATGCATTATTATGCATGCACGTATAATCATTTTCAGATCAACTTTACTCCAAAAATGTGCTGGATTTGCTACAATCGCAAATCGACATTGGAGAGCTCCAAGTACACGTTCCACATCTTTTCTATACGCTTCTTATTTTGTTGCAAAATTATTATTTTTTGGAACAAACAGGTGCATGGATAGTTTGAACGAGTGTTGACCATTTGAGGTATGATAGGCTTTTTCTGCGCACTATAATTTAATCCTCAAGTGTAAGGATATCAATTGTAGCAGCAAGTTCCCAAGTTAAATTATCGATCCCACTGAGACAGCTAATTATTTATTTTACTATGAATTACTAATTAATCAGAATTATGTAACCAAATTTCCAAGTGATTTGAAGTGAATTAATTATCTAAATTACTGAAATAATAAATAACTGAATTATTAAAAAGCAATAAAAATAAAAGTAAGTTTCTAATCAAGAGATAACGAACAGTTCTAAGGTATCAGGTAGAGACCAATTAATTTGGGTTATTAGACTTACGATTGTTCATTCATGCAGTTTTACTGAAAATACACCACATATCCCTGTTATCCCACCGAATATGATTCGATTCAAAGCTAACAGTCTAATCTGGTTTAAATCCTAAGGTGCGCAAATATTACCAAGCCTTATTCCTAGATACTAATCAAAGCAAGCAACAATACCTCCGGATGGTAAGCCTGACTAACAAGATATTTTCTGGAATTACTACAAGGTTCTATTCACTTCCTACTTGATTGTCTAATTGCATTGTTCCACTAAACAAATCAAGTATTTGATTAACCAGTTCATGAAATTAAAGTGCTTATAGCGGAGCTACTCTAATCTCTAACAGATAGACAATACCAATCATGAACGCACACAAGCTAACACAATAATCCAAGCATTATAGCGGATGTCATGAATGTATTATGAAGACGTTACGAAGCAGAAAAGCATGTCTTAGTAAAATAAGTAAAATCAAAAGCTCAACTGCATAAAATCCCAATCTTTGGTCTAAATCCCCAAATCAATTAAATCAATCCATCAAACCCTAGAACTGTATAGGAAATTAGCCCATGAGATTACAAGCAATCCTCATGGCTAAGCAATTCATAACAATAATCAAAGTAATAGAAAGGAATAGATAAGAATTGTGAAACCCTAGTGTAGGAGCAATCTCACGTTCCTTCTCCGTCTCTTCAATCGCTTGATTTTCCCTCAATTAGCACTTGAAACCCTTGTAGAATTGGATGGAGGATGAAATCAGATTATAATCTGATATGGGTGTGATAGGAGTGTGGATTGATGATGGTTTATGGCTGGGCTCTCTCCGATTGACGTCTCGATCTCCCTAATTGTTTCTAAGATGGATGCAGGGCTGTTTTCGCGACGAAATCGCTTCAGAATCGCGTCTGGAAGGTATTTATACAGTGTTGAATCGAACAGGCCCCGTCTGGGCTCTGAACTGGGCCGCTCGGCACCCAGCTCGGCTCGAGCTGGGTCTGGACCCAGCCGAGCGGCCTGCCACGTACTGGCCACGTCACTGGGGTCCAAGTGGGACCCCACTCGGCACTGTCTACCGCCGCTCGGCACCCAGCTCGGCTCGAGCGGCTCGCCGAGCTGCTCCCGAGCTGGGCCGTTCCGGGTCTGTTTTGCTCCTCTTCCGATCCTGCCCTGTTTTACCCTGTTTTCTGCCTTCGAAACTCACAAAAACACCTTAATAGCCTTAAAATCGTGTAAATACTTAAACATACACAATTCCATGCAAAAACGATCACTTTCCTAAGCAAAATGGTGTAATGTGCACACATAAAATGCGTGAAATTCCACTCTCAACAAACCCCCAAACTTACCTGTTGCTCGTCCCGAGGCAACAACATCAAAAACCAATAGATTAACTGAGAGGAAATTTCACAGCAGAAAAACATTCAAGACAATATAGCAATTTAAATATCATACTTTGGATACATGATAACCATCCATTTAAAAACATACAATTCAAATCAACTAATTCACCTTTTCGGAATGCTCATCCACCCATTCTCACGGGTAGTCTTTACGCTCAACACTCAAGTGCGAGATATACACTTTAGGGTAAGGTGTTTACACTCAAAATCAATCCAAACACACGCGTAACCATAAGCTTGGCAATCATCTCAACTCTCGACTAAAGGAATAATTTCAACAATAGGATCACAAAGGTCTTGCATTAGGTTGTAATGTTGGCTCTTTGGTAAAGGGAGGGAGTATATGGATAAGGTGACTCAATCACTAGTAGAGAATCAAAGAAGACTTACAGCTTTTCAACAAACAGTTTAACTTTCTTCTTTCTTCTTCAACGCTCTTCAATGCTTCTTGCAATTTGATTCCTCCTTCACTTTTGAACACCACATCCTTACTTGAAATTTCTTTTTCTTCTTCCCTCTTTTCTTTTTTTTTCTAAATAAGGGTACCAGTTTCAGGCACTACCCTTTTCATGGGGTACCAGTTTCGGGCACTACCCCTTTATGCAACAATTTAACCACTCTCTTCAACAAATTTCATCACTTCCAACTTATTCTCCTTTTATGTTTCTTCACATGACACCAAATTGACTCCTTCAACTCTCTACTAGGTAGGGATTTTTAAAGGCTAGCAAAAGGGATCAATTGGCTAATCACGTAGGCTTCCAACAAATAAGGCTTTTAGGCTCAAAAGGGTTGACTACGGATATTTCATTAGGTAGAAAAATAATATGGCTAGTGACTAATAAAAAAAACAAAGATGGCCTAAGATCATTTCCTATTGTCTAGTCAAACACGTAGCTTCAAGCAAGATACAAAGCCAAGTTCTAGAATACGTGCGTATGAACGATACTCACAAGAATAAACTGAATCATGCAATTTGTCATGATTGTAAAAGGCTCAAAATCTCACATGGCTATACGAATGAACGAGCACTCCTAATTAAGCTACATAGCTAATCTTCCTTGCACATTATCAAATTTCAAGCATCTCAATATCAAAGCACAATCTCAAACTGCTTCTCAACAATCACACATATAATCAAGTGCCAAGAAAAATCAGAAAAATCATCCTAGAGAACCATAAATCGACTACACCGACACTAGGATTAACACAAAACAAACAATAAACACCACAAAACATGAAACCTGAAAAATCGCAAAAAAATCGAACCCTCAATATTCTCAAATAAATCAAAAATATTAAGAATCCGCAAAAAAATCGACTCTCCAAGCAACAACACAATGCAAAAATTTTACTTCGGTACTACAAGACAAGGTATGTACGTAACCTCCCCCCAAACTTAGATTAAACGAAGTAAGAAACTAAGTTTGCAAAGAAGTATATACCGCAGTCAAGCAATACCTAATAAAACTCCTACACCAACACAGACATATAAAAGCAATAAAACGGAAGGGACAGCCCCCAACAAGCGCTCATGTTTAACGTCGAAGAGTCACGACGGATACCTCTTTTTAACTACTGGATCGGAGGACAGTCTTTTCGCATCCTTACTTTCAAGTACTTCTTCCCTCTCTTATTCTCTACTCCAACCACCTTACCTTTCTTTGTCACTGAAACAGGACTCTTTAAATTCTTTTCCTCCCATGACTGGCTTGGTTCCTTCTTGTCAATCTTCCATTCTGTTGTAGGCTCACCCTGTGTAGCAAAACAAGGATCAAACAAGTTAGAAATTATAACACCAATATAAGAAAAAAAATCGGGAGGTATGTTCGGAGGCTTCAAATATGGATCATCCATCGTTCCTGCAACCAAAAGATTATCAAATATCACATTAGAGTTAGTAGTAGGAAAAGTAAGAGATACGCCTGGTCCTGCGATCTCCTCTACCACTTCAACTCTTTGGCTCTCATGCTTCTCTTCCTTAGCAGCAGGCTGCATCTCCTCTTTAACAGTGGACTTCTTATTCTGATTCACTACGTCAGCAGTGGTCTTTCTTATCTGTTCATCCCTTGCATCACCTAATGCAAGTAACTTCTCAAGATAGTCAATACATGCATCATTGGACAAACTCTCAAACTCTGCATCAGGCAGGGTGAAGTCCTCTACTACTTCCACAGACTTGCAGTGCTGCTGATCTGTAGGCCACTGCATCTCCTTATTCAAAGAAAAGACAATCTCCTTATCATTAGCCCTCAGCCTCAACTCTCCTTTGAACACATCTATTAGAGCTCTCCCAGTTGCAAGGAATGGACGCCCCAAGATCAGAGGCGCACCATCCTTTTCATCCTCCATGTCAAGTACAAGGAAATCCACAGGAAAAGTCAAATTCGATACCTTTACTAGCACATCTTCAATCACTCCCTCGGGGTATGTCAACGACCGATCTGCTAACTGTAGGGCAACAGACGCAGGTTTCAACTCCCCCAAACTAAGCTTCTTGAACACTGATAAAGACATCAAATTTATACTGGCTCCTAAATCACACAGTGCTCTCCTAGATGGCCCTTTTCCAATCTCACAGGGAATGATGAAGCTCCCTGGATCCTTCAATTTTTCTGGAAGCTTTTTCTGTATAATGGAGCTGCAGTTCTCTGTCAAATTCACTGTCTCCACACTGTTAAGCTTCCTCTTTCTGGAGATAAGTTCCTTGATGAACCTAGAGTAATGTGGCATCTCTTCCAATGCTTCTGAGAAAGGAATAGTGACTTGGACATCTCTCATAACATCAGCGAACTTACGAAACTTCTCATCAAGGCTCTTTGACAAGAATTTCTGAGGAAAAGGAATTGGTACTTTTGTGATCGGTAGTCCCAAACTATCTTTCTCGAATACCTGTTCCGCTTCTCTCAGTTTCTTCGCTCTCTGCCACTTTTTATCAGAAATTTCCAGATCAGATTGACTCTGTACAGAATTCGGACACGCAGGAAACCCCGGAGGACAGCTCGTCGGCTCGCTCGAGCCGAGCGATGGACAAACTGAGCCGAGCAGGGTTCCAACTGAACCGAAGGGACCTTCTGAACCGGCTGGTGGGCCGCTCGGCGGCGATTGAGTCCGCTCGGCAGATGGCTCGGCCCGAGCGGATGGCCGAGCGGCGTCTTTTCCGTTCTGCTCCGCCCCTGTTTCGTTCTGCTTCTGTTCTGCTTCATGCTGTACAAGTTCTGTTACATCCTGCATCAGTGTTGTACCTTTATACTGCTTCCCGGACCTCAAAGTGATCGCATTTGCAGTCTCCTTCGGGTTTATTTCTGTATCTGAAGGAAACTTCCCCTTCTGAAACTGCACTTGCTGCTGATTTACTGTAGTGGAGATCTGCCCTATGTTATATGACAAACTCTTCAACTGCTTGTTCACTTCCTCATTCTGCTTTGTCATATTCGCGTCCATGAGAACAATGCAATTGTTAATCTTGTCAATATCTCCGTCAGTCTTCTTCATATACCTGGCCAACACATCATCAATACTGGACTTCCCTTCTTCAGTTTTAGCGCCATGATCAAAATTAGGAGGATATGGAACAGCATTATTCGGATTTGAATAAGAGAAGTTCTCATGCCTCTGATTCTGCCAATTGCCTCCTTGATTATTAGGACCTCCCCCTTGGATATTCCTCTGGTTAGAATTACCTTGAGGGTACCTATGTCCTTGCCAATTCTGAGGAGCTCTCGAACCTTGAAGACTCTGCCCCATAGCCCAATTAGCATCCTCGACCTCTTGAAGGTTCATCACCACATCATCACTAGCAGGCCCTCGGTTGCCTCCCCCATTATTACCTGATATCAGAGTAATCAGGTTCTTATTCATCTGTTCCAATTGAGCGACAACCTTATCATTCTTATCAGCTTCAGAAAATTTCTCTTCAACCTTTGCAACTTTACCAAGTATATAAGTCCCTCGGATCCTCTCAGATGGCCAATCCCTTGAGTTCAAAGAGATATCATCAAACAATTTCTCTACTGCATTGGATGTCTTGCCAAAGATTGTTCCTCCAGCAGAAGCATCAACCAACACTCTCGATTCGTTGTCAAGGCCATTATAGAAGACACTGATGAGTTGAGACTTTTTGAATCCATGCTGAGGGCATCTCCTCAACGCATCAGTAAACCTTTCCCAAGCCTCTCCAAACGACTCATCTCTCCGCTGCTTGAATTGATTGATCTCCTGTTTCAGTAAAAGAACCTTTCCTGGTGGCATAAATCGATCCACGAACAACTGCTGCAACTCAGTCCAGTTTGAGCAACTGTCTCCCTTTAGCTTATCATACCACTCCCTTGCCTTATCAACCAATGAAAACTGAAAAAGCCTCATCTTCCATCTATCATTAGTAGCATCAGCAGCTTTCACTGTATCCATGTAGCTGTTGAAACGCTTAAGATGGCCATAGGGCTCATCAAAAACGCCTCCGGCAAAGGGGTTTTTCTCCACCATATGAATCAGGGCTGGCCTTATGTCGTTCGTTTCATCAGCTTGAATGGCTCCAACTACGCCTGATCCTCCTAGATTGGTGGACTTGAATGTTTCTCGGATGACGATGTCATCCTCATCGACTCTTTCTCCCATTGATGCTGTTTCAGGTTCTGTCTCAGATTCTGATTCAAACTCCGATTCAGCCTCTTCTAGGATAGCCTGATTCTCAATCTGCACTTCTTCCTCCTCTAAGATTGCTTTAGGAGGTGCTTTGGTATTCTTTGATTTTACTCTTCTTTTTCTCGCAGAAGCTTCAATTTCCGGATCAAATTCAAGATCTTGTGCTCTCGTCTTTGACCTAGTTTGCATGCAACTTCAAGAAAAATCCAAAGAAAAACAATTAAATCCCAAAGAAAATATTCTAATTAACTAAGTAATAAAAGAAAATAAATAATTAAAACTGTCCCCGGCACAACGGCGCCAAAAACTTGATAGGCTTTTTCTGCGCACTATAATTTAATCCTCAAGTGTAAGGATATCAATTGTAGCAGCAAGTTCCCAAGTTAAATTATCGATCCCACTGAGACAGCTAATTATTTATTTTACTATGAATTACTAATTAATCAGAATTATGTAACCAAATTTCCAAGTGATTTGAAGTGAATTAATTATCTAAATTACTGAAATAATAAATAACTGAATTATTAAAAAGCAATAAAAATAAAAGTAAGTTTCTAATCAAGAGATAACGAACAGTTCTAAGGTATCAGGTAGAGACCAATTAATTTGGGTTATTAGACTTACGATTGTTCATTCATGCAGTTTTACTGAAAATACACCACATATCCCTGTTATCCCACCGAATATGATTCGATTCAAAGCTAACAGTCTAATCTGGTTTAAATCCTAAGGTGCGCAAATATTACCAAGCCTTATTCCTAGATACTAATCAAAGCAAGCAACAATACCTCCGGATGGTAAGCCTGACTAACAAGATATTTTCTGGAATTACTACAAGGTTCTATTCACTTCCTACTTGATTGTCTAATTGCATTGTTCCACTAAACAAATCAAGTATTTGATTAACCAGTTCATGAAATTAAAGTGCTTATAGCGGAGCTACTCTAATCTCTAACAGATAGACAATACCAATCATGAACGCACACAAGCTAACACAATAATCCAAGCATTATAGCGGATGTCATGAATGTATTATGAAGACGTTACGAAGCAGAAAAGCATGTCTTAGTAAAATAAGTAAAATCAAAAGCTCAACTGCATAAAATCCCAATCTTTGGTCTAAATCCCCAAATCAATTAAATCAATCCATCAAACCCTAGAACTGTATAGGAAATTAGCCCATGAGATTACAAGCAATCCTCATGGCTAAGCAATTCATAACAATAATCAAAGTAATAGAAAGGAATAGATAAGAATTGTGAAACCCTAGTGTAGGAGCAATCTCACGTTCCTTCTCCGTCTCTTCAATCGCTTGATTTTCCCTCAATTAGCACTTGAAACCCTTGTAGAATTGGATGGAGGATGAAATCAGATTATAATCTGATATGGGTGTGATAGGAGTGTGGATTGATGATGGTTTATGGCTGGGCTCTCTCCGATTGACGTCTCGATCTCCCTAATTGTTTCTAAGATGGATGCAGGGCTGTTTTCGCGACGAAATCGCTTCAGAATCGCGTCTGGAAGGTATTTATACAGTGTTGAATCGAACAGGCCCCGTCTGGGCTCTGAACTGGGCCGCTCGGCACCCAGCTCGGCTCGAGCTGGGTCTGGACCCAGCCGAGCGGCCTGCCACGTACTGGCCACGTCACTGGGGTCCAAGTGGGACCCCACTCGGCACTGTTTACCGCCGCTCGGCACCCAGCTCGGCTCGAGCGGCTCGCCGAGCTGCTCCCGAGCTGGGCCGTTCCGGGTCTGTTTTGCTCCTCTTCCGATCCTGCCCTGTTTTACCCTGTTTTCTGCCTTCGAAACTCACAAAAACACCTTAATAGCCTTAAAATCGTGTAAATACTTAAACATACACAATTCCATGCAAAAACGATCACTTTCCTAAGCAAAATGGTGTAATGTGCACACATAAAATGCGTGAAATTCCACTCTCAACAAGGTATATACTATTAGCCAAATAATAACCCATGTTGTATTCATTTTCTTGAATGACATAATATGCCGGAAGAGCAATGCCTTTGGCAAGGTTAGAGAAAAGTGGAGATTGATAGAGGAGAAAGAAAGTACCATTGAAAAAGACGAAGAAGATCCAAACCCATCACATCCCACAGAATCACAAATCGAAGAAAACCCTAAAAATCAAGAATTGTCTATCATCAATAAGCCCCGATCCACTGTTTGAATTTGCCGAACTATGAAAGGAGTTGTTTAGTATTGTGTTGACTACACATGTGCCAAGTCAGCAATAGGGTAGGAAAAGCTTGCCCATAAAATGTTTATTATGTAAAAGATTTATTATGTTATATAAAAATATTAATAATGTATGAAAAAAATATATTTATATTTATTTTAAATAATTTTAATAAATATAATTTATTTATAATAAAATATATTTTAATTATGTTTAATATGATTATTTTTAATTATTTAAATTATTATATTTCTTAATAAAATTATATCGTATAATATAATAATTTTTTGAAAATTAGTTAGTATAATAACAACTCAAATTTAAATGTATTAGATGGTTTTTAAAACTCCGGCACTCTGCAAGAACACTAAACCGTCGCGGTGAGCTTCTCTGGTTTCATTTCGCGGCCTTATCAGTGATGTTTATAGTGACAGTATAGGTGGTAGCGTATTGGAGTGTATTTGACAGGAATTTAATATATTTAATATTTTACTCTTAATTTCTTTAAAATATAAACTTCTCAAAAGAAAAATGGAAGAGAATGAAGCTCGAAATCAAAAAATATTTGAAGAAGAAAACAAAAAAAAATATCCAAGGACTAATGAATGAAACAAATAAGAATAAAAAAATAATGTGGAGGTAGCACAAAGAAAAGAGAACAATAAAATTATGAAGATAGATCCAAAAACGGTATCCGATCCTGTTCAGCGTGAATATTTTCGATTTCAACAAAATAATTTTATGCGAAGAATGAATCAAGAATTCAACCAGTCTATTAATCAAGATAATATTTACGGGACTTACTTTCCCGGTGATCTTAGGGGTTCGGGGAGTGATTTACCCCAATTTTAATTGTAGAGAATAAATATTTTCTTATTTTTTTTTAAGTATTTGTGTTTGCATTTGTATTTTTATTTATCCTAGTAGTATTTAAGTTTTAGGGTATTATTATTTTGGGATTATTACTGATAGGTACACGTGTATATAACCTAATTACTAATAAATACATTGATCTAAACGTCTATTTCTTTTTCCAACTTTACCCTTATTTACAATGCTGAATATTTAAACGTTTTCACTTAACACTAGTTTTATTGAATACTAATGTACACTAAATCAAATAAAAACAATGGGTGAAATATTTAAGGATAATTATAACAACCCCATTTTCAATTTAATTAATCACGTATTTTCTAGTTTCTTTCTCAAAGATGCACACTAATGTACATTCGTAGGGTTCTTCAATTTAATTGCGTATTTTCTATTTCTCTCTAAGAATGCACACTAATTTACTTAACAATAGTTTCAATCATGTATTTTCTATTTCTCTCTCAAAGATGCACACTGATGTACATTTATAGGGGTTTTCAGTTTAATCACGTATTTTCTGTTTCTCTCTCAAGAATGCACACTAATGTACATTATTATTCAATTTAATCGCTTATTTTCAGTTTCTTTCTCAATAGAATATACATTAATGTACATACGTATAGATAACGTATTTTTGTTTCCATCTTAACAGTGCACACTAATGTACGGATAGGTATAGGTATTATGGGAAAAACAAAATATAATTTTGTATTTATCGGTAATTTTTTGAAGCGAATGTACCGCTTAGTATTTTTAAACAAATTTTGTAGCTATTATTTATTGACCCTATTATTTTATATATGTTTAGTGCCTAATGTATTTGTAAGTCTATCTTTTTATTGTCCAATGTATTTTTTTAATGTAATAGTATGTAATTTTAATTGTATAAGGAGTATTTTTAAATATTTATTTTAACTTATTATGATACATAATTTGTTGTATATTAATTATTAGTACAATAACCCGCATAATACGCGGCATGAAATATTAAAAAAAATATATTTTTAGTAAATATTTAAAAATAAAGAGAAATTCTTAGCAAATATCAGAATAAAAATGTTGAAAAAAAATGTTTTTAGTAAAAAATATATAAATTTGATAGTTAAAAAATTATAATAAAATTAATACACGAATTAATAAAAAGAAATATATATGAAGAACTATAAAAAGAATAAATAAAAAAATCACATACTGTCAAATCTTTGGAACTTGAAAAAATATTTAGTACGTGGAGTGAATGAATAGAAAACTAGGTGGGAATATACTTCTAATTTTTATATGTACTTCTAAGTAATATTTTATTTTATTTGATCACATCCAAATTCAAATTTTAAAGTAAATCGATATAAAAAACACAGTTAAAGATACTATAGATTTGGATATGTGATATTTTCAAATAATTAAATTATATTATATAAAAATTATAAATAATTAAATTAATTCAAATTAATCACAATTTGACACGTCATTGAGAAGGCTTCTGGAGTCGACACATAGGTTAAAAAATCTCAATTAATATATTAGTTATATAAAATATAACAACATAATATAATTACCAATTAAATATAAAGCCATAAAAATATAATTAATGATTAAATATAATTATTATTAAGTGTGGTAAAAATATATAAAAATAATTTTATATTTAAAAGTGAGAATTAAAATAAATAAAAAAGAAATTAAAAATTGGTACATGAATTTGGTACACACAAAATTTTATCAAAATTTGGTACAAGTTCTCAAATGTACCAAATTTTTGGTAAATTGATACACATCATTGGAAAGAATATGTATCAAATCACCAAAAATTTGATGATTTAGTACATTATTGGAGATGGTCTAAAGACCTAATACATTTCTCATTTCAAAATCCGGTCATGATGGATATTGTATGTAGAAATTAATTTTAAATGAATAGAAAGAATAGTTAAAGAGGAAATAGGCATGTTCAAATGACAAGCCCGAATTGTGAACAAAATAAAAGCTCGAATTGAGTGTTTCTTTTAAAGCCCGATAATTATAAATATATATAATGTTAAAAATCAAAATTGTAATAAAATCCCGAATAGTGTAAAAATTATATATCGCTTAAATTATGTTGTGAATTCCTTTGTAAATAATTTATAATATAAATAAAAAATAATAATATTTATAAATAAAAGTGATAATATCTTTAATAAAAAATACTCCATATAATAAAAGGGAGGAGGGGTGAAAAGCTCAATCTGTCTGTGGGGAGGGAGAATTGATTTGCAAGAGAGTGGAGAGAGAAATAAAGAAGCTAAATGCGGTCAAACCTACTTTAATAACATTAGGTGTATATTAGTAAAAGTTACACAAAAGTTGCCATTTTTTAAATAGTGAGTCTCTTGTGCGCCTAGGCACACGGATTTAGATCTGTGCCCCTTTGCAATTTCCGTGCCCCTTTACAATTTAAACTCCCTAGCAATACATATGTTTAAATAGAATAGGGAGGGGAAGGGTTGTGTTCACATGGGGACACGGACTATGTCCCCGTGACCCGAGGGGAGCAGGAGCTTTTGCCTTTTTTTAATTTTAAAAATAGAGCAGGCATTTTTTATTATAAAATGATGGAAGGGTGATTATTTTTATGCCCCAAATATAATTCATCCTTTTTACTACAATCTTTACATTTATTTTTCATGAACATTTAAGAATGTATTGTATTTTAATATGTAGTTGTTGGATTGTATACTAAAAGTCTAGCTTTTTGTATGAACAATAGTTTAACAATATTTAAAATGAGAATCATGTGATCAAACGTTTTGCATATTATATATTATTGCAAAAGTCCATTTACTTTATACTGTAGATAGTGTGGTGTGCAGCGTCACACAGAAGATCATATTATTGGTGCCTTATAAAGTATAAACAAATGCTTACAATCGAGATAGACGGGGACTATCTATCGAGATGGTCTTAGTGTGATTTGATATTAGTCTATCTTGACTATAAAATTACACTAGTGCACTTTGTGTGAATTGAGTAGGACCGCGTGAGATCGTTCGATTTATACTGACTATATAAGAGAATTGGATCTCAGTTATTATGGATGTTCATACTCTTAATCCCTATACAATAACCTCGACACTTAAGTCAATATTTATTTCTTTGATTCATCAATGGGTGAGATTTAATTGTAAATCAATATGCCTGGTGAGTTGGGAGATGGTACTGCCTCTATGATGTGATGTTGATTGTAGAAGGAATCTGTGTCCTAACGAAATTGGTTGATGATGTCCCCTTGAGGAGCTCATAATGATTATCATGGAAACCCTGCAGGTGGATTTGATCTGGCGTTATAATAAGGTTGATTAGTACTACTCTCGGCAAAGATATTAATTAATAGAATTGTCAGTAACTTAATTAATTAATGGGCATTGAATCTTAAACACGGAGAGATTAACGGGCTCATAATAAGAAAGGGACCATAACGTAATTTGGGATTAAGGTGGCAGTGCAATAATATTTCTTTAGTGGACTGATTTATTATTATTGGACTTAAGTATAAATTTGTGGCTAAACTTGGATGCATAAGCCAAATGGGATGCCCAACCTTAATTTCTCCTCCTGGTCCCTATTGTAGCCTATAAATAGCCAATCTCAGCAGTCCTAAACCCTAAGTCACATACCCAAAACCGTGTTTGAGGGAGGAATACTACAGATTGAAATCGTCTTGGAGATCGTTGCCCACACAACGTCAAGACGCGGCTTCAGAATACAACAGAAGATCGAAAGGTCATTTGTTCGTGCTGTTCTACATCTATATCAATAAACCCTGGTGAAAGGTAATTCAATTCTATGATTATACTTCCGCTGCTATAGAATTGTATAAAACCATAATGGTTCACGTTAATCAAAAGATCCGAACGCCAATAATTGGTATTAGAGTGTATGTTCTATGGCTAAACGTGACACGTTATGCTAGGGTTTATGTGTCATACATGAATTAGGATTTAGAATATATTTTTTATTGAATATTCTAATTGAACATGGCGGAACACGAGCACCAGACAATGTCTCGATGGAGCTGGCGAACGATGTCGTTTAATGCTGGTGGAGGTGACGGCGTGACCGTCAGTGGAAGGCATGAGTCATGCCTGCCGGTGGCACAACTTGCGAGCGATGGAGGTTCACTAATGGTTAACAGACAACACATGGTTAACAGTTGGCGAATGGCGAGAGTCAGATGTGGACTAGGGTAAGATTCGATGGGGATCAGGCCACATCATGTTGCGTGCGGGTGGAGCCTGGACAATCTGGATATGGGGGATCGCGCGCTGGTATTGCTAGTGCATCACGTCGGTGGCGCAGGTGCAGTGCCAGGTTGTTGCACGGTCAGAGCATACGTGACAGCTGGGCAGGGCACGACAGATGCACAAGCGTCCCGAGTCAGGTGTGGGGTGTTTGTTGGGTAGACAGCACGACAGTCGTGCAGGCACATAGGCGGCACGAGGCTGGGCGCAGGGTACCGCACATGATGGTGGGCTTGGCGCGCTCAGCAACGTGTTTTATACGCACGACAGCAGCTGTGCACACACGATATCCACCTGGCAGGCTAGTAGATGGCGTGCTGGACAAGTCAAGGGTGCAGGATACTGGGCGACTTGCCGAGCACATGTAGGGTAATCAGCCAGGAGCTTGATGTGAGTCAGCGAGCAATGTGCCGGGCTTGAGTGCTCGGAGATAGAGCAGGCTGCACGAACAGGTTGTAGATCAATGCAGCACGCCGAAAGTTGTCAGACAGAATGATTGGTGACAGGCTGTCGGCACGACCGTGGACAGTGGGCGGCACGAGTGGTGCCCGTGACGGCAAGACCGGCGGGTAAGGCATGGTGACCGGCATTGGTGTGGGCCCGGGATGGCAGGTGCCTTAGCATGCAAGACTTCCTACTAGTGGCGTAAGGCAGTGGCTTAACGGGTGGAGTGCCGAGTAAGAAATTTGGAGAAAAAATCATGAAGACTGCCTCCACGACCTCACCGGGGAGGTCGATCCCCATCTGCGTTACCCACATTTGTGCTTGGTGGCGAACAATCAAATTCGCTGATATATAACTGCCACAATTGATTTAATATTTGATTATTGTTGTATATGTATGCATGATTCTCCGTGATTTACTACCTTATTTGCCATAATAAGAGCATGCTAGGTTGCGTATTTTATTTTGAATATTATATGCATGTAAAAACCCTTGGTGTTAAATAACTAAGTGGGAGAGGGATTGGTTAATAAATTCCGCGGCCTACATTATTGGTTTGTTATGTGATGCAAGTAAGCTTACGTGTTGGCTATAATGCCTTCCTCCCTAACGGATGAGTTTTATATGTGTATCACTAGAATAAATTTCTTTATGATGGTTATAGGAAATTATTTAAGCGTGTGTGATCTTCTCCAACTGAAGGGGCACAAGCTTGAGTAATGGACTTAGTATCAAATAATGGTTTACACTTAGGTGCAATTAATATGTATCCTCCCCAATGGTGTCACTGCTATTATTTGCATGGTTAAAGGACATCCGACTATTAATCATTAAGTCACAAGGTTAAATTAACGTATGAAATTAATGGGTAAAACTTTCTCTTGCGAATATTAGGGTTTGTATACGTCCACACTAATGTAGTATGCAAATTCACGGTGCTTGAGATGTCAGTTAATTTATTTTATATTATTTTGAGGGAATCAATAAATTTAAATTCGAAGTGTTTGATCGTTGTGTTTATTTACGTGATTCTCTGTATTTTCAAATGGTTTATTTCACTTGTTGTTAACTAAAAGAAAATATATTTATTGGTCCATAATTAGATGATTAATAAGAATCTTGATTTTAATTCTTACTGCTTAGGAAAATAAAAATGTGTTCTCACTAAGGATGCCTTCTAGTGCCTATTCATGTCTCTAGCGAAGAGTGAGAGATTCATAGAAATATGATAGTCTCATGCGACTCTTCAGATACTTGAGAGAGAAAGAAAGTCAAGGGGTCATGGTAGACTTGATGAATGAATTGGATGTCCTTGGAGTAGAAATTGAAGGGAAAACCCAAGTTAATTTATTCTTCATTGTTAGCCTAGATGTTTTGAGCAAGTTTCACTTGAACTAAAAGAGGTTGTATACGGTGGGGAACTTCTGACATGTGGTGAAGGAAAGCCAATTTCATCAAGGTGTGAACAAGGTTAGTATCTTATTCACTAGTTGTTGAAGCATGGATAGTGATGGTGTTTACTGACACATTGTGTATAGATACCAGAATCACTAATCATGTCTGCAATTAAGTGATGATGAGATTACTGTATACATGGGTAATGCTGTTGCAGTGGTGGCTGTTACAGTGGGAGTTGTTTATTTATCTTATGATAGGAATAAACATTTGATTATGAGAAATTATCTTTACGTACGTTTTCATAGAAAGAATTTTATTTTAGTTTCTATGCATATACGGATGGATACTCCATTTCATTTAAATGATATAGTCATTATAATGAAGGATGGAACTATAATCTGTTGCATGTTTATCCCACGGTGCAACAAATAGTAATTAATAACACGTCTTCTAACCCTTATAAGAGAAAGGAACCTTCGGATATGAACCAAACATACTTTTGTCATCTAAGATTAGATAATTTTACTTGAGTAGGATTCGAAAGTTGATAGTCGGTGAACCGTTAGATTTATTGGAAGTAGAAATATCTGACTTGCGAGTCTTGCTTGAATGTAGAAATGATTAACGTCCTTTTAAGGCAAAAGGGTATAGAGCCATGTAAAGATATATTGGAAATGATTCATTCTGATTTATGCAGTCCTAAAACTGTCTAGGCGAGAGATGGTTATGAATATTCGTCACTTTGTTTGATGATTATTCTAGAAACAAGATATATTTATTTGATGCACTGCAAGTCTGAGTACTATGATTAAATCAAGAAGTGCATGGCTGATACGGTGAAGCGTCATGGAAAATATATCAAGTCACTGGGATCCGATCATAGTGGTGAGTACCTCTTAGGATAGTTTAAGAGCTATTAATCAAAGGTTGGGATTGAATCCCAAGTTGACTACACCGCGCACACCCCTGCAGAAATGTGTGGCGGAAAAAGGAATACGACTCTTATGAAAGTGGTTAGATAGATGATGAGTTATTTGGAATTACTAAATTTATATTATGGGTATGCCTTAGAAACAGCATGTCATATGAAGTTTGTCTGTTTGTGGGATATCCTAGGAAAATGAAGGGTGATTTATTTAAAAGTCCAAAAGATCAGAAGGTAATTGTTAACACGAACACTAGATTTTTTGAAAGGGATTAAGTAATAAATCACAAATCCATGTATAAATTGTTCTAAAAGGTGTGAGAAGGGAAACACTAATTATAGTACCAATTGTACAAGAGATTATACCACAAATAAACTGCATCGCGTGTCACATCTGATACATAATTGCATGTAGTGCCTTGTCGTAGTGGGAGGATTGTTTTACAACACGAAAAAATATATGTTTTGGGAGAGTCGTGAGACTTGGTCCCTAGTAAATATAAAATCGGCCCATGGGTACGAGGAAGCACTACAAGATGGGAATGCGGAATTTTAGCAAGTCGCAACGATTTCTGAAATAAGAATCTATGGATTCTAAATCAAATCTGGGAGCTTGTAGAACCACCAAATGGTGTAAAAGGCCATTGGATATGTGGGTCTACAAAACAAAAGGAGGATAGACAGTAAGGTAAAAACTTTTTAAGCAAAGCTTGTCGCAAATAGGTATACTCAGAAAGAAGGGTTCGATTATGAGGAAACCTATTTGCCGATGGCTTTGCCTAAGTCGATCCGGATTCATTGTTTATTGTTGCTCATATTGATTATGAGGTATAGCAGATAGATGTTAAGACAGCATTCCTGATTGGAAGTCTTGAGGAAAACATCTATGTGAAGCAAACAGAGGGATTCATTGCAAAGGGCTAAGAGCATTTTGAGTGCAAGCTTAAAAGTGTCCATCGATGGACTAAAGTAAGCTTCAAGATCATGGAACATCCGTTTTGATAAAAAAATCCAGTCATATGAATTTAATCGATGCTCGGATTGGCCTTGTGTATTGAAAAGAGTGACGAAAACGTGGTGGTATTTCTTGTATGTACGTAGATAGTATCTTGCTCATTGGAGACAATGAAAGAGTACTGTCAGGAGTATGGGTATGATTGATAAAGCAGTTTGAAATGAAGGACTTAAGAGAAGCAAAATATATTCTTGCGATCATGGTGATAAGGGTCTCAAGAAAGGATGTTACGCTTTACTCAAGCTTCATGAATTGATATAATTCTTACTCGTTTAAGCATGTGTCTTTATCTAAGAAAATGTGTCTAGAGACAAAAAAGAAGATAAAGAAGACGTAGGCGGTTCCCTATGCTTCGGCGAATAAGGAAGCCTAATCCATGCGATGTTAAGCACGAGATTGGATATCTGCATTGCCAATGGCATAGTCAGTGGGTATCAAGGTAGTCCGGAATAAGAATATTGAATTGTGGTAAGACATATATTTATGTGCCTGAAAAGGACTAAAAATAATATGTGGGCTTACCGAACAGGTTCATTGCTTCTTGTGGGTTACATAGACTCTGATTTTCAAATCGAAAAGGGACTGCAGTAAATCCACCTCGAGGTTATGTATTTATTTTGGGAAGTTGAGCCATAATATGAAGGAGTGTTATATAGAATATATTTCAGACTCCACCATGGAAAAATGATAATATTGGAGCCTTGTGGCAGCCAAAGTATCTGTATGGCTCTAGAAACTTCGTAATGGATTTAGATGTGATCCTAAGTTTACCCAAGGTTGTGATAATAATGGTATAGTTGTAAACTTGAAGAAATCACGACCATAAAACAATTAAACACATGGAGAGCGAGTACTACCTGATACGAGAAATCGTATGATGAGGGAAAGGTTGCTGTCGCCTAGATTACATCGAATGATAACCTAGTAAATCCTTTTACGAGGACCTTAAGGCGAAAGCTTTGATGGTCATGTAGTGAGAGTGAGAATCAAATGTATGGCAGCAGATATAGCAGCATAATTTTTAGTATAAGTGGGAGATTGTTGGATTGCATACTAAAAGTCTAGTTTTTTGTATGAACAATATTTTGACAATATTTGAAATGAGAATCATGTGATCAAATATTTTGCATATTATATGTTATTGCAAAAGTCCATTTACTTTATACTGTAGATAATGTGGTGTGCGGCGTCACACAGAAGATTATATTATCGGCTCCTTATAAAGTATAAACAGATGCTCACATCCGAGATAGACGGGGATTGTCTATTGGGATGGTTGTAGTGTGATTTTATATTAGTCTGTCTTGACTATAAAATTATAATAGTGCACTTTGTGTGTACTGAGCAGGACAACGTGAGATCGTTCGATTTATACTGACTATATAAGAGAACTGGATCTCAGTTATTATGGATGTTCGTACTCTTAATCCCTATACAATAACCTCGACACGTAAGTCAGTATTTATTTCTTTGTATCATCAATAGGTGAGATTTAATTGTAAATCAATAGGCTCGGTGAGTTGGGAGATGGTACTATCTCTATGGTGTGCTATTGATTGTAGAAGAAATCCGTGCCCTAACGGAATTGGTTGATGATTGATTAGCCATATTATAGTGGGCATGACCAATTAAAGAAATTATCGAACCACAGGGAGGAAGGTACTAGAGTTTAAGCGATCTCAAGTTTATCGTGATTTTATAAGGACGACGGAAGAGAGGATAGGAGCAAATGAATGCAATTATGCTAAAGCAAGAAATAAAGATAAAATGAATGCAAAGATAAGATGGTTCCAAATGATGCAAGGGTGAGATTAACAACAATCATGGCATAGATAATTAAGTAATTATGCAATTAATTCTAATCTCTCATGGACAAGGTATAGAAGCGATCACTAATTCCACCTAAACTCTCTCTCGAGATGGATAGGATGTAGGCCCTCAACAAGGCTCCCAAACGCACATAGGATCGAGACAATAGCAAACACCTCCCACTAGGTACTAATTACTCTATGAGTTCCCTAATTAGGTACTAAATCATAAGCAATATTCCCTTTTAAGGTACTATGAATTCACTAATTGTTTGGGTCTCCTCATTTAATCAACCAACCTCTCGATTAAGCTAATCAAATGTTCTATCAAAGGGTTCTAAATCTAGAAGGATATCTCTATCTCATTCTAAATTAATGCACATGAAGTGTATGATGAAATGATTCAATGAACTATCCTAAACACATAATTGATTTCTCAATCTAATCACATGCCCATGACAATTAATCACACAAATCATCATATACATCAAGCAATCAACAATCAATGATAGAAATAACACAAAGCCCATTCAAGATTAAAATCAATTTGCATAAAAACTAAATTATCCAACACCAATCATGGAGCTAATCTCACAAAGGAGATTAGCCTCTCATATCCATAAGAAAATTAACATAGACATTAAGATCCTTACAAAACATGATCAATCTATAAAGAAATGCACAAAAATTAGAATTAGATTCCCCCTTTGAAGTGCTCCAATGGAGATCTCCTTCTTCTTCTTGTGATCTCACTCTCCCTTGCTTCCTTGATCACTTGGATGGTGGATTTGATGGAGGGGATCAAGTGTAGATGGGTGGATGAAGAATGGATGAAGATGATGGTGGAAAATGGAAGAAATGGTGTGTGAGGTGTGTGTGGAAGGGGTGGAAATCGGATTTTTTTATAAAATATGAATGGAGGGGTATTTATACCCTTTTGGGCCTTCTAGAAGGATTCTGATTTTTTTCTGATCCAAGACACGACACGAGTCGTGTGGCGCAACACGGCCATGAGGTGCCCGTGTTGCGTGAACTGATGCTCCCGCACGGCCATCGCTTACAGGCCCGTGTTGGCTACACGGGTCGTGTGCTGCAACACGAGTCGAGCTCCGCAACACGGCCAAGTGGTGGTCGTGTTGGATGAATAGATGTTGCCGCACGACCATTCTGGACAGGCCCGTGTTAGCTACACGAGTCGTGTACTGCGACACGGCTCGTGCCACCGACACGGCCAGTCGTGTTGCTGCTGCCCTGATTCCTTCACTGTTTTGGCTCGTTCTCCCTCGTTTCAACTCCAAATTGAGTTCCGCTTTTTCCTACATCTTCCTTATCCTATTTAGCATCAAATAAAAAGTGAAAATAGTAGGTTTAAGCTCATTCACACACATTTCCATGAAAACACAAAACACAACCAAATAACACATAAAATACGGATAAAAAAAATACGAAAACACATATAAAAAGACACTAAAATCTAGGTGAAAATATCACTCATCACACCCCCAAACTTAAAGTGTTGTGCGTCCCCGCACAACGAAAATGATAAACCAAGGAGAGTGATTTTCACCTAGGAAAAGACTAAACGAACATAAGTAACAACACATCATTAGCAACAAGAATTACAAATTATGCTAAGGCATCCTACAACATTAAACTCATAACATGAAAAATTAACAAGTTCAATCTAAAGAGAATAAAAGTGTAATATAGTCCCTTTTAGTCCAAGCCTCACATAGGTTATAAATTTCACTCAACACTCTTTAAAGTAGGTAAATCAATACTCATCAATCGATTGGCTCGACTCGCTATAAGCTTGCTCGTGGACTACATTCACAAACCACCAAAGTTTTCATTAGTGATCAAAAAGGTCTTTTATTAAGGATGTAATGATAGACTCTTTGGTAGGGTAGGAAGAGTATGGATAATAGTGACTAACAAGTGTAAGTAATCGAAGAGATGATCAACTTCCTCAACTTCTCCACTTTTCTTTCTTCCTTTCTCAACTTTGGTACTCACAAGCACTACTCATCAACATTCCTTTGGATTGAGCTTCTTATGATGCATGCTTCCTTTCTTTGAATTTTTATTTCCTTGAGCATCTTGTTGTTGCTTTACTCATTTTTCTTGTTTTGAGGTTGCATGTTCATTCTTTTTTATGCTCTTTTTCATCCTTTTTCTTGCTTGTTTACCATTTCCTTTTTCTTTTTTCTTCCTTATCAAACCTTTCTAGTTACCATCTCCTCAATCACCCACACAAATGGTATATATGTAAGGCTTAAATGGGTAATCATGGCTTGTAATGTGCTTATATCACAATAAATAGGCTTTAAGGCTCAAAGTGGTTGACTAGGGATGATGTTCAAGGTAGGGAAATATATGGTAATGACTATAGATGATAAGGATGGCCTAAGATCATTTCACTAATCTCCACAAATCGGGCTCGTTCCTATAGTCCTTGAGCAAGTTCTAGCTTATCAAACACAACCAATCCACTCATGAAGAAAAAAAAACATGTATGCACGGTTGAGGCTCAAATGCTCACAAGCTTGTGCTCGGACCTTAAGAAACTTATTGCACCACATTCATCTCAAAATTGAACAAGTTAAATAAAACATGTCACAATTCGAAAGTGTAGAGATTCTTAATCATAACTTGTCATCACTTATTACCATAACATATCATCACTCATATTCAAAAATGACTCACGACATCCCAAAAACAATCCACCAAACACTCCCTAAACAAGAATAAAAATGCACACGAAACATAAAATAAAGACTCAACAAACAAGAAATAACCAAAAACACATAACATGCAAGAATAAAAATCACCATCATAAAACAATGAAGCACACATTCAAATCATCCATAACAATGTAAGCTCACAATCATCCCAACCTTGATTGAAAAGTAAACCTCCCAAAAACATAACACATAAAGTAGCATGCTAATCACATCAATACAAATCAAATCAAATTATGCTAAGCACATAAAAGTGGTAGGGTGTAGAATGAACTCCCTCAATAAGCATTTGATAGTGGAAGTTGTTAGCTCCGAGCTCAATTCGTGCTTCCAATACCCTTCATACATGCTCAACAAAACCATTAGCTCAACAATTTCATTAAAAATATGGACTATCATGCACTTCAACACGACCAATCATACCAAAATCAAACCAATGCTCATGAGAAAAATTCAAAATTAGCCCAAAAATACGAAAAGTATATGCTTTCAAGACAAAGTATGTTCACACCACGCCATATCCCCCCAAACTTAAATTGAAACAAGAGTTTCAAGATAAGTTTGCAAAAAGTGGTGTGACTTACTTTCACACTTCAAATCAAGCACTTATCGTTTGTCCAATACACATTCTCCTCATGAACACAATCAATCTTCATGCCAAAAATGCAAACAAACAAATCCATCAACCTTATTGAAAGCATTAAATAAAGCAATAAAAGGTAATGATGGGTTGCCTCCCATCTAGCGCTAAGTTTAACGTCTTCAAGCCGGACGATAGTCTTTAGCTCATGGTGGTCTTGAATAGTCCTTAGGCACTATCATAGGTTTCTTCTTGAAGTAGTGCCTTGTGCTCTCCCGTTCAACCACTAGAACGGTTCCCTTCTTGTTAAATAACTCAAGTAATTGGTCTCCGAAGGCGTTCTTCACAAGGAATGGCCCTTTCCACTTGTTCCACTTTTTCCATGGGGCTTTATATGCATTTTGAACTTCAACTACATCCCCCGGTAGAATTCGGGCATTGACAAGTGTTGGTGCCCTCTTGCAACCTTTTTCCTACAATCACCAAATAAATTTTTATCAATGAAATCATGGAAGTTCTTAAGAGAATTTGAAATTTCAATAGAATGAGAAGGTTTTGGCTTGTGGGGAGTAGAATCCATGATCTTAGTTTCCGGAGGTTTCCTTTCTTCCATAATGGCATGAATCTCTTTTTGATTTTTCCTACATCTTCCTTATCCTATTTAGCATCAAATAAAAAGTGAAAATAGTAGGTTTAAGCTCATTCACACACATTTCCATGAAAACACAAAACACAACCAAATAACACATAAAATACGGATAAAAAAATACAAAAACACATATAAAAAGACACTAAAATCTAGGTGAAAATATCACTCATCAATGATGTCCCCTTGAGGAGCTCATAATAATTATCATGTAAACCCTTGATCCGACATGATAATAAGGTTGAGTGGTACTACTCTCGGTAAAGATATTAATTAATGGAGTTGTTAGTAACTTAATTAATTAATGAGCATTGAATCTTAAACACGGGGAGATTAACGGGCTCATAATAAGAAGGGGCCCATAACGTAATTTGGGATTAAGGTGGCAGTGCAATAATATTTCTTTAGTGGACTGATTTATTATTATTGGATTTAAGTATAAGTTTTGTGCTGATCTTGGATGCTTAAGCCCAATGGGAGGCCCAACCTTAATTTCTCCTCCTGGTCCCTATTGTAGCATATAAATAGCCAATTTCAGCAGTTCTAAACCCTAAGTCACACACTCAAAACCGTGTTTGAGGAAGGAATACTACATATTGAGATTTTCTTGGAGATCGTTGCCCACACAATGTCAAGACGCGGCTTAGGAATACAATAGAAGATTGGAAGGTTATTTGTTCATGCTGTTCTACATCTACATCAACAAACCCTGGTAAAAGGTAATTCAATTCTATGATTATGCTTCTGCTGCTATAGAATTGCATGGAACCCTAATGGTTCACGTTAATCAAAAGATTAGAACGGCAATAGTAGTGAGTAAAAAATATAATATTTAATGTAAAATGATTAGTTGTATTAGTGTTGTGTATGAGTGTTGTGTAAGAGTATTATGATAATATTTTAATTATTTTGTATGATCATCTACCAAAAAAGAAAATGTAAATATTAAAATGAGACGTTCAAATTAAAATATGTAAAGATTGAAATAAAATGAAAGGAGTATCGTTTACATATTGTTTCATAAATAGTTCATTATTGCTTTTTATTGTCCCAATGTTATCCATTTCTCCCTAAGAATTAATAATAATGAAAAATAAGATTATAAATTAATAATTAAATATATAAGATATTTATTATGATTAAATATCTTAAATAAAGATACTCCCTCTGTCTCATAAGGATGAGACGGAGGGAGTATGATTTATTAGATAAATAAGATCTTATTTATCCATAGGAGTTATGGATAACTATCGTATTATAAGATGTGATTAGGAGAAGTTGTTATAATGTACAACTTAATGTATGTTAACAACTGGATTAGATGACCCGATTCATTTAGAAATAGATTATTTAAATTATAAAATTAGGTCATTTACCTTATTTTCTGACTGTATTCTAAGTCACGTGATAATTTCTTTTTTACTCTCTCTCTCTCTGTTCTCGCTTTCTCTTTTAATCCTCCACTCTCCACCGGGGTCTGCATCCTGCCGCCTCAGTACTCCATCTTCCACTGAGTCTATCCGCTCCATCTTCATCTTCTGATGCTCTCTCTTATTTCCTCTACAAATCATTCGAAATACTCTGCTCATCATCGCGCCGCCTCCAACTTCTGTAGCAGACCTCTCTCCGTCGCTATTTCTTTTTTCTCCACTCCCTTGATGAGAGTGGAAATTAGCGTGTTTGAGTGTCCAATTTAACACCTTTTGATGAGAATTGTTGTTATATATTAGCACAAGTATGTTATATCAATATATGTAAGAAAAAGGTGCACTTGAGGTGTTTTATTGTGTTTTAGGTAGAAAAAGTGATCAAAAGTGCAAAGTTGGAGAAAAGGTGTAACTTATGCATGAATGCTGAAAAACGCACGTCCAATTTTCATAATTTTTCTATATTCTTGTGGAACTCTGAAAGGAATGTATAATATATGGTTCGAAAGCCACTGAAAAGAGGATCGTTTTGGCATAAAGAACATTCCAATCGGAATCTAAACGAGAAAGATATGATCAAAGTGGTAACGTCGCGCGAGCTATGCCGAACAGAACAATTGTGTTACTTTGCATGGCTTGTTACACCTACAAATCTTAGAGTTTTTGTTATTTCTTTATATGGATATAAAGCCAAAGAATAGAGGATCGCGTGAGCGTAAGAATCACTCAAATTGGAGCTCAGATGTGGAAGTTATACGCGAAATAGTGAGACGGCGCAAGTAGGATTCGACCACGACAGTCTAGTTCGACTAGACCCCTTGGTCGAACTAAAGCCATTTTGGTCAAATCGAACGCCTGAAGTGAGAATTATCGCCGATTTCGATTCTTCCAGGGTTCGACCAAGCCCTAGGTCAAACCCTAGGTTGAACTCCATGCCTGGGACGCATTCGGATCTGATTTTTATACCCTAAGTGCGTGTTTCTGCGTGTTTTTCAAGAAAAAGCTCATTCAAGTTCCATAAGGAGAGCTTACAAGTATAAAAGGGGATGTAGATCATATCATTAATCATTATTGAGAGATACAACACAACACAATCATCCTACACCCCATAAGGGGGGTTCACCCCCAATCATCATCCACATCCTTTCCTTTATCCATCCATCACTTTGAAGATTTCGTCTGTGGAATCAAGAGAAGAACCAAGAGGAGAATTCAAGATAGAGAAGGACGCGACGATGCCACATCTAGGATTTTGTTTGCTTCCTAATTTATCTTGTATTTTTTAGACTACGGGTAAGATCTATCCAACCCCCATGTGTGTCTCCTACAACACCATGGACTAGAGCCTTTTTGGTAGAACTAGGGTTGTGAAGGTTTTTACCAATTAATTAAACTTTCTTGTGTAAACTCCATACAACACTACTTGTGGATTTATTTTATATATGATTGTGCCTTTTTAATTCATACTCACGGTCGTTTTGTGCATCTTCAATTGGTATATAGAGTCTGAATATATATATATTGGTTGTAGATTGAGTGCGTTCACCACTGAACAGGATTCCATGTTATGATTATAAGTGAAGGGACTCTGAAACTTCATTAGAACTATCATATATGAATACTTATTATTTGAATTGAATTCGGATTATTAAGTAGGATAAAGAGGATAATTTTATAGTACCTATAAAGGGAGAACATATCGGGTTAGAGTACCAATTGACCAGGAAAATAATTGATACTGATAGTACTTAGAAAGGGGGGTGGAATTATATCTCTTGCTCTGAGGTTATTCACACGTGTTACACGCATGTTTACTTATGTCTATAGAGTAGATATGCATGGTTTAGTGATGCGTCCATATTCCATAAGACAGAGTCGGACATCAACACACGGAAGGGAAATTAATAAGTAAAATTGGATTATCCTAGAGCTACCTATTCTCCTACTTGATCCACTTTCGTATTCTTCGAGTGATATTTTATTTTATTTGTTATTTTAATTAATTGTTCATTAGTTATTAGATTAAAATCCTAATCTTTATTGCTTTTTGTCTTAATTAATTTAGTTAATAATTAAATTGATAATACACAATCCTTTGGGTTCGATAATTCACTTGGTCACTTGCTTAAGCTGCAACTGATATCCTTAATACTTGGGGATTAATTTTGCGTGCAAAAAAAAAACGCGCATCAAGTTTTTGGCGCCGTTGTCGGGGACAACTGTTATTATTGTTTTTATTATTTCTAGTTGATTAAGACTTTTATTTGTGATTATTTATTTCTATCTAACCTTGAATTTTTCTGAGGTACTTGTGCACTAGGAAAAGGAGAGAAAGGAAAAGACGAATAACGTATTGAGCTAAACATGGCCGAAGCAAGGCAGAATCCGGATAATGTTGCCATACGTGAAATTTTCATGAACTATGGAATTGCTAACATGGGGTTGATATGAGCAAGGGGGATGATGATGATTTTGAGATAAATCCCGCTCTTATTAACATGGTAGAGAAGAATCCCTTTTCTGGAGGTTGTTTTGAAGATTCATATCAGCATCTCCGAAAATTTCTTGGTAAAGCAAACACTCAAAAGGGCGCTGGAGCTAATGATAATGCTTGGCGAATCGCCCTATTTAAGTTCTCTTTGATTGATAAGGCAGAAGCTTGGTATGAAACTCTTGATGCCACAGAATGCACTACATGGGACCAACTGCAGCAAAAGTTCTTGGAGAGATACATGACACCCTCAAAGATATTAAGAATGAAGCAAGAGAACACCCAATTTTTTTATGAATCAGGGTGAGAAGCATTAAGCAAGAGATACAAATTAAAATGATTGACAAAAATAAAATACAAACGTATAATATTAATATTTTAAAAGAAAATGATTGTGTACTGAATATTGTGTGTCCTTTCAAATGATACTAATTAATGAGAAACGAAGTCAAAGAACACTTTCAAAGCGTGTGTCCTTGATCGAAGCTCACGTCTCAAAATTGGTTGATTTTGTAAATCAAATAAAAAGATTGAATCTTAGTGGCACATCTAAAAAGGATATTATAAGTTACATACATGATATTATTCGTATTATATTATATAATGTCATTATTTTAAGGGTTGATAGCGGCAAAAGTTTCCAATTTTACCTGAATTGAAAATTAGTCTAAACATTTGAGAATTTGCAAAAAAAAAAAAAACTCTACTGTAATGTCCATTTGCATATTGAGCCATCGGGCAGCAGGAGGCTGACCGGATAGTACTGACGTGTCAGCCAAATCACATTCCAACAATTAAACTTATCTTAGTTGAACGTTGACAATGTTTTTCCCCCTATTAGTTCTACTATACTGAGTTCAGATTCGAAGTAGAAGAAGAAAAGAAAGGAGGAACAATTCTATGTTCAACATTTTGACGATACCTCATCAAAATTGGGAAAAATCGATTTGAACCAGAAAAATCAAAAATCATTCGTCCATTATGAACAAAACTATCAAACCGAGCCGCACAATCCAGTCATTCACGCCCTTCTTAAAAAAACTTTAATGTATAATTTTCTTATACAAGTTGATTTTCAAATTATTCCAACATTAAAAAAATTCAAACTTTATATTGAGATAAAAGACTCCTTACAATGTTCTCATCAACCGTTTCAAAATTTAAATCCAACATTAATATATATACATTATTTATGTTCTATAGAATTTTTAATCACAATATGTAATGTAAGCTAATTTCAAGTTAATTTCCAACTAATTAATTGTTAACATACCTCTTTATATAAGCTTTTCATCTAATATTCATATTTTAAATCAAATAACAATAGACTAATCATTTATGTAACAAAAGTTAGTAAATCCCAAAGAGTTATTTTAGACATATTTTTTCAATAAACTTATATTTAAAAAGAAAAAGCATATCAATTGAGAATAACTTTTAAAATCTTAAAATATAGAGGAAAAGTTAATAAGAATTAAGAAGTTATATTTAAAGAAATTAAGGGTAAAATAGTAAATTTATTAAGGTCCTGTCAAATACACTCCAGTACGCTACCACCTGTAGTGTCACTACAAACAGCACTGATCAGGCTGCGAAATGAAACCAGAGAAGCTCACCGCGGCAGTTTAGTGTTCTTGCAAAGTGCCGGAGTTTTAAAAATTATCTAATACATTTACACTTGAGTTGTTATTATACTAACTAATTTTAAAAAAATTACTCCCTCCGTCCGCTTCTAAGGTATCCATTTTACTATTTTTTACGTCCGCTTCAAATGTATCAATTTCTCCTATTTAGTAAAAAAGTACACAATATGGCTTAATGCAAGAGAACACCCAATTTGTTATTTGAATTTTTTTTCTTTTAAAATCTGACAGGACAAATCCATTTGTGATTAAATTTAGAGAGTTGATGTTATATATCTGGGATATTTTGGTCAATTTAATATAAAGTGGGTAGATTTAATTTTTATAGTCAACGCACTTTTATGATTTTTGGATATTTCATTTGACAAAAAGTTCAATTTTCTCAATATATTTTTATGGGACACCATCTAATTATTCTAAGAAATAATAAGTAACAGAGGACGGTAAGAATTTAAAATTCTTTGTTGCCCAAATTTTAAGGACAAGTGTAAAAATACCCAAAATGACAGAAAAATTCTTAATTCGATATTAACACGATATTAACTTTTAAAGAAGTCATTATCGAGTCAAATTTTCCACTTAACTAGATACATGTATTTTGATTCAATTTTTAATTTTCAAAGTCAATATATACATGTATCGAGTTAAGTGAAAAACTTGACTCGATAATGATGTCTTTAAAAGTTAATATCGTGTCAATATCGAATCAAGGATTTTTCCGTCATTTTGAGTATTTTTACACATCCCATCAAAATTTGCTTATAAAAGAAAAATGGGGCCCAGGCTACAGTGCCCATTGTCAATATAGTGGGCTCTGCCTGGTGCAATAAAAAAGAAGAAGAAAAAATGCCCACTTTTGAGGCAATTTGACGAAAATACCCCTTAAAATTTGATTCGATATGTTAACTAAAATAGATCCAGATTGACTCCGATTTACTTGGTCATTTGAAACAATTTTGAATCCTTTTGAAATCATAACAATTTCACCTTAATAACTAACTCACTTCATTCTCTCTCTCTTTCCTCTTTCTTCCCAAGTTCGCACTACATCTTTTTTTTCAGTATTATTTTTGATGTTTAGAAATCGGGCAAGAAATTGGTGGCAAAAATACAATCCCACAACGGGTGAGTGAAATTTTTGTTGATTTTTCGTTTTTAATTTTTACTGCTGTTTAAAAAATTTTGTGGAGTATATTCGATGTTTTTTAGTTTAGGGTTAAGAATTAGGATTTTAATGTTATGTATTTCTGTATTAATCGTTAATTGGAATGAGATTTTGGTGAAAGGGTGCCAGCATTGTAATTAAAAGACCGAGTGGTTATTATTTGAGTACGGCATGATTGGTATGATTGAATGAAGTTATAAAAGAATTGAATGAATTTATGAATGGAATAGAGATGGGAAATGAATGAAAAAATAATAATTATTCTCATGATTAGTATTGATTAGGAATAGCTCAAGTAATAAAAAAAATATATTTCTTAATTTGATTCAAATTTCAATATTTTTATTTTATTTAAATTTTAAATTAATTTAAATCTCAATAATTTTAACATATTTTAATAGTTATACTAATAAATATGAGATTAAAAATAAAACAAAAGTTTATAATATTAAAAAATATAAATAAAAAAATAATTTAAAAAATAATTTACATAAATAAAATTTAATTTTATATTTAATATTATTCAATTTAAAAATAATATTAATTTCTATAATTTTTCTTGTATATAATTCAATAATTTTTATTTAAAATAAAATTTTAATTAATTATATAATTTTTTGTATTTTAAATAAATTAAATATAGAAATTTTTTAATTAGATTTTAAATGATTTAAAATTTTTTGCATATAATTTAATATGAAAATTATATGTTAAATGAAAAAAAATATAAATTTATTTTTATTTTTGTAAGTATACAAAAAGAAATGTGACATAAATAAAAATAAATTATTTATAATTATTAATGTTTTTTATACTATATATTTTTTTTTGATTTCATTAAACATTGAATGACTAAACCCATGGAGTTGGGGATGAATGGTGATTTCCAATTATGTGGAATGCACATTCTTTATGAAATGAGTATTCTCATTAATAAAAACATATCAATCATAGGGATATGAATCAAATTAGAAATGCTCATTCCATTTCTATATCATTCCGTTATACCAATCATGTCGTTAGGGTTTGAAAATTGCCTGAGTAGTTAAAATTCCTAAAAGACCGAGTAGATTAAATTTCGCAATCCTGAGCAGGAGACATTATGAAAAGACCGAGTAGAACATTTTAATTGAGTTGTTTCAAGTCAAAGACCGAGCAATATAATTGAAATACAGTTGAATAAAAAAATTAAAATCCTGAATTGTATAAAAAGGAAAGATTGAGTACAATTATAATTTTAATATACCGAATGGAATATAGAAGTAAAGATCGAGTAGATTTTTAATTTCAAAATCCCAAATTAAATAGAAAAGTAAAGACTGAGTAGAATTTGAATCATAAAATTCCTAATTAAATAAAAATCGAAAGACCGAGTAGATTTTTAATTTGAAAATCCCGATTTGAGTTAAAAATGAATGACCGAGTAGATTTATAAATTTAAAATTCAAAATTGTATAAAAAAGCAAAGCCTGACTTATGAAAGCCCGAATTCAATTCTACAATTTAAATCTCGAATTGATCAGATGAGGAATGCCTGAGTTAATCTAATTTCATTTGCTATTTGAGAGCCCGATTGAATCACTTTTGCGAAAGTACAAATAAAGCCCGAGTTAATCCAATTTAAAATTTTAATTTCATTTAATTAATCTAATTTCATTACAATTTGGTGGTTATGTTAATAAACTTAATAAAATGAATTTAAATTAATGTGCAGTATAGAGTTTCTTTACTTATTCGTTATATTATATTAATTGATGATGATTATAATGTCTTGTCATATTCCTATTGATATTATGATTGTTAACAATATTAGTTTGGAAAAATTACTCATAAATACGCACTTTGTACCCTAAATTACTAGGAGATAAATGAGTTCAAGAAATTACTCTCACATACAAAATATTAAAGTAGAATAACAAATATAACCTTAATGAATTATAATCCCACACTTTTAAACCACAAACCCTAAACCCCTCACCCACCCACTGTCGCCGGACCGCCGTCGCCGGACCACCACCAAATCACCGGACCACTGCCGGTCGTCGAACCACCGCCGATCGCCACCGCTCACTGCCGCCGCCGGAGAGTAGGAGTATATAATTTTTCGCTGCACATGACACTTATGATTCACACTTTTTTTACTGCACACACTTTCTTTACTGCACATAACTTTTGTTGCACACACTTTTTTTACTGTACATAACTTTTGCTGCACACGAACTATTATGCTGCACACAAACATTTATGTGCAGCACATTGTAAGGGTACTATTGGAATATCACTATATATTTATCTAGTTAGTAGTAATATTTTTGTATATTTGTATCTCATAGTAATAAAGGAGTTTTTAATGTACCTAGTAGTAACTATCCCTATTAATTTTATATTATAATTATCATTAAAAGTATTATTTTTCTTGTAATCTAAGTGCTACAGAATTCATAACATATTAGTTATTGAATAAAACATGCTTTTTAATGTAAATTATAGTGGGAGTGGATACAACCAAACTTGCAAGGAAAAAATTGTGGGATTAGATTGAAATTACTGCAAACCAAAGAATGAGTTGGAATGGATTTCTACTGAACTAAAGAAAAGCGGGCTGCATGCGGTATAGTCATTTAGGTCATCATGTTTTGGTCATTTTCTTGATTTAGATAGCGATTACGGGACACATTTGGGTCTACATAGCTTGATGAGTCAAGAGGTTATTGTATCAGCAGCGGATAAGTACAGTCATTAGTTTAGAGTGTCTAGTAATTTACTCGAGTTTAGGGCAGTGGAGTTTATTAAAGTAATGGGTTTGGGTTTCTAGGATAAAGGTAATTTTGATTTGAATGGGAACTTCAGTATAAGAAGTCGCAAACTGTATGCGAGGAAGTGGGTAAAGGATTGAGGAGCAGTAACTCCTAGGATAAACGTGGATGAGTTGAAGGATTTATTTGTCGATCACAAATTTGAAGGAGACGATACAGTAAAAGTAGCAAAAATTCTTCTCGTGTACTACTTTCTCCTTAGATAAGATAGGTCAACGTAGAGAGTTAGCTATGGAGCTCGGTAGAAGATAGCCATGCTTGGGATGTATTCCCTTGGGGCTGGTATACGTATCTCCATCACATTAACTACATGGATTCTGTATTGACTTCTGAAGCACCTGACGTCTACCCTGACGGATATCGCTACAATTTTTATGGCTGTACATTCACCCTAATGGTAACCCACTTTTAGACTCATCGAATGTCTTTAAATTTTATTTAAATTCAATTCAACGTTTACTGACTCAGTCATGTTTCTCTGTGTATGCAATAGATATGGGCTTACGAATGCATCCCCATATTTGATGCACCATTTACGAAGGGGACACCTCATGAGAACTGGAGGCCCCTCTACCTACGGTGGAAGTTTAGGGTTCCCAAATTTGATACCAGTCGTTTTCTTTAATTGGTAAAAGTTGGGTTTAAGCATGTCAGCGTAATTTAGTTCTTCGAGAATTTTATGTAATATTTCACTATACTAAAAAATTTTATTTGCAATGCAGGATTAGCCATTATAGAAATGCCCGTTTTACTACCCACTGAGTATTCTGCACATTACTGGCATGGACAGGAAATAGATCCAGATGAATGATTTACGATGTTATTCGCAAAAGCCAATGACCTCACTTTAAGGAAAAGCGAAAGGAGAAAGGGAGTTTCACTTCCTATTTTAGATCAGCAGGAGGTTCACAATGCACCAGCTGAAGTTGTAGAAGAACATCCAGTGGCGGTGACGTAAGTGACGATGATGTATGATGTGACATTCTAGCCAGCGGGATATGTTCCCAGGCCATTGGATGACACATGTATTTAGGGTGGGATAGTTTTAGGGGTTGCTCTTTTCAATTTTTTGGGTGGATCTTATTGGTCTTCTGGTGGCTATTCACTCCAGGTACATCCCTAAATGTGTTGTCCAGAGAGACTATAGAAGTAGATATTGGCCCTCACATTGATTCTGTAGTCCACTATTCTCTTGCTCAGTCAAGCTACTCCTCCTAGCATGCCCCCATCCCTCAATATATGGATGTAGAACCCATACAGCAGATGAGGTAGTTGACGCTCCACAACACAGTCATCACTCCCACCGCTCTTGATCCCAACATTCTAACACTCTCATTATCCGAATCCTGCAGCGTTCGAACCTGATACGACAAGTGATGTACTTCACCAAGAATTTATGGTATATTCACACAGGAGCCTGCACATCATGAGCGCAGAGCTTCCACGTTTGATGTAGGTGATGAGGATGATAAGTGGCAGAGGCTGTATAGGAGGTTGGACAACTACGATCAAAAGTTCTTTGACGTAGAGACCTACATGGCATTTCAGAGAGAGAGAAAGAATACTCGGGACTAAAGATATGCCTAATGGGATAGAAGATTTCAGATGTGGGATCAGAACTAGGAACACATAAGGATAGGCCACTCCGAGTATGCCAAGGAACCAAAAAAAGTAGGTGGATGGCTTGCTAGAATTTGGGCTAGAATGCAGCCTAAATATGAAAAAAATCTGAGGGATGCAGCTTGGACATTCTACGGATGTAGAAATTTTAGTGCTCACTCGTTTCCCCCACAAATCGATATACATGTTCCACCTACCCAATGGAAGGAGTGTGATCAAGAAGTGGGTACATTAGCCAATACTCCACAGTTCGAACATGTGACTTATGTGGCCGCACTGCGATCAGGTGGGTGGTTCGGTGAGGGTCCATCAGGGTTGGGAGTATCCCAACAACCGGAGTCACGGTCAGTTGCTCCTGCTGTAGAATAGACTCCACCGGTAACCACTCAAAGCCATCCTCAGCAGATGATAACAACGAGCCCTCATCGAGTTCGAGACATCATTTTTCTATCCCTTATAGGCCCGTCAGTGATAGACGCCCATCCTGTCTTGTGTTCCCCATACATAATATAGGAGCAGCAATCATTGCTTGCCAAATACAATGCATTCAAACATATTCCAAAAGCACAGTATTAAAAGTTTAAACGCTTAAATGCATAAACTATTTCATTTTTATGCTTGTTTTAACATTGATTATTATCTAGGTTGGATGTTGGGTTACAGTTTCCCATTACGGGGAACTTCTTCAAAGAGATGGAAACTGAGGGGGCATGGTTAGAAGATCATGTAAGTATGCACAAACTGTTGAGTGTCTTTTGCGCAATTCAATTAAATCTCCAAGTGTGAAGGATATCAATTTTAGTGGCAAGCAACCAAGTCTATTATCGAACCCAAAAGGATAGCTAATTATTTATTTCTTATAATTACTAATTAATCAGAATCAGTGTAACCAATTTCGAAGTTTGTGAATTTAATTATCTGATGTACTGACATATTAAATAACTGAATAATTAAAATCAAGAAAAGTTAATTCAAGATTAATCAAGAGATGAGCAACATTCTAAGGTATCAGATATAGACCAATTAATTTGGATTCTTAGACTTCCAATTGATTATTCATGCAACATCAATGAAAATACACCAAATAACCCTGTTACTCCACCAGATATGATCCGATATTAAGCTAACAATATATTTTGATTTATTTCCTAAGGTGGGAGAATATTACTAAGCTCCCTTCCTGGATACTAATCAACGCAAACAATAATACCTTCAGATGGCAAGTTTGACTAACAAGATATTTTCTGAAAGTACTACAATGTTTTATTCACTTCCTACTTGAATGTCTAATTGCATTGTTCCACTAAAAATTCAAGTATCTGATTTACCAGTTCATAGAATTAAAACGTTTATAGTGGAACTACCTTAATCCCTGACAGATAGACAATACCAATCATGAATGCACACAAACTAACATAATAATTCAAGCATTATAGGGTTGACATGAATTTACTATGAAGATATTACGAAGCAGATAACAGTCCGAATAAAATAAATAAAATCATAATATCATTAACTAATGAAATCATAGTTTTGGTCTAAGTCTCCAAATCAATTAAATATATCATTCAAACCCTAGAACTGTAATGAAAATTAGCCCAGGAGGATACAAGCAACACTCATGGCTATGAAATTCATATACAAAATCACGACAAAGGAAAAGTAAAGATTAGGAACACAAAATCCTAGTGTCAGCGTAGATCTGTGTTCCTTCTCCATCTCTCCGATCGTCTGATCTCACTCAACTACACTTAAATCTTCTTCGAGTGGATCGAAGATGGGATGGATGGAGATCTGATATGTGTGGGTGTGGCGTGAAAAATCATGATCGATGAATGATGATTTGCTCTTTTCTTGTGTGTTATGATCTCCTTTTTATACCTTGGGCTTCGAATCTGACTCAGCTGGGTCGTTTTTACACATTTTCATGCACTAGAAGGTGTAAAGCCCAATTTCTGGCGAAAAATATGCAACACGACTAAATCCTATGCAATACGAGTTATCAACACAACCATAGTTTCAAGTGGTGCAACTCGAGTTAAGCCCAACACGACTCGAATTGGCAACTCGAGTTGTCGTCTGTCAATTCGAGTTGACTTGTTCTATGACCTGGATCGCTTCTAGACCCCAACACGATTCGAGTTGGCAATTCGAGTTGTTGCCTGTTAAGTCGAGTTGGCATAATCTGCAATCTGGTCACCTTTCGGACCCCAACTCGACTTGAGTTGGGTCTTGCAAATCGAGTTGGGTCTTTTCAGCTTGTTTCCTGCCCATTTTCGATTTTGCTTTATTTTGACATGTTTTACCCTTCAAAACTCAACAAAACACCTTTGTAGCATCTTAATTATACAAGATATGAAAACCACACAATATTACACGAAATTATGGCCATATTCTAACAAAAACGGTGTAATGTGGACCTAAAATGCGTGAAATTCCACTCTCAACACACACTCTGTAAATTTTGTATTCTAATTTCAAATGTACGATTTACTTACTCTGCCGTTGTTTTATCTAGAACAACTTACAGCATATTAACGCGAGTTTGCATCTACTTGCTAAGTCTGCTAGCTTAATGCTTGGCCTATGAAAAATCAGGGCACTTACATCATCCGATCATCATGCCCACGGAGTTCATGGTATGTTGTCCATTACTTGTTAACATTAGGTGTTCAGCCTCAAATAAGTATAATGATTACCTTTACGTCTGTAGATGGTAATTTGACAAGCATGGGGACAGTACACCAACACATGTATAGATGATAAGAGTACATGAGCCAAAATATCCGAAGATGTGATGGACACATTGGATGGGTATGCAAATGGTAGGTTGATCTCATGGACCCCTGCTAATTGGACACTTGTAACAAAAGAGTGGGCCTCTTCCGAACGGGTAAAATAATTTAAAATCAATGTACACATCTATATATATATATATATATATATAAACTGTCAGATGTCATAATATCTTCTTCCTTTTTGGTAGATGTTCTTTGTCGTTGAAGCGGGTAGTCATTATTATGCATGTTGCGTGTACATGCATTCCATGAAGTTTATTATATACGACTCTCTGCAGCATAGATGGGAGGAGGAAGTTGGGTTGGAGGATCGTAGGAAGACGGATACATTATCATTCCTTCGAATCATCCCTAAACTCATGTGCCGCAATGGTTTCATATGGGACCATCCTGATCAAAAGAGGAGGCATACTCTGAAGTGCTTGAAGGTGAACCAATGCACTTATTACCCCAGAAAAATGATAGCTGGTGTTGTGGTCAGGCATTCATCCGTACAATATAGAGTATACTTACACTATAGAAGCCTGGAGCAATGACGACCATTTGATAGAGTACAGGAGAATGTTATCTAGGGAGATCTTTTTCTGGAACTATCAAAGACGTAGAATGATTGAGGAATAAGTAGCGTTTAGTGGAGTTTGGAATATTGAACCAGTGGATTATTTTCAATATTATTTTGAATATTGTATTTTTTAAAAATATCTTATGTGTAAGATAACTTTAGAACCTAATTGAACTCGGTCTTTGAATTATAGTACTTGTATTTTGATTGAATTAATCAAAATATTCGGTCTTTGACACAAGACATTTACTCCCTCCGTCCCATAAACAAATTCACATTTACTATTTTTGTTCGTCCCATATACAAGTTCACACCCCAAATAAAGAAATAAATATTACAATAACAACCTCAAAATTTCCTTTAATTACAAGAATGTCATTAAAATTAGGCCATCCAACACAATTAAATTAACTCCTTAAACTAAAATTTTAAATTGTAACCCATAATCAATTCAAATCTCAAACCCAACCACAATTACTGACCCTTAATTAAAAGTTGATTCACCTTTCCCATATCCCAAAGCCACCCGTAAATGTGGATCAAGCATTGTCAATAATTCTTCTAAAAAAACAAATCTCGAACCCAGTTTGTCAATGATTCCTGCGAAAGTTTGTATTTTTCCAAGCACAGAATCCATGAATCTTATTGAATCAAACACGATTCATGATGGTGTCGCCTCATCGATGGTAATCCCTGATTTTACCTCGATAACGGTGCCCAGAGTGACTTGTTTACCTGCAGATCTGAAGATTTTATCATCAATGACATTCGATGGAGACGTTGCTTTGGCAATGGTGACCGTTGGAGTTTCCCAGGGAAAAAACTAACCCACGATGGTCGCTGATGCTGATTCATTGCTAATAGATGATGATTACGCCTTATTATTTGGTACACGCGGTGCACGTAAATATAAATTGGCTAAGTCCGGAGACATTATGTTTACACCTATTTATAATGGATCCCATCTGCAAAGAGTTTTCTAGAGAGGTCTATTATTGGGAGTACTTCTTTCCCTTTCTTTATATGATTCTTATGATCAATTAATAATGTTAGTACCTATGTTGGTTTTTGTGATACATCCAGTAATCATGGTACATGCGCTGGTAATCTGTTAGTTGCTACTTAAATGTCACCACTTGATTCATTGTAGTTTAGGAGACATTCATTTCAATGGTACCTGTGATGGTTTAGGATGTTGTCCCTGTAAGATTCTTATCTGAGGTTGAAATACCACAGTTTCCATGTAGATTGAATGTCACCACTCTAATGCATCATAGTTAAGAGACATTAGCCATATGATGAAAACTTCTCTGATGGTATTGCCAAATAATATTTTTTTAGGGTTTAGATGAGAAAAAGAACAAAGAGATAGAAACAAAAACAAAATTGAGCTTGTAGATTAATATAACTTGATTACAACCTAAACACATTATAGGCAACAAAAAGAACTTAATGATCTAATCCTATGTTTAATCTATAATCAAGCTGCAAAGCCAACAAAATACAAGTCCATAGTCTTAATTAGTGACCTAAATATGATATTAGAGGTCCTATATCATACTTGAGTCTTTTAATGTCTTCAAATTCCATCAAATGTTGGATAGATACCCTTACAAACTCTTCTTCAACCTCCAAGTTTATTGGCAGCATATTCTTTCTAGACATCCTTTCTTTTTCGAAATGTGGAATTTTGTAGTTGTTGTTGCCTAAAACCTTTAGAATTTTCGACTAAACAAGACTGTAGGCTCAGAAATACATTGTTAAGAGTATTAGCTGTTAAGGCATCAAATAAATTTTACACATTTTTTATCAAATCATCAACAGTGTAAGACCTTGTGTCTATTTGAAGGGATTGAATTGCCCTAAACCAACCAAAATCATTGACATTGGTGTCACAGCTTTTAGGTGGTCGACAAACAATGGTAATATTAAACCCATCTGAGTTTGCAATTGCCTTAAACTCTGGATCATTGGTGCCAATGAGTGTCTTAGCATTATCTTGTTGGATGATACTACAAGCATTTGGTGGCCATTTTTGTTTTATAGTTGGAATGATCTGACATTTTCAGAAAATTAAACTACATTAAGCTCACGGACAAAAGAGCATAATAATGATATAGAGCTTTAATGAGTTTCAGAACTGAATGTTGTCTTAAAATCTATCAGTTTACTTTCTGGAAAATAAAAAAATTGTTACCTTGTTGACCATGCAGTCTTTAATGATTTTCTTTGTAACTGAATCTAATGGTTTGGTTACCAGTGTATCTCTTATTCTATTTTTTTAGTTCCTTTGCACTGGAGATTGATATGTGAAAGGAAATATGCCAATTTTTTCATCAAATATAAGTTCACCATCATTTGAATATTGAGGCCTTGATACTACACACATAAACATGACCTTAGGGATAAAATATTTGCTTTCACATGATTTATGTGGCTCTATTTCCCCTTCTAAAATGTAGTATCTCTCAGTGGTTCTACTCAGTGTTGTTAAAATCGGACCGGACCGGCTGGTTCAACCGGTTAGACTGGGAACCTGACTAGAAATCGATTCGAAAACACCTACAAAACTGCTTTTGCTATTAAATCGGGAATAACCGGTTCAAATCGGTAAAAACCGCTAAGATCGGGAAAACCGTGATGACTGAAAATCGGCAGTTATGTATTAAAAAATGCAAAAACCAACAGCTGTTCACCCAACAATTCACCCATTCAAAATTTCACAGAAAATTAAATCTCCTCAACCTATTCAGAAATTATTACAATCAACTCTTCCTACAACTGAATATTGCTACAGATGAGAATAAATGACAAGATAGCTTCGAGTGAGACACCAAGTAGAGCCTCCAAAAAGCTTTAAATCAGCGTGGTAGATGTCTGAAATCTGGACTAATATCAGCAATTTCTATTTGCTAGGGGAAGAGAGATTAAGAGATATAAAGAAAGTTGCAGAAAGAGTCAGATGCAACGCTGGAGAGGGAGAGCGGTGCAAGCATAACAAGAAACCCTACCTCTTCTATTCTTTTTCACTTAAGAAAATGAAGTTTAATATATTTAATAATGTGTGCCTATGAAGGGTGGGCTTCTTTTAAGTGTTGGGCTTTCATGTTTTTAAAAAAAATTATTTATCATATTATTTTTTTAATAGTTATTTAAAATGTAATTAAAAAATATAAAATCTAATTTTTCGGTTGAACCGCTGGTTGAACCGGTCCGACTGATTGAACCTCGAACCATTGCCTCCTCCAGTTTGATTTCCGATCTGATTATAAAAACACTGGGGCAAACCATAATTAATTAAATGAACTAATTAAATTCAACTATTGGCATACACAATTAAAACTAATTCGTTTCGGGCTTAACATAACTATTCTATTTGGGTTATCAAAATCTTATTCAATTTGGATTAACGCAAAATAATTCATTTAGGGAAACTATGGTATTCGAGCAATCATAAATTTATTCAATTAGGATAATGCAAGTTCGGACTCAAATAGGTCCTTTTGTTCAGGCTCAGCAAATTCACTCTAATTGGTAAGAAAAATAAAAGTTGAAAAGCCCGAACAGAAAGGAGAGAGAGTGACAAGTGGGTATAGAGAGAGAAGAAGGTATGTAATGATTGATGTCGTCAAATCCTAATTTCAATCGCATCAAGGATAAATTTGTAAAAGTAGGTTCAAAGTGGATATTTTTTAGTTTTTATTAGTCAATTGTGCATTTTTGCAAATGAAATGATGGCAGTGGCCATTTATGTTGATGCCCCTAATCTAAACACCAAAAAAGGACATTTTTTTGTTGATGCAATCCTATCTTTTATCTTCGCTCAATTTCAATCCTATTTTTAAACACATTAAACTTAACTAAATGACCATATTATTATCATATTACGGTTTGTTTGATAGATGAGATGAGATAAGAGAATGTATATTAGAAATAAGATTAAAGTGAAGATAAGTATCCGTATTATGAAAAATGGAAATTGTTTGATATGATGTATTAAAATTGATATAATAGAACGTTGAGAAGTTTGGTAGGAGATTAAAGAAGTAAGATATATGGTGAAATTACTTTTTAAACTCTTATTTATGTTTTAAATTACAATGGCAATCAATTATTATCTATCTATACATATATATACATATATAAAAGCAAACCTGAATTTTTATTTTTATCTTCAATTTTCTCTATCTTTTCAATTTTACTGTATTTAGAAACTAATCAATTTTAATCTTGACCGCCTATTTAATATTTTAATCTCAACCATTAACCCTATTTATACCAATAATATATTTATTTTAAATTTTTTAATTAACAATATATGTTTGGTAAATTGTTTTTATATATTTTTGGCATATTTGATTAATTATTAATGAAATATTAATTTCCAATCAATATATAAATTAATATTTAATTAATTTAGTTTAATTTAATTTATTAACATAAAATTTATATTTTGGTAATTTATTTTTTTCTTAATTAAATTTATTTTAATTTTGATATATATTTTTAATTTAATATTTACTCTAAAATACTTTCTTAATTTAATTTATTAGGATAAAATATTGTCTTCATTTAATTGAATAAATTTCAATATATTTTTTTATTGTTAATTTTGGCCATGAGTATTAATAAACGGGTTTGGAATGTATCGTAATAAAATTTTGAACGTGACAGGTACGAGTAGCACTAAAATGATATGAGAAAATATATATAACAAAAGTTATACAAAGGTACATGTTTGGTCATTAGGAAACATAAGATATAATACTATAGGCTAAAGTATTTACAAGTAATAGTGTTGGAGATAGGGGTGCTCACGGTGCGATTTTGCGTTTTCTTTTTTGAAAATTCAAATTGTATTGTTATATGCGGTCGGTTCTTCTATAATATATAAATTGGGCGGTTCATTAAAACAATTAATTGTGTGGTTTTAAGCAGTTTCGATCAGTTATTTTGCGCTTTGGCGGTTTTAAATTAGTGTAAGTATTAGTGTTAGTTTATACAACATAACATTTCAATCTCATATATGCTGTAAATTGAAAGAGTATAAATAAAATGAACAAATAATTAGAATATACGTTATCATGAATTATCAAAGAATTAATATATTGTAAGAGATTAAATACTAAAAAGCTACAATATATGTCATAGTTCTATATAAATTTAAAAACTTAGACTAAAAAAATCATGTCTAAGTATATAAGTTAATGTATTGTAAGAGATTAAATATTAAAAAGTTATGACTTTCTATATAAATTTAAAAACTTAGACTAAAAAAAATCATGTCTAAGTATATAAGTTAATGTATTGTAAGAGATTAAATATTAAAAAGCTAAAATATGTCATAGTACTACATAAATTTAAAAACTTAAACTAAAAAAAAATAATGTCTAAGTATATGATACTATAAACAAAATAAGTTAAAAATTGATAATTATTGATAATTAATTATAAAATAATTTAGGCGGTGCGGTGCGGTCGATTTTTACTAAAAAAACGTAATTGCCCAGATTATGCGGTGCGGTTTTGCATAAAAAAATAACCGCGGTTCATTAAGAAAAATAATGGGTCAGTTATTATCAACTACAAGAAATATCTTAGTATTACTGAGAGATACATACATACCAAATTATTATAACAAGATACATAATTAAAGATGGCATTTTCAATATTACCCTTTAGAATAGTAAAAGATATGATAACATTCCTTAATTATTGTAGTTAATTATACACACATCTAAATTAATTTTTCATCTTATCCAGATTAGTTCTCTCTCTCATCGTTCCTCTCTCTAGTATACAATATTCCTATGCCACAACCATGATTATTTGAATGGATTATCCTGTGATATTATTGTCGCTCCACAAATTGTTGCACAGGAAATATTATTGATGATGCACATAATTTTCTTTTGCAAAAATAATATTATTATTGTTGCAAAACTTTAAAACTATTGCACATAAATTATTTTCCCTTAAATTTTGACGCTCTAAAATTTTTATGTGCAGCAAACTGTGTTTTGTGTAGCATAAAAGTTTATGTGCAGATAGTTTGTGTGAAGCTTGTTTCGCGCAGCATAAAAATTTGTGTGTAGCTTGTTGTGTGTAGCATTAATGTGTGCACCTTGTGTTGTGCATCATAAAAGTTTGTGTGCAACGTAACTATTATACCAATAAAAAAATATTGTGTGCAGTGTAAATTTTATGTGAATCATTGTTTTGTGCAGCGTAATTGTTATGTGAATCGTTAATGTTATGTGCAGTGAAAATATCATTTAAATCTAAAAAGTATTTTGTAAACGTAAATATCATGTGAATCGTATTGTGTGCATAAAAAAGTGCAACATAATTTTATGTTAAAAGTCAAGAAAGATTCAAAATACAAAGAACCAAAATCAGAATTAAAGAAATCAACTCTTCAGAAACATTATTTTCAATTAAAAATTCATCCAATTATCTATTTTTCCCTAAAATATACCATGCTTGAGTAATTATGGGAGGCGGTGATCAAATTCTGAGGAAGAATTATTTTTCAATTTTGGAAGAAAAAAAACTTTTGAACAAATCCAAAAACGAGAGAGTTCAGTTGATATAGAAATGGGGAATTGATTACGGTAAGTATTGAAAGACAACTAAAATAATGAATAAAATATATATAGAAAGAATAATATATTATTTTTTAAAAAAAATAGGGGTAATATTGGAATATTGTAGTGCAATATTGTAGTTATGAATAATTTAATTTTGTAAATGTATCTAACAATAATATCACTATAAAACATGTACCTCATAATAATTATTCCAAAAATAATCAATGGCGGTGCAATGCGGTTCGATTTGGTCAGTTTTGGCAGTTTCCTAAAAAATATGATCACCCCTAGTTGGAGAACATATTTGGTACGGATGATAAGGAGACGGTGTTTTCAGGTACCCTATGAATTGGTGGTATTTTTGTACATAAAGTGTAAATGGGAGCGTAGTTGTTATGATACTTTTACTATTTTAGGAATGTGAAGACTTTTAGGGGATAAATAAAAAAGGTGAAGACTAATTTGGGATTGAAAGAGCAGTATAATTTTTATTATAATATTAATTTAAGCATAAAAAATATTAAATGGATATAGGTAACACGCGTGTATCTATAAATGAATTTGGGACGAGTACGTGTATTATAATGGACTTTTTTATGGGACGGGTATGAATACAAATAGTTAATATTAAATAAAGACGGTATCCTTAAAAAAGAGTTTTTCCTAAACGTTGCCATCCTTAAATACAAGTAAATTTTGATGTTATGAAAAACAATATACATATTATATAATTTAATTAATAAATATAAAATTATGTTATATTAAAAAAGAGAAAAATTATATTTATACTATATTATATATAAATAGTTAACATTTTATTAATAAAATACATAAATTCATATAAATAAATAAATAAATATTATAATTAACATAAAAACACAATTTAAATATAAAAATAAATGATTGTATATTATAATATTCTTTTCGTGCAACGCATGGATGGGTAAAATATTTAATACACTAAAGAAGAGTTTAATTTTGATGATGTGTCGCCACCAGAATTAATCTCAATTATTTTAATTTCTAATTAAAATTAAAAATCTCAATTCTTTTAATTATCAATTAAATTATAATGTAGATAAATACATATATTATTTTAAGATTTGATTATGATATTATTAGATCAAAATTAATTAAAAATTAGATAAATACATATATTTACTTTATGATTTAGAAAATTTATTCATTCTCCACATATAAATAAGACTCTTTGTTCATTCATTCTATACACATAATTTATTCATTATGACGAACAAAAGTTTTTTTCAAATTTTAAAGAAAGGTATTCATTTTTTAATTATTATTATTCTTATTGATTAATTTTTCTTGTTCTTTTATATTAATTAAATATTTTTTTATTTATTGTTTTAGTTTTTTTTTAAATTGTTAGTATATAATTTTGTAATCTTTTGATTTTTTTTACGTAATTGACTTTTTTCATGGTTAATTTTATATTCTCTTTTAATATTTATTTATTTATTTTATTCATCATGAAGAACATAAGCTTTCTTCAAATTCTAAAGACTTATCCATTTTATTATTATTATTATTATTATTATTATTATTATTATTATTATTATTATTATTGATTAATTCTTATGTTTTTATATTTTTATATTATTTATTTATTTATTGGTATTAGTTTTTTTTAATTGTTAGTATGTAATTTTATAATCTTTTTATTTTTTTAACTTTATTATAATTTTTTTCTTGGATTAATTACTACTAGGTACACACTTTATACCCCTAATTACTACTAGATATATTGATTTAAAATAATAATTATTATATATAAAATATTAAAGTAAAATACCAAATATACCCCTAAACCCATACACTTTTAAACCACCAACCCTACCCCTCACCCACCTACCCGCCGGACTACTGTTGATCAGGCGTTGACCGACAGTTGATCGGCGTTGACTGGCCGTTGACCACCGTTGACCGGCATTGACCGGCAGTTGACTGCCGCCACCGGAGCTTCACTGGACCACCATATTTTTTTGTTGCACACACTTTTTTTTGCTGCACACACTTTTATTCTACTGCACACCTTGCTGCACACGAACACTTGCTGCACACAACATTTATGTGCAGCACATTTATAGGAGTAATATTGGAATATCACTATATATTTTTGTAGTTAATAGTAATACTTTTGTATGTTTGTATCTCATAGTAATAAAGGTTTTTTTGTGTACCTAGTAGTAATCCTCCCTTTTTCTTCAATGATTAAATTAAAATATTTTAAATCAATTTAACAACGAAATTAAGCTTTTTTCAACGAAAGCAAATTCACATTTGAGTGTATATAAATTAAATTTTACTCTTCAATATAAACTTATATTAGGTTATAATTGAATAAATAGTTATATTAAACTTGAATGATATTTTTTAAAATTGTTGAATAAATAGTTATATCAGAGTTAAATTATATTTTTTAAAATTATAATTTTAAAACTGTGTAATACACGGGATTCATACTAGTCTAGTAATAAAAGAAAAGGAATTAGAAAAAGTTAACTATACCAATTCTGATTGAAGAATGAAGACGCGCTAGAAACCCTCACAGTGAAATCTAATTTGCACGCCCAATTCTCCTACGAAGACGCCGATAGAAATAAAACCCTCAGATATGAAATCTCATTTGTGGCGATTCCACAGCAGATTGTGAAGATTCGATGACATTCGTCTAGATGGAAGTAGAAGAGTACGCACAACTAAAATCTCACATTATGAATCAACCCATGCGAACACTCTTTGGAGAAGTCGTTAGATGAGTATTATGGAGACACAAATGCAGACATCACTCTGCGATTTCCATGGGTTGCGCCATTATTCACAAACGAGATTGGAGCGTCGTCTATGAAATTAGGGCTTTTGGATCCCTAATGTTAATTCTTACACACGTTCAAAGGCTATTTTCATAAATGGCCATTGTAATCTGAGTTCACTATTCAACTTTTAATATTAATACCACGTCTGCGCCGATATTACTTTTATAAAGGGGAATAGTAATTTTAACGGGCTTTTCTTTTATTACAAGGCCCCCAGGCGGCGTTTACTTTGACATGAAAGGATATACAAAACAAGAGACAAATTGGCCTTTGATCAAGGTTAACCCTTCATTTCCTTTAACCCCTTTTTTGTTTACTTTACATGTTAACCGTATAGGCTTTTTACTCAATTATCCCTCACAAAATGAAAGAAAGTAGAAAAAGAAATAGAAAGAAAGTAGAAGCAGAAACTGAAAGGAAGAAGAGATGAAAGAAAGTAGACGAAGAAACAGAAAGGAAGAAGAGATGAAAGAAAGTAGAAGAAGAAATAGAAAGAAAGTAGAAGAAACAGAAAGGAAGAAGAAAGTAAAAGAAATAAAGCATCACCAAATAATCCCCAAATTACAGAGTCAATTTTCATTAGCTCCTAAGAAATTGAATCTACAATAAGGCATTGGAATCAAAAGAAATTCAGCTCCTGATAAACGCAAGGAAGATTTCACTGAGAGAGCATAAATTTTCTCATCGAGGCAAGCTTTGGGTGGCCGCATCGCATGAGATCGCATTTCATCGCGAATTCAACCAACTCTACCACTGTGAAGAAAGATTCAATCACCGTCGACATAGATCTGAATCTCCCAAATTTGATTGAAGACGATGAAATTGGATTTCCCTGGTCTCAGATGCTGAATTTGTGAACCCCGCGAAGCAATGATGATTAGTCAGACATGAATTTTTGGATAAAAATATTGATTCTCTCCGCTGGGTCATCAATTCTTCCACACTCTTCCTTCTCCGATGCAGTAAGAACTATTGAAAAATTATATTTGATATATTTTAATTTGATATATTTTCCTTAATTAGCATTTAATCAAATAATTTATATTTGGATAAGTTTAAATTAATTACTGATTGAAGAGAATATTAGGGATGATATCCACAAGATTGATATTGAGTTTCCATAATTAAGATTTGATCAAGATTTGGAGATATTCATGGAAATATTAATTCACGGTGAGTGAAATTTGATTGGGCTTCTTGGAGCAGATTACGCACTCACTCACGGTTCTGAGATTATGGATCAGTTTTTGTTCTACTTCTTCATTTATCTATAAGTAGCGATCCAGTCAATTGAAGAATGTATCTCATTTGTGCAAGTCTCCTACAATATTATTTTGTATTCTCTCTCCATTGTTTTTCATGTAATAATTATATTTAGAGAGATTGAATTAGGTTTGGTTTAGTTATTCTGATTCCTTCTTTTAAAGAAACGATTATTCATGTGACACGGATTCCAGGAGGGAGTTTGTCTGTCAAGATCGGAAGATCTCATAGCAGCAGCATTGAAGGAAGTCTACTATATGTTGTCAAGTCCACATGGTAGCTAGATAAGTATTTAGAAGTTGTAGGTATTGTCGATTAGCATAGAACGGAGTTCTTAGATGCTAGATCGAAGTATTTGTACAATTCTAATGAAAGAGATCTGAGGGATGAGGCGAAGCTTATTCCATATTTATTTAGATCGTGTGTTTTAATGTCTTTCGCTGATATTTAATTTATGATCTATTAAAACGTACTTTTGAGTTCTTACATCAGTAAGAACATCACTTTGAGTTCTTATATCTATAAGAATATCACTTTGAGTTCTTACATTAGTAAGAACATCTGCACATACGAGCCTATTTTTCTAACAATTGGCATCAAGAGCCAGTACCCATTTTTAACAGGTTAGATCTAGGAAATACACGTATTTTGTAATCATATACTTAAGTGGATCCATATATCAACCACCCCTTCTAGATTATACGAAATACCCCTATTGGAAGTCCATGATGATGGTGTTCCTATAGTCACTAGGTGATGAAGTTTGGAAGACCATTGAAGATGGATGGAAACATCCGACTATAACAGAGAAAGATGGAGTTCTTACGTCTAAAGACAATGAGGAATGGACTGTTAAAGAGCGACAAACATGCCGTGCAAACTACAAGGCTTTATACTCTATCATGACTGCAGTTGTTATGTACAAACACAGTTTGATTGCCATGTGCACTGAAGCTAAGGAAGCATGGAAAATCCTTCAACTTCATTTTGAAGGAACTGATTCAGTTCGAGATTCAAAACTACAAAGGTTGATGAAAAATTGTGCATGAGAGATGATAAAATATTGATACATATTACATTCATTTTTCTACTATCATTAATCAGTCTCATATGCTTGGTGAGATTATTTTTTGAGCAGAAACATGTTCAGAAGATTTTAAGAACTCTCCCAAAAAGATTTAGAGAGAAGGTGACGATAATTGAGACCTTCAGAAAAATTCAACCGATTGGTTTAGATGAACTTGTGGGAGATCTTCGTACATTTGAGATGAACATGGGGTATGATGTCGAATATAAGGGAGTTGCCTTTTTTGCTGAAGAATCTCATCAATCTAGTGATGATGATAATGATGATCAAGTGATGAACATATTTATACTGGAAAGGCAGATGTTTCTTCCAAATAAAAGTTTTGAGAAATTGTTGAAACAATTGAAAAGTCTGTCTGATTCAGATTCTAAAGTAACTAAGAACCAGTGTTATGAGTGTGAGGGTTTCAGACACTTTCGATATGAATGTCCAAACTTTTTACGTAAGAACATCTCTCGGAAAGGCTGGAACAAGCCTGAATCCGACGTTCAAGAACAAACTGGTAATCTTGCTGTAAATTCATTTACTAAAAATATTCTTTGCCTTGCAGCGAATGCTACATCAGAAATTTTAGAACATACCATGTCAGAACATGTCGTGTTAGAACATGCTGAAAGTTCAGATTCAGATGTTTCTGATGATAATTCAGAAATTACTAGAAAAGACATAGAGGGCAGGTAATTGAACTTAAATTGAGTCGAGATGAGGTATTATCCAAAAACTCTGAACTTTCTATTTTTATTGATGATCTTAAAAAGGAAAACTCAGGCTTAAAAATAAGAATTCTTTCTCTTGATGAAGTGATTCAACAAGGTGGAGTCAAAATGGTTGAGTTTGAGTCCAAGATGGCATTAGCTCCTCATCGTTCCAAACTAATTGAAAAAGAGAATAAATATCATTTGGAAGTTATTGAGAATCTTAAATCTGAGTTGTTTTCTATTCAACAGGAAAAAGATGAAAGGATCAAGTTTCTGAAAGAACATCTAAGTAAACTGCAGAAGGAACATGGAGTTTGTATAGAATTTACAAAAAGGAAGGACATCCAAAGTGAGAATAATAGGTTGGAATTGGAAAGATTGAACCAATCTATTCATCGTCTTAATACTGGAAAAGCCAAGCTAAATGAGATTCTCACTGCAAGTGATGGATATGGAAAAATTGGTTTGGGGTACACTGGTGAACAGTGTAAGAACTCGAAAACTACTTTTATGAAAGAAACTCACAAGGTGTTTGCACCCAAGGAAGATAAGATGGACATTTCAAAAGCACCATCTAAAACTCAGAAAAGAACATCTGTTCAATCTGAAACTGTGATGAAGAAACATCCTCTGGATTCAGCAGGAGTTGTCCCAACATGCCATAATTGTGGGATAAAAGGACATATCAAACCATATTACTACAGAATGCAAGAACATGCAGGTGTCTCCTCTCGCATTGGAATCCAAGGTAAGTGTTCTCAATCTTTAAGTGGATTTAGTTCTGTCAAATCGTCGCATATTGATTCATCACCAAAATTTGCTGCTTTTGAAAGTTGTCAGGACAGGTTCTTACGTCAGAACATGAATTTTCAGAAAACTGCCTATTTTGTTCTTACATGTCATTATTGTGGTATTAAAGGTCATATTCGTCCTAAATGTCATATGATGCATAATGATATTTATTGTGGGCATGAGAATGAATGGAACCATAAAGGAATTCCTACTAAATCTCCTAAACAAAAGATTGAATTGAAAAATCATAAAGTTGCAAAGATTTGGGTTCGAAATAAAAGGTTGCAATCCATTATGTAACTTTACTTTCAGTTTTATTTTATTAAGGATTTAATGAGAGTTGATTCATTTGTGTTGGAAAGAGTTATTGCTTAAAACTGTTGGGGCTGCAATTTCTTCCATAACCCTTACTGTTCATTAAGTTTATTTCTCTAAAGGATCATAGGATATTTTTTTTTTCATTAATGCTTGCTTTTTATTCATGCGAAGAATATTTCTTTTTGTGAATTGATCTCTGCATGTTAGCATATCATGGTAGGATTTGCATTAGACATTTTTGCCTATCATTTCTGCTTGTGCATGTTCTTTCATCTCCAGAAAAATATCCAGTTTCTTTATGAGGTGAGTTGAGTAAGTTCATATATTCTTACCTCTTGTATTTGTACCTCGATCAGTATAGGGCTACCTACGATGAAATGATGTACTGTGAAAGCCACCATTCTTTTGGAAAAGGGCTACATACACAGAAAGGGAAACGTGAGGAGAAAGCCACTGACTTTAAAGAAAAGAGGTTCTATTATTTTGAGTAAAAAAGAGTTATAAGGATGGATATGTTTCAAAAAAATTTAATTAACTCTTTCGGTGCAAGTTTTTATATAAAAAAAAGAAAATTATTGACAATGACCAAATTCTAGTATTGGCAAATGAGTAAAAGGATTTAGTATTACGCTTGTCCATAAGTTTGGTGTTATTGCACTTGGAAAAAATTCAAGAGTTCGTATATTGAAACAGTATAAAAAAAAGGGGGAGAAGTGAATTATGGTGATCAAAAGACAAAATCCTCTAAAAGAGACAAGGATAAACTATGGAGATTTATATGCTCTAATTTTTTCTATATTTTTTTTAGGCATTCTACATTTTTTCCTTATGAGAATGAACTATTGAATATTTGGATGGTTTTAGTTAACTTTGAAAGTCTTGGATAATACAGTTGGAGATCTTTTAGACTTGTGGAGTAATTTCATTAAATTCTAAATTTTATGATAATTGGAAGTAATTTACTTGTGCTTTTGAATCAAAAAGGGGGAGATAATATAGTTGGATGACTTGTGTTATTCATTTATATGATTGATTGTTTTGTCATGGGGGAGTTATCAGATTATGGGGGAGATTTATCAGATTATGGGGGAGATTTTTTTGTTGTAGTTCTGTCAAAGTAAGAACTCGATTTCTGTTTTATTGCTTGATGGCTTAGTGAATAGTTCTACATTGCATTTGATTTAGGAACTTATTTTTAGTGATGGCCTTCGATGCTCTGTTCCTTATCGAATGTCCTGTTCTTGTCTGAAGTTCTTTCATGTCACCAATATTGTTCTTGTCTTTGAGTTCTAACATCCGACCAGTTTTCAAAAACATGGCAGATTGGATTTGTGTTGTTTTTGCAGGATTTAATTATTTTATTCTTCATCCAATTATAAATTTTTGATTCAAATGTCAAGGGTGAGTTTGTTGGGAAATTATATTTGATATATTTTAGTTTGATATATTTTCCTTAATTGGCAATTAATCAAATAATTTATATTTGGATAAGTTTAAATTAATTACTGATTGAAGAGAATATTAGGGATGATATCTACAAGATTGATATTGAGTTTCCATAATTAAGATTTGATCAAGATTTGGAGATATTCATAGAAATATTAATTCACGGTGAGTGAAATCTGATTGGGCTTCTAAGAGCAGATTACACACTCACTCACGGTTCTGAGATTACGGATCAGTTTCTGTTCTGCTTCTTCATTTATCTATAAGTAGCGATCCAGTCAATTGAAGAACGTATCTCCTTTGTGCTAGTCTCCTACATATATTATTTTGTATTCTCTCTCCATTGTTTTTCATGTAACAATTATATTTGGAGAGATAGAATTAGATTTGGTTTAGTTATTCTGATTCCTTCTTTTAAAGAAACGATTATTCATGTGACACGGATTCCGGAAGGGAATTTATCTATCAAGATCGGGAGATCTCATAGCAGCAGCATTGGAGGAAGTCCACTGTACGTTGTCAAGTCCACATGGTGGCCAGATAAGTATTTAGAAGTTGTAGGTGTTATCGATTAGCATAGAACGGAGTTCTTAGATGCTAAATCGAAGTATTTGTACAATTCTAATGAAAGAGATTTGAGGGATGAGGCGAAACCTATCCCATATTTATTTGGATCGTGTGTTTTAATGTCTTCCGCTGATATTTAATTTAATTTATGCTATTTTAAAACGTACTTTTGAGTTCTTACATCAGTAAGAACATCTGCACATACGAGCCTATTTTTCTAACAAGAACAGTAGAAACCTAGAGTTTGGGATGATTCTCTCGACAAAAAGAAGGGGCAGAAATGAACTTACCATTTATTAATCCTCGGGTTTATTTTTATTCGGCCAAATTGGACTGTTAAATAAGCCTCCACTACAGTGGGAATAACACCGAGCCGATAAGGGCCTAGATGTTATCCATCGGGCCCAACCTTAAAAAACCTTAGAAGTAAACACACTTAATACACCTTTAAACAGATTAAACTGGCCCATATTACCCCCATAGAAATGGCTACCAAACGGGCCATTAAATGATCAAAGTGATAATTTCTCGGGACACTTATTAGTAGGTACAATACATGTCCTATTATTACTACTAGATACATGGACCTCAAATTATTACTATGGGGTACAAAATTATATTGTGCAGTTCCCATGTTACCCTTTTACTTCATTTTATCATTAATAAAAACTAGCTTTTGAACCCGTGCGATGCACGGGATAAAGGTAAAAACTACAAAATTTTGATTTAAAATTAGTTTATAAGCATATGGATTATATTAAGTAGTGACGTTGATAATTGTGATGTTGATAATTGTTTAATTATAATTGTAAATAAGGTGTCAATTTAATGTAATCTCATAATTATGATGAATGGATAAGATTCAATAATGTGATGAATGGATGAGATTAAAAATGGATTAGTAATCAAAATCAAAGGTGTAAATTAAAAATTGGTTCACTAAAACCCTAAACCCTTAAACCCTAAAACCCTAAACCCATAAACCCTAAACCCTTAAACCCTAAAACCCTAAACCCATAAACCCTAAACCCTTAAACCCTAAAACCCTAAACCCTAAACCCTAAAACTTTAAACCCTAAAACTCTAAACTCATAAACCCTATGTATAATCTATAATATAAAAAAACATTATATTAAAAAGATTATATACTTAATTATTTTAATAACTTAAATTATATCATAAATAAAAAAAAACTACTAAATTTTGATTTAAAATTAGTTTATGCATATGGATTATATTAAGTAGTGACGTTGATAATTGTGATGTTGATAATTGTTTAATTATAATTGTATATAAGGTGTCAAATTAATCTAATCTCATAATTGTGATGAATTGATAAGATTCAATAATGTGATGAATGAATGAGATTAAAAATGGATTAGTAATCAAAATCAAAGGTGTAAATTAAAAATTGGTTCACTAAACCCTAAACCCTAAAACCCTAAAACCCTAAACCCTAAAACCCTAAACCCTAAACCCATAAACCCTAAACCCTTAAACCCTAAAACCCTAAACCCTAAACCCTAAAACCCTAAACTCATAAACCATATGTATAATCTATAATATAAAAAAATATTATATTAAAATGATTATATACTTAATTATTTTAATAACTTAAATTATATATCATATTTTATTAAAAAGATTATATACTTAATTATTTTAATAACTTAACTTATATATCATAAATAAAAAAACTACTAAATTTTTATTTAAAATTAATTTATACATATGGATTATATTAAGTAGTGACGTTGATAATTGTGATGTTGATAATTGTTTAATTATAATTGTAAATAAGATGTCAAATTAATCTAATCTCATAACCTTAAATCCTAAAACCCTAAACCCTAAAACCTTAAAACCCTAAACCCTAAAACCCTAAACACTAAACCCTTAAACCCTTAAACCCTAAACCCTAAACCCTAAAATCCTAAACTCATAAATCCTATGTATAACTACCCGTACTCGTTCTTTTTAAGGTTTTGGTAAATCAGATATTCGAAAATATCTGTCATGTGATCACCCTAATGTTTATTTAGTCAAATTCGTACCCACTTTGTTAAAAAAATTATGATACTCATACTCATACAAAACTCGTTTATCATTACCCGTTGATTATGCATACTAATTTAAAATTATTAAGATGTTATGACGAATAATATTAATTCAAAATTATTATTAATGAAGAAAATAATTTAATAATGAATTAATTGTTACGTACTCGTATCCATTTAAATATAAACTACACATTTAAGTACCCGTTTCATTAAAAATATATATTATGATTCTCCCTGTCTCTAATCTGTTTATCATTACCCGTTGATTACACATACCCATTTAAAATTATTAAGATGTTAGGATCAATAATATTAATTCAAAATTATTAATAATGAAGAAAATCTAATCTCATAATTGTGATGAATTGATAAGATTCAATAATGTGATAAATGGATGAGATTAAAAATGGATTAGTAATCAAAATCAAAGGTGTAAATTAAAAAATTGGTTCAATAAACCCTAAACCCTAAACCCTAAAACCCTAAACCCTAAACCCATAAACCCTAAACCCTTAAACCCTAAAACCCTAAACCCTAAACCCTAAAACCCTAAACTCATAAACCCTATGTATAATCTATAATATAAAAAAACATTATATTAAAAAGATTATATACTTAATTATTTTAATAACTTAAATTATATATCATATTATATTAAAAAGATTATATACTTAATTATTTTAATAACCTAAATTATATATCATAAATAAAAAAAACTACTAAATTTTTATTTAAAATTAGTTTATGCATATGGATAATATTAATAGTGACGTTGATAATTGTGATGTTGATAATTGTTTAATTATAATTGTAAATAAGGTGTCAAATTAATCTAATCTCATAACCTTAAATCCTAAAACCCTAAAACCTTAAAACCCTAAACCCTAAAACCCTAAACCCTAAACCCTTAAACCCTAAAACCCTAAACCCTATAACCCTAAACTCATAAATCCTATGTATAACTACCCGTACTCGTTTTTTTAAGGTTTTGGTAAATCAGATATTTGAAAATATCTGTCATGTGATCACCCTAATGTTTATTTAGTCATATTCGTACCCACTTTGTTAAAAAAAATTATGATACTCATACTCATACAAAACTCGTTTATCATTACCCGTTGATTATACATACCAATTTAAAATTATTAAGATGTTAGGACGAATAATATTAATTCAAAATTATTATTAATGAAGAAAATAATTTAATAATGAATTAATTGTTACGTACTCATATCCATTTAAATATAAACTACACATTTAAGTACTCGTTTCATTAAAAATATATATTATGATTCTCCCTGTCTCTAATCCGTTTATCATTACCCGTTGATTACACATACCCATTTAAAATTATTAAGATGTTAGGATCAATAATATTAATTCAAAATTATTAATAATGAAGAAAATAATTTAATCATGAATCCATTTAAATATAAATTACTCCATTTAAAATTATTAAGATGTTAGGACCAATAATATTAATTTAAAATTATTAATAATGAATAAAATAATTTAATAATAAATTAATTATTAAAACTACATTATAAGTTATAATTATTAATTAATTAATTATATAACATAACATATTTGAAATACCTGTAGTCGTAATTATTAAATAATTTAATAATGAATTAATTGTTAAAACTATATTATGGATTTTGTTAAAATATAAAAATTAGTGAAATATGATATTATTATTTCAAAAATTAAATAAGGATTTTAAATAAGGTATCATTATTAATGTATCATTTTAAATAAGGTATCATTATTATGACAAAAAAATGAATGTTCAAGATCTAATCTTATAAGTGTGATGAATGGATGAGATTCAGTAATGTGATGAACGGATGAGATTAAAAAAGAATTAGTAATTAAAATCAAAGGTGTAAATTAAAAAATGGTTCAATTTTGACTTTTTCACTTTGCTATTATATTAATAGAGATATTTTAAATATTACGTAGTATTACAAAATAATATCAATTCCCGAATTTATTGCATTTAAAAATATTTTGAAGATTCAGATTTTTCTATGAATCAGCATATGTTTTGTGCATTAAATCATAGTAATATAATTTGCATAATTAATTAAATGTTTTGCACAATTCAATATATCTCTGCACAACCAGTATATTAATATGCACAACATAAAAATATATACATATCGATCTGTTTCATTAGATTTTCGCACAATATAGTTATATTGTTGCATAACACATTAAAGCATAGTAATATTCTGCATATATTCTTACACAATCAATTTAATTGTTACATAACCCTTTAAAATGTCTGCACAATTTATTATGTTGTTGCACAATCGTCATCATCCTTCCACGCCCTCTTATCATCTTAACCCTACCTTCCCTGAAACTGAAGAAGCAGCTTATAACTAATCGGAAGCAAAACCAATAACTTTGTCATGTACTCAGAAAAATTACATATTGAATTAAATAGGGCCAAGGTCAAAATTAACTTAGAAAGTCAAAGTTAATTTTGACAAATCAAATTTTGCCCCAACATGCGTGAATCTATGTTTCAAAGAAAATACTTTCTGGCAAATCAAATTTTGCCCCAACGTGCGTGAATAAGAGTTCTCTTTTTCCCTCTACCGATTGGGACTTATCGTCGATGCCCAGCCGCTACCTGCCGCACCCGTTTGTGCCATCAACCACCACGACCACCGGAATAGCCTACTGAGGCTGACGCCACCTTGTCGTGTACGCAGATGGAGATAATGCAGAATGTCGTGATTAACTAATTATGAAAATTTAATGGAAGAATTCCTAATTTAGTGGAAATCATAACTACCGATGGGATAATATGTTTTTTTCTTTTTTAAAATATTTAATTGGGGTTAGTTTAGGTTTAATACTTTAGATTTTTGTATCTGATACTAATTTATTTGAATCCATGTATCTTAAAAGTAATATCGTCTAATATTATACATCTAATAGTAATTAATCCTAATTTCTCCGACTTTGTATAATATAGTAATTAATCCTAATTTCTCCGACTTAAAATCAGACGGCTAAAATTAGATAGTCCAGTTTCCAAGAAGTGTAGTAAATCTTGTTGGCGTCGTACGATCCAAAAGTCAAAACTAAATTATTCCATCATCCTCTTTGAAATCTTCATCTCCCCTCCAAAGTTGGAGTCCCCAATCAAACTTCAAACTCCAGTAACAAATACGGCGTCGTTGCAGCTCATGTCGGCTCAACTTCTTATTGTCTGCGTCCTTGTGTTGGGCTTCTCGCATTTCGCAGCTTCTCATCAAGAGTCAGGCGACTGGGAATGCGAGCCCGATGACGAGGCCCGAATCTCGGCCCACTTCAGGCCCGGAATCATTACCCTTGATGGCCGCGCTGATGATTGGGCTGAGATTGACGGTTTCGACTTCCCTCTGCGCCCAGCTCTCGACCCTGATGAAGATAAGGAGTACAAAGCTGGTAAAATGACCATTAAGGTACATCATCTTCTTTCTTTTGCACATAATCACACTCGATGATTCTGATATTGTGGTGTCTCAATTTTAGGGCTTTTATTTTTAATACTTGGTTTTTTGTTGTTTGATGCTAACTGTATAACTACCTGGGAAAGATTGGCATCTGGATTTGATATACTACATAACTACCTGGGAAAGATTGGCATCTGGATTTGATATACTACAACAGAGTTGTGAGATGAATACTTGTTGCAGTGTGGGGTTGATGTTGATCTTTCAGTCAGCCTCTTCTTCAATTATCATGTGAAATTAGAGCAACACTCTCTCTGTGAAACCAATTTAATATTTTTTTAATTAGTTATTATTTTTATCTAGTATGTTATCACTTTGAAAAGTATTACTTATCACATTTTATCTGTATTGTTCATGAAATGATTATCAATTTTCATCAATTGATTACTCCCTCCGTCTGTCCCAATAGTTATGTTTGCTTTTTGCGCGGAAATTAAGAAATATAGTATTTTAATATGTAGTGCGCGAAGATTAAGAAATATAGTATTTTAATATGTAGTCTGTTGAGAAATATAATATTTTAATATAACGTAGGTAGTTGTATTAGTATTGCGTATAATCCCATGAAGATTTATTAATTATTTCTTGTGGGTTTTACCTACCAAAAAGGGAAATGTAACTGTTGAAGTGGGACGCCCAATTTAAAAATTTGTAACCATTATTGTGGGACGTAGGGATTATCTATTTTTATTAAAATGTAATTACTTCTTATCCGTCATGGTCTCATACAAGTGTTTGTCGTGAAATTATTACATCAGATCGGATTTGATAAAGATCAGTTATCTATATATGTAGACGCTTTCTGTGATATATTCCTCTCTTATTTTTTTATTTTTTTTTTGTTGTGTAATCAATGTTTTGGTAGTTCAATACTGGATTTGTTTGTTTTTCCTAAATGGTCAATAATGAGCATACGTGAAAGCATTTGTTTTACTCAGATTGACTTAATTGTGATTATTGGAATAACGTGGTTTGGTATACATAAGCTTAGATTACCTCATGTATGTCCTTTAAACCAGTGATGCTGATCTTTCACAATGATGTATAGGCTTTGCACGATGGAATGAATGTTTACTTCATGTTGCAAGTTGATGGAGATTATGTTTACTCCAAAGGGTGAGTCGTCTTCGAGAGTGAAATCTTTAAGTTTAAGTATTACTTCAAACATTTCTTGCTGTTATCTTCAGAATGAAATCTTTAAGTTTTAGTATTACTTCAAATATTTCTTGCTGTTATCTTCATTTGTTTGTTTCACTCTCTGAAGAGGGAAAATTATTTGCTAATACTATTTTTAAATTATGAATTTATGAATACATCTGGTTCTCTGGGGTTTAGCAAAGTATCAGGAACTCTTGGACCTTTTTCAGTACAATCTACATTATTGGCAGTCACTTGTCATAAAGTTCATCAACAATGTTGGATTAGATTTCTTTAGTGGATGTTGTACTATAACTAATCGTGGTTTGGATGAGAAAGGTAAGACTATTCAGTGCTGTATAGATAATTCTAATTATCATTGAGGCTCAGTCACTCAGGTGGTTTTGAGTTCTTCTCTTCCTTAGAATCTTCCATAGTGGATATGGCAAACCTTTATGTTGGTACTGCATGATTTGTGAAATAAAGTTGATTGTGAGAACTCAGAAGTGTAACTCAAATCCAATTCCATGAATGTTGATTCCGGACATCAATCCCTGTCAGAAGCTCGTTTTGGAATGTACATCATTTCTTTCCCTTATTTTGCACAGCCATAGCTATATCAAAACTCTAGAAACCGAAAAAAAAAAAAGGCACACCCTTAACTCTTTTTGTTATGGAAATCTACAATGGTGTTTTGTTTCCTAAAGCCTACTGTAAATTTAGTGCGTGGATGGATATGTATTCTTCATGGTAATCTCTCATTCTTTACTTTTATTTTTTGCTCTGATATTTAATAAGTTGTTATGATGCACCTCACACTGTATTATTCTGTTTCTTCTTGATTTTCATTTGCTAAGCTTGTCATCACTTATCATTGTGCGCAAGTTTGTTCTTAGTTTCACTCTTACCAGTCACTATATAGTCTCAACTCTTAATCAAGTCAAAATGTGCAATCACTTATCATTGTGCGCAAGCTTATTTAATGTTTTGTTTACGTTGGCTCTTCAAATCATGCAGAGATGACCATAAGTGCCCTTCAGTAGCCTTGATGTTTCAAGTTGGTGAGACTGCAACATATCATAATGTATGTTTTATGGCATCTTAAATTCAAGTGGTCTTTGACTTCAATTTAATTCAAGTTACTATGCAATTGTTGCCTCCTGAAATAATGTATCTTTTCTCTGATATTGTTAAATTATTGTTGATCAAGATGGGTGGATGCAAAGAATCACCTAACACATGCAATAGTACTAATTGTCGGGGCTATGAAGTTGATATCATGCACTTCTCTGTTGGAAATTCTATTCCGGGAAGATTGTATAGGGGCAATTTACTTACCGACGGAACCAAAGGAGAAAGGTAAATGTCTATAGGATTAATGTATGATTGGTGGCACTTCATTATTTGTATAATTTGCAATCGACTTATTATAATCATTTAGTTTATCTTGAACAGAGTTGGGTTGGTTGATATGTATTCTTGGAATCCACACTGCCGAAACATTGACGGTAGTGGTTCTTCTGATACTCTTACATGATTTTACTGAGTTCTGTAGCTGTTGACATATGGGCCATGTGCATAGTAAATTATATGCCTTTTAATGATCACATTTTGTGATGGTGGATAAGTTAGAGCCACGTTTTGACCCCGACTCCTAATCCTTATGTGAGCATAAAATTGAGATATAAATGAGCAAAAAGGATTATGGAGGTTTTATTCACCAATAACAGTTGCTGCACAATTAGTGCCCAACCAAAACCAGTGCATTTCCTTGCATTGAATCGACTTTGATGTCACATATGGGTATAACTTCCAAGAAGTGTATTATTGCTTGTTATCCATATTGCCGACTTCACGTAGGAGGATCAAGGCCTAGTTTGTTGGGGTTCTTGATGAACAAAAGAATGTGAAGACTTTTCTACAGGGTAGAGTACAAGCATAACAAATCATGTAGTTCTTAGGGCTGTGTGATAGCTAACGTGACTTTCAATATTCTTTTACTTCATAGGAAATGATTCTACTGCAATGAATGACTGGAAAGGTGCATGGTGGCACAGCAGTTTCTCAAAACGTGCAGGCAAGTTTTTCTCCTCTTATCTCCACTCTCGTCCATCCACACGAGAGTGGTGAACTAATTATTTTTGAACTCATGACCTTTAACCCTCGCTCTCGCACATTCCACCTTTGAAAATGTTATGATATCCCACATCGGTTCCACATGCAAGTGTGGAAGGGCATATAAGTGGGGGTCAATCCTTCACTTTCAACCATGTTTTAGGGTGAAGTTAGGGCTCCCTAGCTTTATGCCTAACAATTTGGTCCGACCTGCCGGATTCGGACGGGCCACGGGAAGGGGCTACCTGATGTGTGGGCCCAGGGTTGCCACCCCGGATGTGGGCCCGAGGGGGGTTGCCACCCGGAGTTGTGGGCCTAGGTTATGGGGGTTGCCACCCACAGTGTGCCGTCCGGTTCGAAGGGGGATGGATTGTTATGATATCCCACATCGGTTCCACACGCAAGTGTGGAAGGGCATATAAGTGGGGGTCAATCCTTCACTTTCAGCCATGGTTTTGGGTGAAGTTTGGGCTCCCTAGCTTTATGCCTAACAGAAAACATTTCCGTGCTTAGTAGCTGGCACATATATCCATCCTTGAGTTACAATTATATGATCAACAGGTTTCATTGAGGTAGAGAGTCCTTACGGATCACCTGGTGAGAAGGGCACGTATAACTTTGAATTCTCTCGGCCTCTAAGAACCATGGATCGTCTACAGCAGGTCGCCTCGTCTCATCAACTACTCCCTACTTTTACTATAGCAATATTTACTAAAAGGGATAAAAGTCGCTGACTGATGATTGTGAATGTAGGATGCTCAGTTCAGTATTGGTGAATCAAGCAAGTTTTCGGCTGCACTGTGGTACCCGACTGATGGTAATCCGTGGCATGGATCGTCCCATTACACAGTGAGCTGTGATTGGGTGGTAATGGATTTGAGTCCAGCAGGATACCTGAGACAATACAGAGCAGCATCATGGGATGCAGCAAGTGCCTTTGGTTTTGTGTTATCTTTAGTTGCTTTGGTGGTATCCATCTTTGTGGGATATTTGGTGCTTTCTAAAACTAAAACCATGTCTTTTTCCCCAATTGACTCTGATCATCTCTGAACCCTTTCCTATTCTTATATCTTAACTCTTGTTTTTGCTCTCTGTCTCCCTCTCTTGGATAAAAGCTTAGCCTAGGGATTGCAATGTGAATATCTCAGGCTGTGAAACTGTTTTTTTTTTTTTTTTTTTTTTTTAATTTTTAAAAAAAATTTATTATGGTTTACTGAATTTTTTAAACCCATTATTATTTTCCTGTGGAATATTGAGTAGAATTGTAAAATAATCGGTATCAATGTATAAATGCAATAATAATGTTTTAGTAAGATTATTTGTTTTAAGTTTTATTAAAAAATGATTGATTCCAATCTAGAGGGACAAACAAAAATGGAATTTATTCATATCGTTTACATGAGTTCCCCTTCGTTTGGTAGGGTGTAATAAGGGGTAACCATATAATTAATATATGGGGTAATATGACGTTTGGTAGGCTGTGTAATTTTTTGAAGGGGCTCGATTTTTTTTTTGTTTGGCGGATAAGAACTGTTCCCTTTTGCATTGTTATTACCAAGGATTAATATTAAAAATTGCATAGTAAACCATATATAGAAATAAAATTACAGAATTTGGTTTCTAACTATTGATGGTATCTTTATCATCAACGTGAGGACACCCAACGAAGTTGATATCGTCGGTTTTAATCTGTCCTTCGTCGACCTGAAGATCATTTAACTTCCATTTGTTTCCCATTAAAGGTATGTTATATCTCCTTCAAATCGTTCTCCCAACTCCGTGCAATTGCAATTACTGATTTATTGAACATTCTCCTCCATCTTGAAAAAATTAGGGTTCACGGTATATCTCCTCTGTTGTTGCATTTTGGCCTAATTTTGAAAGGGTATGTGGTGATGGTGGAAAGAATTGGAGGACGTAGAATGAATATTCAAAATTCATTCACTGGGATATATTAGTTCGTACACTTACAATTCCAATTGCAGTGCGATTATAGGAATTGGAGTCTAATTCTTGAAATCTGGTTTCAAGATTATGTAGCAGTAGAGAGGAGAGCAAGATGACAGGAGGAGGAGAGGAGGAATACATAATTCTAAAAGAAGAGAGAGCAAGGGAAACACAAGAAAATAACATCTCGAAATTTCTGGAGGCCTGCCTATTTCTAGGGGCAAAGTTTGTTGTTGTCGAAATGGTCCGTAAATTGGACCTTAAACTTCATATTTCGCTCTGTTTTCACGCCTCTAATGAATGCAAGATTCCCATCTCACCATCATCCAGCCAAAAGCAACCATGGAATTGGAGAAATTTTACTGTTATGATAAAAATATGCTCATCTGTAATCTGAAGCAAGAAACTCATGAAAATCCTCTATGGGGCTTGGTGATCCTCATGATGCCCCCGGTTATGATAGATGTCCACTCTTTGGTGATTTTTTCGTAAAAAATGGTGGATCTAGGGAGACCCCATATGGCAAGTGAGAGAAAAGAACTACTGCATCCAGGAAGTAATTATGAATTCCAAATATTTTATTATATATTAGAAAATGATATTATTAAAAATTTATGAAAACATTTGGGGTAGAAAGTTCATATTATGCTTATACAAAATTCTTATTTTACCTACCAAACTCCTTATAAAATTAATCTCTTTCTTTTATTCATTCTACCAAATAAATTGGTAATATACATATTACCTGCTTATCTAACTCCTCATCATACTTACCCTCATATTACTTCTTTATCCTATTTTACTTACCATAATCTAAGGTGGAGATTGATGAATGTAGATGTTTGCATGAGAGGTGTACACGTGGATCATGCTTATTAACAGCTGATGAATGATTCTCATGTGATGCATAAAGTGTTGAACAAGTTGAAGCAGTTGTAACAAACTTGAAATAGCAAAACAGATTCAAACTGTTTCATTGGTGCAAGGGTGAGCAGCTAACTTGTGAGCTGTCAATGAGCGATTAATTGGGCTATTTGGAACCGGCTATTTAGCTGCAACTATACTATCAAGTGAAGGCTTTCAAATGGAGGTGGAACCAGATTAATAGGTTGATGGAGTAGCAATATATAAGGGCTCAAAGTAGGCTTCACAGATAAGTTTTTACATCATTGAGAGTTTAGTGATCTGTGAGCTGATTCAGTGTGTATAGTTGTAGGATTGAGATCAATTTTGATCTAGATTGTAAGCATCACTCAATACAAGAGTTTTCTTCTTCCCAAGTGGATGTAGGCTGCAAAATCGAACCACTATAATTCTCTTTGTACTGGTCTTTCATTTTAATTATATCATTTTATGTGAGTGTGTTCTTGAGAGTTTGTGAGTTTCTTAATCGAATTTCATGTCAATTGGCACCGTCTGTGGGAAGAAAACACTCAGCAGACGTTCAAGATGTACACTACAAGGTTTGATGTTGAAAAGCTTACAGAGAAATCAGACTTCAACCTCTGGAAGTTGGAGATGAAGGCAGTCCTGATCCAGCAAGGTTTAATGGATGCTCTGAAGTCACCTCCACCAGTGAAGAAAGAAATAATCAAAGATTCACAAGTTGCAACCGGTGGTGTAAGGGGGGTCCAGTTAATGATCAGCTACTCCAGAAAGCATACTCACATATTATCTTATGCTTGGGTGACAAAGCATTAAGGGAAGTTTCAAAAGAAACTACTGCCATTGGAGTATGGGAGAAGTTGGAATCTATGTTCATGGCAAAATCTATTGCAAATAGGTTACATTTGAAGCAAAGACATATAAATTACACTTTAGATTATGAAGCGAGATGAAGGCAGAGGGATGTTGGGAAAAACCATTCATCCTTAAAGGAAGGAAAGCAAAATATATCGAGAAAAGAAAAGAATAAAAACAACATAAGGAATTTTTACGTAGAAACTCCAAACCGGAGAAAAATTCACGGACCCGAGAAAATACTTACTATATGAAACTTTTACAATCACACAAAAACTTCTCTCTCCCGATCCCAAAATTACCACACTATTACAAATCTTTAACCAATTCCCAATTTTTCTCCCCAACTCTCAAATAGAGAATACAAGAAAAGATCAAAAGAATCACATATAAAGATTATAGTGTCTTTTTGGTGCGTCTAACATCAGAACTAAAGGCCTCCTTAAATAGGAATTAAGAATCCTCCCTTCTGATCTCTCATCCGATGTGGGATAAAATAATAATTCTCCATTTTATATTTAACAAATCCAACAATCTCCACCTTGTCAAAAATAAAATAATACCCATTGTCTTTACCGACAATCAATTCTCAATCTCCCGAGAATCATCCTACTCCACCATATGAGTAGACCCACTTAGAATAATCAATTCTAAGAATTTCCTTGCGGCAACATATCAAAAAAATACTTGTTGAAATTTTATGGTGCAACTTCCAGCTCTTGGTAGGGGAAGTCCATCAGCCATCGATATACTTTTCCACCACACACATTCATGCCAAGTCAATGTATGCAAACTTGTGGCCCATCTAACATTACTGCACCCTTTTTCCATGACAACTGGACATGTCATGAGGTGTTCATTTTCTCCTCAGAGAAAATCCTCCACAACATTAGCTTCAGACTCGGAGTTATTTGCCGTAACAACTCCACCTCGACCAGCTCCACCTCCACGTGGACAATTTCGCTTTGTATGCTCAGGTTCTCCGCACTTCCAACAAACCACATTCTTGGAGTCCTTCTTCCTTCATCCATTGCCACTTGCCAACATTACTGAATTTTCTGAAGTGCGCCATTCACTCATCAGCCTCATTTCCTCAGAAAGAAGTTTACCAGTGACTTCAGCAAAATTTAAAATTTTCTTACCATACATTAGAATTGGCTTCATGTGCTCATAGGAACATGTCAGAGATAAGATAAGCCTCAAAGCCTTATCCTCATCTTCAATCTTCACTCCAATTGCCTCTAGTTCAGAGATGATACCATTAAGAGCACTTAGATGATCTGAGATTTGTGTACCTTCTTCCATTCGAAGCGTGTACCTTCACTCCAGTTTTTCAAGCTTTTTCCATAGCTCCTTGGCGTTTAAAATACCATGCACATTAGCAAGGACATTCTTAGCCAATGATAAGCATATTATGCTTACAGCCCGCAAATCCAAATCCTCCCAATCTTCATCACTCTTTTCATCATTCTTTCCAGAGTCTTTGTTGGAACTTCCTTTGCTATCAGTTGAACCTGACTTTCCTTTCTAAGCCTTGTGTAACCCAGATTGTATCAGCACATCCTTCACTTGTAATTGCCACAACCCAAAATTAATTCTGCCATCAAATTTCTCGATATCAAACTTAATTGAATACATATTTTACCTACCCTAGTCTAATGAATCACCGTCTCTTAAAAATTCTTTTCTGATGTGGAAGATCAGACTACGCTGCAACCACAGAGCATACTAAGAATTTTTAAAAATGCCCGAACCAGGCTCTGATTCCACTTTGTTGAGAAAAACCATTCATCCTTAAGGGAAGGAAAGTAAAATATATCGAGAAAAGAAAATAATAAAAACAACACAAGAAATTTTTACGTGGAAACTCCAAACCGAAGAAAAACCATGGACCCGAAAAATACTTACAATATGAAACTTTTACAATCATACAAAAGTTTCTCTCTCTCGACCCCAAAACTACCACACTATTACAAATCTTTAACTAATTTCTAACTTTTCTCCCCAACTCTCAAATAGAGAATACAAGAAAAAAAATAAAAGAATCACATATAAAGATTATAGTGTCTTTTTGGTACGTCTAATATCAGAACTAAAGGCCTCCTTAAATAGGAATTAAGAATCCTCCGTTCTGATCTTTCATCCGATGTAGGACAAGAATAATAATTTTCATTTTATATTTGACAAATCCAACAAGGGACACGTATAATGACGCTTGAGCAGGAGTTTATTTTGCAATCGGCTACCGAGGGTAACTGGCCATTTTACCAGCCATTCCCCTTTTATATACTCCCTCCATCCCGTTTCAATATTTACGTTTGCTTTTTGCACGTTGATTAAGGAGTATAATATTTTAATAGATAGTGGGTGAAAAAATATAATATTTAATGCAAAGTGGGTAGGTGTATTAGTGTTGGATGATATATTAATTGTTTTAGGTGGGTCTCATATTTAAAAAAAAAAACGTAAACATTGAAATGAGACACGCAAAATAGAAATGTAAACATTGAAACGGGACGAAGGGAGTAGTATACTAGAGAAAGAAAAGATGAGAGAGAGAGAGTAGCATATGTTGATTTGAGTTATATTCTCATATAATTGGATTGCTTTTGGGAGCAAGAGGGACATGTTAATTAATTAGAATGATGTTTGCCGTTATCAAATAATGACATTTTTATCTGATGGAGCATCTTTTTTTTTTCCTTTTTAACAAAGGAAAAATCCATTTAGAATCAACTAAACTTCAACTGTTGTTTTGATCTTTAAGCATTATATACAATACTATGTTACTCTACAATCCCATTATCTTGAAACCAAGATCCACATATCCCCCAAAACATGTATATAATACTACCAACAAAACCCTCAATCATTGTATGCTACAAGTTATAGGAACCACATTTTGAAATTTTGTTTATTCAAAGATGATTATACCATCTTTTTTATGATTAAGTGGAAATCTTATGGGGTTTAGGGAAAGTGCAATTTAAAATTGGCAAGAATGGGTGATATTTAAGAGGAGGGGGGTTAATGATCAAGAAGTGAGTAAAAAAGTAGAGAATTATGATAAAAGGAGTGGTATTTCCTTGAAGCCTTGATAAAATACAAAAACTCAGTCCACAATAATGACTACTATACATATATATAAACAGTGAAGTTGACCAATCTAGGGGGTGGTGGTTAATGAGCAAGAAGTGAGTAAAATAAATCAATAATTAATTCCAATGCTACCTCCTCAGTTGGTTTCCACATTGCAAAAGGAGGCAGGCCATTACAATTCTCGAGGTTGGCTGACCAATGTTGCAATGAGAGAGAATGAGACAGCATCGTGTTCAAAGAAGAGAGAGAACGACACGTTATTTCCATAGACTGTCAGCATAGTAAAACGTCATCAATGGAAGTCGCAAGATTCTAATACCTTCCATTCCAACTTCCTATCACCATGCAGTCACCACGCAATGGGTCGGTAGCCTCCCCAAGCACCCACACATATATATGCACCCCGCAACTCTGCACCGTCATTCTGCAATAAAGTAATCTTTATTTTATTAATTATTGTTGGTTAACCAATCACTTCTGTGAAGTCAATTAACCCATCAACGTTATTAACATTTTATCACTTCATCACTACATTCACTGGTATTCATTGCACTTCTTGTTTTCCTCTTACTCTTCTCTCACCACCGCTCACTCCTCATCACTACATTCACTGCATTTCTTATTTTTCATTTACTTTGCTTCTCTTCAATGCTCATTCTTCTTCTATTCTGGTTCTCTTCTACACTGCAACTTTGTGAAATTTCTCCCTTCTTTGCATCTTGAACTTACGTGATCCGTGTGACCCGTGGTCACCGATGACCCTGCTCAAATTTGACCATTGGATCAAGCTATTTTTGATGTACACCGTTAGATTCAAAAAAAATATTTTTTATTCAAACGCTACAATAACTAATCTCCGTGATTCCATTATTGTCAATACTCAATCGAGTTCGTAGCTTCCGCAACCACTTGCCAACTGTAGTGGAGAAAACACAAAAGCGTCATCAAGTGTGCAGTGCATAACAACTTATGCACCATTGCAAAGAATGTTTCTTACCAAACTAAATAAAAGAATAAGTCTTATTATATTTTAAAAAGATCAAATAAATCAAGACAATAATAAATTATTTTATATAAATTTAAAAATAATAAATTAAATATATACAAATATTAATGTTATGTATTAAAATATTCAAACAATATACTTATATAGATAATTACAATATATTTTTATATATACACTGCATATTATATTACATATTTCAATTACAATTACAGAAGGTAAAAGAAAAAATAAATAGATTTAATAGAAATAGATTATATTATAGAAAAGAGAAAATAATATAACATATTTCAATTACAAAGAAAAAAATAGACTTAATAGAAATAGATTATATTATAGGAAAGAGAAAATAATATAACATATTTCAATTACATAAGATAAAAGAAAAAAAATAAAAATTTTTTAATAGAAATAGATTATATTACAAGGAAAAGAAATAATGAGATTTAAATAATGAATAGAGTAACATCTTTTATAAAATGAGATAAATAATTATAAAAGCGTAAAATGAACTTGTCGTGTCATAGTCTCACACGAGACTGCTGATGCATGTTTTCTTTACACACAAAATTAATCCCCAAGTATTAAGGATATTAATTGCAGCTTAAGCAAGCGACCAAGTTAAATATTGAACCCAAAGGACGGCGTATTATCAATTTAATTATAAGCTAATTAATTAAGACAAGTTGGCAATAGTATTGAGGATTGAAGTATTAACTAATGAACAATCAAATTAAATAACATTTTAAATAAAATAACACTTGAAGAATACGAAAGTGACTCAAGAATAGAGGATAGATAGCTCTAGGGTAATCCAGTTATACTACTTAACTTCTTTCTCAAGTACAGGCCGACTCTGCCTTGTGGACTATGGACGCATCACTAAACCATGTAAATATACTCTATAGACACAAGTAAATATGCGTGTAATACGTGTGAATAACCTTGGAGCAAGAGATATAATTTCACCCCCTTTTCTAGGTACCATCAGTATTAATTATTTCCCACGTCTGGAATCTAACCCGATATGATCTCCCTTTATAGGTACTATAAAATTACCCTATTTATCCTGCTTACTAACCCGAATTCAATTCAATTAATAAACATTCATATATGATAGTTCTAATGAAGCTTCGAAGTTCTCTCACTTAGAATCATAACATGGAATCCTGTTCAGCGGTGAACGTACTCAATCTACAACCAAGATATATATTCAAACTCTATATACCAATTGAATATGCACAAAACGACCATGAATATGGATTAAGAAGGCACAATCATATATAAAATCAATCCACAAGTAGTGTTGTACAGAGGACACACAAGAGAAGTAAATTAATTTATAAAACCTTCAAAATCCTAGATCTACCAAAATGATTCTAGCCCATGATGTTGCGAAGAACAATTATGAGAGTTGGATAAGTCTTATCCATATATCCAAAAAATACAAGATGAATTAGGAAGCGAATAAAACCCTAGATGTGGGAGTCGTCACGTCCTTCTCCATCTTGAATCCTCCTCTTGGTTCTTCTCTTGATTCTACAGACGAATCTTCAAAGTGATGGATGGATGGAGGAAAGGATGTGGATGATGGTTGGGGGGTGATCCCCCCCTTTGTGGGGTGTAGGATGATTTTTGTTGCTATTCTCCAATCAATAATGATGTGATACTCATTCCCTTTTATACTTGTAATTTCTTCTTATAGGCCTTGGATGGGCTTTTTAAGACGAAAACATGCAGAAACACGCACTAGGAGTGTAAAAATACGGATTTGGCAATGTCCATGCATTTGGTTCGACCTATGGGCTTGGTTGAACCATGGTCGAATCAAATTCGGCGATTTTTCGCACTTTCAGGCTTCTGGTTCGACCACGATGGCTTCGTCGAACCATTCTTGTCATGGTCGAACCACTCGTGACGTGGTCGAATCAGCTTGCGTGGTCTCACCGTTTTGCGTATAACTTCCACATACGAACTTCGATTTGAGTGATTCTTACACTCACGCGATCCTCTCTTCCTTGGATTTCTATCAATATAAATAACTCACAAAAAATCCAAGATTTGAAGGTGTAACAATCCCTGGAAAGTGACATAGCTATTCTGTTCGGCACAGCTCGCGCGATGTCACGATTTTGCTCATAACTTTATCGTTTGGATTCTGATTAAGGTGTTCTTTACTCCAACACAATCCTCTCTTTTGTGACTTTCCAACCATATATCACACTCCCAGTTTAGAGCTCCACAAGAACACAAAAAAATTACACAATTTGGACATGCGTTTTTCAGCATTCTTGCACAAGTTGCACCTTTTCTCCAACTTTGCACTTTTAATCCTTTTTCCATCTAAAACACAATAAAACACCTCAAGTACACCTTTTTCTCACATATATTGAATATAAGAAACTTGTGCTAATATATGACAATAATTCTCATAAAAAAGTGTTAAACTGGACACTAAAATACGCTTATTTTCACTCTCATCAACTGCCCCAAACTTGTTTTAGGTTATTTTATAATAGGTTAAAAATATAATATTTTTAATAAATAAAAATGATATCTAATGATAAAAATTGATAATAATAACAAAGTATTCCCAGTACCTGGATTCACTTGGCACCCTAATTTTACCAAAATTACTCTTTACATGGAAAATTACTATTTAGAGTAATAAAATATTATTCTCATGCATAAAAAAATATCACTCTATTGTAAACTATTTGATAAAAACAATAAAAGAATCATAAAGAAGAAGAGAAGAATATAGAAAGAGGGAGAAAGTGAGATTTCATTAACGGCGTTGATATCAATGATTACAAAACCCTAATATTCTAAATCCTTATATATAGAAGAGAAAGGGTACAATGGTAAATAAACTCTCTTTCTATTCTAATGATATAAGGAGTAATGTCCATATAAAATATTTCACAAAGCTCCCCTTGGACATTACGACGTATTGACATCATATGCGTGCCTCGTTAAAAACCTCGCTAAAAAATCCCGTGGGAAAAACTACTTGAGGAAAAAAGTACATGTCTTATTCAGAATCGCTGCCTCATTAAAAACTTTCAAATAAGGAAACCTCTTGTGAAAAAACTTAGTTAAAGAAAAGAGTACGGCTTGGTCCTCAGGACCCAACCTTCAGGATTATTTTGATGTTATTTCTTTTCCAAGACATTTAGCATGTTTGTTTCATTAAAAACCTTCAACTAAGATAACATTCGTAGAAAAAAAACTTAGTTATGTTGGCATTTGGATCTTTTGGTTAACATGAACCGTTAGGGTTCCATGCAATTCTATCGCAGCGGAAGCATAATCATAGAATTGTATAAACTTTCACCAGGGTTTGTTGATGTAGATGTTGAACAGCACGAACAAATGACCTTCCGATCTTCTGTTGTATTCCTAAGCCACGTCTTGACGTTGTGTGGGCAACGATCTACAAAACGAATTCAATCTGCAGTGACTATCGTTACCTCATGGTTTTTGACGTGAATTGTAATAATCCAGACTGCTGAGATTGTCTATTATATACTCTCTCCGTCCCGTTTCAATGTTTACTTTTCTATTTTGAGCGTCTCATTTCAATGTTTACATTTTTTAGAATGTGGGACCCACCTAAAACAATTAATATATTATTCAACACTAATACACCAATCCACTTTACATTAAATATTATATCTTTCCAACCACTATCTATTAAAATATTATACTTTTTAATCAACGTGCAAAAAGCAAACGTAAACATTAAAACAGGACGAAGGGAGTAGGCTACAACAATGACCAGGAGGAGAAATTAGGGTTGGGCCTCCCATTGGGCTTAAGCATCCAAGTTTAGCCGAAAACTTATACTTAAGTCCAATAATAATAAATCAGTCCACTAAAGAAATATTATTGCACTGCCACCCTAATCCCAAATTACGTTATTGGCTTTTTCTTATTATGAGCTCGTCAATCTCCCCGTGTTTAAGATTCAATGTCCATTAATTAATTAAGTTACTGACAACTCCATTAATATATTTACCGAGAGTAGTACCACTCAACCTTATTATCATGCTGAAATAAATCCACCTGCAGGGTTTACATGATAATCATTATGAGCTCCTCAAGGGGACATCATCAACCAATTTCGTTAGGACACAGATTCCTTCTACAATAAACAACACACCATAGAGACAACACCATCTCCCAACTCACCGAGCTTATGAATTTAATATTTAAATCTCACCCATTGATGAATCAAAGAAATAAATACTGGCTTACGTGTCGAGGTTATTGTATAAGGATTAAGAGTACGAACATCCATAATAACAGAGATCAAGTTCTATTATATAGTCAGTATAAACCGAACGATCACACCGCGATCCTACTCAATACACACAAAGTGCACTAGTGCAATTCTATGATCAAGATAGACTAATACCAAATCACACTACAACCATATCGATAGATAGTCCCCGTCTATCTCGGTTGTGAACATCTATTTATACTTTATAAGGAGTCGATAATATGATCTTCCGTGTGACGCCGCACACCACATTATCTACAGTATAAAGTAAATGAACTTTTGCAATAATTCATTAACAATTATGCAAACATTTAATCACATGATTCTCATTTCAAATATTGTCAAAATATTATTCATACAAAAAGCTAGACTTTTAGTATACAAACCAACAAGTTTAAGAAAAAGAGTACAGATCTTATGATTTTGATGTGTTGCATTAGTTGCCTCATTAAAAACCTTACACTAAGAAAACCCAGTGGAAAAAACTTATTAAAGGAAAAAAGAGTACAACTATTGGTCTTCAGGATCTAATCTTCTGGATTGTTAGAACCTAACGCTCCCCCTGAAATAGGGTATTTTGTAATATAGTTGCTGATCTTCAATATCGAAATTTTAGAAACTAGAAATTGTCACTCCCTCTGAAGACGACATTCTTCTGGGTTTACATAGCATATAGTACTACAAATACATATTAAAATATAATTTGGGAGTAAATAAAACAACGATAAATAATTTAGATTTTACATGAGCAAATGATATGTGTAATATTTCACTGCTTTTCTGGAGTATATAAAATAAATTTGCCATGTCTCTCATAATATATTAATTCCTCATCTATGTAACACATAATTTATTGTCTTACAAAAGATTGGGGAAATGTATCTTTCATCATGCCCATTGGCTATAAATTTATTATATCAACAATCTTATCCTAACACCAGTTTGAGACTTCAACATTATGGGAATTATTTAATTGACATTCAGATCAATATACCAATGTCATATTGGTTTCTTATAAATAAACCAATATATTTTGTATCTACGAGATACACGAGGATATGATTAATTTCATGTAACTTCTCTTTATCCGAGGGTCATAAAATCTTGTTAGCAAGTTCATCATAAGTGCATATCAGACCTAATATAATTATGAGAAAACATCTGCTTTAAAAGCTTTGAATGGAGGGACTTTTCTAGCCCAAAATATTCTCATTATATAATTCAAGTATATAGACATTAGTTTTCCACTTCAAGGGATAAAAACGATAATTAAAAAATTCATCTAAAATAATCATCAAATAAATTAACTGGTATTTAAAATTCAAAATATTTTCAATTGCAGGTTGAGACAACTATTTGGATTTATCCAAGCTATTTCAGTTCGAAAAATTTGTCATCTTGGCATGAGTTAACTTATATAAATCTCTGTACATTCAAATCTTAAATCATTCATATATACACAATTTACATTCTTCTTCAAGAAGAAATAACAAATTAAAATATAGTATATCTATATTAATTATTTTCAAGGTCTTGTAATGATCAATATTGTAGCTATATGTTGTAATGTTTTATTCTCATCCAAATTGAGAAGATCTAATCCTTTGTGGATTTTCATGTAATTCTATAATTTGTGTATTTACTGCATATCTAAATATATTGAAACTGTCATATAAATTAAGTAGCGAAACGTAATGTATAATGGGAGAGTATGTATCGTTTATATATTGGGTCTCTACAAGAATCCTTTGTGCTTTAACTGATCACCACTTTATCATTCATATGTCCTTCTGGGACAAATATTTATATCACACTAGAGAACATTTAAATAAATATTTAACGAGTTAAAGCTCGATCTCAATGCTTTATTCTGTCTTACAAAATATTCGTGCTTCAGGCACTTTGATATCATATACTCCCTCCGTCCGGTTATAAGGTATCCATTTATTTTTTGCACGTGAATTAAGGAGTATTATTATTATATGTAAAGTGGGTAGTTGTATTAGAGGGAAGTGGTGGGTCATATTGTGTGCTTTTTATTAAATAGGGGAAATGGATACCTTTGAAGTGGACTTCAAAAATAGTAAAATGGATACCTTAGAAGCGGACGGAGGGAGTATAAGTTCTGGATCCAAATTAGTATTTAAGACAGTAAAAGCAATCAAAGAGGCATATGTGTTGTCAACAACTTTATATTTTAATTTATATTCTTCTCCCAACTTTTATAATAATTTCTATATTTTTATAACTAGATCCTCATCATTTCCCAATACGTATGGATCTAGCCGTTTCGCATACCCAATATTTTAGTTATTTTGATGCACGTGCGAAATTATTGGGTATTTGTCTTCTAGACAAATCTATTACAGAGAACTTTCATTATCAAAACAAACTCTTCAGATAATTTTAGAAGTGACTATTTATTCCTAAAATTAATTTTCGCGGATATTTAATTTTCAAATCGTAAAACCTTTTACGCTTCTAGCGTTGACAAATAATTATTTAAAGTATTATGTCCCTGGGAACTCCACTTCCAGTGGTGCATTGATTATAAATTTAAGGGACTTTATCACTTCATCATGATAGTTCGACAGTTTATTTGCTATTTCAAATTAATAATTTTTTGAACTTCTGGTTCAGTCAATCTAGTGCAAAATAACAGAATTTCTCAGCATTCACATATATATTAGGCTTATATCTCCCCCTAATGCCGTGAAATGATCTTCATTAAATGTGCAATTAGCGTATTGATCCCCTATTTCGGGCTTTATAAAAATTGACGGATAATTATCATTAGAATGCCCATTGAAATACACTATAGTGGTGATATATAAAATATTAATTGCACAATTCAAAATTTGTAAATGTGAAATGTTAAAGACTTCTAGTCTTAATTGAGCAGCACTAGTTATAAAGGGGGTATTTTTATAATATGAAGGAGCCAGATTTGTATTTTGTTATTCCATGTTCCCCGAATGTTAATTGTTGAAATTTTATAATAAAATATTCACTAACAGTGAACGTTGGATGTTCCACCTTTTCAATATTATTAGTATATTAATTCCAATTGACTAAATCAAATATTCAATATTTGAGCTCTTCATATGAAATTTCATTTGTATTAGTGTACTTTGAATAAAAATATATTTATTTAGTGGATACATCAATAAAATATTTTGGTCATGACATGAAAAAAAAATTGACCAAATTTTCTCCTTGAATCTCTTCAACATACTAGGAGATATAATTCCTACTTTAATATGTATATCATGCCATAAAATTTCCACACAAACTTCATAAGTTTCATTTCATATCTCATGACTAAAAGAATTTAAATTATCTAGCTCATCTATTTGCCCAAAATAATCCAATTACTCATGCCATATTTTGAAAATGATGAGTCTCAAATATGAATATCACAACTTTATATATATATATATATAACTATCAACTTATAAGATATGTATGATCAGACAAAATCATTTGATAGCATATATAATGTCATAAAAAAATCATCATGGTCAAAATAATGTAAAACAAATATTGTTGCATATATCTAAAATTCTTCAAAATATGCAAAGGAATAGAATTAAATTGTCTAACATTTAGAAAAATTAATATTTTAAATTTGAAATCACGCTTGGTGTCCATAATCTTCGAGCTCAAGTCCGAACAGATCATCATTATCATGTTCAAAGTCTTTATTTTCTTCCTGCAATTTTGTATGATGTGATTCACCATTAATTTCTTTTCATTTATTGACTCTTTTCATTCTTTAATATACATCGACCAAGTGATTTGGTATTTGACAAATACGAGAACAATAACCCTTGCATCCACATTTATGGAAAATTTGATTCTGGTGTAATGCTTGTTGAGTGGAATTTGAATTTTGTCCATGAGCTTTATTTTGAATCATTCCACTACTCTGGGCCGTATCACCATTTTTAAATCCTCGACCTCGACTACCTCGAATGAGCAAATTTAAATTATCTTGTTGATTTCAATTAAGATTGTCTCGGCCATTACGACCATTACGAGGATCCCAATGTGAATTTTCTCGTTCGGTACTTCTTGCTCTTCCTCTACCCATTCCATGCTAAGTATAATTCTTCTTGAATATACCATGTGCTACAGGCATAGGTTTTGAAACAACTGATCTAGCATTATGATTTTTCATTTACAACTGGTTATGTTTTTCTACTATTAATAATGTAGAAATAAGCTTTGAATGCTTAGTATAATTTTTAGCTCTGTACTGCTGCTAAAGTACGAGGTTGCTAGCATGGAAGGTGGAAAGAGATTTTTCAATCAATTCGAATTCTGTAGTATTATATTTATAGAGTTTCAGCTGTGAGACAATACGGTGCAAAGTAGAATTATATTCTATCACAGATTTAAAATTTTGAAACCTTAAATTTAGCCAATCAAATTGAGCTTGAGGGAGGATTATTGCAGTTTGTTGATCAAAACGATCCTTCAGGGATTGCCATAAAATTAGAGGATCTTTTTCTGTTAGATACTCATTTCTTAGGTCTTTGTTCAGATGATGGCGAAGAATGATTAGTGATTTAGCCTTATGGGCAGCAGTACATTCAGCTTTTGAAATAGTGTCACTTAAATCACAAGATGCAAGAAAGATTTCAACATCTATGGCCCATGTTTAATAGTTATTGCCATCAAGGACGAGCTCGACAAATTCTCTCTTAGTGATGTTAGACATTTTCAATGAACTACAATTAATATAATAATAAAAATAAATTAATTTATTTTGATAAAATAAAATACAAAATACTATATACAAAGGCATATGACATTGGGTTTTTTAAAAAAATTCCAAAATTTTCAATAAAACGGTTCTTGTACTATCGAAAAATTAATTTTTGAAAGAAAATAAATTAATATTTACTGTATATACACTTTAATTAAAAAATATATTAAATATATGTAGCACATGTATTCAATTAGAGCATACATTAAATAATGGAATCTCAATTAGTTCACATCTATTCAATTATTTCCCTTAAATTTAAATAGGAAATTGTCATGCACTATCTATATATATGGTTTAAAAAAAACATGCATTTCGCTAAATTTAATAAATCAAAGATTTTACTGATTCATTTTCCATATAAACAGAATAAGTAATTCGAGGAAATTGTATAAGTTGACACATATATTCCACAAATATATGTAAATTTCTCAAATTAAAATGCAGATCTAATTATCTAAGAAAATTTCTTATACACGTATTCAATTACACAAATATACACATATATTTCATAAATATCATTATTTGGCCACCAATTAAAACACTGATAAACAGGAAAATAAATTCAAAAATATATATTCAAGAAAGAAAAATAATATTTGTGATATCATACACCATCATTAATCACACATGATAAGTATATGAATAAGAAATAATATTGCCCTCAGTTGAATATTATCTCACAGATTTTCAGAAACTCATTTAAACGTGTATAATCATAATTAACTAGATTTGAATTCTAATCAAAATTATAAAATTATAATTAATATAAAATAAGAAATTAAATCTCTGCAGTCATGTGTTCAAGGAATAAAAAATGTATTATATTATATATATATATATATATATATATATATATATATATATATATATATATATATATATATATATATATATATATATATATATATTACTGATTAAATTTCAATATTGAAAAATAATCATAATATTTAGATGGGTTAATTGCAAAAAAAAGAGCTTTACTCCTATTACAAATTAATCAGCACTTTTAAGAAATAGCAAAAAAGAACACCACCTTTAAGTATTGTTGCAAAACCCCACAATTATTAAAAAATAAACCTCACTTTTAGTCAATAAATTATTTTATATTTAATTAATATATTGTTATTTTAGAAAATAAAAATTTAATGAGCCCGCGTAGCACGCAGGTTACATGCTAGTATAAAGAGCATAATGTATTAACATTTTTACAAAAGTAGTATAGTGTACCATTGGTGCACCTTAAAACACAGACCCGTATTTGGAAAACGGATAATGTACATATGGAAATGGGTCAGCAAAAATTATCTATCTTTCTTATTCTGTTTCTCGCTTCCTTATTCTTTCAGCGCAATTCTCTCTCTCACCATATTCTCTCCTCACGCTCCACGCTGAAATTCTCTCTCTCACGATGTTCTCTCTTCATGCTCCACGCCACCCTCACACGCCTCTCACTCCTTCGATCTGTGTCCGCCTTTTACCGCCTTCTGCCACCTCTTTCCAATGAGTCTCTTCGCTCCGCCTCCATCTCCGGTGGCCTTCACCTCCGATATGCTCTTCTGCTGAATCTCTCCACTCTGCCTCCATCTCCGTCGACTTTCACCTCCATTGTGCTTGTCCATTTCGTTGTTCCTATTTTAATTCTTTAAAATTTGGTCTTTGTGTATCGTGCCATGGTTGAAGCTTTTTTGTTGTTGGGGAAAAGATTTCTGCTGTGAAAGTCGAAGATTTACCATTACCGAACTCAGATCTACTATTTGAAATTGATTTTTTTCTTTTTTCAGATAGAGATTGATACTATAGTGTTTGTGGATTGAGATTGATAGCAGAAAGATGAGTAGGATTTGTGAATTGAATTCAATTGATGTCCAGTGAATTAATCAATTGGTGTCCAGTTCCTTCCAATTTCTTTTATTTTTTATATACGGTTGATATTGTATTAGTTTGATTGATATAATGTATATGTTGTTATTAATAAATGTAATATTATTTGTATATAAAAATAAATGATATATCTACTAACTGTATTAGTTTTATTGCAATAACGTATACTCCCTCCGTCCCCCAAAGTATTTCACACTTTCCTTTTTCATCCGTCCCTCAAAGTATTTCACACTTTACTTTTACTAAATTTGGTAAAAATACATTATACTAATACTCACTTTTTACACATATCCCAATATAATACTTGCTTTTTCACATCTCCCAAAAACTTTACACACTTTTTCCACATCTCTCAATAACTTTACACACCTTTTTCATTAAATCAACTAAAATATATATTCTCTTTCTTACTTTATACATAAAAATACAAAATTTTCTTAAACTCCGCGCACACCAATACGTGAAATACTTCCCGGGACGGAGGGAGTATGTTGTTGTTATTAAATGTAATATTAATCTGTATATAAAAATATATGATATATCGACTAACTGTATTAGTTTTATTGCAATATTATATATGTTGTTGTTAATAAATGTACTATAATTTTGAATGTAAAATTTGTAGAGTATTATTTTAACATACATTTCGTTGATCAATTATATATAAATATTTTTTAATCAACTAATGTAAATGTATTTCTTAATAAATGTATAACTTTTTATATTAAGATGTAAAAATTGGATATTGAATATCAATATCCGAATTTTTTAAAAGAAGTGATATATTTAATTAAGAAAAATGTATGCAATATTGAATTATGACCAATACATTTAATTATTAAAATGTACATAAAAAATTTAATAGAATCTAATACAGTTTTTATATCTAAAATTATACATTTACAGCTCGTTTGATAGGGTATATTAACGCATGATATATGTCTTATCTCTTATAATACGTTATTTGGTAGAAGAAAACTGTAATATGTATAGTCTGTGAAAAACCATCGACCCGATATCTGCTAACCCACGTATATAGGTTTGCACATCTCTCTAACTTCATATGATGTGTAATATCAATGTTAATCCCTACTAGTGAAATGTTAATTTTACCCTTGTATCTGAAAAACCAACAAGCTCAAGATAGAACAATTTAACATAACTTTCGAGAATTTAAAAAAGCATATCAGTATCATAAATTCAGAATAAATATAAAAATCTTCATCCAAAATAAAAAAAATCAAGAATTAAAAAAAGGATGCAGTATCACAAATTTAGAAAAATTCCAGACATTGAATTTTTGGAGGGCTTTTTCACGGATTTAAAGAAGCAACAATCATTTCTCTCACTCTTCCATTTAAGTTATAACAATATATCTATCTGTATCTATTTCTTTGTAACTAAAATAAAAAAAGTTGGGTGTATAATGTGAAACACTTTTAGTAATTCAGATAATAAAATTCATTGTCATAGTAATTTACTCCAATCCACCGAGTATATAGCAGGTTTTCATTCCAAAAAATTTCTCTTCTTTCTAAAGTATTAATGGTGAGTTGAAATCCCATTTTAAAAAATATTTTAGATTATATTTTTATCTCAATTCATCATATTTTGATATGTTGATCTTTATTTTTATTCAATTTTTTTCATTCTTACATGCCGTGAATATGTGGATTATAAACTTGAAAATAACAAGAACACATTTATTAAACGAGCAGTTAAAATAACACATTTATTAATATGAGTATAAAAATAATTGCAGTTTAATACAATTTTCATATGTAAAATTAATAATACCCTTTAAACAAAGTGTAATACACTTATTTGACTGAATATATATACTAAAGATAAAATGAAAAAGTTTAAGGACTTAATTTCTTCTTTCTTTCTGGTATAATTCTCCAGGTATGTAAATAACAAGAACAACAACAATAAATTCTGCTAATTTAGAATTTAAACATCTTAATACATGAGATAAGAAAGAGGAAATAAAACACGATTTAAAAAAATCGATTCAAAGTTGATGAGAACAACAACGAAGAGATAATCAGCGATGGCAAAGTGGATTTTTTTCACTCACATCTTCAAATCATCTAATTTTTTAGAAGATCTCGAATGAACTCATTGATGATTGAACAGATCTGAAAGATATGTGCAAAAAAATTAAAAGAATATGTCTATGTCGTTGGTATTGCAGCGGAGAGAGAAAAAAGAAAGTAGGAGCGGCAGAAGAATGAAGCCATCGAGGCAGGGAGATGAGACACAGCGGAGTGGCAGAATAGCGGAGGAAGAAAGCCAGATGCAGATTTGAAAGAGAGGGCGCGCGGGGTTAGATAGAGAGAGAAAATGTGAGAATAAATGATTCATTGGACTCATATTCATATAAGTATCATGGGTCATGGTAAAATTTGACCCAATTGCACCTTAAAAACTGTTGCACAGTAGTATTTGCCTTTTTACAATGCCAAATAATTTTAATAAGATAAAGACTTGTGCAAGACCGTCTCACGGATCTCATTCCGTGAGACGAATCCTCCATCAAACTGGTTGTTTAAAGTCGAAGTATATTTCATAATTGTTTAATTTATTCATGAAATAAATAAAAAGTGATAATATTTTTAATAAAAAAATATCTCGTTAGATGAATAAAAGTGATAATTTTTTATTAAAATGTGATATTTGATCAATATAAAGTGACAACCGTTCAATTCTATTTTATGAACAATTCATATGAATAAAATGAGATCACATTTATAATAAAAATATGATACTTAATCATGAAAAATAATATAATATTTTTTATATAAAGGAAATAAAAATACATAATATTTTGGATTAATTGCAAAAAAAAACCCACGAACATTACTCCTATCGCAAATTAATCATCACTTTTGAGAAATTACAAAAAAAAACCACCACCTTTAAGTATTGTTGCAAAACGCACCCAATTTGTGACTAAAAGTAGGGTTTTTTGGGTGTATTTTGCAATAATACTTAAAGGTAGTGATATTTTTTGTAATTTCTTAAAAGTGATAATTAATTTGCAATAGGGGTAAAGTTCGTGGGTTTTTTGCAATTAACCCTAATATTTTTAATAATTAATATAATAATTATTAAAAAAAGAAAAATTAAATATTTTCTAATTATTTTAAGGTCCATACTTCATACGCAGCGGCCCTTCTTTTCCATTTTACCTTCACCCGACCAGCCTTAATTGATGGGTTAATGGATAATATATCTCACGGAATAGGATCCGTGAGACGGTCTCGACCCTTTTAATAAATTGAGATTAAGATATTAAAATGTATTAAGATTAATAATATTATTTATTTAATGATTCAATAATAATAATCCTCAATGACAAGTCTCTTATGAGATGTTATTTATGTGAGACGGTTTGTGAGACATAAGTATGTTTCCTAAAGTATGCTGGATTATGTATTAATGTATGATTTTAGCATGTTATAATATGATTTATTATTGACATACTTTAGCTACAAATAATCATATTTTATCTATATAATAAGCATACTTCACTAATTGGTCGACCTGTCTAATAATTCGTCTCACAAGAGAGTGTCTTCATTATTTACTTTGTATTCTGTTAAATATTATTTGAGTACTAAGAGTATTTAATATTTAATTTAAATGTAAAATATTATATTTTATAAAAAAATAAAAAATTATACTTGAAAAATTATTAATAAAAATATAATTTTTATTGAAAATGAAATTTCATAAAGAAAGCAAGCACAAAACTAAATCTACATGCAAAGGTGGGAAAAATGTCACAACATTGGAGCATAGAAGAGAACCAAAATAGAAGAAGAATGAGCGGTGAAGAGAAGCAAAATAAAAGAAAAACAAGAAGTGAGTGAATGTACTATTGAGGAGTAAGCGGTGGAGAAAAGCAGAGTAAGAGGGAGTAGGAGGCAAACAAGGAGTGCAGTGAATGCAATGCTGATAGAAGAAGAATGAGCGATGAAGAGAAGCAAAGTAAAAGGAAAACAAGGAGTGCAGTGAATGCAGTGCTTAGAAGTGAGCGGTGGAGAGAAGTAGTGAATGCAGTGCTGAGTAGAGAAGATGTTGATAGCAACAATAATTAATAAAATAAAGATTACTTTATTGCAGAATACAATAAAGCATTTTTGTTGATATCATGATTGTTGACCAATGAGATAGAATGCAGAATTCATCAAGTGGGGATGTGTGATGTATGCCGATGTTGGAGAGAGAATGCAGAACTCCAAAAAGCTGACGTCTTACTTCATCAATCTTGACCACTTACCTGCTACCGGTACTGACCAGGGTTATCAATGACCCGTGGTCAGCTAAGAATCGTCCTAAAATGTAACCTATTTGCAATCGATTTTGCAAATAACAAGTATCAAATGTACATACTTCCTCCATTCCATAGTAGCTTTCAAACTTTCCTCATTTATTTGTTCCAAAATAAATTTCACACCCAAAAAAAGAAAATAAAACTTTATCCAATAACCTCAAAAGTTACTTTAATTCCAAATTTGTCACTCTTTTTTCACACTCATAACATTACTTTACACTTTATTTATTACCTAAAAATATTTAAATACTCTCATAAGTCAATAAAGTTAGTCAAAATAGTACTCTCTCTGTCCCGCCCAAACGTTACCGTTTACTGTAGCTTTTGTGAGAGCTTTATACAGTCAAAAGTGACGTTTGACTGGGACGGAGGGAGTAACTTACTTTATTTATTACCTAAAAATATTTAAATACTCTCATAAGTCAATAAAGTTAGTCAAAATAGTAACTTTTATTAAACAATGTGGAATAATGAACGTGAAGATTATTGTGGGAGGGGAGTATTAATTAATTTAGAAATATTTCCAAATAAAATGAAGTACGAAAGTATTAAACATATGCATTATTAATTACCATATTTTCCTTCTATGTCTAGACGTTGGTTTCTTACCAGTTTGTTTACAGTCAAAGTCTTCTAAATTTGGATTTGTAACAATAAAATAAAAAAATAGAAGAATCAGTGTCCCTAAATCTCACATTTTTCGAATGTTAGTATTAAATAATATATCTTTTAGTATAAGTATTTATACTCTTGATTTTCTCATAAATTTTTATTTTTAATCAAACATTTATACTATTCATATTTCAATATCAGATCTTTTTAATAAAAAATTATACTTTTATTAATTAAAGTATATACCATTTAAAACAAAATATTATACTATATTTATACATTTTGTGCACCCAGTGACACGGAGATCAACTCAAACTAAAATCTAAAAATGACCAAAAAAATGTATACAATTCTGAAAATATTAAGACTTACAAGTAGTTACAATGATATTTGGAAAATCATTGACATTATCTTGTTGGATCATGATTCATGGGTGGAAAGTCTTAGTTTGTCATTTCTTCAGCTAGTTGAACATTGGCACTTATGCTCCCTCCCTCTCGGCCATAGGTCCCAATTTATTTTTTACACGTGGATTATGAAATATTATTATTTTATATATAATAGGTAGTTGTATTAGTAGTGAACGGTGGGCCATATGTGGGGCCCTTTTATTAAAAGAGAAAAATGGAGACCTTTAAGTGGAACACCCAATATAGTAAAATGTGGACCTTTCGATGGGACGAAAGGAGTTTTACTCTATCTGACTTTGACATCTACAGTTAGTTTCTTCCATTCACAATACTTTTGATTACATGTTACAGTGAAGGCTTGTATATATGGGCATTCTTCGTACTCCATTTCTATTTTTTTTTCATCAAGTTCATTTGCCCCCTACTCTTCCTCTTGTACTAGCTAGTCTTTGTCTTTCTTCTTTTTACCAAAGTTTGATGATAATGGATAATATATATTCCCTTGGTTCTATTTCAATTTGTACATCTTTTCAATTTGGGTGTTCTAGGAATAGGTAATTGAAAGTGTAATGAAAACTGTACTTATTAATTAAAATATTATTAAAAGTGATTTTGATGATTTAAATAATTAAGTAAATTGATCCTATTAAAATAAATAAATAATTGGTATATATGCATGACGTTGGTCACGCAAGAATTTGCCGCCTTAATTTTTATAATTATATATGTATAATAATAATAGTATAACTTAAAATGCTTCATCATTACATAAAATGAGACCAATTAAACCCTGATATGTTTTTTACCTTGTCAAAAAAATATTTTGGGCAGATGGCTGATTTCTAATAGAGCAAGTGTTGTGAGAAATAGTTAGATATAAAATGATACTTACTCCTATTTTTTATAGAAAGTAAATTCCTGATCAAAGTAAAACGATATCCGTTCAATTGAATTATTACACAAACAATATTAGTAAAACTCATAAAAAGTAATAACACGTTTAGTAAAAATTGATACTGATTAAAAAAAATCACGTCAACATATGTAACATTTTTGTGCTTTTGACAACATTTTATATTTCAAATATGGAAAGTTATAATAAGCAGTGGGATGGATGAAAATAGAAATTGGATCCGGGTGGACGGGCTAAGGTAGGGTGTGGCGATTGTGAATGGTTTCCATAAGAGCGAATCTCATGTCGTGGGAGGGTCTCCAATGGCGTTTTCTCTGGTTGATGAACCAGTTGTTGATCTGCTTCGGATGCAGACCTGTCTTTTCCGACAGCTTATTCTTCTCCTCTTCCTGACATATGTATGCATGTATTAAAACACTAGATCATGGTACACCGAGGGTAGGGTTGAGAAAGAGTTATATATACCGTGGGGTAAGGCCACCTGTAGTGTGTGTTCCACCAATCCAACATAGCAGAGATGGCATCTTTGGGTAGTTTTCCCTTCTTTTGTTTCTTCAGGAATTCCTTCCTTAGACTGCTCAGATATCCTCCATATTTCCGTATTAGTATTTCTTTTGCTCCCACCTCTTCTTTACGCCCACCATCCCCTTCCCCCTCCCCCTGCCAACTTATATTCTCCTCATCTGAATGTCAAACACTCTGTGAGTTTGTTTCACGTAATGAGTTGCATGAGAGATGAAGTAGTGAAAATATTTTAGATCACTGCTATTCACACCCACCATTTTACTATATACACTAAAATTATACTCTATTTGATCCCTTTAAAGAGGGTCGATCTTTTGCTTTTTGCATGTGGATTAAGAAGTATTATTATTTAATGTGTAGTGGGTAGTTGTGTTAGTGGGTGTGTATAGATCTCATGTGTGTGTAAAAAAAAGACCCTTTAAGCGGGAGGACGAAAATGAAAAAAATAAACCTTTAAGGGGGACGAAGGGGAAGAGGAGTATATACACACATGTAATGACTAAGTTATCCTTAATTTAATATACCCACCCACATCCATTCTATCCCCTCAAACTAGTTAAAGTAAAACACGTGCACCCACATTCATCCACTCCATCCCCTCAAATTAAAGTAAAACACTTACATCCGCATTCAAAAAGAAATTAAAAGGAGAAAAAGAGAAGAAGAGAGGGAAAATGACATGAGGAAATTGAAGGAAGAAGAGAGGAGTTAATCAAATTTGATTCATTCATCAATAAATTGAAAAAGTCTCCCCAGCTACAGATCCTATATAATTTAATTTGTATCAATCTTGATTATAAAGAAATTTAGTTTTAAGATCTATAAATATTTTGAGTTAATTTCATAAATAAATCAATGAGATGTCATGTGTATAAATTAATTCGCATAAATGTAAGTGTTGGAACCTTGATTTGTTAGGATAGAGCATAAGTATTGTGAAAAAAATATGGCATTGAAATTTTTTCAATCGATCTAGGACGTTCAATGCTATTCAACCCTGATTTGTCAAAAATAATTACTCTGCTCGGCCAGCACTGGATGACAATTAATTATTTTGTTCAACCGACACTGATCGGGAGTTAGTTGTTGTGTTCGACCAATATTGGTCGAGAGTTTGTTGTGTTCGACCTGTATCGGCCGACTATTTTTGTATTTTTTATTTTGTTCGACCAAAATTTACTCAAAATTCTTATATTATTCGACCAATAATGGGTGAATATAAGTCATATTTTCACTCCTGGTTGGCCGAACGTTGACCAGCTCAGACAAAATTTAAGAACGTAAATCTATGTTTAGATTAAACATATTTAAAATTGAGTATTTTTAAAACTTCGAATGTTTTATTCTCCAACATCATATTTTAGCATTAGATTTAAGAAGTGTACGTGGTTTAAGAATTTTACTCTCATGGATGATTTTTTATGAAGATGATAATGGATTTAAGGTTTTTATGTTATGTTTAAGGGGTATATTTATACAATAAAAAATAAAAAAAATTAGTATTGTTATATAATTAATACTAAAGGGTATTAAATTCTTTTAATATTTAGTATTTTTTTAGATATACTATGAAAGTGGGTGTACTTAGAAAAAAAAGGTCGTATAAATAGCCCCAGCCAATATTTTATTATATGATACTATATGAACTATTTTTCTAAACGATTCCTAATATAAATAAAAAGTTATAATATTTTTAATAAAAAATAATATACTCTCTCCATCCCCTTGATGAGAGTAAAAATAAGTGTGTTTTAATATTTAATTTAATACCTTTTTGATGAGAATTATTGTTATATATTAGCACACATGTCTTATATTCGATATATGTGAGAAAAAGGTGTGTTTAAGGTGTTTTATTGTGTTTTAAGTGGAAAAATGATCAAAAGTGCAAAGTTGAAAAAAAGGTGCAACTTGTGCAAGAATGCTGAAAAACGCACGTCCAACTTGTAATTTTTCTGTAACAAGTCACATAAAGTGGAATAGTCGTGCTGAGTAGAAACAGCTTGCGCGATGTCACCATTTCGATCATAACTTTCTCATTTGGACTTCGATTGAGGTGTTTCTTACGCCAAAACGACCCAATCTTCTGTAACTTTCTAACCATGTATTACTCTTCTATTTTTGAGCGATCTGTACCGGCCGATTATTTTTGTATTTTTTATTTTGTTCGACCAAAATTTACTCAATATTCTTATATTATTCGACCAATAATGGGTGAACATAAGTCATATTTTCACTCCTGGTTGGCCGAACGTTGACCAGCTCAGATGAAATTTAAGAACATAAATCTAAGTTTAGATTAAAAATATTTAAAATTGAGTATTTTTAAAACTTCGAATGTTTTATTCTCCAACATCATATTTTAGCATTAGATTTAAGAAGTGTACGTGGTTTAAGAATTTTACTCTCATGGATGGTTTTTGATGAAGATGACAATGGATTTAAGGTTTTCATGTTATGTTTAAGGGGTATATTTATAAAAAAATAAAAAAAATTAGTATTGTTATTTAATTAATACTAAAGGGTATTAAAATCTTTTAATATTTAGTATTTGTTTAGATATACTATGAAAGTGGCTTAATTTAGTAAAAAAAGGTCGTATAAATAGCCCCAGCCAATATTTTATTATATGATACGATATGAACTATTTTTCAAACGATTCCTAATATAAATAAAAAATTATAATATTTTTAATAAAAAAATAATATACTCTCCATCCCCTTGATGAGAGTGAAAATAAGCGTGTTTTAATGTCCAATTTAACACCTTTTTATGAGAATTATTGTTATATATTAGCACACATGTCTAATATTCGATATATGTAAGAAAAATGTGCGTTTGAGGTGTTTTATTGTGTTTTAGGTGAAAAAATGATCAAAAGTGCAAAGTTGGAGAAAATGTGCAACTTGTGCAAGAATGCTAAAAAATGCACGCCCAAATTGTGTAATTTTTCTATATAAGTGTGGAGCTCAAAAATGGAAGAGTGATACATGGTTAGAAAGCCACAGAAGATTGGGTCGTTTTGGCATAAGAAACACCTCAATCGGAGTCCAAACGAGAAAGTTATGATTGAAATGGTGACGTCGCGCAAGCTGTTTCTACTCAGCACGACTGTTTCACTTTACGTGACTTGTTACATCTTCAAATGTTGGACTTTTGGTGAGATATTCATATGAATAGAAAGCCAATGAAAAGAGGATCGGGTGAACGTAAGAATCACTAAAATCGAAGTTTGGACGAGAAAGTTATGCTCAAAATCGTGAAGTCACACATATATATATTTTACATCATTATTCATGTGAGAAGGAACGGCAACACAATCATCCTACACCCCACAAGGGGGAATCACCCCCAACCATCATCCACATTCTTTCCTCCATCCATCACTTTGAAGATTCATCTGTGGAATCAAGAGGAGAACCAAGAGGAGGATTCAAGACGGAGAAGGACGCGACGACGCCCAAATCTAGGGTTTTATTTGTTTCCTAATTTATCTTGTATTTTCCAGGCATATGAGTAAGATCTATCCAATACCCATGATTGTTCTTCGCAACTTCATCAGCTAGAACCGTTTTGGTAGATCTAGGGTTTTGAAGGTTTTATGAATTAATTAAACTCTCTTGTGTGTCCTCCGTACAATACTACTTGTGGAATTATTTTATATATGACTATGCTTTCTTAATTCATATCCAACACCCATGATTGTTCTTCGCAATATCATCAGCTAGAACCGTTTTAGTAGATCTAGGATTTTGAAAGTTTTATAAATTAATTAAACTCTCTTGTGTGTCCTCCGTACAACACTACTTGTGGAATTATTTTATATATGACTATGCTTTCTTAATTCATATTCACGTTCGTTTTGTGCATCTTCAACTATTATATAGAGTCAGAATATATATATTGGTTGTTGATTGAGCGCGTTCACTGCGGAACAGGATTTCATGTTATGATTCTAAGTGAGGGGACTACGAAACTTCATTAGAACTATCATTTATGAATGTTTATTAATTGAATTGAATTCGGGTTAGTAAGAAGGATAAAGAGGGTAATTTTATAGTACCTATAAAGGGAGATCATATCGGGTTAGATTCCAGACGTGTGAAATAATTGATACTGATAGTACCTAGAAAGAGAGGTGAAATTATATCTCTTGCTCCAAGATTATTCACACGTGTTACACGCATATTTACTTGTGTCTATAGAGTGAATTTGCATGGTTTAGTGATGCGTCCATAGTCTACAAGGCAGAGTCGGCCTGCACTTGAGAGAGAAGTTAAGTAGTAAAACTGGATTACCTTAGAGCTACCTATTCTCCATTCTTGAGCCACTTTTGTATTTTTTCAGTGATACTTTATTTTATTTGTTATTTTAATTAATTGTTTAGTACTAGTTTAATAATTAAATCTCAAACTTTATTGCTTCCGTCTTAATTAATTTATTAAATAATTAAATTGATAATACGCCATCCTCTGTGTTCGATATTTAACTTGGTCGCTTGCTTTAAGCTGCAATTGATATCCTTAATACTTGGGGATTAATATTGCGTGCAAAGAAAACGCGTATCACCCATTGATACGTATTCATTTTGTCATTTTAGTCCGTTTTAATACAGATTTTTTTTTTGTTGATGTGACTCACAAAATAATATTATCATACAGTACTTACTATACATGGAGTTCACACTCAACACTAATACAACTATCCATTACAGATTAAAATATTATATCTCTCAATTCACAACAAATTAAATTATTATACTCTTTAATTCACGTGTAAAAGGTAAATGGATACCTATCACCGAAGGAAATAATTAATTAAAAAAAAAACTATCTCATTGTTAGGCGATTTCAATAAACATTTCCATCAAAATATAAAATTATAATTTTTCCCCTTTTATACTACAATCCTAAAATCCTAAGTTTAATACCTCACTCCAACAAAGTTTATCTTCTTCAAATGAAAATGGGCAAGACTGCATCTACAATTCAAAATATTAATAAATGGGGTTTATATTTAAAGAAGAAAAATTATTCAATTTGAGTCCAAGAGCTCCAAACCTCCAATTCAAATTGAATAACAATTATTTACCTAATTTTTAAGTTAATGGTTGTTAGAATGTGAAAGATTAATTTAATATGCATGGTGATAGGATGGTGGTTCCTAAGGTTAATGTGCGACATGCGTATATCCTCCGTTCCAGGTTAAGAGGATCATTTTACCATTTTGGTCGTCTCATTTAAAGAGTCCCCTTTCATTTCTTATACACATTAGACCCACACATCCCCTCTAATACAATTAAAATATAAGACCCACACTCTCACTAATACAACTACCCACTACACATTAAATAATAATACTTCTTAATTTAAATGCAAAAAAGCAAATGACCCTCTTATTCCGGGACGGAGGGAGTATGTTTTATCTTGAAATATTTTATAGGAAGAAGGAACACTGGGAAGTGGGAAACATGGAGATCGTGTAATTAGAGCTGCTGCCGAATGAAATGTAAATTCGGGTAAAAGTTGATGAAATTGGTGTTCTTCCATTACACAACATGACATGCACGAACACACGTCATCAGCTACTTAGGAATAATTCGCTAGAAATCTCCAATGGATAACATTAACATAATTCGTTAAGCAAATATTTATTCCCTACACGTCCGTTAAGATTTACAGTTTTCATTTTGGTTATATATATATATATATATATATATATTCTTTTTTGTTAAGTTGGGCCTACCTCAAAACAATTAATTATTCCATGTAAAACTCACACACAACACTAATACAACAATAATATTTCTCGCACCTCACTACACATTAAAATATTATTATATTTCTTAATCTCCGTGCAAAAAACATGTTAACGTGGGACGGATGGAGTATATAATACCATCTCACGAAATGACTTCCGTGAAATGGATAAGAAGTGATAAATTGTACTCCTTCCGTCTGACCACAATAGTTATATTTTACTAATTAGGGCATTTCGCTATAAGAGTTACATTTCCTTTTTTATTAGATGGGATTTACATAAATTAATCACTTTATCTTCATGGGGCCCACAAACAACACTAATACAACTACCCACTATACATTAAATTATTATATCTCTCAACCCACTACACATTAAAATATTACTCCCTCCGTCCCGTTTCAATGTTTACGTTTGCTTTTTGCACGTTGATTAAGAAGTATAATATTTTAATAGATAGTGGGTGAAAAAATATAATATTTAATGTAAAGTTGGTAGGTGTATTAGTGTTGAATGATATATTAATTATTTTAGGTGGGTCTCATATTCCAAAAAGGAAAACGTAAACATTGAAATGAGACGCGCAAAATAGAAACGTAAACATTGAAACGGGACGGAGGGAGTATATTTTTTAATATCCGTGCAAACAGTAAATATAACTCTTTTTTATGAACGGAGGGAGTATAATAAAAAGTAATACACAAACAATTGTGTAAACAAACCCTATATCTCCCTTCCAATCCTATATATTCTATGTATTGGTAGGATGTTTAAATTAAGGGAGACCACATATTTATAAGGATTTATGTTGTAAAATCAGTTTACAAGAGACTGACTCTAAATAATAATGGTGTTGTGATCTATTCTACTCCCTCCGTCACATTTCAGATGACACACTTTCTATTTTGGGTTGTCCCACAAAAATTTGCACCTTCCTAAAGAAGCAAAAAGTCAAATATAATCACTCTTCCCCCCATACACTTTATTTAAAAAAAATCACCCCTACCTAATACACCTAATATACTTTATCATTTATTTATTACCAAAAATATCATAATACCCCTAAAAATTATCAATTTCTTAATTTTCGTGCCGGAAAAGGGGGTGCAGACTCTCATGGGACGGAGGAAGTATAAACAATTTACCATATAAATAAAAGTAATAACATATTTAATAAAAAAAATAGTAACTAATTAAATGTAAATGGGATCACTAAGTGTGCCCTAATTTGTTTTGATATTGAATTTAAAAGTAATCATTTTTTTCTACACAAATTAAATTTGTTAAGACTTGCGATACCAAAATAGCTAGTCTTAAACCCTATTTAATTCATAGGGATGAAGCTCAAAAAAAAAAAATACTCATATTATTTCAGTCGTTCGAAATTATAAGGCTGCATTCATAGTAAAACCTAAAATAGATCTGGAAATCTATTGTGAGAGCCAGGGATTTTTCAACATGTTTTTAACCACAATAATTTAGTTAAAGGAATCAAAACAGTGAATACACACATATTCTTGTGGGTAACAGCGGAATTGAATGTGACAAAAAATATAATTAATTATAGTATATATTTAATTTAATTTTAAATTAATTGATATGTCACACAAGATGTAATTATTCACATTTCTCACACACGAGTGACTCCAGTAAACTATGAAACTGATCTTGAAAAAGAAAAGCAAATTAAAGGTTGTTATGTCAGATTACACTCTAAATTCTATCACCAACCAAAATTCCAGATCAATTAAACATAAATTCCACATTGTACAATTAAAGCTACTATTTAAACCCCCCCCCCCCCCCCCCCCTCTTTTTTATTCTATTGTACCAGATTATCAGAAGCATTGCTTAGTCATGTCAAGTAACTATGCCAAATACTTAGAATAATGAATTTTTTTAAAGTATGTGGGAAGCATAATTAAAGTAATTAGAAGGGAAAATGTTGAATTAATTTACCAGTGGTGGGTGGTTGTAGGGTTTGTTTGCAGAGATCAGTGAGCTGAGACTCAATACTGCTCAAGAAATTGGTGGCCTCATCAAATGGCTTTGATAGTTCCTCCTTATACTTGTGTAGAGCCTCACAGTATGATTTCTTCAAAACATCATTACAAAACAACTGTTTATATACTCATCCAAACACACATTCATGCATGTATAAGTCATGTTAATTTATTAAAAAAAAAGAGAGAGATGGAGAAACAATGGGGGTTTCATTTTATTTATTATTATTAATTGTTTGAGTGATTAAATAACTTGATTAAGTATTAAACGATTCACCTCTCTATCAGCTTAAGCTTTTAGATGAGATGTTCATTTAACATATCATTAGAGTCGTGGCCTAACAAAGGCGCAGGATTTGAACCTCATCATCACACATTTATAAGAAAATTTCACATGCAAAGTCGCTTGAGGCAAAAATTAACCCTGCCTGCATGTGAGGCGGAGCGTTAGAATAACTAGATTAAGTATTAAACGACTCACCTCTCTATCAGCTTAAGCTTTTAGAGGAGGTGCTCGTTTAATATTAATTTTCATTTTACCATGAAGTCATCAAGTTCAGTGTCAGTTCCGATCTCAGTGGGAGCTGATATGGGGCGGGTATCTCTGCTGATTTCTTCAAGAACTGAGGCCAACTCTGGAGGTGCTCCCACCTTAAGTAACAGCAAACAAATTAAGAAACAGTAAACAACTGTGTGTGGAGGTGGGGTGGGTGGGTGTATAAAGTAAAACCTTAGTGCAATCAATGTAGGCAGACAGTAAGTTGGGAAAAAGAGGGTGATTAGCAATCTGAGCCTTGATTACATCTGACATCTCAAACCCTGTAGCAGCATGATCTTGATCATGATCACTAGTTTCAGCCATGTGAAGCAGATGATGATGAGCTATGCTAGTGTTGGTGGTGCTCCCATCTCCAAGAAAGCTACTACCACTGTGATCAACAGGATGATCACATGAAGGAAAGTTGCATAGATCACCATCCATCACCAGTGATTCTAGCTCAGAGCAGTAGTGCAGTTAGGGATTTCAAAGCTATTGCTGTAAGTTAACACACACTCATGGGTGTGTTTGTTAGAAAATAGTAACATAAAACCCATGTGACCACCCCACCACAGCCATGATCTCAAACAGTGTTTCTTAGGTATCCATTAATGTTCTCTACAACAAACAGTTATATAATTCAACCAAGCACACATGAGAAAAATGAAGAGGAAAATTTTTTTTTTAATAAAAAAAAAAGGGGGAGCAGACCATGTCCTAGTAAGGAAAAAGACATTAATAATAATAACAAAACAATATACAGACAACACAGAGTTGGAGGAAGTTGAGGAAATAAAGGGAGGATATTTGGCAAAGACTAGAGAAAAGCATTTTGAAATGTGGGGGGGTGGGGTGAGGGTACTAGGTCTAGGTCTAGGGGTACGTTACTACTTACTAGGATTATGAAAGCTCAGTGTAATGATTAATCACCTGGTGCCTGGTGGTGAATAAAGAAGGTTGGTGACATTAATGCCACCTTTCGTAAGCTGATTGGTTGGAAGCTGCTGCTGTAACTTTGACTCTACAGTCTACTGAACAACTGATCTTACTCACTCTACCACACCTCAACACACAATGCAACTATACATTCATCACTCTACCACACCTCAACACACAATGCCACTACCTTTTTTTAGATACTAGATTTTGCTTCAAACGCATGAATTTTCTAAATCCGCTCTAATCGGGAACCCATACCAAATTACACCGCCACTAATGACATACTCCCTTCCTTATGTCTCATTAAAATGTTTACGTTTTCTTTTTGTACAGAGATTAAAAGAATACTCATTCCGTTCAAGTTAAGGTTTACATTTTCTTATTTTAGATTGTCTCACATTAAGGTTTATATTTCTTATTTGGTCAAGTTGGGTCCGCTCAAAACAATTAACTATTCCATGTAGGGGTCACACACAACATTAATACAACTACCCACTTTACATTAAATATTATTTCTCTCATCTCACTACACATTAAAATATTATACTCCCTCCGTCCGCTTCTAAGGTATCCATTTTACTATTTTTGGCGTCCGCTTCAAAGGTATTCATCTCCCCTATTTAGTAAAAAAGTACACAATATAGCCCACCACTTCCCTCTAATACAACTACCCACTTTACATATAATAATAATACTCCTTAATCCACGTGTAAAAAACTAATGGATACCTTAGAACTGGACAGAGGGAGTATATCTTAATCTCCGTGCAAAAAACAAACGTCAATGCGGGATGGAGGGAGTATAATATTTTAATGTATATTGAGGTGAGAGATATACTAATATTTTAATATACAGTGGGTAGTTGTATTAGTGTAGTGTTGTGGGCACCATGGATATATTTAAATATTTTGTGTGGATCCATTAACTATAAATAGAAATGTAAACCTTTTTATGAGACGCCCAAACTGGAAATGCATAAACACGAAGGGAGTATATACTCCCTCTGTCTCATAAATATTGTTATATTTTATTAAATAGGGTGACCCATATTGTTACATTTTCTTTTTCGGTGGACATGACCACACAAAACAATTAATATATCTCTAAGGGTTCACACACAATATTAATATACCTTCAAAATATTTCTCAATCCACTACACATTAAAATAAAATATTCTTTAATCTCCGTGAAACGCCACACGTACGTAACATTATTTACTGGATGGAGGTAGTATATATATACAAATGTATATTATGTGTGAGATTTAAACTTATTTAAATATTGAAATTTCAACTTGCTCTTTTAAATTACGTTCTTTATCAAAAATTTGACAAATGATGATTGCTTTAAAAAAACATTCACAATAAATACTTCCAGCCTCTTAAAGAAGTTCACAATTATTATAGTGTAGATACAAAGTTTTTTAAAAAAAAAATACTTATTTTAAAGATATTTTGGTATTTTTACGAAATAAAAATAAGTTATGTACATTGTAAGTGAGTGACAATTATGAAATTAAAGTGTGTTGTGAAATGTAGATTGTGTGTTATTTCCTTATTTGAAAGTATGAACTAATTGTTTATGAGACAAACAAACAAAAATAATTAGTGTGAATTTGTTTTAGGGAGAAGGGAGTATCATTTTAACTCTATAGTAACATTTCAATTCATGATTATAATGAGATACTCCCTTCCGTTCTAAAGAGATTCATTTGCTTTTGCATGTGAATTAAGGAGTATTACTATTTAATGTGTAGTGAGTAGTTGTATTAGTGAGTGTGTGGGCCCCAATTTTTAATTGTATTATAGGGAGTGTGTTGGTCCCATGTGTATATAAAGAGAAATGAGACCCTTAGGAGTGGACACCCAAAATAGAAAAATGAGACTCTTTGAAGCGAACGGAGGGAGTATTATTATAAGTTTAAAATAGAAAATGAATAATTAATACTCCCTCCGTCCCACCGAAAGGTCTCCATTTTATTATATTGAGTGTCTCATTCAAATGTCTACATTTTTCCTTTTTAATAAAAAGGCTCCACATATAGCCCACTACTCACTACTAATATAACTACCCACTACACATAAAATAATACTCCATCTGTCCCATAAAACCTTTCACACTTTTCTCATTTATTTGTCCTACAAAACCTTTACACCCCCAAAAAGGAAACATCACTTTATTTAACAACCTCAAAAGTTCTTTTAATTTCAAATTTACCACTCATTTTTTACACACATCTCATTACTTTATATTTTTTTATTACCTAAAAATACTATAATACCCTCAAAAGTCAATAAAGTTGGTCAAAAAGTGCAACTTTTCTTAAACTAGGTAGAACAGTAAACGTGAAAAGTATTATAGGACGGAGGGAATAATACTCATTAATTCACATGCAAAAAGCAAACAGTGACCTTTGGCCGGGACGAAAGGAGTATTAAAATTGACATTTTAAACTAGTTTAGAATGATACATTAATGTAATAAGGAATAATTATTGAGAGATACACAATTCAATACCTAATTATACTTAGATACAATGAAGTTAAAAATTAACTTATAACTACACAAATTCATGTTAACATATCTACATTACCCTTATTTATTTCAATTTATTGTGGTCAATGATTACAATAAATTCTCTTCTTATTCATATAGATCAACAATTATTGACATTATTAGACAAAAAAAATTAAAACTATCAATGTCCATATTGGATCATTCATCGTAACATAATTTAATTATATGGCTTTCAGGTTTTTCAAGTAAATTTGTATTTTAATCAAAAAACTTATATACAAAATTGATGAATTTGAATATATGTTTCCACTCACAATGAAGAAGTTTTAATATAATAGGTATATAACATCTACACAAAAATTAGTGTTGCACATAACATTTTACGCTAATATTTAGTATTTAACATTTTATGCTGCACATAGCATTTGTTGCTTCACACACCAATTAGGCTTCGCAAAACACATTACATTTACGCTGCACGTATAATTTTTTGTTGCACATAATATTTGCTGCGCATAAAAAAATGATTCTATGAAATATAAATGTTATTTGTGCAGCATAAATATTGTGTGCAGCATAAAAATTAATTATTCACTTAATACATACGCTATAAATTGATTTTTTATCATATACAATTAAGTTGCACACAATATTTTGTATTGCAGATAACACCTACTATTCACATAACATTTACATCCTTAAAGCACTTTTTTTATTCACATGACATTTTCGCTGTACCTAATTTGCATAACATTTATAATGTAGTACATAATAATTTTTTACTTACAAAATAATTATGCTGCACACAAAATTTTATGCTGCACCTAACAATTTTGTTATATAATTTTAGAGTGAAGTGAAATAATTTTGTTCAGAAATTTGAATTTTATAAATATTTCCTTAATTAAAAAAATAGCAAGAATATTAAAGAAATCCCATTGATTTTATCGAATTTACATAGTTCACGTTCTTTATAAAAAAATCAAATTCTTTCTTTCTTTGGATTATTTAGGAAATTAGCATTTATTTTATTTGAAAAGTAAATAATTTTCTATTCAAAAATTGGCCATATTAAATTCATAAAGGGTAATTAGGGAATGCTACTATTTTATTTTGTATCTCATTGTAATAAACATTTTAGTATGTATCTTATGATAAATATGAACTAAACATTGTACCTGGTGGTAAGTGTCTTATGTAATAATATTTATTGAAATATGTATACTTATTTGTATAAGTTTCATACTATTATTTATATAGTTATATAATATCTTATTATTGAAACGGCTATACCGCCAAAACTAATCCCTAATTAAATTGTAAAAAATCGAGTGATTAATTATAATTAAAAAAATCGTAGTTTAAATTTTGAAATCTTCATAAAATAGTTCACAACAAAATTATCACTTTTGTTACTAGGGTTTCACTCTTTATTAAAATATAATAACTTATTATCCGCTCACAAAACTCATTTCGTGAGTTGATCTCTAACAAATATTTAAAAAAAATTATAATAATCTTTATTTTTACCTTCAAACATTAGAGTTTGAGTCTTTGTGATAATGATAGGAAATACTATATTGCTAACGACTGAAATTTAGATTAACTTGGAAAGATAAAAATTACCACTACTTCAATAGTAATATACAAAAGCTGAAATATTTTTAGCTCTCCATCTCATTCCAAAGAAAAATCAATAGCACTACACAATACGACTCAATAAAATCATGAAATTTTCATTTGCATCTTGATACACCAATTTAAATTTGTGGGTGGGGCACGAATTTAAATTCGAACACCCAATCCAAAACTTATAAAAATATATTCACTAATATATAAGAATTAATAAATTATTAGTAAAATAAATTTTCAATAAAATACTGAATATAAAAATTTATACATTTATTAAAATTTGCATATACTTACATACATTATTATTAAATAAAATTAATACGAATATGGGTGCATGCGTACATCTCAATTTAAATATCAGCTAAACATAAATTAACATGGCCGTTTTTATTATTTTCCCTCCTTTTCTTTTCAAAGAAAGATAGTGGGAGTATTATTTTAAATATGAGTTTTTTTTCTTCTCACAATTTTTTTTTATTATTATTTTTTTTTCAGATTAAGAACCTCATAAATTTTGAAATGAAGGGAGTATCATTTATTACTTACATTCATCTACAAAGTCATTTTCAACTACGTCAAATACTTCTTTTTCAATCACGATCTCAATCTCATTTTCAACTCCTTCAAATTCCTTTTTTTCAATCCAATCAAAGTATCAATGAATCAATCTTAAGTAAAACAAAAATATAACGTTTGAAAGCTCAATATAACTTAATGAGATGACATTTTGGAAAATCCAAATATAGGTATGGATAATTGGGTATGTATGACGTGCCACTTTCTCTATAGACATTAAAAATTAATGACAAGTATATACATTCTCCGTATTAAATTCATTTTCACGTTTCATTTTCACGTTTTCAGTAGATACAAAATTTAAAAAAAATTATTTTTTGACTTACTTTTGAAGTAGTATGGTAGTTTTGGAATAATATAATAAAGTATGTTATGTAAGTTAAAAAAAGTGATGTTAATTTTGAAATTAAAGTATGTTAGAGGAATATTAGTTAGTTGTTTTTTTTTTTCTTTTACGGAAGTGTGAAGTTGATTTTGAGACGGAACAAAATAGAAAGTGTGAAGTTGAAGTTGGGACAGAAGGAGTTATAAAAAAAATTACTCCCTCTGTTGATTGGCGCTATTTTCACCTAAATTTTAGTATCTTTTTTGTATGTCTTTTCGTATGATTTTATCCGTATTTTATGTGTTATTTGGTTGTGTTTTGTGTTTTTATTGAAATGTGTGTGAATGAGCTTAAACCTATGATTTTCACTTTTTATTGGATGATAGATATGATAAGGAAGGCATAGGAAAAAGCGGATCTAAATTCGAAGTTGATTTGAGGGAGAACGGGCAAAAACGGAAGAAGTAAAACAGGGTGTGCACCTACACGGGCCGTGTACGGAACACGGCCCTGTAAGAAGTGACCATGTGCGGACACCAGAAGCACCAACTCGGCCATCCCTGTGGCTGAGTGTAGGACACGGACCGTGTGCAGAAACACGGGCCGTGCACCAAGCACAGCCCTGTAAGAGAGGGCCGTGCGACAACGTCAGAAAACACAACACGGCCACCCCTGTGGCCGTGTGCTGCGCACGAGCCGTGCGCTGTCCAGAGCTCGCCGTTGACCAGAAGCCCTAGACACGACTCGGGACGTGTTACAGCACACGAGCCGTGTAGGTGTCAAAACTGCTGAAATTTCCAGAAACTTCTAGAAGCTTTCCAAGGGGTATAAATACCCATTTATTCAACAATTGACAGAAGATCCGAAATTCCACCCTTCTACACACACCTCACACACCATTTCTTCCATTTTCCACCATCATCTTCATCCATTCTTCATCCCTTCCATTTGGGTGTTGAAGATCTCAAGAAATCAAGAGCTAGAGTTGGAGATCCATGAGTATTGAAGATTCTCTATAAGAAATTGTTAGGGAAGATTCACATCTTTTTTTATTTTCTTTTGGATCTAAGACTATGTCTATTTGTAATGAATCATTTATGTGTTTTGTTACCTTTATCATGTTAGGCTAATCCCTCTAGTGGGATTAGGAACATGAAGAGCATATTAGATTTGTATTATCATGTGGATTAAATTGGTTTTTGATTTAATTGATGTTGATTTATATTCATGGAGTTTAATTGTCTTGATATTGTGATGGAATGGTTTGTTACTCATAATTGATTATTGGTTTAATGAATTGTTGATCAATGAATTGATTTATGGTGATTAAATGCTATCATAATGTTCATGTATGTATTGCTTGGAGTAAGACGGAAACGACCCTCTATAGTATTAGGAAGGCATGATTAGACATCGAGTTTGGGTTTGACCGAAAGGATATTTGAATTCAATGAGGGGAACCAATCCATTCGTTGGCCTTAGTACATAAAAAGGGAGAGTTTAATCTAACTAGTACCTAGATGGAAGGGGTTAATGTTGGGCTTTGATTTTAAGTGCTTTTGGGAGTCTAAAATGGATCAACAACCTTTGTAACCCGAAAGGGAGCTTAGGATACAATCGTGATCACCCTTAGTCTACATCAATTAAGTTGGATTCCTTTTGCCTGATAGTATGAATTGAGTATGCTTGGATGTTTCTAATCCCATGTTTTTCATCCTTGAACTTTAACACCTATCCTCTTTTATTTTCATTCATCTTCACTTGTCGTTTCTCTTATTTGCTATTTTTATTTACTTGCTACTTGCTTAAGTGGTTAATCAATCTCAAATCCCCCTATCATCTTTACAAAAATGACATGAACATGAGCTCACGTATTTTGCTAGTCCGAACATAAATCCTTTGTGGATTGATAATTTTTCTTGGGATATACTACTACAACGATCGAGTATTCTTGCTCGTGAGTGCTACAAAAATAGGCAAACAAGAAAATAGCGCCGTTGCCAAAGGGGAGTTTGACGGACTAGTCGAGTACTATGTTATTGTTTTAGCTGTTCTTGATAAGGATACTTTTTTATTTTATTTTTACTTTGTTTACTATTGTTGTTTGTGGTCTCACTCTTTGAATTTTCGTAGGTGTTTTATGATCACAAGATCAAAGGGAAATCAATCGATCATTCCTTTGAATTTGGAGATAGAAAAGACCGCGCGACAAAGGAAGCGAGAGAGACGAAGAGCTAAAAAAGGAACAAATATGGAAAATCAACGTGGAGATAATGTCAATCATAATCCACCCCATGATCCATTACAAGATCAACGGGGGGTACAAGAAGGAATACAAGAGGACCAAATGGAGATTTTTATAAACTTCATTGCTCAAAACTAAGAGTATATGCAAGTGCTTGCCAATCAAGAAGCTCAAAGGATACTCCAACAACAAGAGTTGCAAAGGCCTAGAGCAATCCGGGATTACTTCCAACCGAGAGCCGTGCACAACATGGTTCCTCCGGTTCAAGCCAACAATTTAGAAATCAAGACCGGATTGATCAATATGGTCAAAGCAAATCAGTTTGGGGGAGGTCCTCTTGAGGATCCAAACATGCATATAGCTAGCTTCTTGGAGGTTGCAAATACCATTAAGATGAATGGAGTGTCGGAAGATGCTATTCGGATGAGGTTGTTCTCTTTTTCTTTAAGAGACAAGGCTAAGACATGGTATAATGCAATTCCTTTGGGATGTTGTAACACATGGGAAGATCTTGAGCAAAGGTTCCTAAACAAATACTTTCCTCCTTCAAAGACACTCCAATTGAAGAGCCTTATCACTCAGTTTTAGCAACTTCTGGATGAAAGCTTTTATGAAGCATGGGAACGCTACAAGGAGATGCTAAGAAAGTGCCCTCAACATGACTTTCATGAGAATCAACAAGTGGCGTTCTTCTATCAAGGGTTGAGCCAACAACATCGGATGCATGTAGATGCCTCATCCGGAGGATCTATATTTGGAGTGGATGCGATGAAAGCTATGGAAATTTTGAAGATATTGCAACGAATGCTTATCAATGGCCGTCCGAGAGGATATTGGGAGGTTATGCATACGGAAAGGTGGCTCTAGTGGAGAGTGTGAACAAAGTGAAGAGTGATGTGTTTAAGAGCGAAGGAATGAAAAAATTCAATGAGAGTATCAATGCTTTAACAAAGCAATTGAATTTGATCACGCAAGGAGTTACTCAATGGGGAAGTACAAGTGCTAATTCAACTGAGGAGAGCAATGAGATGCAAAATGTAGAGGATGTTGCCTATTTAGATAGGAGAAATTACCAAGGAAATTTCCAACATCAAGGAAATTTTCAAGGTAATTATCCTTCTAACCAAGGTAATTATCAAGGAGAATACCAAGGGCAAGTTCGGGGGAGTAATTTCAATCAATCAAGTGGAGGTTATCAAGCTCCAAGGAAGCATGAAAATTTCTCCTACTCTAATCCTCAAACCGCCGTGGCACTTCCTCAAGGAATGGATTCGAGTGCTAAGCCGCCCAATGGAGAGGGTAAATCATCATTGGAAGAGACATTGATGGCATTCATGAAAGATACAAGGGCTTATATGGAAAAGAGAGATGCTAAGCTTGAATCTCAAATGGAAAAGAGGGAAGCAAGGCTTGAGGCTAGAATGGAGGAAAATGAGAAGAAATCTGATAATAGGATGAGAGCTTTTGAGCATCAAATGGGACAAATTGCTTCGTCCGTGGGATCTCAACACCAACAAGGAAAATTCCCATCTACCACGGTAACTAATCCTAAGGAGCAATGTTTGTATGTTACTGTGTGCAACATGGAAAGTAAGGTGGAGAAAGGGTTGGTGGAAACAACAAACATTGTTTCTAAGGTTGAAAAAGTAGTTTGTAATGAAGTGGTGTCAAAAATTGAGGAGGAGATTATCATTGATGAAGAGCTGTCTTTGGATGAAGAGAAGATAATTGATGAATTCTTATTTTTGTTGGAGGATGAAAGTGCGTGTGATGGAGAGATAATGTTGAAACAAGATCATAACATTGTTAAGGTTGATGCTTCATTGAAGGTAGAAGACCCCGGTAAATTCATTCTTACTTGTACAATTGGAAAGGGGGAACATTTTAATACTATATGTGATCTTGGTTCAAGCATTAATGTAATGCCTTTGGAGATTTTTGAAAAACTTGGCATTGGGAGGTTAAAGAAAACGGATGTAGAAATCGGAATAATGGATGGTTCAATGATAAAGCCCCATGGAGTTGTGGAGGATATGCTTGTGAGAATTGAGAATTTTGTATTTCCGGTGGATTTTATGATAGTTGAGAAGCAAGCGGATCCTTTAATCCCATTAATTTTTGGAAGGCCGCTTTTGGCAACCGCAAAAGCAAAATTTGACATGGATAAGAAGGAACTCACACTCCGACCACATGAAAGAGAATTGGTGTTATCAAGCAAGAATTTAAAAGGGAGAAATCTTCATTTGAAGCCACCCATTAAGCCTCCGGATGTTTGAGATGAAGTGGTAAGTGCGATTTTAAAAGATGAAGAATTAACTAACTTTATGCTTGAAATTGCAGGAAATGTCTCTTCAAAAAGAAATACGCTTGGGGAAGATCCGCATGTTGATTTGAAGATTGATAAAGGGCCTCCGGGATTTAAGAATGTGAGGAAAAGAGGAAACGAAGTGAGTTCAAGTGTTAAAGGAGCACGAAGTGTGGATAAAAAGGCTGTTAAATAAATGTTTAAAGTAAAGATGAGATCCGATGGGGTTTTGGATTTCTCTGATTGTTAAGAGCTTAAACTCATCTAGCTTGAAGACGTTAAACTTAGCGCTCGATGGGAGGCACCCCATCATTATCTTTATTGCTTTATTTTAGTGCTTTCAATAATGGTTGTTTTGGCCTTGTAGGTTGATTGTGCTCAGGGAGAAAAATACACATTGAAGAAAAGAGAAATGCTTCATGGATTCAAGTTGACATGTTCCACAACTTGTTGCAAACTTAATTCGTGACTCTTGTCTCGAGTTAAGTTTGGGGGGTGCTAGTGCGTGGTGGATATAGCTTGAGCATTTGGATGCGTATGGTTCTCTACAAGAAGATCATCAATGGAAACTATAAGGGCAAGTCTCACCACTTTTTGCAAACTTAAGTCTCAACTCTTGTTTTGATTTAAGTTTGGGGGGAGATTGTGTAGTGTGACTCACCACTTGAGTATGATTCTTGTAAAATTGGGCAAATTTTAAAATTTCTCTCATGAGTATTGGTTTGATTTTGGCATGATTGGTGGTGTTGAAGTGCATGATAGTCCATATTCATGATAAAATTATTGAACTAATGGTGTTTGTTGAGTGTTTGAGCATGAATGAGAGGTATTGGAAGCATGATGGAGCTTAAAGCTAACGCTTTCCTTACCAAATGCCTATCGAGGGAGTACTCTACACCTTATCATTTTACTACTTGAAATGAATTGAGTTTGATTTGGATTGTTGTGACTAGCATGATACTTCATTTGTTATGTTTGTGGGAGGTTTACTTTCGTAACTTAGGATTTCCTTTTCAATAAAGAGTGGGATGTTTGTGAGCTTAATTGTCTAGGGATGATTTGAATGTGTGCTTAATTTTCGCATGGATGATGGTGATTTTTTGTTTTTTTTTTTTTTTGCATATTTTGTGTTTTTGTTGTGTCTTGTTTGTTGAGTCCTTATTTTTATGTTGTGTGTATTTTCATTCTTGTCTTGGGATGTTTGGTGGTTTGTTTAGGGATGTCGTGAGTCATTTTTGAACGTGAGTGATGATATGTTGTGGTGATAAGTGATGACAAATTATGATTAAGAATCTTTACACTTTCAAATTGTGACATGTTTTACTTAACTTGTTCAATTTTGAGATGAATGTGGTGTAATAAGTTCCTTAAGGTCCGAGCACAAGCTTGTGAGCATTTGAGCCTCAACCATGCATATATGGTATTTCTTCATGAGTGGATCGGTTATGTTTGATAAGTTAGAACTTGCTCAAGGACTATAGGAACGAGCCCGATTAGTGGAGATTAGTGAAATGATCTAAGGCCATCCTTATTATTATAGTCATTGTCATATATGTTCCTACCTTGAACACCATCCTTAATCAACCACTTTGAGCCTATAAGCTTATTTCTTGTGAATTTAGCACATTACAAGCCTTGATTACCCACTTAAGCTTTATATATATCCATTATGTGAGTAATTGAGGAGATGGTGGCTAGAAATGATTGATTGAATAATCAAAAGAAGTAAAGGACATGGTAAACAAGCAAGAAAAAAAATGAAAAGAGCAACAACAAGAAGGCACATGCAACCTCAAAGTTAGAAAAGGAGCAAAGCAACATCAAAATGCTCAAATAAACAAAATTCAAAGAAAGGAAGCATGCAACAAAAGAAACTCAATCCTAGGGAAGTTAATGAATAGTGCTTGAGATTTGTAAAGATAAGCAAGGAAGAAAAGAAAGTGAAGAAGTTGAGGAAATTGGTCATCTCTTTGATTACTTACACATGATTAGTCACTCTTATCCATATACTTCCTACCCTACCAAAAAGCCTATCATGACATCCTTAATGAAAGATCTTTTTGATCACTGATTGAAACTTTGGTGGTTTATGAATGTAGTGCACGAGCAAGCTTATAGCGAGTCAAGCCAATCGGTTGATGAGTGTTGCTTTACCCTACTTTAAAGAGTGTTGAGAGACATTTATAACTTATGTGAGGCTTGGACCAAAAAAGGGACTATATTATATTTTATTCTCTTGTGATTGAACTTGCTAATTCTTCATGTTATGATTTTAATGTTGTAGGATGACTTAGCATAGTTTGTAGTTGTTATCGCTAAAGATGTGTTATTACTTATGCTCATTTAGTTTTTTTTCTAGGTGAAAATTTCTCCTTTTGGTTTATCTTTTTCGTTGCTCGGGGACGAGCAACACCTTAAGTTTGGGGGTTTGATTGGCGCTATTTTCACCTAAATTTTAGTATCTTTTGGTATGTCTTTTCGTATGATTTTATCCGTATTTTATGTGTTATTTGGTTGTGTTTTGTGTTTTTATTGAAATATGTGTGAATGAGCTTAAACCTATGATTTTCACTTTTTATTGGATGATAGATATGATAAGGAAGGCATAGGAAAAAGCGGATCTAAATTCGGAGTTGAAACGAGGGAGAACGGGCAAAAACGGAAGAAGTAAAACAGGGCGTGCACCTACACGGGCCGTGTACGGAACACGGCCCTGTAAGAAGTGACCGTGTGCGGACGCCAGAAGCACCAACTCGGCCATCCCTGTGGCTGAGTGCAGGACACGGACCGTGTGCAGAAACATGGGTCGTGCACCAAGCACGGTCCTGTAAGAGAGGGCCGTGCGACAACGTCAGAAAACACAACACGGCCACCCCTGTGGCCGTGTGCTGCGCACGAGCCGTGTGCTGTCCAGAGCTCGCCGTTGACCAGAAGCCCTAGACACGACTCGGGCCGTGTTACAGCACACGAGCCGTGTAGGTGTCAAAACTGCTGAAATTTCCAGAAACTTCTAGAAGCTTCCCAAGGGGTATAAATACCCATTTATTCAACAATTGAGAGAAGATCCGAAATTCCACCCTTCTACACACACCTCACACACCATTTCTTCCATTTTCCACCATCATCTTCATCCATCCTCATCCATTCTTCATCCCTTCCATTTGGGTATTGAAGATCTCAAGAAATCAAGAGCTAGAGTTGGAGATCCATGAGTATTGAAGATTCTCTACAAGAAATTGTTAGGGAAGATTCACATCTCTTTTGATTTTCTTTTGGATCTAAGACTATGGCTATTTGTAATGAATCATTTATGTATTTTGTTACCTTTATCATGTTAGGCTAATCCCTCTAGTGGGATTAGGAACATGAAGAGCATATTAGATTTGTATTATCATGTGGATTAAATTGGTTTTTGATTTAATTGATGTTGATTTCTATTCATGGAGTTTAATTATCTTGATGTTGTGATGGCATGGTTTGTTACTCATAATTGATTATTGGTTTAATGGATTGTTGATCAATGAATTGATTTATGGTGATTAAATGCTATCATAATGTTCATGTATGTATTGCTTGGAGTGAGACGGAAACGACCCTCTATAGTATTAGGAATGCATGATTAGACATCGAGTTTGGGTTTGACCGAAAGGATATTTGAATTCGATGAGGGGAACCAATCCATTCGTTGGCCTTAGTACATAAAAAGGGAGAGTTTAATCTAACTAGTACCTAGATGGAAGGGGTTAATGTTGGGCTTTGATTTTAAGTGCTTTTGGGAGTCTAAAATGGATCAACAACCTTTGTAACCCGAAAGGGAGTTTCGGATACAATCGTGATCACCCTTAGTCTACATCAATTAAGTTGGATTCCTTTTGCCTAATAGTATGAATTGAGTATGCTTGGATATTTCTAATCCCATATTTTTCATCCTTGAACTTTAACACCTATCCTCTTTTATTTTCATTCATCTTCACTTGTCGTTTCTCTTATTTGCTATTTTTATTTACTTGCTACTTGCTTAAGTGGTTAATCAATCTCAAATCCCCCTATCATCTTTACAAAAACGACATGAACATGAGCTCACGTATTTTGCTAGTCCGAACATAACTCCTTTGTGGATTGATAATTTTTCTTGGGATATACTACTACAACGATCGAGTATTCTTGCTCGTGAGTGCTACAAAAATAGGCAAACATCTGTCCCACGTATTTAATCGCACTTTCTATTTTGGGGTGTCGAGGGAATCCGTCGGGTGTGTAAGTGTTTACAGTGATGTTGTCCTTAGTGTGGTAACACTTCGTACAACACCGACTCTTATCAGAATTAAACTTGAATATGAATATGCAAGTTTTGTACAACGGAAGACTTAACACATGGAATTATTCAATCTTTCTACAAACTTACGAATAAGTTTGTAGTGGCCTCATTGCAAAAATATCACTAACTTGGAAAAAGTGATTTACAAAAATCAGATTCAAAGAGATGGAAACATTCCTTCCACTCTTCGAATACACACACGGATATATCCTAAACAATCTCCCAAATGGCAAGACTTAGATTGTTAGAAATAAGCCCTACTTCAAGTATGCACTTCCACTGCCGGTGAACAGTACACACAAAATGTACGAGATAATCTATACGCGTAATGCAGAACGAGATGTTACAATACTAGTGAAAACACTACAAGAGAAACGTACTCGAGTAAACTCTACGTCCAGCGACTCTCCAAGTTTTTTCATGCAAGGGAATAAAGTCTGACAGCTTCTATTTATAGTCGTAAAGCATGCTGCAGGCCTTCTTCATATAAGTGGTCCACTAGGAGATATGACAACCACCTATTACAACAAATAACCAACCCACTACTTTGAATAGTTATTTTCAACTTCTAGAGTCTTCTGGACTTCTAGAACTTTCCGAACTACTCTCCAGGCTTGTAGGTTCTATTCAGCACGATCTTCATTTAACTACCACTACCCTAAAAGCAACATCAAGCACAACACCACACGAACAACATTAAACTGTTAGTGGCTAAAATAATAACTGGTGGAGGATCGGTGTGATTCCAGATGTGACGACACTGGTCTCAGCACTTCACATCAATATGGGGTGTCCCACGTATTTATTCACATTCTATTAATAGTAAAAATACACTATATATCTCACCTATTTTTTACACTTTATTTATCAATCCCAACAATTGTATTCACTTTTTACATTTTATTCATCATTCCCAATAACTTTATTTACTTTTTCTCTTTAAATTAACAATTTACCACTACTTTTTTTCTTACATTATATATTTAAAAAAAATATTTCTTAATCTCCGTGCCTGTATAAACGTGAACAACTACGTGGACTGAGGGAGTATAATTTTTTAATTCTGTTTTTTACTGTTAGGTGTTCTTTTTTCTTTATTTTTTTCATTTATTGTTATTAATTACTCCCTCCGTCCGCTTTCAAGGGTATTATTTTTTCATTTTGGGTGTCCGTCCCTAAGGGTCTCATTTCCTTTTTTATCCACACACATCTACTAATACAACTAAAAAATGGGACCCACATCTCCACTAATACAACTACCCACTACACATTAAATAACAATACTCCTTAATCTCCGTACCCAAAAGGAAATGGTACCCTTGAATCCGGACGGAGGGAGCATAATTTTAACAATACTACATCCGTTCGTCCCAAATAAATTCATTAATTTTTTCACGTGAATTAATGAGTATTATAATTTAGTCTGTAGTGGATAGTTGTAAGGCAAAAACTTGTGTGCTTCCGGGGACACACCGTGCCCTCATGGGATCACAAGAATTTCTAGTGTTAAATTCTTGTGTTCCCATGGGGGCATGGTATGTTCCTGGGGACACAAAAGACCAACCCTAGTTGTAATAATTGGTGTGTGGGCCCTATATTTTAATTTTATTAGTGAGTGTATGTAGTTCCATGTGTGTAAAAAGGAAAATAAGATCCTTGGGATGAACGTCCAAAACAAAAATATGAAACTCTCCAAAGCAGACGAAGGAAATATATGAAAATTTTACCATACTAATTCATAATCTATTTCACCTATCGATTCATGAAACTTTGAAATTTATAATTTATTTGCTTCTAAGTTTTAATAAGTATTTATTTTTATATTTGATTTGAGTTTAACTTGGTTTAATAATTTAGTGGATAGTACTCCTTCTGTCCCATGAAAAAAAATATATAATATTTTAATGTGTAATTGGTTGAGAGATATAATAATTTAATAGCTAGTGGTTAGTTGTATTAGTGTTGTATGTGGCCCATAAGGATAAAGTGATTTATTTATGTGGGTCTCGTCTACTAAAAAAGGGAATGTAACTCTTGTAGCGGTCCCCCTAATTAGTAAAATGTAACTCTTGTGGCGGAACAGATGGAGTATTATTTTATGTTTATTGGTAGGATAAATTTATATTTTTGTAAGGCAAAGACTTGGGTGAGATCATCTCACGGATCCTCTTATGTGAGACGAATCATTCATTAACTCAATTAAAGAAATTTAAAGAGGCCTGTTTGGTTGTAATCCAATTAGAAATTTTAAAAATAAGTTAATGTAAGGAAATTAATTAGGTTTAAATATTTTTAAAGGGCTCTACTTAGTTGCAATCAAAATAAAAAATTGAAAAATTAATTAAGCTTTGTATGTGTATATTTATTTATTTATATGTTTTATTAATTAAAAATGTACTCTCTCCGTCCGCTTTAAAGAGTATCATTTTTTCATTTTGGGCGTCCGTCCTCAAGGGTTTTATTTTTTTTATACATATATGGGACCCACACACCCACTAATACAACTAAAAAATAGGACCCACACCTCCACTAATACAACTACCCACTACACATTAAATAATAATACTCTTTAATCCACGTACAAAAAGCAAATGACATCCTTAAAGGCAGACGGAAGGAGTAATAATTTAAATTTTGTTGGGAAGTGATACTCAATTGATGAAAAATAATAATAGTGTTGTGAATTATTTCATGAATAATTTATAATATGTAAATGGAAAGTGACAATATTTAAAAAAATAATAATGTCTTTAATAAAAAGTGATATCTAATTACCAAAGTACTCCCCCCGTCCCATGAAAAGAGTTACTTGCACGAAGATTAAGAAATACAGTATATATTTTAATGTGAAGTGGATTGAGAGATAAAATAATTTAATGTATAATGGGTAGTTGTATTAGTGTTGTGTGTGGGTCCAAGGAAGATAAAGTGATTGATTTATGTGGGTCCATATACTAAAAAATGAAATGTAACTCTTGTAGCGGAACGCCCTAATTAGTAAAATGTAACTCTTGTGGCAGGACAGAGGGAGTATATCTTTATTATTATATATAATAAAACATACTTTAAAAGTCAAAATTAGACCAAAATTTTCCCTACCATTTTAATCTACCTAATTTAATTTGGTAATATTAAATCTTGGTCCTTCATTAGTTATTGTAACATCTCATCCCTTGATTGTAATTACCAATCTTTATCATCTCATCCATTTATTTTATTTTTTATTTTATCTCATCCACTCATTTTTTTTGCATCCCATAATATATGAGTATATGTTTAAGTAATTTTTTTTACGTGAATTTATATTTTATTGTCTTTTTATATATCTAAATTATTTTTTAAATTTCTTTTTAAAGGTAAATTATTTTTTATTATACGAACTCATATATTTAAATTATTAATTTAAATTTATTGTCAAAAGTAATATTTTTTGTTTTGTTTTTAACGTGAATACATAACATCATTTATACAATCTTTATCTTTATTGTTGTAATATTAAATTTATTTTGTATATTATTAATTTCATTGTCCAAAATATTTTCTTATGTTAAAAACTTATTTTAATTTTAAACTTTGTCTAAAATATAATTATTTCAATATTAAAAGAGAATTTATACATATTTAATTAATAATAAAATATTTTTAATAAAATATTAATTTAAACACAATTATTTTATTTTTTATTTTATCTCATCTATTCATTTTCTTGGCCTCCCAATATATATATATATATATATATATATATATATATATATATATATATATATATATATATATATATATATATATATATATATATATATATATATATCAATTGATTATTTATATATCTAAGTAATTTTTTTTACATGAATACATAATATCATTTGGACAATTTTTATCTTTATTGTTATAATATTTTATTTATTTTATATATTTTTATTTTATTATATTTTTATATATCTAAATTATTTTTTAAATTTCTTTTTAAAGGTAAATTATTTTTTATTATATGAACTCATTTATTTAAATTATTAATTAAAATTTATTGTCAAAAGTAATATTTTTTGTTGTGTTTTTAACATGAATACATAACATCATTTATACAATCTTTATCTTTATTGTTGTAATATTTTATTTATTTTGTATATTATTAATTTCATTGTCCAAAATATTTTCTTATGTTAAAAACTTATTTTAATTTTAAACTTTGTCTAAAATATAATTAATTCAATTTTAAAAGAAAATTTATATAATATTTGATTAATAATAAAAATTTTAATAAAATATTAATTTAAACAATAAATAAATATATATGTGGATAAAATAAATGAATATTAAATAAGTACGGGTAACCCGCGAATTTTGATAAATGTGTATGAGACAGGTACTGGTATGATAATAAATTTTTTAACGGGGCGGGTACATATACGGGTATTTAATAAACGGATACGATTATAAGTAGCCCAAAAAATGCAAGTACCCTACCGGTTACTATCTTTATTCCTACATGCTATAACTTTACACTCTTTATTTTTATTTATTTTAAAATTTATACACATACTAATATATAGTACAATATTAACACTCTTAAGGTACCACTAAATTAAATAATAGATTTTATGTTATATTTAATTAATAATAGTATACTAATTTTTAATAAAATATTAATTTAAAATGAGACGTGTACGAATACGGGTAATTAATATTTAAATGGATATGAGTATCCCAAAATAAGTGGATACCTTATCCGTTGTCATCCTATTCCTACCTGCTATAACTTCACACTTTTTTTCTCGAAATTTATGCACATAATAATATAATAATACTTTTACAGTACCATAAAATTACTGTTTATTTTTCTATAAAATTTACGCAATGTTTTATAAATAATAATTCTTTTTAGGAATGTAAAAATTATTATCGGGCCAAAGGTAGTATATATATATATATATATATATATATATATATATATATATATATATATATATATAATACATTTAAAATAATATTATAATTATTTTTTTTAAATTATTTAAATAAATTACAAACCCTTTAAATAATTTAATCAATTTTCAAACCTTTGATCCCAAAGAATTAGATTGTGATAATACTTCCGCCTATTTTAAAGATGGTCATTACGTGAATTAATGAGTTTTTTTTGTGTAGTGGGTATTTGTTTATGCAGTGAGTGGTGAGTCATATGTGAGACCATTTAATTAAAGGAAGAAAATTGATTCATTTGGAATGAACATTCAAAATATTAAAATAAGGACATTTAGGATGGATGGAAGGATTATATGCAAAAATAAAATAAAATAACAAATAACAAATAAATTAAATATCAACCATGTCCGTGCAACGCACGGGTTATGATGGCTAGCTTTACAAATAATTTATAGAATAAATAAAAATTGATAATTTTTTTCAATTAAAGTGATTCTTATAATTAAAGAAAATGATATTCATATACTAATAATTAAATTATTTCACGAACTATTGATCACTATTAAAAAGTGATAGCATTTTTTATGAAAAGTGATACTCCTACCGTCCCACACCACCTTTCATACTTTCCTTATTCGTCTGTTCCACACCACCCTTCACACCCCAAAAAATGAAACATCACTTTATCCAACAACCTTAAAAGTTACTTTAATTTCAAATTTACCACCTCTTTTTCACACACATACCATTACTTTATAATTTTTTTATTACCTAAAAATGCTACAATACCCTCTAAAGTCAACAAATTTGGTCAAAAAGTGCAACTTTTCTTAAACAACGTGGAACAGTAAACAGAAAGCGTGGTGTGAGACGGTGGGAGTATATGATGTACAAAAAGTAATAACAATTTAGTTAAATTATTGTATGAACTATTCGTAGATTTATAAAAAATGATGACGTTTTAACAAAAAATTATATTCAATTAAAATAAAGTGGTAATAAAATAGTTATACTATTTAAATTATATCCAATTAAAATAAAGTGGTAATAGAATAGTTAAACTATTTAAAGAATAAATACTAATAATATTATTCTTATTAAATAATAATAATAATAATAATATATTAAGAATAATTTTTATAAATGAAAAATAATATATGCAAAATGGAGTAGCTGATTGTATTGCGTGAATTGCGTAGATGGCAGCCGGCGATTTGGTTTTGTTACTAATCTTAATCTTAATTATGATAAACAAGGCCCTTCTGTTTTATTATTAATTCTTTTTTAATTTTTGTTTTTATTTTGGGTAAATTATCAAAAAATTGAGGTTTGTCTAAACTACCAAATAAACCTCGTGGTTTGAAAAGTTATCAATTACCCCCTTTACCTTGTTTTTTATTTGACCATTAATAAAAATATATTTTTTTCTTAAAATAAAGAAGGATGGAAATGACATCAAGACTCATATATTTAACATTGTATTTTTAAATTTCACTATTTTAAAAAAAATATTTTTTAAAGGGGGGTAATTGGTAATTTTTCATACCACGGGGTTTATTTGATAATTTGGACAAACCTCGAAGGGGTTTTGGTAATTTACCCTTTTATTTTATATTAATGAGTAGGATAGGATCCGTCTCACATAAAAAGATCTATAGACTGTCTCACTCAAGACCTACCCTTTATGAAATTGAGATGAGAGAAGAGGTGAAAGAAGATGAAAAAAATGTATTAATTGAAGAAAGATAATGCATGATAAGAAGAGGGTGAAAGTTAATAGGGTTTGTAGGTGTATGTAGGAAGATTTATTAAATTTAAATTTGATTTTTAAACCCAAATCAAACACCATTTTAGGATTTAAACGGTAATATTATAATTTCACCCATGTATTTTATAATTTATTTTACTCCTATGATTTACTTTCATACGTCTCAAATTCATCTTCACGTTTACTATAGATATGGAGTTTAAAAAAAGTTATTTTTTGACTTACTTTTGGGGGTAGTATGGTATTTTTGTGTATTAAACAAATGATATAGTATGTTATATGTGTTAAAAAGGTGATGACAAATTTAAATTTAAAGTATGTTAGAGGGACATTAGTTAGTTGTTTTTTTAAGTGTAAACTTGAATTTGAGACGGACAAAAAATGAAAAGTTGAAGTTGAAATTAGGACGGAGGGAGTAATATTTATTCTTAAGTTTTAGTGTTAATTTTAAATAAATAATTGTCATTTCATCCTTATAGTTTATGTTCTATTTTGCCCCTAGAATTTATTCCCTCCGTCCAAAACTAACGTATTCATTTTGCCATTTTGGGTCGTCCACTCTTAAAGTATACATTTTTTCTTTTTAGTAAAAGGGCCCGCCCACCACTCTCAACAACTCCCTACTAATACAACTACTCACTTTATATAAAATAATAGTACTCCTTAATCCACATTAAAAAAATAAACGAATACATTTGCGATGGACGGATGAAGTAATATTTATTCCTAGAAGTTAGTATTAATTCTAAGAGTATAATTGTAATTTTACCCTTATAGTTTATGATCTAATTTACTCATAAGATTTGATTAATATATTAGAATTTAATATCAATTCTAAGAGTATAATTTTTGTAGGAATTAATTTAATTAATTAATTAGATTTAATTGGTTAGTAAGGGTTAATTGTTAAATTAATCACCAATTAAATGAGTTAAGTGGATGAGTGTAATTTGGCTCATCTATTGGAGAGGTTATATGAAGCGTAATGAGGCGTAAAGGGAATTGATACAAAATTATTATCCCACGTTGTATATGTGGGAGGAGAATCCTCAAACTTCGATCAAATTGTGAAGACGAATCTTGTTGTGTATAAAGATTCATTGAATCTGGACTCAGTAACCCTCCATAATTGCTGATTAGAGAAAATTACGCCATCAGCAATTAATACGTCGTAAATTACGCAATCGCCATCATGGCTGAGTGGAATGGTGCGCCTATAAATAGGGTCACTCAGCATGCATTCCAACACCAAAACACCACAAAGGAGTACCTCTGCATACACTTGCATAGTGCATAGTCTAGACGATCTAGTTCTACATCCTCTTTAGTTCGCTGGAGTTCCTGCGATAACGATGCTGCTTCGCCGGAAAGGAAGAATTATTTTACCTTTGGGGGCGTTGCGGCAAGAACCAGAGCACTACTGGAGCATTTTACATCATGCGGGAAGAGATCAAATCTCAACTCGGTTCAAGATCCAGATTCAGTTCCCGCGCCAGTTCTGTTTGAAGATCCAAACTCAAATCCCGCATTAGATCCTGATCTAGATCCAAAGATTAGATTTGAAGACCTTTCTCATTTCTTCATTTCTTGTATTCACTTTTCAGTATTCATATTGTAAAAGAATTATTTGGTGCAATCCCCTATATTCCCTAACAATCGCAAGACTTAAAAACGTTACAATCCCTGCACCTACAATCACAATATGAATATCGTGATGGATATTGACGGAGCATAAATTTCAAAAAGTGGGTGAAACCTCCAATGTCAATAAGGACTCTTTGGGACTGATTCCCAAAGAGTAATTTTGAATCATGTTGGGTTTGTATCCCAAATGATGTATCCTCCAATGGAGATGTCGAGACCATTCATGATTCTGGCACTGGGAAGAAGTCCGGAATAATTTACGGGAATTGATACGTACATAACGAACATCTACAAAGATGTTGGATTCGAAATCATTTGATTTGATAAGTATAAATTATTGTGCAAAAATTCGTTCTTATTGATATATGTAATGCACTTTGCAATATTATTATGGCACTTAAATACTTATCGAGTTGTTGAACTCTTTGAGAAACAAAGAAAATAAAGCCAAAAATGGCAATGTGTTAGCCGAGAAGGTAAGTGAAAATGTGAATATCTTTAATTTAAATCAAATTGCTCATGACATGTTACTGTCATGTGAGTTGATGTACGATTGTGTGACGTTTGGATAAAATCCAAAATTCATGAAACACTTAAAACCCTCAAGTGTGGGGATGCCACCCCAAGTGTGGGGGTATCACTCCAAGTGTGGGGGTGCTACCCGATATAGGGTGTGACACTCCAAGTGTAGGGTGTTTGAATTAAAGATGAAAAGTGGTTGTCTTTAATACACAATAAATTAATCTTGAAAAAAAGAAAATGGATCCACTCACACATGTGTGAGAATCAAGATCAATAAAATTGCTAGAAGGAATGTGATTAAAATCCACAAAATGAGAAATAAAACAGTGGATACCCAACCATGATGACTGGAGATCTAAAGAACTTGGTTCAATGAGAAAACAAAATTGTGGAGGTTTGATGCGCGTTTTCTTTGCACGCAAAATTAATCCCCAAGTATTAAGGATATCAATTGCAGCTTAAGCAAGCGACCAAGTGAATATCGAACCCAAAGGACGGCGCATTATCAATTTAACTATTAACTAAGTTAATTAAGACATATTGTGGCAATAAAGATTGAGGATTGAATTATTAAACTACTAAACAATTAATTAAAATAGCAAATAAAATAAAATATCACTCAAAGAATACGAAAGTGGATCAAGTAGGAGAATAGGCAGCCCTAGGATAATCCAGTTTTACGCATTAATTTTCCTTCCGTGTGTTAATGTCCGACTCTGCCTTGTGGAATATGGATGCATCACTAAATCATGCATATCTACGCTATAGACACAAGTAAACATGCGTATAACACGTGTGAATAACCTCAGAGCAAGAGATATAATTACATCCCCCTTTCTAGGTACTATCAATATCAATTATTTCCCTGGCCAATTGGTACTCTAACCCGATATGATCTCCCTTTATAGGTACTATAAAATTATCCTCTTTATCCTACTTAATAACCCGAATTCAATTCAATTAGTAAGTATTCATATATGATAGTTCTAATGAAGTTTTGGAGTCCCCTCACTTAGAATCATAACATGGAATCCTGCTCAGCAGTGAACGCACTCAATCAATAACCAAGATATGTATTCAGACTCTACATAACAGTTAATGATGCACAAAACGGCCGTGAGTATGAATTAAAAAGGCACAATCATATATAAAATAAATCCACATGTAGTGTTGTACGGAGTTTACATACGAAAGTTCAATTAATTTGTAAAAACCTTCACAATCTCCTAGATCTATCAAAAAGGCTCTAGCCCATGATGTTACGAAGAACAATCATGGGTGTTGGATAGATCTTATCCAGATGTCTTGAAAATTATAAGATAAATTAGGAAACAAAATAAACCCTAGATTTGGGAGTCGTCGCGTCCTTCTCCGTCTTGAATCCTCCTCTTAGTTCTCCTCTTGATTTCACAGACGAATCTTCAAAGTGATGGATGGATGGAGGAAAGGATTTGGATGATGGTTGAGGGGTGAACCCCCCTTGTGGGGTGTAGGATGGTTGTCTTGTGTTGTATCCAATTTGTATCTCTCTATTGTATTTTCTTGATGTGATCTACATCCCCTTTTATACTTGTAAGCTCTCCTTATGAACCTAGGATGGGCTTTTTCTTGAGAAACACGCAGAAACACGCACTTGGGGTGTAAAAATTGGATCCGGACGCGTCCCAGGTATGGAGTTCGACCTAGGGTTCGACCTAGGGCTTGGTCGAACCCTGGTCGAATCAAAATCGGCGATAATTCGCACTTCAGGCATTCGATTCGACCAAAATGGCTGCAGTTCGACCAAGGGGTCTGGTCGAACTAGACTGTCGTGGTCGAATCTCACTTGCGCCGTCTCACTGTTTCGCATATAAGTTTCACATTCGAGCTCCGATTTGAGTTATTCTTATGCTCACGCGATCCTCTCTTCCTTGGCTTTCTATCTATATAAAGAACTCATAGAAACTCTAATATTTGAAGGTGTAACCAGCCATACAAAATAATATAGCTGTTCTGTTCGGCACAGCTCGCGCGACGTTACCACTTTGATCATAACTTTCTCGTTTGGACTTCGATTGAGGTGTTTCTTATGCCAAAATGATCCTCTCTTCTGTGTCTTTCCAACCATGTATTATACTTTAGTTCAGAGCTCCACATGAACATAGAAAAATTACACAAATTGGACGTGTATTTTTCAGCATTCATACACAAATTGCACCTTTTCTCCAACTTTGCACTTTTGATCCCTTTTTCCACCTAAAACACAATAAAACACCTCAAGTGCATCTTTTTCTCACATATATTGAATATAAGACACTTATGCTAATATATGACAACAATATCAATCAAAAAAGTGTTAAATTGTACACTAAAACACGCTTATTTTCACTTTCATCAAGGTTCAAGTGAAACTTGGCACCTAACATTCCTTTGAAGAGCAATAAATCTAAGTGTTGGAACCCGTATTGTGGTGAGGCTAAGTCTTTGACTTTCAATGATTCCTAAAAGGCCAAGTAGTGGCTGGTTGAGTATAACGGGATACTCAAGATAGGAGATCACCTATGTAAATGTAAAATGAGTGGCCGCTTCAAATGAAACACTTATGAATCCAAAGGGGGGTCCATGGCCGAAATGGATCAAAACGTGAGAATAAGGATAATGAAAGGCATTGATGCGTTCACACTGTTGTCTCAGTATACGCTAAGGAGGAGGAGTTCAAAGACCTTGTATCTGCTAAGCCACTGGTATACTCGATAATGTTGGACTATGGAAGGTTCAAAGTCTCAAGCTACCTATTCGGATACGTTAGTGTCCCACGAGGATTGAATTGTACGTCTGCAATTCATGTGAGTACACCAAATTTCACTCATGTGGGGGATTGTAGGAATTAATTTAATTAATTAATTAAATTAATTGGATTTAATTGATTAGTAAGAGTTAATTGTTAAATTAATCACCAATTAAATGAGTGAAGTGGGTGAAGTGGGTGAGTGTAATGCTCATCTATTGGAGATGTTATAACTTATATGAAACGTAATGAGGCGTAATGGGGATTAATACGAAATTATTATCCCACATTGTATATGTGGGAGGAAAATCCTCAAACGTCGGATCAAATTGTGAAGATGAATCACATTGTGAATAAAAATTTGTTGAACTTGGAATAGGTTCGTTGAATCTGGACACAGTAACCCTCCATAATTTCTGATTAGAGAAAATCATGCAATCATCAATTAATTCGTCATAATTGCTGATTAGAGAAAATTACACCATCAGCAATTAATACGTCGTAAATCACGCGAATGGTGCGTCTATAAATAGGAGGGTCATTAAGCATGCATTCCAACACCAAAACACCACAAATGAGCACCTCTGTATACAATTGCATAGTGCACAGTCTAGACGATCCAATTCTCTTCCTCTTTAGTTCGACGGAATTCCTGCGATAGCGGTGCTGCTTCGCCGCAAAGGAAGAACCGTTTTATCTTTGGGGGTATTGCGCCAAAAACCGGAGCACTACCGAGGTATTTTACGTCTTGTGGGAAGAGATCAAATCTAGACTCGATTCAAGATCCAGATCCAATTCCAGCGTCAGTTCCATTTGAAGATCCAAAGTCAAATTCCACGTTAGATCCTAATCCAGATCCAAAGATAATATTTGAAGACCTTTCTCGTTTCTTCATTTCTTGTATTTACTTTTTAGTATTCATATTATAAAAGAATTATTTGGTGCAACCCCGATATTCCCCAACAATTTTAATATGTAGTAATTAATTAATAAAAATTATATAGATCTCTTCTATAATAATTAAAAACAATAATAATAGAGGAAAGAGGATTACAAAGGTTTCACATGAAACTACTTCCATGCAATACCCTCTCTTTATACTAATACTAGTATAGAACTCGTGCGATGCATGGGATAATTTTTTTTAATGAGATAATTTATTAATATAATTATTAAAATATAAAAGGTTATATGTATTTATAAAATTGATCATGTGAGTATCTTAAAAGTAAAAATACATATTTATAATGATTTCTTATTTAAATATAATAAAAATTACGTATATATCCATTACATATGTAATAAGTTTCTCATTTTAAATCTTGTAAATAATGTTGATCTCTAATCTATTTTTTAAGAAATATTATCGAAACACCAATGTATAACTTTCACTAATGATTCAAAAGTTCAAAACCTCTAATTATATTATAAATAATCTAATAAATAAGTTTCTAATTTGTGTTGGACATAAATCATAATCTCTTTAATAATATGGAAAATCACTAATAGATACACATTTTAACCTAAATTACTATTAGATACAAGAAATTTAAATAATTACTCTCACATACAAAATATTAAAGTAAAATACCAAATATAACCTTATAATCACATACACTTTTAAACCACCAATCCTACCCCTCACCCACCCACCCGCCGGACCGGTGTTGACCGCCGGCCGGACAGCCGTTGACCAGCGTTGATCGCTGCCGCCTACTGCCGGAATTTAAAATGTGCAAATAAAATGTACAAAAATAAAATTGTGCAAAGTAAATTGTGCAAAACTAAATTGTGCAAACAAATTGTGCAAATACATAGGGGTATTTATAGTATCACAATCAGAATTGTGTAGTTATGAGTAATAGTACTTTGATTCATGTAGTTTACAGCAATTATGCATTATTTTATGTACCTCCTAATAAGTGACCATTAAATTTTAACTTATTTTATTTATTAATTATCATAATTTAGACTTATTTAATATTAATTTTTACATCAAATTTCTAAATTTCTACTGTTATAAATTTAGATCTACGGATTGCCTCTAAATATTAAATTTTGTGTTTAAATCTAAAATATAAATTTCTACAGTTACTCTATTCAATGCAGCTCTCATCTAATGTTATAAATTTCTTATATTATTAATAATATATTTCATGAATTAATTTAATTATGCATTAATCAATTAATTCTAAAATCTACAATCTATCTATTATAATATCAATCAATGGGAGCTAATTTTAGGGACACATGGAATGAATTATAATCATTATTATTATATTTATTATTACTTTTTATTATTTTTCATTTATATCTCAAATTATTTAATCTTTGTAATAAAAAATTATTTTGTTTCGATGTTTAAATTTAAAAAAAAAATTATTAATTATAATAACTTAGACTTATTTAATATTAATTTTTACATCAAAATTTTTATGAGATTTGTATTAGTATATTTGATCAAACTCATTTTGCAATTAATATTTATTAATTTTTTATTTATTAAATTCAATTATATATGCATAATTTTATTGATAGTGTTCATTTTTCTTTAATGTTGCAGTTTTAGGAATTTTGGAGAAGCATATATTATTATTAAAAAGTATTATTTTATCTCATCTATTATAATAAATCTAATACATACTAAGTCGACTTAAATGAAGATAAAGATCAAACATTCAGAGTGAATATTTAAGCAACTAAAACGATGATATTTGATAGTGTTAATAAACGAGTTTTAACCTCAATAGAGGTAAAGTACTTCAATGAAAAGTAAACAATGTTTATCAATTATATGAGTGTATTTTTTAAATATATATATATATATATATATATATATATATATATATATATATATATAAATTAAGAGTTTTTTTTCTCATGATAATAAGCATGTAATTTCGAGAATTAGATTTTATTGTTTAATTTTTTTTTTATAAAGTTATTGCTTATTATTTTAGTATTATAATTATTTAGTAATTAATGTTGATTTGGAGATATTGTTCTTTATAAATAATTATTATTAAGGATCACTTACTAGAAGGTACATAAATAATGCATAATTGTTGTAAACTACATGACTCAAAGTACTATTACTCATAACTACACAATTATGATTGTGATACCATAAATACCCCTATGTATTTGCACAATTTGTTTACACAATTTGGTTTTTCACAATTTGCTTTGCACAATTTTATTTTTGCACATTTATTTGCACATTTTAAATTCCGGCAGCAGGCGGCGGCGGTCAACGACTGTCAGGCCCGCGGTCAACGCCGGTCAACACCGGTCAATGGCTGTCCGGCCGGCGATCAACGCAGGTCAACAGCGGTCAACGTCGGTCCGACGGGTGGATGGGTGAGGGATAGGGTTAGTGGTTTAAAAGTGTATGGGATTATAAGGTTATATTTGGTATTTTACTTTAATATTTTGTATGTGAGAGTAATTATTTAAATTCCTTGTATCTAATAGTATCTAATAGTAATTTAGGTTAAAAGTGTGTATCTATTAGTGATTTTACCTAAATTTAAATATTAAAACAAAATATTTTTTTATTACAAAGATTAAATAATTTGAGACATAAATGAAAAATAATAAAAAGTAATAATAAAATGAAATAATTAATATAATAATAGTGATTATAATTTATTCAATGTGTCCATAAGATTAGCTCCCATGAATTTATATTATAATAGATAGATTGTAGATTTTAGCATTGATTGATTAATGCATAATTATTCATTCAATATATTATCAATAATATAAGAAATTTAAAACGTTAGATGAGAGATTTATATTTTTGCGTAGTTTAGAGTGTAATGTATATAATTTTTGTTTATGTAAACTTTTTTTTTAATTTTCAGATTTTATCCATTTATTTTTAAAATGTAATTGGTGCATTATTATTTTAGTAATTTTATATTCATTGGATTTTTTTAAAATATTACGTTCTTATAATTTATTTACATTTTATATAATCTAAATTTTATATATAACACGTAGTAGGAATGTTGAAAAAAATAATTCTAAAAGCATCAGAAAATATCATAAGACACTAATTAAAATAAAAATTTATATTTAAATAATGCTCAATTTAATAAATAAAAAAAATATAATTTTACATGTAATTAAATTTAGTGCAACTACACATAATAAACACAAATATAGAAAATGAATCACAATAAATTATAATTCATGAATATAAAAAATAATATTTAGACTTAGAAAAGATATTAAAAATTAATTAGGAATTGAAAAAAAGTACGTGAATCATTATTATATAAAATATGATAAAAATTATAAAATGATAATCTCATAACTAACCAATCGAGTTGATAACTACTCCCTCCGTCCCAACTTCAACTTCACACTTTCCGTTTTTGTCCGTCCCAAATTCAACTTCACACTTCCATAAAAGGAAAAAGCAACAAACTAATATCCCTCTAACATACTTTAATTTCAAATTTGCCATCACCTTTTTAACACACATAACATACTTTATCATTTATTTATTACCCAAAAATACCATATTACCCTCAAAAGTAAGTCAAAAAGTGAATTTTCTTAAACTCCGTATCTACAGTAAATGTGAACTTGAATTTGGGACGGAGGGAGTAATATTTTAAAAAAAAAATTCTTTAGTTTGTACTTTTTTCTCCCTCTCTTTCTTGTCTCCTCGAGTTTATACCTTTCTAGGAGGAGAATCTTCGACGATTGCAATTCATCTTTTATTAAATTTAGTACAAAAAATAAATAAAATTTGTAGAGATGAACCATATCAAAATAATTCTCTAATTTAAAAATTATTAAAAACATAATATGTAAAAATAATTATAAAAGCGTATAATGAAATTATATCACTACATAAATGTTTAAAAACAAAATAAAACACAGAAAATTGTAAGCTCTTTTTCTTTTGATTGACTCTTCACATTTTCTTTGTAAATGAAAAATGAAAAAGAAATGATCTTTTGATTGACTCATCACATTTTTTTTGTAAATGAGAAATGAAAAAGAAATAAAAAGAGAGAGTAGTGACGAAGTAAGTTATCGAGATATAGAATGAGGATGTGAAATGAAATATTAGTGTAATTTTTATTTTATTGATTCAAATATATATACATAAAAAAATTAAATGCTATTAAATTATAATAAAATCAATATTAATTTTAATTGGGTTAAAGAATTTATTATTGATTGATTACCATGAAAAGAAAGATAATATTCAATTTAGGAAACATGAAAAAAAATTTAAAAAAATAAAGAAAAATTAAATGTTGAACTCTTAAGCACGCCACATCAACATAGAAAAACTGTTAAATAGTAGTATAAAGATACTACTATTAAATAATAAGAATATTTTCAATTAAACAACTGAAAGAGAGGTAAACTATAAATGTACTCCCTCCGTTATAATTAATGTATTCATTTATTTTTTTACTAGGTATTATTATTTTTATAGTATGAATGAGTAGTTATACAATTTATACTAACCGTAAGTGGTGACCATGTATATAATTAAACCAATAAGTCATCATATTAACCATGTATATAATTAAAGTGAGAACGAATCTTAATATATCTTTTGAGAAATAGTTTCTTAAAATAGATTTATGCAAAACACATGTGTCATCATTTTGTGAATTATTGATTTTTTTTATACATTGTTGTATTATTGGTTCATTCTTATTTAGTGAAATATTTTATTCATTAAGTTATGTTTAATGAGTTTCTTATAATTTGATTCCATGGAGTATATTTTTTTATTCACTTCGGATATTTTTACTCATTTGTACGGACACGAAGATTAAGACGTGTTTTTTTAATATACAAAGTAAGAAAAAATAGGGATAAATTTGTAATTTTGAGAGAAAAAGTAAAAAATATTGTTGGAAATAATAAATAAAGTATAAAAAAGTACTCACTCCGTACCATTGAAACGTACGCGCCTTTGTAACAAAAGAAGCGCGTACGTTTTAATGGGACAGAGGGAGTAAAAAAATTATTGGGATTGATGAATAAAATGTAAAAAGTAAGTAAGAAGTATATTGTATTTTTACCATTATTGGAATTGGTAAAAATATGTGGGACACCTCAAAATGAAAAGTGGGTAAAAATATGTGGGACGGAGGGAGTATATAGAAAATATACTTAATTTAATTTTCTAAATATAAAAATTAATTAAAAATTATTATTATTAAAAAAATTTAAAAAAAATCAGTTTATTTAAATTTATAAGTTAATATATATGTAGGATCAAGTGTATAAAAAAGCCATTAAATTATACGGGACGGCATAATAGTTATATTTATAATATTTCTTTTAAAATACTGTTCCAAACTTTTAAAATCTTTGTATTTCCTTCTTGATGACATGTATCCTATATTATACTTCTGATTACTTCTTTCGTTCCTTATAAAGAGGGTATTTTTTCCATTTTGTGCGTCTCACCTAAAGAGTTCATTTTCCTTTTTTATACACATGGGACCCACACACACCCACTAATACAATTAAAATATGGGGTCCACACTCCACTAATACAACTACCCAATACGCATTAAATAATAATATTTTTTAATCAGCATGCAAAAAAAAAGAACCCTCTTTTGAAGGGACGGAGGGAGTATTTGATATTTTAATTTATTTCAATCCATTATTTTTGTTTAATTCTATCATAATTCAGTAAAATATATTAAAAAAGGCAAAGACTTGTGTGAGACCGACTCACGTTACTTACGTGAGACGGCCAAAAAGTGATAACTTTTATGAAGGAAAGTGATAATAAATTAATGAAAAGTGATAATAATCTTTCATGAACAATTTATAATATAAATAAAAAGTGATAACATTTTATAGCGAAAATAATAACGATTTATAGCGAAAGTAATAACTATTTTAAAAAGTGAAAAATGGTCTCACGTGAAACGGTATCACGCAAGGCCTACCATTAAAAAAATATAAGATTTATTGACTTAATTATATTTTTTTATAAAATCTAAAATAAGTGAAAATGTTAATTCAAATAATAGAATAAAAATACTATTATTTAAAAAAATAAAAATACATACTATTGGTTAGAAATATTAATTTTGTATATTGTTTCACTCAATTTATACAAAATATGGGTGTATATTTAATTATAAATATATAAATATATTTTATATTATTAAATAAAATATTATACCCGCTAACACGCTAAGTCATACTATATACTCGTAACTGAATAAGAAAGAGAAAAATAGTACTCTTTCGATTTATAATTGCTTTCACAACTTTCAATTTCATCTAGCACATAAAAGTTCAATCTTAAAATGATTTTTTCTTTGTCCCACACTTATCTTCACACTTTTTATTTGTATCCGTCTCATACTTATTTTCACCATTCAGAAAGGAAATCTTAATTCACATCAAACAACAATCTCAAAAGTTATATTAATTTTAAAAATATCACTCCCACTAACACACATAACATACTTCATAATTTATTTATTACCTAAAAATACCACAATACCCCTAAATAGTTAATAAAGTTGGTTAAAAAGTAATTATTCTTAAACTACGTGTCAACAGTAACAGTGAACATAAGTTCGGGACGGATTTATAAAAATATTAAGGGACGCTAGGTTATAAAAAAAAAAGTATGAGACGGGTAAATTCAATACATTATCCATAATTTATTAATTATAATATAATATATTTATGGTTAGTTATCCTCATTATTTTAGAAAATTTCTAAATTTAATGTTACGTATCTAAGCCAGAAGCCCTAACTCCACCTCAAAATCATGGTCAAGAGGGGAGGATTGACCTCCAACTTAAATACAGCTCCACACCCATATGAGGAACCGATGTGGGACAAGCCCCACATCATAACAATAGCCCCTCACTGAAAAGAACAATAGCCCCTCACTGAAAAGCTGGACGCCCACGGATGGCTGCACTCTCTTATCAAGCACCAGCGGCTTCACTCCCATAGAGTAGCCCTTTCCGGACTCTTCACGAGGTAGCCTTTTTCTCGCAGCGATCCAACTCCCAGCTCTGATACCAATGTTACGTATCCAAGCCAGAAGTCCTAACTCCTCCTCAAAACCATAGTCAAGAGGGGAGGATTGACCTCCAACTTAAATACAGCTCCCCACCCATATGAGGAACCGATGTGGGACAAGCCCCACATCATAACAATAGCCCCTCCCTTGAAAGTCGGACGCCCACGAACGACTGCACTCTCTTATCAAGCACCAGCGGCTTCACTCCCGAGGGGTAGCCCTTTTCGGACTCTTCACGAGGTAGCCCTTTTCTCGTAGCGATCCAACCCCCAGCTTATACAACCCCATTATTTTAGGAAATCCTAAATTTGTGGGTTCAATTCAAACCATTTATTTCTTAGTCAAATATTAAGACGTACAAATTGAATATAGCTTAAAGTGTTACAGTATAAGTTACAATCAAAAACATGTTAAAGTATCATCAGTTTGTGTTATAGTATGACGTCAATCACCAATAGTATGTTTAGCGTTACTTTAAGTCTCATAGTATGACGATTTTGAGTTATAGTATATTAGACATGGGTTATAACTTATAATACTCCCTCCGTCTGCCCCAAATTGTGCATTTACTTTTTGCACGTGGATTAAGGAGCATGGAGTATTATTTAATGTGTAGTTGATAGTTACATTAGTGGGTGTGTTGGCCCCATATTTTAATTGTATTAGTGGGTGGGTGTAAGTCTCATGTATGTAAAAAAGGAAATGAGACCTTTAGGGCAGACACTCAAAATGGAAAAATGAGGTTCTTTGAAGCGGACGGAGTGAGTATTAGATTATAGCTTACACACTTAAATGTATTAAAGTATCATCAGTCTATCCTAAAGTATATCACTTTTAGGTTATAGTATGTTTGACTTTATTGTAACGTATCATTTTTTAAATTAAAAACATAAAGAATTCAATACATGACGTATTTCGTGTTGAAAAGTATGTTAGATTTTAGTTATAATTTATTTAGCAAGTGTTAAAGTGCTATAATATACTAACTTGCAACTAGAAACATGTTAAAGTATCATCAATTTGTGTTATGTCATTATGTTTATGCCTTGTAGTATGTTTTGCGTTATTTTAAAATATGGAGTATATAAAAAGGAATGTAGTGAATTCAACCGATATAGTCAAAAGTGTGACGATTTTGAGTTATACTCCCTCCGTCCCACACTTATGTTCACACTTTTCGTTTTCGTCCGTCCCATACTTATCTTCATCACCCAAAAAAAGAAACTTCACATTAATCAACAACCTTAAAAGTTATTTTAATTTCAAAAATATCACTCCCACCTAACACAAATAACATACTTTATTATTTATTTATTACCTAAAAATACCACAATACCCCTAAAAAGTCAATAAAGTTGGTCAAAAAGTAATTTTTCTTAAACTCCGTATCTACAATGTCGGTGAACTTAACTATGAGACGTATGGAGTAATATATATTGCAAGTGTTATACTCCATCCGTTCCACCACAAGGAGTGCATTTTGTCATTTTCGTCTGTCCCAATACAAGAGGTGCATTTCATTTTCCTTTTTAGTAAAAGGAACTCACACAAAACAATTAATATATCATCATGGGACCCACACACCACACTAATACACCTACCCATTTTGCATTAAAATATTATTTCTCACTCCTGAATCTCTCTCCACGAGTTTTCTTTCATGAATTTATTTCTCTTCTTTAAATCCCTCTATATTTATTAAGATAAGAGATTTTAGAAGAATATAAATAACAAATTAATTCAATGGTCAAAATCAAAACGAATTAATTTATTTAATAAAATAAAAATGGATATTCATCTCTCACAAGAGACTTTGTCAAGTATTAAATCTATCCACACATATTATTTATTTATTAAAAAAAACAATATTAATAATAATACAATATACACTCAAAACTCACAACTTCTCTAATTAGGTGCAAAAAGAACATGAAAACAAAGAGTAGTTTTTAAAACCTCATTTTTAACAAAACCCATTTTTAAAACCGCAAACAGAAATACAATTATATTCTAAAAATTAACAGAGAGTAATTATCAAACCTTTTTTAATAAAACAAAGCATGAATCATAAGAGTAAATGTATATAGTAATAAAATCCTAAATATTAACACTATCAAGATTACATCATAAACTCAAACTAGTAGGGCATATAATAATATTATATCATGGTAGAATAGTTCCATACGATCATTTACATAGATTAAAATATTAAATTTATTTTACATTTCGCCATTCCACAGTCTACTTAATCCACTTCAAGATTGAAGGCAATAAAATGTTGCAATGAAGCAAAATTCAAGTGATGGCTGATAATCTAATTGACCTTGTGTTGATCCAACAACCGATATTAATCTAACTGATGTTGCAGGATGGCCATCACTATTTCATACCGTATGTCGAGCGCAGATTACAGAGGATCTCGGCATAATCTATCGTTGCCTTACTGAATATTTCATCCCTGATCCTGGCAATATCTGTTTCAAATGAAATTTGAGCTGTCACTGAAACAGATTACTAAGCACTATCCCCTTTGTCCCAACTTCAACTTCAACTTTACACTTTCCATTTTGGTCCGTTTCAAATTCAAGTTCACGCTTCCACAAAAGGAAATTACACTTAACTAATATCCACACGACATTTCAAAATTGTCATCCCTTTTTAACACAAATAACATACTTTACAATTTATTTATTATTAAAAAAAAAACTAAATACCTCAAAAGTAAGTAAAAAAAGTGACTTTTATGCAAACAGTAAACGTGAAGTTAAAATTGGGACAGAGGGAGCAATATGCACTTCAATATTGTTATTAGTCTAATCAAATTATGGTAATAAAATCCATGACTAAACTAAAAAGGCATAATAGATGCATTAATGCATAGTTATATCTTTTGCACATGTTAACTTAGCAACCTTGAAATGTCCTTATCACCCTGCTTCATAATTTTAGGATCAAAGTAAGGTCAGAATCAAGCATATCATTGTAATTAGTGATGGACCAAAGAAAGCTAGGCGAAAATTAGCTGCCTAAATGTAAACTCTCATTCTATGTTAGATCAAACACTATTCAAATAAGTTGTCACAAAAAATAATGCATTTTAAATTAATCAATCTTATGTGCTAGCTAGTGATGAATCACAAGTGGGAGACCAACAAATCAAAAATGTAGCATACAGACAGTACACATATACATACATACACACTTCAAGAAACAGCAGTATAGTAATGCTGCACTATAAAAGCCTGGAAAACAGAAGAAATAGACTGGTTAAGATTTTTATTAAAATTTTTATGTAGAATTATCAAGAACAAAACATTACTAAATTTCAATAAATATTCGAATCAGCAATTCAATCAATTAAGGAAAACTAACAGCCTAGCAATGTGAACCCTGAAAAAAGGCAGGAGAACCTAAGTTAGTATTCTAATATTAATGTCTCCAAGGGGCTTGCACATGCATTTATATGGACACTTTAACCAGAATCAGACGAGACTAATTCTGATATGTACAATGTTTTAATAGATTAGTTTGATGGCAGTATCATGACTATGCAAATCCTGTTATCAGTGACAGAGATACCACTACAGTTAAACAGTGTTCGAGTTGACATACCAGCCTTGTCAGCCAATGAAAGGCACATGATGAGCATGTCAAATCTTGGGATTTTTGGCAAATTCTGCAAGTACTCAACACCTAGTGCCATGTCTTCCCTGCCAAACAAACCAACCTTATTCATTATTCAGCACAAAGAAAGGTCACACCGAATTTTATTGAAGGACAGAATCTTACATAAAAAAGGTGGCAATGCACCTAATGATGTCAACAAGCATCGGAGCCGACAATGCATTTTTAAATATCCCAGGTAATGTAATTGGTGAAGTAACCTGATTAGCAGAAATGACAGATTTTATTTGAGGACCAAGAAAATATTAAAAAATCAGAACCAACGTGTCTATTACAACAGATATAAGTTCCCTCCACTCAAAATGGATTTTTTTACCCATAAGTCATTAAAATACAACCATCGTATTCCTAATTTTCACTCCTCTAAAGGAAACAATATCCATACTTGCAACACCCCGTAATTTATTTACTAATTTTTATTAATTATTTAATACTTTGGGCCCTCCTAAGATTTTAAATTCCCTAGTAATACTTTTAAGTCCATTTATTTAACCTATTAGTGCCCATACCGTCAACCCAAATTCAAGAGAAATCAAATTAAGTTTTACTTCTTGGAGTAATTACTTCACCTCCTTCCAAAAATAGATTTTTCCATACTTGAATAAAACTATCCAAAAGTTGTGAACTTATTTATGTCAACAATTGATTTCTTTCCTTAATAATACAACAATCTTCCTTACCACACATGATGCCTCAATTTTCATAAACCATACCATTATATCTCCCACTATATATACAGGGCAAACCCACTTTCCCACTCCCCAACAGCTCGTGACCCGGCTCATATAGCATTCATTTATGTACAGTGTATGCTCAATTAGTTAAATGAGCACAAATGAACAGTATTTTTAAGTTCGTTAATAAATAGAAAACACATCCAGATCAAGTGAAATGACAAATATTAACCTTTAATAAGCGATACTGTAACCTACGGTCACCAGAGAGTCCTCGCCACGAAACCTCGAATTGGTAAGCTGAGTTTGGAGGAACAATGTTTTTTGCAGCTTCAACCTTTGCCAAATTAGAGGCTTTAGCAGCAAGCTCTAGCACAGATTGCCTCAGCTCCTGCTTGATATTATTTGATTCCCTCTGTCACGAGTTTGAATGAGGTACAGGTAAAGTACTAAGTGAAAACGGAAAAAATCCAAAAAGGAAAACACCTCTTTATCAAGAAATGTGTAGGCGATAAATACAAAATTTCCTGGAGAGCTGAATTTTCTGTTATCAAGATGAATTACGAGAAGCAAGATAAATTTATCATCAGAAAATGGGACTCCAGAGTAATTGTGCAGCCACTCAAAATTTACTAAAATATGTTTTCTCTGAAGAATATAAAATTCTCGTGCGAGCATGCAATTTTTTCTTGAAGAACAGTATTGTCATAAGGTGTAGTTGAATAATGTTCCAAAACCTGGAAGGCTGGAAGACACTATTAATGTCACTTTAGATTTCAGAGATATTACAGAAAGATATTACAGAAATGGCACTTCAAGGTCATGGTTAAAAAAGACATTAACCTCAATGGAGTTCAAAGTTCACAAGTCGAAATGCATTTCTATTCATCCAAAATTCAACCAACTTCAATGAGAAATGTAACTTAATCTAAACAATTCCAAAGCAGAAATATGCTTGCCAATTATAACCCAAAAGGAGTTGTTTTGCTCAAACAAAAAAGAGAGAAAGAAAAAAAAGAAAAAGTGAAATGGATGCTAGTGAATGTTTCCTCTTTCATATCTAAATAGCATGTTATCCCAATCATGTGTTATTTCCCAACATACTTAGAAAGGCAGCATATCCCTGAAAATGTTGCACAGGTCTCAGGCTGGAGTGCAAAAAGATATAGTACTGTATTTTACTGTGCTGCAGTATTGGAAGTATGAATCAGAATTACCACCCAAATTCTGCTGTCTGCATTATAGTCATAATAAAGATGGAAGCCTTTTCCTGATGATGCATTTAGGACTGAAAGGATAACTTTGTATACACACTAGATTGTCCCAGTGCAAAAATTAAGTAGTGGTAGAGGTATATTATATGAATAAGGTGCAATCCCGAACATAAAAATCTATGAATGGAACTCTTGGCAGAAGAAGATGCAATAAGATCATCAAAGCTAGATTTTATAATCAAACCTTTCCAGTCTCTGATACAGGACCAGCACGAGATCCACTACTTAGCGTAGTGTTTCCTTTATTTCCCACTGATGTACTGGTACCAACTTCTGTAATACTACCCTGCAATGATCATAGGTAGATTATTTTTTTGTAAAATATTCTGTAGTAAAACCAAAAACTTCTAGTCTGCTACTTCAAAAGTATCCAATATCTAAATGGATACTAATCCAAAGTTAAAATTAAATCATATAAGAGGCTAAAAGGAAAGTGAAAGTCAAGAAACAAATGGTATATGTGTTTTTTCATGCTTAGCATCCAACACAAAATCAACAAAGATAATATATCACTATATTAAAGACGGTGACTATAATCACAGCTGAGACTTCACACCTTGTAATCATCTTTCCCAAATTCAGCCACTCTTCGTGTAGGAGAACTCGTTGAAACAGATTGTCCCTTCTGTGTATGTTTCTTCTTGTCCACTTCAGGTTTACCTGGGTGTGCTCCCTCCACTGATCCAGCCAGTGCTCGAGATGCCTTCTTCAGAATTTCCTGAACATAAGAAGATAATCAAAGAATCAGGTTAAGTAGAACATATAGAAGCAAAAGTAAAACATAAAAAGATAAGTGAAATGCATGCCAAGAGGTGGAGGGCCACATGGATCAAAGTAATTAAATATGAAACCATAATATCAAGAGAACTTCAGTTTATAAGGCATTAGGATTTGCTGTTGCACGAAGTAAGAGCATTTAAAGTATACAATCCTGAAAATAACCAACTAATATATTTCTTTCAATTTAAGAACCTTATCAGTTGAAACAAGTCCATCTTGGGATATGCGCTAAGCTTATGTTTGTTTGAAGACACACAGAGTCACATGTATGGATTGAGATGGTAAAATCCAAGATCTCATAGGTCTTGGATTCTAAATCCACCCTCCTCCTAACCTATAATACTTATCGTGACATGCCCACTGCTACACCTATTTTTTAAGTCCAAACACATTCTAATACAACTTAAACACCCACTTTTTCTCACCTCTCAATTTTTTTTGTCAAACCTTGATAATAAAAGCATATTGCACTATAATGGGTAGCATTACATCGTTCAACGAATCTTCCACTTATTTGGTTGAGCTGGTGAGAGACTATTTAACTCATTACAACTTACAATGGCCGGGGGGCCTCTAAGCACGACTCACATATGGAGCCACAAAGGGAGAGAATGAAACCTCCATCATTTTCATAGTACCAAAAGATAGAAACATCACATAAAGGACTGGTATAAAAAAAATCATCTTTTGAAATTTGACCCCCTCACTCATTACAAACACTATCATCAGTTCAATGCGAAGTTCCTATTAAACTGAAATGTGAAGTTTATGCCAACTGAAAGAAAGTGGTATTAAAAAGTTCCCTCCAATTACAATCAGTGTTGTTGTATCTTCAAGTCCTCATGCTGGAAAAAAATGAGATATGCAAGAGTGTATTACTGTATTTAGGGGAATTGATCAAATGGGGAGAAGGGTCCTCGCTTGCTGATAGGAAGCAAATATTAAGGTTCACCCTCGACGGGAGCGGGCTTAGGTCCACATCCGTGGGCTGACCTTATTTATTTAATTATATTTATGTTTAGGCTTGAGCCCATTGTTTGTGGGCTAGGCTTATTTATTTAATTATGTTTAGGCCTTTAGGGTTTTGATTTCTTTCCTTTTTGGTATAAGTGAGTAATAGTAATTAAAGAGTGAATTAGGGTTAATGGAGGATATCAAATTATTATTGGATTAAGGAGCCTGGAGGCTTTTTGCAAACGGAGTTTTCCGTTTGATTGGGCAAACGGTGTTACCGTTTGATTTTCTTTTCTTTCTTATTTTTCTGTTCTTATCACTTGCTTTTATGCTTTAGATAATTTTCTTCCCGGAAAATGGTATAGATTCTCAAGGCTGGCCTAGTTTAATAGTCATGATAACAACTCATGAAGGACAAAAATCAAGCTAGGCATGACACATTGACTTCTGCCAACAGTGAACACTTCATGGTCTAAATTCTTGGTTTGCCTCAATAGTACTGATATTTATGTTCTCCTTCATCATATAATAATATATTTAAGGCATTGCTCATATTGATGCGAGTATGATACAAACAGATCAACATCTATTGTACATCATAAGTGGATATTAAGATTCTTACAATTGACCCTCAAATATACAACGGACAAACAAAATTGGGACTAGTAAGTGATAAAAAAGAAAAAGTATTTTATCCAAGCGTTAAAAGAATGCTCATACAAGACACGGCATCTCAAGTATCAAGACAAATTTTAGAGACGTGAAGTCAAATGTGTACCTTTTCAAGAATAGATTTGCATTAGCATATTGCTTTTTGATCTCTTGATTTTGAGGTTCCAATCTCAAAGCAAATTCAGCATCTGCATTTAACTACAAAAAGTTCAGTCCTATATAAGAGGGGAATGAAGTTCTTCCAATTTTTAACAAATGAAGATTCTACCATCCATGGATTCTTTTGAGTTTCTGAAGTTCTTTCCTGGCAGTTGACCGACGAGAATATGCTTTTATGTAGCGATGTCCAAATTCAAAGCTTCGGTGAAATCATTTTCAGCATCCTGGAACCTATTGCCAAACAGAGAACACATAAGTAATGGGGAATAATGTCATTTTTTTACAAACAATGTACATACAGCATATATTAAAGATACCTTTTTATTTTGATGTAAGCCATTGCCCTGTTTGCATAAGCTACAGCAGTTGGTGATAGTGCAATGCTTCGTGAATAGCAGTCTATTGCTTCATTGAATTTCTTCTGCTTAAAAAATCATTACCCTAGAATGCCAAAATACAAAAAAAAACATAGAAACCAAGAAGAATTCAAAGTCAGGTGTGATGTGTCCTACGGTATTTGAAAAACATGAGGATGAGGGAATCAAGAGTTCATTGAAAGGGCCAAGCATACCAACTCTTTCTCAGAATTAGCATCAACAAAAGACTCTTGTGCTGGGGATCTACTTGATAATCGACTGAGCGCCTCATATTCTTTTAAATAATCGTACTGTCTGACAGAACCTGCATTGTCAGAAGATGGAGCTTTTTTTTTTTTTTTTTTTTTTTTTTTTTTTTTTTGATACCGAGGTTCCGGGCTTACGCCCGACTAGTCCTCGAGGAAACAGTCCCGGCCCCTCAGAACTGCCTCCAAGTAAATCGCGGTAACCACACAATTGATCACAGGTTCCTAATATCTTTAACTACTGCGCACAAGGAGTCGATCCCCAAGTGATTGCTCCATGCTGGTGATTGCTCCATGCTGACCCTCCCCCTAGCTCAGCCGAAGATGGAGCTTTCTCCCTTGCTTGTTTTCCATTTACTCTAGCTTTACCAGAAAGTTGACTGGCACTATTTCTACTTGGTTGACCTGGAGGATCCTTTTCACAAGGTGCAAGACAAAGAGCAAAATAAAGAGCTGCTGCAACAGTGAATTCAAATCTGGACACTTCCAGGAGATGCATATTTAGAATACTTCACAACAGATGATGAGAGTGGGACTTCCAAGTTTAAATCATCCAGGATAAAGTTTCTCGATTTTGTAAAAGGTATACATTTAATCTTCTCTTAATCTCATTAATATTGAATACTAATTTCCATTCCACATGGCAGTGGCCAGATTGCATATAAAAATAACCGCATCAAGCTATTTAAACAATAAAATAATGGCCAAAACTAAGTTCCACAACCTCGAATTCTGACTTTCAAATATGAAATTTTAGTTCTCCATCACTATTCAATATACATAGAAATCTACATACTTTTGACAAGAAAACAAGAGCCGCTAATCAACATCAAATTATTTTGTCATCCTAAGAAACTGATCTCTGAAGGATGAGCCACTTTAAAGTTAACCAATGCAGCTCTACACCATGAATAAAGTAAACTCAGAAAATCTACTCACCATGTTGCTCTTGCCAACAGCATCTGATCTCAATTTCTTATCTTTATCCTTGAAATTCAATTCCCAATCCTATAAGTTATTTAGAAGCCCCTCATAGTCCTGCTCAGTTAAACAATCCCATAAACTTTAAAGAACAATAACAAACTGAAAGTAAACATTGCCGGAAACTTAAAATAAGAACACCCAAATTAGTTTATATAACATTTTAGGCACTACATCAAAACTCAAAAGATAAAACAACTTATTGCCACACAGCAAGGAATTTGTTATGCCTATGCTTTGCTTCAGCATTATTATTATTAAAGTATATGACCAACTTATATACCCTATTCTGTGTCTACTTTAACACCTTCAGAATTGAAAATTCATTCATATTCAAGTCATTACACTTGCACATTGCTTAATACAAATAAAATAATTTACTAAATAATTACTATATGCTTTTGTTTAAAACAGGGAAAAAAAATCATAGGGAGATTATAATTCTCTTCCGAACTAAAAAGGGAATTCTTTTCTAGCGCAGTCAAAGAGCATTCTTTATCATTAAACTTTTTAACTTGAAGAAAGAAAGGAAAAAATTGAAAAACTAGAATCAAGTACCTTGGGTAGATCGCGAGAATGCTTTGGGGGAACTTTAGCCATTGTTAGATTGAAGCAAGTAGAAAGGATTTTATGCTATGGTAATGGCGTTCTCTCTGTTTCTCAGTCCTACCTCCAGAAGCTTCTTCGACTTTCTTCCTTTTCAAGTTCTGATTTCTGAAAGCGTCGATATGGCATAAACTGAACGATTGAATCCACTATTTATGTTTTCGGTCGAGTTTTAAAATAATGATGGATAGTAATACTCTCCATGTCGATCATACGTCTATATTTATTACTCCCCCCATCCTATTTATTACTCCCTCCATTCACCACAAAGGTGGACATTTGATTTTTGCACGTAGATTAAGGAGTATTATTATTTAAGGTATAATTGGTAGTTGTATTAGTGGGGATGTATGAGTCCCATAAATTTATTGTATTAGTGATGTGTGTGGGTCCCATGTGTTTAAAAAGAGAAATGTGGACATTTGGTGCGGACGTCCAAAATGACAAAATATGGACCTTTCGGGCGGACGGAGGGAGTATTATTTTTTATATAGGGGTAGTTGTATTAGTAGTGAATGGTGGACCATATGTGAGCCATTTTATTTTATTAAAATAGGAAAATGAGGATCTTTGAGTAGGACGTCCAATATAATAAAATAAGATGTTTCGGTGGGATGAATGAAGTAATAATTAGCAAATATTGTGTGAGGCCATCTTTGTTTCACTTTTTATCATATGGTAAAGTTTATGTGAGATGATTTCACGTAAATTTAAAAAAAAAATAGCAAAATACGGAGTATGTTGTTTTAGGTTATAATCTATTGCAAAATCAATAATTCCTCTATATCAAAAATAAAATCATATTCACTATTTTTTTTATTTCATAAATAAGTTTATGCTCTTAAATAAGAAAATAAATTTGTGTGAGACCATTTCATATAAGAATTTATGTTAGACGTATAACAAGTTATTATATTTCTATAATGAAAAGTTATATTCAATTAATGAAAAGTGATAATATTTTCATGAACAATTTATAATATAAATGATAAGTAATAATATTTTATAGAGAAAGTGATAACTAATTTAAAAAGTATAAAATGATCTTACATGAGACTGTCTCAAGCAAAACGTATTCATTAATGAGTAGAACTTGGGTACAACTAGTGGCACCAAATGATTTGGTGGCCCTTTGGTCCCCACCCTTTTTAATTAATTCCTACTCCTTCATTAATGTTATTTTTTATTTTATTTTTAAATTTATTATACTTAAATGACTATTATACCCTAAACACTAAGAATAAATTATACCCTAACCCCTAAACCCTATGGATAAATTATATCATAAATCACAAGGATAATATATTTAAACCCCTTAAATTAAATAATAATAAATAAAAAACAAAAAAATAAAAAATAACGAGAAAAAATACTCCCTCCGTCCCACAAAACCCTTCACACTTTTCTCATTTGTTTGTCCCACAATACCCTTCACACCCCATGTAGTAGGGCCCAGGATATTGTGCCCTCACCTATCAGAAATGGCAATTGGGCCATTGACCTTAAAGTCCATTAAAGACGTGGGCCTGGGCCAAACGCCCCCGATTACAAGAGCTGTGGGGCTCGTTAGTCTCAATCAACCATTTTCAGGATGTGACGATTCGACCATTCCCTTCACGTTGGCCACTTGCTAGCTATGCAGATATCCCCAAAGATATTTGTATAGGGGATATCCTAAAGCAGATCCTAAAAGGGATCACGTGAGGCTAATGCATTTAATGCCTGCACTATACATGTATATTATGAAGTGACCTGACAATCTATCTAGATACGAATGACATCAGGTTATACAATATAAATATGGGAACAACTCATGACAATAAAACATCAATCTTTCACCCCCTAAAAAAGGCATAAGACTACCTAGGGGGCAATCCTCTCTCTTCTATATGTTATGTTAGCTTAGCACGGATAATCACCTAATTATCCTTAAACAACCACATTAACCTGCCACTAGTAAGAGATCAAATCTGACAAGCTACATTTGGTGCTAGAGGAAGGGCCCCGAGTCACCTACCAACTGCCACCCTCAATACACCCCAGCTCCCACCGCTAACGCTCCGGCAGGACTCCGCCGAAACCCAACAAATTTTATTGGGATGAATTGTGCCTACAATGACGGACGGACAGGAGGAAGCCATCCCCAGTAAGGCTGATGTGGCTTCCAGTCGGCATCGGCAGGAAGATCCGAACCCCCCTCGAACTGTAGAAAAAGAGATCCCGCCACGAGATGTAGATTCGGAAGAAGACGACCCGCAAACTAATTTCCATCAGAAGTATTTCGACCTTCTTAAATAAATGAAGGGAAAGCGAGCGGCGGGTCCAAGGACCGCAAGTCGAAGGTTGAGTTTTAGCCTTGAGGTGAATTCGGCGGAACAAATGAATGAGCGGCAACGTGAACAAACTCCACCTAGGAGGTCGGTGCACGACCGAGTAGGACCAAAGAACATGCAAAAGGAACCAAGAAAGGCTCAGAATGTAGTAGATGAAGGATGTGAACGGAGGAAGGCGGTACCTCACACTAACTCGGTCACTAGTAGGTCCCCCACACACACTGCCGGGTGCATAAGTGCAAAAGATCGACTAGGACCAGATCTGATCAAATCTCGACGCGAGCAGATAGGAGAAAGCGAGGTTGATGATCCCGTTGATGGCACTTGGATCGTTTGGTTAATGTGACCCGTTAGGGATTCATAAGTTTCTATCACAGCGGAAGCAATAAATCATAGAAACGATTACCGTTCACCAAGGTATATTGATGAAGATTGATTCTCGCAGGCAGCCTGCGCAGTCCCACGAGAATGGCCATAACTTCCTCGTCTGATGTCGGAATTGAGTGATCTTTGTGTTCAGACGATCCTCTCTTCGACGGCTTTCCGTCAGTATATTGATCATCAAATTCTGAGTACTTTAAGATTTTATATAAATTTCGCAAGGCGGCAGACAGCAGCAGCAAACTACCTTCTGATCTTCTGCCGTATGTCCCAAGTCCGATCTCGACGTCGTGTGGACGACGATCTACGAGACCTCCTCAATCTGCTCTCAACCCTCATCACACGTGAATACTCAGTTAGATTAGATTAGGGTTCCAGATAAGTTGAGGTGACTTATATACATGGGCTACAGCAGGGACCAGGAGGAGAAATTGGGTAGGGCCTCCATTGGGCTTAAGTATCCAAGCTTAGCCCAAAGCTTATACTTAAGTCCAATAATAATAATATATTCCACTAAAATATTATTATTGCACTACCGTACCAATCCCAAAATTACGTTTTGGGCTCCTTCTTATTATGAGCCTGTTAGTCTCCCCATGTTTAAGATATACAATGTCCATTAATTAATTTAAGTTACTGACAACTCAATTAATTAATATCTCATTCAAGAGTAGTACCACTCAACCTCATTATCATGTCGGAATAAATTCCACCTGCAGGGTTTACATGATAATCCTTATGAGCTCCTCAAGGGGACATCATCAACCTATGACGGACACGGATTCCTTCTACAATCAACAGCACACCATAGAGACAGCACTATTTCCCAACTCATCGAGTTTGTTGATTTAATTACATGTAAATCTCACCCATTGATGAATCAAAGAAATACATACTGCCCTACGTGTCGAGGTTATTGTATAGGGATTAAGAGCACGAACTTCCATAATAACTGAGATCAAGTTCTCCTATAAGTCAGTATAAGTCAAACGATCTCAAGCGGTCCTGCTCAATACACACAAGTGCCCTAGTGTGATTCTATAGCCAAGACAAGCTAATACCAAACCACACTACAACCATCCCGATAGAGAGCCCCCGTCTATCTCGGTTGTGAGCATCTGTTTATACTTTATGAGAAAACCAATAATATGATCTTCCGCGTGTTGTCGCACAACATATTATCTACAGTATAAAGTAAGTGGACTATTGGATCGAACATATAAATAAATTATAAGATGCAATCATTTGATCATATGATTCTCATTTCAAATTAATTGTTATAACATTGTTCATACAAAAAGTTAGACTTTTAGTATACAATCCAACAATCTCCCACTTATACTAAAAGACTATGCTGTCATGTCTTCTGCCATACATCTGATTTCCACTCCCACTACACGACCATCAAAAGCTCTCGCCTTAAGGTCCTTGTAAATGGATTTACTAGGTTATCATCCGATGCAATCTAGGTGACAACAACCTTCCCCTCATCATACGATTTCTCATAATAGGTGGTACTCGCGCTCCATGTGTTTAATTGCCTTATGGACTCGTGATTCCTTTAAGTTTGCAACTGCATCAATATCATTAATTTAAATTGTGATAATTTTGGGCAAACTTAGAAATACTTCAAAGTCCATCATGAAGTTTCTAGAGTCATATAGATACTTTGGCTGCCTTATAGGTTCCAATTTATCATCTTTCCATGATGGAGTCTGGAGTCCGAAATATATTTCTATATAACACTCCTCCATATTATAACTCTACTTCCTAAAATTAAACACATAACCTTGAGGTGAATTTACTGTCATCCCCATCTGATTTGAAAAATCCGAATCTACGTAACTCATAAGAAGCAGCGAATCTGTCCGGTAAGCCTACATATAATTTCTAGTCCTTTTCAGGTACATAAGTATATATCTTACCACAATTCAACATTCTTATTTTGGGTTACCTTGATACCCACTGTTCATGCCATCGGCAAAATAGATATCCAATCTCGTGCATAGCATTCCTTAGATTAAGCTTCCTCATTTGCCAAAGCATAAGGAACCGCTTTCATCTTCTTTATCTACTTTTGTGTCACAAGACACATTCACTTAGATACATTCACATGCTAAACGAGTAAGGATCGTATCATTATATGAAACTTGAGATAAGCATAACATCCTTTCTTGTGATCCGTATTACCGTGATCAAAAGGATATTTTTGCTCTTCTTAAGTCCTTCATCTCATACCGCTTTATCAACCATACCCATACGCCCGACAATACTCTTTCATTGTCTCCAATGAGCAAGATACTATCTACGTATAGTACAAGAAATACCACCATGTTTCCATCACTCTTTTCAATACACAAGACCCATCCGATCATTGATTAGATCCATGTCACTGGATTACCTCATCAAAACGGATGTTTCATGATCTTGAAGCTTGCTTTAGTCCATGAATGGACACTTTTAAGCTTACTATCACAATGCTCTTAGCTTTTTGCAATGAATCACTCTGGTTGCTTCACATAGATGTTTCCCTTAAGACTTCCAATCAGGAAAGCCGTCTCGACATCTATTTGCTATCCCTCATATTTCATATGAGTAGCAACAAATAAAAGAGTCCGGATCAACTTAGGCATAACTACCGGCGAATAGGTTTTCTCATAATCGAACCCTTTCTTTCTGAGTATACCTTTTCGCAACAAGCTTGCTTCCAAGGTTTTCACCTTATTCTATGATCCTCTTTTATTCTTGCATGCCCGCTTTCAATGGCTTTTACGCCATTTAGCGGTTCAACAAGTATCCAGACCTAATTTAAAATCCATCAATTATATTTTAATATTCATTGAACTTTGCTAGGATTTGACATTTCTAACTTGTAGTGCTTCGTCGTATCCGTGGGTCCATTTCATGTTTGCGAGGGACCAAGTCTCACGACTTTTCCAAAACATGTATCTTACAAGTTGTCGAAGAACCCTCCCACTACGACAAGGCACTAAATGCAAATGTGTATCAGACGTGACACGCGTTGCAGTTTACCTTGTGGTATATCCTCTTGTACACTTGGTACTTATACTTTGTGTTTTTCCCTCTCACTTCCTTTAGAACAATTTATACATGGGTTTATGATTTAATACATAGTCTCTTTCCAAAAATCTAGTGTTTGTGTTAACAATCACCCTTCGATCTTTTATACTAAATAAATCACCTTCATTTTTATAGCATATCCCACAAACAGACAAACATTCAAATGAATTATTGTTTCTAGGGCTTATCCATAAAATGAATTAAGTAATTCCAAATAATTCATCATCTATCTAATCATTACCATAAGAGTCTTATTCCTTCTATCCACCAAACCATTCAGCTGGGGCATGCCCGGTGTAGACCACTTGAGATTTAATCTCAACCTCTAATTAATAGCTCCTAACTATCCTAAGAGGTACTCGTAATGACGATTAAATCGTCATTACTTGATATATTTTCCATGACGCTTCACTGTACCAGCCTTGCAATTCTTGAATTAATCAAAGAACTTAGACATGAGGTGCATCAAATAAATATATCGGTATCTAGAATAATCATCGATTGACGAATATTCATATCCACCTCTCATCCGGACAATCTTAGGACCACATAAATCATAATGAACTAATTCCAACATATATATCTTTAGTTCTGCACCCCTTTGCCTTGAAAAAGCAATTAGTTATTTTTACTCCCAAGCAAGACTCGAAAGTCAGATAGTTTTCACTTCAGATAAACCTAAGGGTCTATCGGCTATCAACTTTTGAATCCTACTCAAGTAAAATGATCTAGTCTTAGATGCCAAATATATGTTTAGTTCATATCCGAAGGTATCTTTCTCTTACTAAGATTAGAAGATTCATTATTAATTACTATTTGTTGCATCTGTGGAATATACATGATTTAAGAGTATACAAATTGTTCACCAACGTACAATAACAGAATACAACTCTATCCTTCATTATAATGACCATGTCATTTAAATGAAATGGAGTATCTACCTATTAATGCATAGAAACCGAAATCAAATTCTTTCTATGAAAACGTACGTAAAACAATTTCTCATAATCAAACGTCTACTCATATCATTATATAAATAGACAACTCCCACTGCAATAGCCACTACTCTTGTAGTTTTACCCATGTCATAACAATCTTATCCTCACTTAGTAATAAACATTTAGTGATTCCAGTATCTACATACTTCGTGTCAGTAAATGCCATCACTAATCATGTTTTAAACAACTAGTGAATAAGATATAAAATGTGTTCACATTATGATGAAAATGGCTTTCCTTTGCCACATGTTTTGCCAGAAGTTTTCCACCATATACATCCTATTGTAATTCAGGTGGAACTTACTCAAAAACATATAGGCAATTCACGAAGATATAAATTGATCTAGGTTTTCCTTCAATTTATACTCCATGCTTTCCCAATTCATTCATCAAATTAAATCATGATCTTCTGCCTTTTAACTTACTCAAGTATCCGAAGAGTTACATGAGACCATCATATTTCTATGAACCTCTCATCTCTTCACTAGAGTCTTTAATAGGCATCATGAGACGTCCATTGTGAGAACACACATGTATTTTCTTAAGCAGTAAAATTCAAAACCAAGATTCTTTTCTAATCATCTAATTTGGACTAGTAAATATAATTTCTTTTAGTTAATAATATGTGAGATAAAACCATTTGAAAATCAGAGAATCATAAATTAATTTACCGATCAAAACTTTGAATTTTATCCTTTTATATTGATTCCCTCAAAACAATATAAAAATAAAATTCACCGATATCTCAAGCACCGTGAGTCTGCAAGCCACGTTAGTGTGGATGCTTACAAACCCGAACATTTACAAGAGAAGGTTTTACCCATTAATTTCATTTGTCAACCTAACTTCATGACAAAATAATTAATAGTCGGTTCCTCTTTAGCCATGCAAATAATAGCAGTGACTCCGTTGGGGAGGATACTAATTATTTACATCTAAGCGTGCACCATTATTTGATTCCAAGTCCGCTGCCCAAGCTTATGTGCCTTACTATTGGAGAAGTACACACGCGCTCAGATAACTTTCTACAACCATCAATTATATAAGTTTGTACTAGTGAACCGCATATAAGCTCATCCGTTAGGGAGGAAGGCACTATAGCCAACGCGCAAGTCCATATGCATCACATTACAAATAATAATTATTTAAAGAAGTTTGTACCAGTGATCCGTGAATAAACTCATCCGTTAGGGAGGAAGGCTCTATTGCCAACGCGCAAGTTTACTCACATCACTTACAAACCAATAATGGAGGCCGTGGGAATTAATTACCAATCTCCTCTCCCACTTAGTTATTTAAGACCGAGGGTTTTTACATGCATATAATATTTCATAATAAAATATGCAACTTAGCATGCTCATACTTCCAAATATATAACAATAATTGACCAATAAAACAATTATAGCAGTTATATATAAGGAAATAAATTGCCAAAAATAAGTTGACTCGATCAACACTCCAACATACATGCATATAATATACCAAATATAATACGCAATCTAGCATGCTTCTATTTAAGGCAATAAATCATAGAGAATCATGCATACATATATAACAATAATCAATTAATAAATCAATTATAACAGTTGTATAACAGCGAATTCGATTGTTCGCCACCAATCACGAATGCGGACAACTGCGATGGGGATCGACCTCCCAGCAGCCTGCTCCACCACTCTGGCACCCTGCCCGATCATATTGTGAAGACTCACACGGAACCTGATGCAGACCAGTCGAACTTGATGCAAACCCGCTCGAACCTGGTGCAGAGTCGATCAAATCTGATGCAGACCAATCGAACCTGATGTGAATCCGCTCGAACCTGGTGCAGCATTGATCGAACTTGATGCAGACCAATCGAACCTGATGCAGACCCGCTCGAACCTGGTGCAGCATCAATCGAACCTGATGCAAATCCGCTCGAACCTGGTGTAGCATCAATCGAACCTGATGCAGACTAATCGAACCTGATACAAATCCACTCGAACCTGGTACAGCATCGATCGAACCTGATGTAGACCAATCGAACCTGATGCAAATCCGCTTGAACCTGGTGCAGCATCGATCGAACCTGATGTAGACCAATCGAACCTGATGCAAATTCGCTCGAACCTGGTGTAGCATCAATCGAACCTGATGCAGACCAATCGAACCTGATACAAATCCGCTCGAACCTGGTACAGCATCGATCGAACCTGATGTAGACCAATCGAACCTGATGCAAATCCGCTCGAACTGTCGCTCGTCCAAGGGCCGACTTGTACGGAATCAAGTTCAGCCCAACGCGCAACATCAAACTACACCAACTGTCGTTCAGGGTTCACAACTGTAGGATCCTGGGAATCCAATCTCCACCGTCCAGAATCTACGCCTTTGAGTTTTGAATATGCTGCCCAAATTACAGGTCGATCCAACGGTTAGATTGTGAGAAATAGCTCTTTTCCCTCGACTGCGCAGAACAGAATTGCCCAAAAAACTGCTTCTGTTTTCGGCGTATTCCCGACTACACAAAGCGCCAAATACGATCTTCACCGTTCAGAATGTACATCCACAAAATTTGAACGTGTTGACCAAAAATAAGTCTGATCCGACGGTTGAAACTCCGGTTATTACCTCTGCAATATCACTGCACTGGATTTTCTCTCAATTTCTTCCTTCCATGTGAAATTGACGAACAGTTTTCGTCGAATCCTCTCACACACAACCATCAACGAACAGATATGATATAGGGTATATTTCACATAGGGATATTCATGGTTTGCGCAGTAAAACCAAAACCCTAAACATGCGATCCTAATTTCGAAAAATTAATCACATAAACCCTAGCCTAACGTGTCACGCTTCACCACGAAACCGAAGCTCTGATACCAATTGTTGGCGCTTAGATCATTTGGTTAACGTGACCCGTTAGAATATCATGCGTTTCTATCACAGCGGAAGCAATAAATCATAGAAACGATTACCGTTCAACAAGGTATATTGATGAAGATTGATTCTCGCAGGCAGCCTGTGCAGTCCCACGAGAATTGCCATAACTTCCTCGTCTGACGTCGGAATTGAGTGATCTTTACGTTCAAACGATTCTCTCTTCGACGGCTTTCCGTCAGTATATTGATCATCAAATTCTGAGCACTTTAAGATTTTATATAAATTTCGCAAGGCGGCAGACAGCAGCAGCAAACTACCTTATGATCTTCTGCCGTATGTCCCAAGTCCGACCTCGACGTCGTGTGGGCGACGATCTACGAGACCTCCTCAATCTGCTCTCAACCCTCATCACACGTGAATAATCAGTTAGATTAGATTAGGGTTTCAGATAAGTTGAGGTGACTTATATACATGGGCTACAGCAGGGACCAGGAGGAGAAATTGGGTTGGGCCTCCATTGGGCTTAAGTATCCAAGCTTAGCCCAAAGCTTATACTTAAGTCCAATAATAATAATATATTCCACTAAAATATTATTATTGCACTACCGTACCAATCCCAAAATTACGTTTTGGGCTCCTTCTTATTATGAGACTGTTAGTCTCCCCATGTTTAAGATATACAATGTCCATTAATTAATTTAAGTTACTGACAACTCAATTAATTAATATCTCATCCAAGAGTAGTACCACTCAACCTCATTATCATGTCGGAATAAATTCCACCTGCAGGGTTTACATGATAATCCTTATGAGCTCCTCAAGGGGACATCATCAACTTATGATGGACACGGATTCCTTCTACAATCAACAGCACACCATAGAGACAGCACTATTTCCCAACTCATCGAGTTTGTTGATTTAATTACATGTAAATCTCACCCATTGATGAATCAAAGAAATATATACTGCCCTACGTGTCGAGGTTATTGTATAGGGATTAAGAGCACGAACTTCCATAATAACTGAGATCAAGTTCTCCTATAAGTCAGTATAAGTCAAACGATCTCAAGCGGTCCTGCTCAATACACACAAGTGCACTAGTGTGATTCTATAGCCAAGACAAGCTAATACCAAACCACACTACAACCATCCCGATAGAGAGTCCCCGTCTATCTCGGTTGTGAGCATCTGTTTATACTTTATAAGAAAACCGATAATATGATCTTTCGCGTGTTGTCGCACAACATATTATCTACAGTATAAAGTAAGTGGACTATTGCATCGAACATATAAATAAATTATAAGATGCAATCATTTGATCATATGATTCTCATTTCAAATTAATTGTTATAACATTGTTCATACAAAAAGCTAGACTTTTAGTATACAATCCAACACCCGTAACCCGGCTCAAATGACATTACGACTCGAAAATAGATGCTTTGAGAAGATGACTCGACGAGATGGAGAGAAGGAACGAGGCTGGACTCCATAGCATTCCCGACCTAGAATCGGGGAGAACCTCATTCACCCATCGGGTCATTACGACCGCCACCATGAAAAAGATACGAATTCCGCAAATCCCCCAATACGCTAGTGATATTAGTCCGAGATCGCATCTCAATAAATATGTTGGTTGGATGTTGGCACAAGGGAGTTCAGAGGAGGACCGATGTAAGATGTTCCCCTTGACGTTGGGGGATAAGGCACACTCGTGGTTCGAATCCCTTCCCGTTAATTCCATCGACTCATGGGCATAAATTGCTATGGCTTTTTCGTCCTATTTTGCATATTTGGGGCAGGGGAAGGAGCCGAAACAGAAGTTGGCTTGCCTGCGTCAGGGATCGAAGGAGTCCCTGAAGGATTTCATGAAGAGATTCAATGAACAGTGTGCCAACATGGAAGAAGTCTCGGATGAAACATCGACCATCTTGGCAACCGCCGCCTTGCTTCTAGGGTCACCCATATGGACTAGCTGTCAGCAAAAGCTACCGAGCAGTTATGCAGCCTTCATGGCCTCGGCTCAAGCTTTCATCCATAGCGAAGAAATTCTCGAAGAATATAAGAAGTCTAAAGGCGACCTCAAAGAAGGCGACAAGAAAAAAAAAAGGAGAAAAAGACTATAGGGCTCCATCTTCCTTCAAACCATTCTCGGATGACGACCAAATCCAGGAAATGACCGAGGTACTCGAGCTCACTCCCAAAGAGATATTTAGCAAGATACAAGACACCAACCTGTTGAGTCCCCCGCCCAAAATACTAGTGGATCCAGCCAAGCTCAATAAGAAGAAATTCTGCAAATATCACAAATCTATCGGCCATGACACTAACAAGTGTCGTGACCTGTTGGCCGAACTACAAAAACTGTTCGAAGATGGAAAGCTGGACTAACTGGTGTCTGGCCCAAAGCAAAGAGGAGAGCAACCTGTCGCGATGGGCGAACGGTTGAAAGGACCAGTTAATCCGCAAGGACAGATAGAACCAGGTGACCATCTGCCCTCGCCACCTCGGGAAGTATACATGATGGACGAAAGCTATGTGAGAACGTCACAGGCCCTAACCACCCAATCACGAAGGAAACTGAAAGCCGAGCTGTGAGAGCTCGACAGGTACCAACATGTGTTCACAACGAGTCCCCGACTGCCTAGACATGAGGCCGACGTATTCTTCTCTGAAGAAGATCTCGCCGAGGTACGAGCCCCCCACAACGACCCACTAGTGATTTTGGCCACAATTTCAGGTGTAAAGGTGCACCGATGCCTGGTCGATACAGGAGCCTACACGAATATTATATTCAAAAAGGCGTTTGAAGCCATTGGAGGACCCTCTCACCACAAGGTGTCCCCGTGTGATGATGAGATTCGAGGTTTCGGTAAAGCCATCACTACCCTCCTGATGCAAACGGATCTATCGATCCAGATGTTAGACAAAAAACAAGCAGTGAAGGCCCAACACACCCTCGAATTCAAAGTAGTAAACCTCTCATCACCGTACAATTGTATCCTTGGAAGGACATTCATCCATAGGTTCAATTCTGTCGCATCCACGCTCTACCAATATCTGAAGTTTGTAACCACGGATGATCAAGTCGGCACCGTTAGAGGTAGCCAAAGGAAAACAAGAGAGTGCTCATTCATTGAGAGGGGAGACGGACTCAACTACCACGACCCAAGCTTCCAGTTAATGATGATGGAGCATCTGAATCATGAGGAGGAGGCGAATCGTGAAGAAACCCGCCACTGGATGTCCTGATAATAGTAGATCCAGAGCCGAGCAATGATCAGAAGTTTTGACCCTTCGACAATAAGAAAATCAACCTACCTCCGATAATCGATGAAGATCCAAGATCGGAAAAGAAAAAAAAGAGGGGAACCGATCGAGGAAGTCGAGGTAATAAGGATGGAACCAAGCAACTTGGACCGGAATTGTATGTCGGGTCGCAGTTGAAAGAGCCGCACTGAACGACCCTGATTGAATTTCTACGATCCAACCTAGAGGTGTTCGCCTGGGTACCAAGCGACATCCAAGGAATAGACCCAAAATACGCGTGCCACCGGCTTAATACAAACTCGTCCTATCGTCCAGTAGAACAAAAGAAAAGGAAGTACAGCCTCGAGAAATATGAGATCATCAAGATAGAAGCTAGGAAACTGTTAGCAAATAATCTAATGAGGGAAGCTCTATTTCCCTCATGGGTGGCTAACCCAGTCTTAGTGCAGAAGACAAACAAGTCCTGGAGATTATGCATTGATTTTACAGACCTCAACAAAGCATGCCCGAAGGACAACTTCCCATTGCTGTACGTCGATCAAATGGTGGACGCCACGGCTGGCTATGAGCTGATATAGAAAAAATGGTGGACGCCATGTCGATCATCAGATCCCTATGCACCCAGAAGATATGGAAAAAATAGCTTTCTACACCAAAAGGAACTTATTATGCTGGGTAATGGTTGAAAAATGCAGGCACTACGTATCAAAGGCTAGTAAACAAGATGTTCCAAGAAGAGCTGGAAAAACTATGGAGGTATATGTGGACGATATGCTGGTCAAGAACGTAGCCATAAGTGATCATGTGCACCACCTAAGCAAAGCGTTTGACATCCTACGGCAGTACGTGATGAAACTTAATCCTAAGAAGTGCACCTTCGGGGTATCCACAGGAAAGTTCCTCGGTTACATGGTGAGTAAAAGAGGAATAGAAGTGAACCCAGATAAAGTGAAAGCCATACAAGACAAGGAGCCTCCCAAGCACTCTAAGGGTGTACAAAGACTAGCCGGGAGGATCACATCCCTCAGCCATTTTCTACCCAGAGCATCCGATAAATGCAAACCCCTCATGGACGTGCTCCGAAAAGAGAAATTCAATTGTACACCTGCGGCCCAAAAGGCCTTTGACGAATTGAAGAACATATTGGCTAACACACAGACCCTGTCAAAATCGCTGCTGGGCGAACCTCTCAGTTTGTACCTAGCAACCTCAGAATCGGCATTGAGCGCGGTACTGGTCCAAACCGAGAAGAAGCAATAGGAGCCGGTGTATTATGTAAGTCATATGCTCCGCGACGCTGAACTCAGGTACCCCGCAGTTGAGAAGCTTGCTTACGCCCTGGTAATGAGTTCACGAAAACTAAGGCCCTACTTTTTGGGACACCCGATTGAGATAGTAACATCCTTCCAACTGAGGCAAGTGCTCTCAATACCAGACGTGGCAGGAAGACTGATGAAGTGGGCCATGGAATTAAGCTAATTTGATATTAAGTACGTTCCCCGAAAGGCAATCAAAGTGCAAGCCCTGATCGAATTCATAGCGGAACTCACCATCCCCGTCTTACCAGGAGAAGTGATCAATAAATCTGGCAAATGTCGGTAGACAGATCATCCATAACTTACACATCCGGAGTGGGCGTGGTGCTCACAAGCCCCACTGGAGAGACGTTCTGTTCGTCAATTAGGTTTGGATTCCCAACAACCAACAATGAAGCCGAATATGAAGCCTTACTCTCCAGCATGAGAATGACAATAACAATCAGGGTCAAAAGAATAATGATCTTTAGCGACTCGGAACTAATGATCAATCAAATAAAAGGAGATTACGAGGCCAAAGATCAGCAGCTATTGGGCTATCAGAAGTTAATAGCATATGTGATCCGAAAATTCAATCACATTTATATCACGCGAGTTCTCAGGCAACAAAACACACAGACGGAAGCATTGGCCAGCCTGGCGACTTTAAAAAATGCCGAACAACTGGGAAGCATCAGCATAGCAAGACAAGAAGCCCCGAGTGATAAGGCGATCTGGCAGATCAACGAAGAAGAGACATGGATGACTCTCATCAAGGCTTTTCTAAGAGAAGGAAGGGAGCCAGAAGATAAAACGGAAGCTAGGTGACTACGACTCTGAGCCACCAGGTACACCATGATAAATGATGCTGTATAAAAAGAGAAACTTGATGCCGTTGCTGAGATGTTTAGACAGAAAAGAAGCCGCCAAAGTGTTGGTAGAGGTTCATGGAGGAGTCTGCGGGAATTATTCGGGAGGACAAGCTTTAGCCTTGAAGATAATTCTACAAGGGTATTTCTAGCCTACCCTTAGAAAAGACGCTAACGAGTACGCTAGAGCATGCAAAAGTTGCCAAATCTATTCCCCCATAATTAGAACTCCCTCCACCGAATTAGTTATAACAGCCGCACCTTGGCCTTTCGCAAAGTGAGGAATCGATCTGATAGGCCCATTCCCGCCCAGCAGATGAGGTGTCAAGTATGTTGTAGTCGCAGTCGACTACTTCTCAAAATGGGCAGAGGCGGAAGCGTTAGCTACCATTAACGAAGCTAATATGATAACCTTCATATGGAAAAATATCGTTTGTCATTTTGGGATACCCAATGCCATTGTGACAGATAATGAAAAACAATTTGAGGGCATGCAGCTCCAGAGATTCTGCGACGGATTGGGAATACAAAAGCAATTCTCAACGCCCTATTACCCCCAGTCGAATGGATAAGTTGAAGCAGTAAATAAAGTAATTAAGAATACTATCAAGGCCAGGCTAGAAAGCCTCAAGAAAAATTATGCTCCGCAGTTACCTGGAGTTCTTTGGTCATACCGCACACAGCTAGAACGTCGACTGGAGAGACCCCTTTCTCATTGATGTATGGCACAGAGGCGGTCATACTAGTAGAGGCAGCTTGCCCAACATTTCGCGTATCTCACGAAGAAGAAGTCACCAATTCTGAGGCCATTGAACTTAACCTTGACCTATTGGAGGAACTTCGACTGCAGGCGGCAGAGAGGCATGCGATATACAAGTCAAGGCTAGAATCTCAATACAACAGGAAAGTACATCGTAGGGATTTCACGGTTGGGGACCTGGTCATGAGAAAAATCTGTCAACAAGGTGGTGGAGTGTTTGGTGCGAATTGGGAAGGTCCATACGTAGTAAAAAAGAAGCTTGGGTAACAGAGCATATGAGCTCAGCGAGCTTAACGGCGAAAACATTAAGCATCCATGGAATGCTCAGAATTTAAAGTGCTTCTATGCTTAAATGTTCTTAGCCGAATCGCTACCTGTACAAGTAGGAAAGGTGGTAAGGCTGCATGAGCCTAAGGCTATGTAAAAGCCCATAATAAGCAAAAGTGCAAAGAAAAGTAAAGATGCACATTGTACCACAAAACCTACTAACTAGAACATTATAACCCAAGAAATAAGTTCGTAATACGCCCCATTGAGGCTACAGAAAAGTCCAACAAGGACCCAATAACAAAAAACAGAAAAACACTAAAACTAAAGAGGCCTCCCGTCAAGCCCCACTGGGACCAACGCCGCTAGGTCCAGCACCACTAGGACCATTAAGGCCAGCGCTACTAGGACCGGCACCACTAGGACCGACACCATCGCCACCACCATCAAAAAAGTTGCAAAGACTCCTCATCCACACCACCTCCGCCTCAAGTTGAGCAACGCGCTCCCTCTCTTGTTCCAATTCATGTTCGGCCAGATAGTGGGCAACCTCCAACTGATGAACTTGGCTCTCAGCCAAACGTGCGCTCTCTCTAAAGTCGTAACCCGGGTATTAGCAGCAGTGATGAGCTGCTCAGCCACCATAGCCTGTTGGGTTTCCGCCACCGAAGAGAGCCCTTCAGCACGAGTAGAGGCCCCCGCACTAAGGCACCCCAGGTGGGATGGCCTGCCCAGACTCCATCAGAAGAAAAAAGTGGCATAGGAAAGTCAGGGCGTGCCCAACACTCACCAAAGCGGCATTTTTAATTTCATGGGGCCCAGCACTTTGCAGCCAGCGAGACAGCATAGGGTTCCATGAACGAGCGAGAATGAATCCGGCCTCCGAAATGCTCAACTCCATTTCAATGGCCGATCGAGCGTCGCCCATGCTCTGCAGTCGCAATAATTCTTCCAGAGCAACCAGGGGAACACCCCCGCCAACATCGCCTTTTGTCGTGTGAGTCTCCCCTATTGGAGGAGTCTGCTAATGGAAGCCACCGTCAAGTCTTTCTCCTCTGAGGATTGGATCGCTGTCAGGACAGAGAGATTGAGGCTGATTGGTATTTGGCGGATCTTTAATAGGATTAATCCGAACATCGAAACTCTGACCAGCATGGAGGGTGGCCTCTAAAGCATCACTCTCTCGTGTTTTGGCTTCCTCCATAGGGGCTTTTCCCTTATCAGATGGGTGAGCACGCACCGTTTTGCCAGCATCCACAGAAACCCTATCCACCACTCCAACTACACTCTGAGCTGCCTCTGTTATAGCCTCCTCAGTCCCATCAATGTTAACAACCACTACACTACAAAGCCTGGACCTGCCCTTACGGCCATGGAAGTATCTTCGGCTGCACCAGACTTGGGCCGGCTTCTTGAAGGGGCCTTCGAGGCGGAGGATATGCAACTTGGTCAGAAAAATATTTATCAAGAGTGGCATACCAAGATGTGAAATTATCACTTACTCTCCCCTAGAAGCTTACCGGAGGAGCCCAAGTCGGATCCTGATAAAGGTTGGCCTCCGCGAGCCACTCGTCAGTCAAGAGCGAAGAGACATCACGAGGAAGAGTCATTCGGTTGATCGCATCGAAAGCCCAGTGGAATCCCAGGGACAGTTCTTCCTCAGCCGAGCGGAGTGGGACTACCAAAAAATACAACCCAGGTTAGAATCGATAACTATAACTAGCATACGCAAAGGAAAAGGACGTGGTAAAAGGGCTTACAAGACTCAGGAGTCAGAAAGGCGCACGGCACGAGTAAATAATTTCCAAGCGAGTCTCTGCATTCGAACCCAGAACCATTGGCGTCTCCAATGCTGACTGCCAATGGAGTTCCTATTAAAAATAGGATGAACGCCTCGCTGCACCTGCAGATAGTAATAGCCGTGACAGGCTGGATCGTGAACGTAACAATAAACATAATCAATATCTCGGGCAGAAGAAGAAGGGCACCCATTCTCGTGAAGCAACACTAGCAGACCTATCAAATTAGTCCAAGCCAAAGGAATTATATGCATTGGGGCCAAACTCCAATTGATCAACACCCGGCCGATGACGTGAGCCAATGGCAGCCTAACGCCGGCGGCAAACATATCTGTGTTGAAGGTGGCATGGTCAGGCTCACCGCTCCAAGGGCGCTCACGATGACCAGGAGTCCCAAATTCAATCCCAGTGTAACTATAAAGGATGAATGCGCCATTCTCATTCCGCATGCTGGTGGAGTAACCCCTCAAAGTGGAGTTAGTCACCGTGCAAGCCCAATCTGAAGGGCGACTCACGCTGTCAGGATTGGCAGAATCCTCTAAATTTACAAAGGAGGGGGAGGCCCGACTTTCAGTCTTAGGAACCACGCGCCGCTGCGACGACCCCTCTCCAAGTGGAGTGGATTCTCGAAGAATTTTGTAACGCGGTGGCGGTGGAACTAAATAGCGGCCTCTTCATGTTACGGGAGCAACATGAGGAGCCCTAGCATTGCTAGCCTCTTCATCTTCCTCAAAACTAAGGAACTCCTGAGAAGACCTTGAATCAACAGCCGTAATGGGAGAAAGGAGACCAACAAAAAATAGAAGGACAAGCACAAACACACTGAGAGCCATCGCAAGATATGTTGCAGAAGTAATCAAGAAAGAAGATAGGTTACAGAAGTTGCAGAAGGGTGAGAAATCCAAGTGTGGCCTCAAGCATTGACATGGCCAGCCCTTTTATAGAGGGACAAAGTGGGGGCCATATAACTGTTCTCCCTGGAACTCGAAGAGGGCAGTTGAAAGAAAAATTGTTGAGCGTTGGATCAGGACACGTGGACGCAATCAGGCGAAGAGACGTGGGTGAAGTAACAACTAATTTGACAGTTTGGAAAAGGTGACGACGAGAATATTGGGAGATCAAGTGCATTAAATGCATAATTAATGCATGTCAGAACCACTATTAAATGCAATCATTGCCATTGAAGAACAAAAATACAAAGTGAAAAATGGGAAACCAAAAGAGTACAAAGGTTTTTCATAAAAACTAAGTCCCACCAGAAGGGGCAGTCGGAGCAGGAGCAGGATGAGAGGGAGCCACTGCGGAAGTCGACGCGTGGATGGCTGGGAGGCCACTCGACTCGAGAAACCCAGAACGCGAAAGAAGTCAGACACTTATCCTAAAGGAGCAAGGTTCATTCCCTCCGACTCCCAATCAATGCCAGTCGGCAACCCCGAGGCGGCAATACGAGCGTGCAACATCTGGCGGGAATTTTTTAGAAGAACCGTCGTGCCAATCCCATTAGCCAACCACGTCGAGTGCGCCAAAGCCTTGGCAAAATTGACTATTCCAGCAATCTTTCTCTCGGGGTTGATTAAGGAGGAAAAGTCCACCTCATATTTGTTGGTCAGGGCAACCACCTTAGCTTCTTTGACCTTTAGCTCTTCCTAATGGCCAGCTAGCCACCCATTTGCTTCACCCAACTCCTGAATGAGTCAGCTATTTTTCTCTTCCAACTCTTTCAGGGCATCCTCGACGACCCTCAACGATGTTTCATTCGGAAGCAGCTTCCCTTCAGCCAGCCTCAGCTCCTCTTTGAGGGCCTCCAGGTCATCCTCCAAAGCCCTATGCTGGCGGGCTGCCTCCTCCTTAACTAACTCAACCTCCTCCGAGTGTCTCCGCTCTGCCTCCTCCATCTTTTCCCTCATCTAGACTAGCTCCGCTTCCCTCCGACGACCTAGAATAGCGGACTGAGCTGCCTCCTGACCTTGACGAGCCAAGACGAGAGACACCTGACTTGAGTAGCTTAGTGCCCGCGCGTGATACCCAGTCGCCGCATGGATAAGATCATTGGGATTCAAAGCTCCGATGATATCACTTTTCTCTTGAGTGAAGCTAACAGGGATAGACTCCATTGCTCTCAACATATATGCTGGAAGAGCAGGTTGATTGGGACCATACAGATTTAACCCGTATAGGTTATGGAGCATTGGTGGCAGAGAGCGAACCTTCGGAGGAGAGGCACCAACTTTAAAACCGAGGTAAGGGGTCTCGATTGAAGGCACTCCCAAAGCGGCCCCACAGAAAAGAGGCCAAAGCTTTCGGCCCGAACCCTCTTGCTTGGGGGCTCGGAAGACCCACTGACAGGCGCCAACTGATCCTCCATAGCGATCCCACTGAGACCCCCGGGACGTCATTGCACTGGACGGACAACTGGAGAAGAGCAGTCAGATTCAGGAAGCAAAAAATCCTCCTCATGCTCTCCTTCCAAAGTGACCATCACGTCGTCAAGTCCCTCTTATTGCACAGTGCCCATGGCCTCACGACTCGCGGTAATCTCCTCTTCCACATGAACACCAGCCTCGGAATCCGGTGCAATCATACCTTCCTGTGGGCCCTAGGGGCTTGGCTCTATCGAGGAAGACTCGTCCACCTCTATTATTTCTGTTAAGGTGTTCGGCCTCACAGCCGCCTGATTTCGAAAAGCAGACGACCCCATAGAAATTACCGCCACCCCAACAGGAATGTCCGGGTCAGCGAGAGAGGTCCCCGGGGGCTCCGAACCTGCGCCGACATGAGCATCCACAGTCACCACCGATGAAGGGACAGATGCTCTCAGATCCACCATGAGTCCATACTTTTTCAATAGCTTGTCGATAATGATTTCGGTGCTTCTCTCTTGGGCACTCATTTTACCGATGACGCCTACTATCTCCAAGAACTCTTTGGAAAGTGGAGGTCCTGGACGAGTATCCCTATCTGCAAATAAAAATTAAGAACACAATCACTACACCTCCTAGACAAATGAAGTCGAGCGAAAATATAGACGAACGCACCTCCACTAGAACGGATTAGCTAAAAAGCAGAAGGAACCCTAATTTGCGTCGGCTTCCATGCGCTCGCCACCCAATAACACCATTCCTTCCAATTCTTTATGGAAGTAGAATTCTCTAAGAAAGTTATTCCACGAGAAGGATTGACTCGATAAAATCCTCTATGTAAATTTTCCTTGGAAGGATGACATAGATAATCGATTTCCTTAGGGGACAGATGGTGGTACCCCTTCTAACAGAATAGGAGAATAAATCCAATTATTGTAGCCTAGGCATTTGGGGATAGCTGATGCGGTGCCAAATTTCAAAAGTCGAGGAGTTCCGCTAAACAAGGATGAATAGGCATAAGGAACCCTAGCTTCAGCATATGAACATTCACCGCTACCCGTCCCTGAGTCGGTTTGCTCGCCCTCTCATTCTCGACCTGCCTAATAAATTTCACCCCTGGAACCACATGATGGGGCCCACAACAAGATGTGGGCCCCTTTTCAGGATAACTCAATTCCTCGTTCGCCCCATCATGCGAAGTAATACAGGCTTGGATGTTCTCTGGATCCGGCACATCTTCCGCCGTGGCAAATGAAGAAGATAGAGAGCGAGTCACCGCCGAAAGCCTCCACAACGACGAAGAAACTTCAGTCTCGTCCCGCAAATCTCGGAAGGCCCTCTCTAGGGATTCCGATACCCCTTCTTCGCCACTCGCCATCCGTCTCGGGTCCGACTGGCCTACAGAATGGTCATCTGGATTCATGAAGGATGCTTTAACGACTGAGGGAGGAGAGTTGGAGGAGGATAACGAATTGAAAGCAAAAATGACGGTAAATGAGAATTGAAGAAAAGGAAGGCCCCTTTTTATAGCACACCTCCTCAATCGACGTGACCTCTAACCGAAAAGCAATCAATGCGGAGTACACCCCAGGTAATCTAATGATGAAAAGGCGCATCGAAAACACATCCCAAGATCTCGAAACGTCGCCTCAGAATCTCTAGCCACCCAAGACGTCATTTCAAGGGTTTGAAATTAAAAAATTAGGGCATACGCGCGTATTGAGAAGGTTCCGCCTCCACCTGCCACGCGCCAGTGATGATGAAACCTGGGGCTAATGTAGTAGGGCCCAGGATATTAGGCTCTCACCTATTAGAAATGGAAATTGGGCCGTTGACCTTAAAGCCCATTAAAGACATGGGCCTGGGCCAGAGGCCCCCCCGATTACAAGAGCTGTGGGGCTCGTCAGTCTCAATCGCCCATTTTTAGGATGTGACGATTCGGTCATCCCCTTCACGTTGGCCACTTGCTAGTTATACAGATATCCCCTAAGATATTTGTATAGGGGATATCCTAAAGCGGATCCTAAAACGGATCACATGAGGCTAATGCATTTAATGCCTGCACTATACATGTATATTATGAAGTGACCTGGCAATCTATCCATATACGGATGACGTCAGTTTACACAATATAAATATGGGAACAACCCTTGACAATAAAACATCAATCTTTCACCCCTTAAAAAAGACATAAGACTGACTAGGGGACAATCCTCTCTCTTCTATATGTTATGTTAGCTTAGCACATATAATCCCCTAATTATCCTTAAACAGCCACATTAACCTGCCACTAGTAAGGGATCAAATCTGATAAGCTACACCCCAAAAAAGGAAATATCACTTATTCAACAACCTCAAAAGTTACTTTAATTTCAAATTTGTCACTCATTTTTCACACATACCATTACTTTATACTTTTTTATTACCTAAAAATACTACAATACCCTCTGAAGTTAATAAAGTTGGTCAAAAGGTACAATTTTTTTAAATAATGTGGAACAGTAAACGTGAAACGTATTGTGAGATGGAGGGAGTAATAAAAATCAACGACAAGTTCTAGTACTTCCAACAGTTGGGGTGGTAGGGAATGGGTCCATGGGGTGAGGGGGTAGTGGTGGGGTCCAACAATTGTAAATTTTGAAATTGGTGGACAAGTTCCACACAAGTCATTGTCTTCATTAACATATTATTAAATTAACATATTATTAAAGTATGTTCACTATAAATATAGTTTATTCGTACCCTTAATATCACTAAACGTGTCTCATAAATATTTAGATTAAAATTTTCATAATCAATTAGTTCATTTCCCTTGATTTATTATTTTTATAATTTAAATATATAATAAATTTATTTTAATGTAGTTTTCATAGTATATCATTTTATAATCGATCATATCATGTTAATAAACTTATTCATTCGACATCCAAAATTATCAATTTTTATACTCATTTAATACATATTCCCTCCGACCCCTTTTATTATATCCATTTACTAAAGTGTTATTATTTCGAATTAATTGTTGGAAAAGTCTAAATATTTATTTTGATTGCGATTTAATCTAAACTTATGAAATCTTGTAAAAAAATACTCCATGTTAATCTTGAGTTACAAATCGAACTACCGATCAGCAAGATGTCTGCACTATCACTGATGTATCATTCTATCATCCACGTCACCCATGTCCAAAATGACGTCGTTTAGGGGCTTTAGATAATTTTAAGATTAATTGCTAGAAAAGTCTCAATCTTTACTTTAGTTGCGAATTAATCCTAACTTATGAGAATTTGCAAAAAATACCCTACTTTAATCCCAAGTTGCAATTCGAACAACCAGGCCATCGGAGGCCAGCCTGATAGATGAAGTGCCGTTCTATCATCCATGTCACCCTCCACATGTCCAAAAATATTACACTTTTTATTCATCCTACTAATTGTTCATGAAATAGTTTAATTAAACGGATATTACTTTTCTCTGCTAAAATATATTTTTTTATTAAAAATATTATCATTTTTTATTTATTTTTTTAAGAATTATGTATGAAATAATTCAATTGGTATTATATTTTTGGGTGAGTCTTGTGCGAGACCGTCTAACGAATTTTCTTACGTGAGACGGACTATCCATCAATCAATTAATATATTATAAAAAAATAATTAAAAAGGCGGCTTTGGCCGGTAAACCTCGCAAACCTAAAGGACCATTCACGAATATGAAGCATATGAATTAATTACTGTGTGATATCTTTTTTTCTTTTTCTTTTTCTTATACATTTCAGATTTAATTATTAAAATTCAATTAATATTTAAAGTATAATATCATCATCATTAAAAAAAAGTGATGATTAAAAATTCAAAAGTGATACTTATAAAAAAAATGATACACTTATTATGAAGCTATTTCACGAAAATTTATAAATTAAAAAGTGATAATATTTTTCAAAAAATAATATTCGAACATGAAAAAGTGATGCTCGATTAATAAATTATTTCATAAATAAGTTATAAGAAAAACAAAAAGTAGTAACATTTCAATCAAAAGTTGATTAAGAAAAAGTGATACACATCCAATTAAACTAATAAATAAAATGATAAAAAGTGAGTAATATTTTTAATAAAAAGTGATATTTGATCAAAGAAAAGTGATAAATGTCCAATTAAATGAAAAATCATAGGATGGATAAAAAGTGATAACATTTTTAATAAAAAGTAATATCTATCAAAGAAAAGTGATAAATGTCCAATTAAATTATTTAATGAATATATATATTTTTTAAATAAAAAGTGATAACATTTTTAATGAAAAATGATACCTCATAGAGAAAAAGTGATAATAAGTTAAATGAATTTTTTTCATGAACTATTAATAAAATAAATAAAAAATATAAAGAGATAACTAATTAATAAGAAGTGAAATTATTATTTAATTTTTCTTTGTCAATTACTATATATTATTTTAACATAATTTCCATTAATTGTATTATTAAGAAAAATATTTTGTTACTTTATTTAATGGTAATATAGATGAAACGATCATTAATAGCTTATGTTCTAATAAATTATTAATTAAAAAAAACAAACAAAGCCTAATTCAATTATTAAAAAAAAAAGTCAAACGCCATAAAGAGAAAATGAATGTTAAGTTGGGTGGACGTAGTGAAATTTGGTAATGGGTGAATGTATATTTAGCAGGTAATAGGTTTGCTCAAGACCCAACGGTGTTTTATTGGATTTATATTTGACCCGTCTCACGGAATAAGATTTGTGAGATCTTTTATTAGATTTATATTTGACCCGTCTCACGGAATAAGATTTGTGAGACGTTCTCACACAAGTCTTTTCCTATATTTTTTCTTAGCCCTTTCTTATCTTTTTTATGCTTGGATTTTTCACAAAATAATTTAACTTATTTGTTTTATTAAAATTATTATCACTTTTTTACTTATCTTAATAATTATTTATAAAATAATTCAATTGAACAATTACAACTTTTTCTTAATAAAATATTACATATTATTAAAATATTGGAGTATCATTTTTTAATCTTTCTTATGCATTGTTTTTTCATAAAATAGAGTATCGTTTTTCCATTATTAAATTTCACATTTTATATCAAATCTCAAAAAAAAGAAAAGTCATTCACCTCATTATTATTTTTAATTTATTAGTTATTAAAAATAAAAAATAAATAAAACTAACTAGGTCAAGATGACCACTCATGCAAAACTTATTTATACATGTTTAACATCATTCAGATCATTACATTTCTCGAACATGCCTCACTATTTCGTTATAATATCTCCTTTGTCTGTCATTTGTACATCTTTAACACGATTCAGATCAGTACATTTCACGTACATACCTCACTATTTCGTTCTAATTAATATCTCCTTTTGTCCGTCGTCCCTTCATTTACATACATACCTCACTATATCGTTCTAATGTCTCCTTTCTTTTACGTCGTCCCAATTTCATTTACCTGCAGATGACAGAAAGTGCATATCACAAGGCATCAAACCGAGGAATATTGTAGACAGAGATTATATACGTACATCTCGAGTGCATAAACTTCTCACCGAGTTACTAAAGAACATCGCGGTAGGTTGATGAACAAATTCAACAAGCATGTAGCGTTTGCGCCTTCTCATGAATCACCCTGTAGCATTGAAGACTGCAAAGTGGTAGATTCGACTTGGAATCTCTGTACTTGTACACATTGGTGCATGAAGGGGCAGCACATTTTTCTCTTGGAGGAGGATAGCTGAAAATCCAAATAAGAAGCAACATTAAAGTAAATTAGAAGTGCCATGTCATTTCTCTAGAGTTAATTTTCTGCTGACCCATCTACGGTTGAATGAATTGAAGATAAAAACCTAAGATAAAGCAATATTTAGGGCAAAGAATAAGTCCTAAATCACAAAGGTAAAATAGTAAAATTGAATTTCTATACATAGAGGTTGAATCATTTAATTATGAATTAATAGAAGACAAAAACCAATTATTTCAAAACCGGACTGGGCCAGCCGATTCCCGGTTGAACCGGGACAAGAGCCGAAAAAGGTCCGGGACACCCCATAAAACCATTTTAGGGGTTGAACCGATTGAACCATTTTATTTCTTAAATAAATAAGCCTTAAATGACAATGTTTAAATGGTAATATAGCACCTACGTGCATAATATTTTGTTTTTTTTCAAATATTTGATCTTGCGAGTATGCAGAGAAATTGAAAGAAGACCAAAGTAATTTATAACATGTTTTCGCAGTGGTAGTGTAATTAAATCCATAGTTATTAAGGGAGCAAGGGCCCTGTTGGAGCCTATTCGCCTCTTGTACACCTGCCCTAGTTGTTTAAACAAATTATATATGAAAATATAACTTATGCAAGGCAACTAGACTATTGTTGCAAGAGGTGCGCAGTGCGCCAAAGGTGCACAGAGGCACTTTACTTGGAGCCCCCTAGGAGGCGCGCCTCTTAACAACTATGATTGAATCCAGCCAGTCAGCTTAGAGTAAATCACATTGGGGATGAGTTCTCAAGTTGCTGGAGCTCAACAACATCTGACCTTATTGATTCAAAGCAAATATGGGTGACGCTAAAAGAATACGTTGAAAATACTACAATAACCTCACACCCAAACCCAAACACACAAAATGTAAAATCACACATCCTTACTTTTTTTTAGAAGTGTTGGGCTGTAGATGGGTTGGGACGGAGAAAGCAAGAATGCATGATTTTACACTTTCTTCATGTATTATATAGTATTTTCAATGTGTTTTTTTTAGGATGGCCAGGTGCCCTAAAGCAAAACCTCGCTTGGCAATAGCGACACCCTTTAATTAATCAAGAAATGCCATTGAGTACTTTTAGCTGAACTACATCATGCCTTATTCAAGGAAATGAGTTGAGCTGTGTTCATTGAGCTAGCTTATCAAGATCGCAGTCAAGTCAAAGCTCCGAACGAAAGACTAAGTTCGATCAAGTTCAAATCAAGCTTGAGCTCGATAATTATAAATTAGACTTGATTTTATACCACTAAATGGCAGAGTCCATCTGGATTAAATACCTGGAAGACTTGGGTTCAAATATACTTGGGAGGCCAATTTCATCAGGAAATGTTACAACTGTCCCAGAAGGTCCCATGACCCATCTAACAGCATTAGAAGCAACAAAAGAAGCATTTGCATTCCTCTCCTGTGTCATAATACATGGTTAGGATTAACAACTAAAAACTTACAGAGATATTATAAATTTTAAAAAGGCTCTCTGTGATAAAAAATTTACCTGTGCTAACTCCTCGTGTCGTCTTTTAATTTTCTCTTCTCGCCTTTTCCTGCTGGATTCTTGACCCAATATTTTTCTAATTGCTTCAGCCTATGAAAATTAAATAACTCACATGTAATGAGATGAAGTAAACCAATTCCAAATACATAATAGTAAAAAGAAAACTCACCATAAATTGAGCAAAAGAAAAAAGGGAAAAAAACAGACCTCAGACTCACGAGCAGCTTTCTCGTTTTGTATCTTGCGCCTTTGAGCAGCCTCAGCTCGTTTAAGTTGTTGCTCTACTTCAGACAGTTGCTCTTTTGGCTCTGTCAACGATAATCAATAGTGATAAGAGACAATTAAGTAAGATTAATCAAACAATCTCGAGTAATATTTATAAAATCCAAAGAGATTGCATTGATGATTCCATTCAATAATGAATTTGAAATCTCTGGCTCTCATTTGAACTATTTATTGAATGATTTCTGAGAACCAAATCCACTTAATATGGAGACAATTAAAACTATTTCTCAGGGTTATATCCTCAAATCAATTTGTTCAATCATTTAAGTCCATGAAAACATACAGAAAATGCCATTAACCAGTGCAACGACAAGCAATGCTTACTTCGTGGTGGGGCAGGTGGCAACCCATCTGGAAATTGGATTGGACTAGAAGCCAAAGCTGGTGAAGCATCTTTAATGGTCAGACTAGCCCTTCGTCGGGTAGTGACTGAAGATTCCTTGGAATATTCAGGGACATCAATATTGACCTTCCTCTGTTTCTTCTTCTTTTGTTCGATCTCAGCATCAGATACTGATTCTTCATCCTCCATATAGTCAATATCTTCAGATGCTCTCCCGGATCTGGATTTCTTACTTTCTTGGACTGATCTTGAGGAGTCATTATCTCCAGAGCCCATATAATAATTATCAATATTTCTATCCATTACTTTAGAGATCTTACGCAATTTCCTAACTCTAGTTTCATCTTCATCCTCTGTATAATCATAGGATATAATTCTTGAAGTTTTGAGCTTTTGAAGGTACCGAACCTCATCATCCTCCTCATCCTCATCATAATCTTCATCAGCCGAATATTTTTTGGTCAACTTTCTTTTAGATGACCTGCCTTGCTTCAATGCTTGCTTGACAGGTTCCTCTGGTATATCAACCTCCAAGGCATCCACTTTTCCAACACCAAAGCCAGTTTTGGAAAAATCTTTCCACGGCACACCGCGTAGACCACCTTTCTGTTCCATAGAATAGAGATTCAAATTTTCCTATGACAAACAGACAACTGTGAGATAACCAAATTTCCTTGTACAAGAAAAGCAGTTTTAAGATGATAAAACTAGATATAAAATCGCTTGCAAATTAAACTCCAATGGAAGCTGAATAGGAGAGTAAAATAGTTGAAGAGGCAGAATTTCTATCAAATGCAATCCAGAACTTTTTGTAGTCATACGACATGTAGCATCTACAACAACATCCAAACAAACGACATGTTCCTACTTTCACTTGGCAAAAAATATCAAATAGAGATACCTAGAAGGCATGCATATGGAACTCTTTTCCTAATTTAGCCTGTTCCACTGAGTTTCAGAAATGTAATCACTTGAGACACTTCCAATAAAGAGAGAACAAATACCTGATTATTTAGCTTATGGGGAGGATAATTGGCATCTAGAGGAGCAGAGTCAGCAGTCTTTGAGATAGATGTTCCCGCCACTGATGAACAATCAGCATTGGATCTTGTGTGGATAGTGTGTGTTACACCACCAACCTTCAGTTTTACCTTATTGAATTTGTTTCCAATTCCATCATATGCTGTTCCAGTTGGCCAAGAATCACCGACTACAATTTCGCTCGTTTTGTTGTCTCTCAATTTCAGATTCTTCAAGTGAGCTTCAGCAGGATTATCTTCAACAGACCTTATAAGGTCAATGGAATCATCAAGCACTTCATCTTCTTCATAATTCCCATTCACTGTTTCAGCATCAGCAAGGTTAGCATATGATTCATTGGAATTCAGTCCCATCCTCAGATTCATAGCTTCATGGACAACATATTCTTCACTTGGTGCATCACTAACATGGTCTGATGGAGTTGATGGCAATGAAATAGAATCTCGATACTCTTGAGGAGACTCCGATTCATTTTGGGGACGACGATTCAAATTACTCCGTCTCTTCCTCGAAGGTTTGGACACAGTATTAACTTCAAATTTTCCATAGTTGTCCATGAAGATGGAAACAATTCGACAGAAATCCTTTTCAATTTCTCCTGAGACCAAATAAAATCCTTACAAAAAGAAAGACAAACATATTGAATAACCATGCATGCAAGTCATGTCAAAACTCAAACTGGGATCATATAAAAAAAACTGAACAATATACTATTCCACTCTCACATAATAAATGAAGTAACTTCAACGTTTCATGATAAGAAGTGCATAAACATCCATATGTTCCCACATTTCTGGAGAGAAAAAAACAAAAGCAGAAATGAAAGCAACACATACATAAGGATACACTGACTGAGACAAGAGGTATTCAGATTCAGGGCTGAGCCCGTAAACGGTTTAAAGAGGAAACCCTAAAATGCCACACATTCACAGCTCATACTCAATATGACATTAGATATATAGAATCTGAAATACCCCTTTTTGGCTAGAATAAATACTGAATTAGTACTGAAATCTCCATACAACATAAACATACATATTTAGCCTTATAATTCAAGTCTCAGGCACACAATTACCTATTCATGTAAGCCCCAAAAAATCTAGTACATGAGCTTTTAAAATTCATTTTAATTTCAAGCAGTTTCATTTCAAGATTCAAATAATCAAAGTTAGAACTTCAAACTATACAGAATAAACACATACTCTTGCTATAGGCACAAGCAATATCCAGTATACCCAATTCATATTTCTTCTCAATTATCGCCACAAATTAGCTCAAAGTATAAAAGTTGCAACTCTCCATTTATTTCCAAAACAGAAAAGCTCACTCAGTCAGAAACAGAATTGCATAACAAAACAACCATTTATAATATTTAAGCAAACATTCACAGAATTTAGCTTTCTTCTTATCTACAACCAAAGAGCTGCAAATTATCGGGAATGAAAAAAAGGAGAAAAGAAGAAGGATGGAACAGTAAGAATTTTACTTTAAGCATCCAAAGTCCAAGCAATCCTCAACAGAGTTTAACAATCAGCAGCACCGATGAAAAATGGCAGGAGAAACAGTAATTCCTTCACAAAATGTAATTAAAGCAGAAGCGCGTTTATCCATCAAATGCCGCAATTACGTGCTAGCGATTTTTATCGTTCAACGTTGACGTCCAATTAATTATGATCGTCTCATAGAAAGATTTTCGTGAGACAGATAAGAAGTGACAACATTTTAAGATTTCCGTGAGATAGATAAGAAGTGACAACAATTTATAAAATACTCGAGCTAATAAAAAGTGATAGTGATGTAGTTGATTATTTAATGAACAATTAATTTGCAATATAAATAAAAAGTAATAACATTTTTATTAATAATTTATTATATAAATAAAAATTGATAATATTATTTTAAAAAAAAGTGTTATGTTCATTGATAAAAAGTTATAACTATTTAAAAAATTTTAAAACCGATCTACCGTGAGACATTCACATAAGATCTGCCCATTAAATAAAGGGCGTCTTATAGTGAGATGGCTACATATGACATGAGTTCTGAGAATGGCTCAATTATTAAAAATATTTATATAAATAAAGTTCATTATTAAGTGGTTAAATTATAATTTATAAAATATATTGAATGCTATATTAAATTATTTCCTCTACATGTAAAATTAGTAGTTGTATTAGTGTTGTATATAGATCCAATAGGAGTATTAGTAATTGTTTTGGGTGAGTTTCATTTAAAAAGAAGAAATTTAACTATTGAAATGGGACGCCCAAAATAAAAATATGTAAGCATTATTGTAGGAATGAGGAAATTATTGTGTACAGGAGGGAGTATAATTTTATGGTGTTATACTATGATTCACTATTTGATAATTATACTTTAGTAAATCATACTATAACACCCTAAATTATACTTTACTCCTAATGCATAATAATTCATCATACTTTAATAAATCATACATTATTATCCAATAATATATTTTACATATATAGTAAGTAAACACTTGTGTGAGATTGGTTTTACGTTTTCTTAATAGTATTTTTTATCAACTATATTAATATAACTTTTTATTAAAAATACTACTTACTCCGTACCACAATTAACTGCACCAGCATACATATATAGTTGAAAGAAAAAAAAGTTTTTTTGACTAATTTTATTGACTTTTTAGGGTTATTGTGATATTTTAATGTAATAAATAATGTATATAGTACGTTATGTTTATTAGGTAAGAGTGATATTTTTGAAATTAAGATAACTTTTAAGGTTATTGATTGATGTAATGTTTCTTTTTTAGGTATTGAAGATAAGTGTGAAACAAATGAAAACAAAAAATGTGAAGATATGTGTGGGACGGTGGTACTATAATTTTTATTTATACTATAAATTGTTCATGAAATAATTCAGTACATGTATATCACTTTTTATTAATTCGAATATTATTTTTTGTTAAAATGTTATAATTTTTTATCCATCTTACGGAAGTCTTATCGTGAGATAATCTCACAAAAGTATTTGCCTATAATAATAATTACACTGAGTCTGGTGTGAACTCGATTTCACCATGCACCATATTTTTACAAAATTATTCTTTAATATATATATATATAATTTTTTTTGAAAAGATAAATTATTACTTTCTAAATAAAAAATAAGGGTACCGTTATTGTCATCCGACACATTACTAAGGCACTAAATTTTTAAAAAAAATATACTCCCACTATCACATTTCAATCTTTACATATTTTTAATTTGGACGTTTCATTTCAATCTTTATATTTTCCTATTTTAGGACTCTCCCAAAATAATTAATATATTTGCATAAAATTCACGAAAAATATTAATACAACTATCTACTTTACATTAAAAAAATAGGCATTAATACCAATTTAGTCCCGTATCTTTAGCCATGGTCCTTTTTGGTCCCTTATCTTTTGAAATTTTCTGATTTTGTCTCGTAACTTAATTTGGGGTCGATATCGTCCTGTATCTTTCGGATATGCTCTGATTTAGTCCCAAATTTTGATAAATGCTCGTAAATAGTCCCAAATTTTAGAAGCTTCGAAATTTTTTGCTAAGAAGCCACCTCACCTTTTGCTATTTCCAGATTTTCGAAAATAAAATCATTTTAAGCCTCTATATACTCAATTTTACCCCAAACTTTCATTATTTTTCCTTTTTAAAATTAGACCTATTCCATTACGACCATATCAGGCCCAACATGCTTCCGTACATTAATTAAATAATATTAATCTTGCAATTAATCAACTTAAAATAGTAACAATACCTTTTCTTAACGTTAATCCACTGGGTATCCGGGAGGTTTTACAGTTGCTCCTCACAACCAATCACGCGCTCCGCATCAACCAATCACGCGCCCCGCAGTGTGATGGTTCTATCTCGTTTCTTCAGCGGATCTCAGCACAACCCTAGTTCATTTCCTACACCGGGTGTACAGGATGCTGCTACTGTTTTTCGTCGGAAAGTATAGAGATTAAGGTTACAGAAAAATAGAAGGTTACATGCGGGCAGAAGCTCAAGATTATTTATTTATTGAATGAAAATATTATTACATACTCATACAACTTGAACAAGAGGAGAAAACTCCTCTAGCTACCTATGGTAGCTGAAATAGAAACACTCATACAAGAAAAGAAAGGAAACTAATACAATGTTTATTTAGAGAGAAAACAGAGGGAAATGGTCGATGCCTTCTACTTTCTCGGCTCTTCTATTTATAGAGGCTTTCGGATGTGAAATCCAGATTTCAAAGCCTCTCTATTCTTGCTGATATCACTGCTTACGTCATTGTGTTGGCATCACTGCTTACGTTTTTCTATCCATTATTGTTGGCAGCTGTCCTGCACTCGTCTTTTGCCCCTTCCGAAGGGTCAAATGGTCCCTTACCCCTTTGGAAAAATCTTCCGACCCTTACTTTTTTGAAGAGTCATTTGTCCTTTTTGGTATCCAAAGGGTCTTCTAGCTCTTGGGTGTTTTGAAGAGGTTTTACCCTCTTCTTTCCACGTGTATCCTTTGCTGGAGGGGGTTCAGCAATTCTTATTCTCCCTATGCCCAACCTTACTCATTTTCCAAACTCTAGTTCTGTTTGGGTAGAGCAGCTTGTGCATATCTTATTCGTCCATTGCCCAAAATGGGCCATGTTACAATATTTTCGATGAGTTTGTTTACTCACCGGTATCTTGTTTTGCAAAAGAAGCTCTCTCTTTTCTTCGAAAGCTCTTTCCGCGAATATTGTCTTCTTTCCTGTTAATGTGTTTAATAAAAAAGACCCATTCATAGACTTGTGTTCGAGCTTGAATGGGTACTTCACCTGATCCATGGCTTGAATGCATGCATACAAACCTCTCGCTCTTCGCGTCGAGATTTGATCCTCGGAGTAAGTAGAAACCAGGACTGGTTCCTTTTCAGAAGACTCTTTGATTTTATTTGATGCCCCAACATCTGGTTTTCTTAGCTTGATAAAGTGAAAGGCCTCGTGGTTGCCTTTCCCCAGTGGTTCTGGAGCTGCACTGGTGAAGTAGAGTTCCAATACATCTCCTCTAGACAACGTCGCATTGTTTTCCCATGACTTCACAACTACTTTTCCTAGCCAGTCTGGCAGTTTCGAAAGCTCTGGGAAACTTGGTGCAACAGTATATATTGAGGCTAAAGTCCCAAAATTATACCACTGTTTTACATCGTTCGGATTTGAGCATTCTCTCATCCAAATTCGGGGGTATTCCCCTGATATATCTATCTGGCATTTTTCTGGACAGATCCCTTGCCTGGTATTTAATTTTTCCCAACTAGCTTGGTATTCTTACCAATGAGAAAAATCAAATATGTTAATACCAACCTTAGGTGCTCGTCATTGGTCTAAGGCTGATCTCTTTCTCTTTAACCCCAGAGGTGCTGGGTTGACTCGATGACTCTAGATGTGCCTCCAAAGCCTCGATTTTTCCTTGGACTAGTCTTCGTTTGGAAGTTCCAATCCAAGACTTGTGCTAAGGGTACTTGAATCCCTTGCTCCTGGTTTAGAGCCCCGTTCTCAACTACTTTCCTTTTGTTGATTGCTATCAACAACCCAGAGGAGTGGCTCTCGTATTTTCTTAAATAGATCCGCATTGTTGTGGATACAATCTCGTATGTGGTTGGACACTTTGGTCCAATCGATCTCTTGTACTTTTTCGGCAAGCCCAGCATTGAGCACCAGGTTCTCAAATTCCCTTTTGAGCAACTCAAGGTTGTCCATCAGGTGTCTTGAAGCGATCAAGATGGAGTCTATCTCACCTCCCTCCATCTCACGTCAGAAAATCTGCTAAAACATTATCAACAGATTTAATAATGATAATATTAAAATCATAATATTAACATTCACCTTGCCATCTTAAAAGTCTAGTTTTTTCTGGTTTAGATTCAATTTTATTTTTCAAAAAGGCTTTGACACTTGTGTTATCGATTTTAAGGATGAATTTCTTCGCAAGAAGAAATAACGGCCATTTTTTGAACGCTTTCCACACTGCAAAGAACTCCTTCTCATTAATATGCCATCTCTTTGCCTCGTTCTCCGCAAAGAGTCCACTACAGTATCTGTATGACACTTCTCCTTTGGATGTGGACTTCGTAAGAACTGCTGCACACCAATGGTCATTGGCATCTGTATATAGTACCAGATCATCCTCGTCATTAGGAATGACCAACTTTTGGAGCTTCTTGCAAACCTTCTTTAATTTTTTAACCATTTCTCGATATGATTCCTCCCATTTGAACTCAGCATCTTTTTTCAACAGAGGGCTAAACACCTTTCTGTATTGCGCTGATTGTTAATGAACATTCCAGCAAAGTTGATAACTCTTAAGAAACTTTGGAGTTATTTTTTGTCCTTGAGATCTTCAGGAAATCCTTGAACCTTTTCTACAATGTGTGGTTGTAGAATAATTCCTGACTCACCAATCTCTATTCCAAGAAACTCGATCTGTCTTGTTGCAATTAGTGCCTTCTTTTCAGAAAGCACTAATCCTTCCTTGTGACATACTTCTGAAAATACTTCCAGATGCGCTAAATGATCCTTCATGTTCTTTGAGGCTATGAGGATGTCATCCACATAAACAAACATGAATGAGAAATAATCTTTGAAAAGATTATCCATCTTCCTTTGGTATATCTGGGGTGCATTGTCCTTAGTCGCATTTCTAGTAAAATATTTTAGAGTAAGAGACTCTATCGTTGTTGTACACGTGTGACGAAGCAACAAAATTTATAAGTATGTCGTCCCAAAGTAAAGTAAACTCATGATTATATCCGGATTTGTCATTGATTTATGCTTTGTAAGAATGACAAGATTGTAGGTTTGGTATTTAGACTACTTAATATTATAATCAATTAACTAAGAATTCAACTAACAACTAAATGTATCAAATATCGAACAAGTGATAAGATGAATAGAATGTAGATAGAATTCACTTAAGAAGAGAGCAAGGCTAATCATATTCATGGTTAAGAATCTAGCTAGATATGCATAACTCTTGATAATGAACTTCATTAATTGTGGACTAAAAGCAATCATGTTTTTACCCCTAATCCCTATGGCCAAGGCAATTAGATTCTTGACTCTTTGACAAGTCTAAATCTCCTAGGATTGTTCTTACTCTCAATTCCCTTAAGGTACTATGGTCAAAAGTTTATTTTTTTCACTCAATTTCTTAAGTGTCCCCATATGAATGTTCTAAGCAAGAAGGGTATGGTTTACCTCCCCTCACACTAACATGCATGCCCATCTTAATATATGATTCAATTAAACACCTAATCATAATATTGGAATGGTCATCCTAACACTATGAATAGAGGATTTAATCACACAAGAATTGAAATGAAACATGATTCATTAATCATAAAATGAAGTCCAAAATAACCCAATTCAACATCTCAAATCCTACATATTTAGCATTCTTCTCAACCAATCATATGATTAGCCCTACTATAGGACTAGCCACTATACATTGTGTTTAGATCAATACATTCAAAGGCTTGCTCCATTTGAGCCAAAATAAGAAGAAAATCAACAATTAGAAAGTAGATTGGCTTCCCTTTTGTGGAGGTAACCTTCATTCTCTCCAAAATGCTAACTTCTTCAATCATTGATGCTTTGCTCTCTTTAAGTGATGGAAGGATGGATGGATGGATGGATGGATTGTTGAAAACCAAGTTGATTGGATGGATGAATTGAAGGGTGGAAGAAATGAATCGGATGGAGTGTGTAAAATTGTGATGAGAAAGTGTGTGTGTTGATCTCCAAAATAACTATCAAATGAGGCTCCCTCTTTAATTTTCGCACCAATTATGCATTTATACCCCTTGGGGACCTTCTAGAAGCTTCTGAAATTTTCGTGGCTTTTTCCATTTTTACCCAACTCTACTCGAGTAGCCAACTCGAGCTACTGCCTGTCAAGTCGAGTTGAGTGGCTCTGCAAACTGAATAGTTTTTCAACGCCTGCTCGACTCGAGTTGCAAGTCGAGTTACGTCTTGCAACTGAGTTAGCTCACTGGATGATTTTGGACACTGCTCTGCCCAAACTCGACTCGAGTAAGATAACTCGAGCTCTCACCTGCCTACTCGTGTCAGAAGCTAAACTTTTCTTAGCACCTAACTCGACTTGAGTTGCAAGTCGAGTTGGATCTTGCAATTCAAGTTGAGCTATTGGACAATTCCTGCATTTACTCGAGCTGCAACTCGACTCGAGTTGCAAGTCGAGTAAGACCATGTAACTCAAGTTGGGTATGTATTTTTCAGTTCATTTCAGCTCTCGACTTCGTTTTGCTCTATTTTTTACCTGTTTCACATACAATTAAGCTCATTTCCACACATTTATCAACCTGTACACATTTCTCTAATTAACACAAAACTCCACCAAAAGTTACACAAATATGGGTAAAAACATACGAAAATTCACAAATAATGACACTAACACCTAGGTGAAAATGATGATGATCATGCATTCGCCAAGCCCATAGGCATGACTTTCCAGATATAATGTCCTTGTGGTGTGGAGAAGGCTGTAAACTTTTTGCTACCTTCCTCAATCATAGTCTGGTAGAATCCCGATTTGCAATCGAACTTTGAGAATACCTTAGTATTCTTGATACAGTTGACTAAGTGTTCCCTATTTGGTATATAGTATCCATCGAACTCCAAGATGTTGTTGATCCCTATGTAGTTGATTATAAGTCTTGGCTTTTCCCGCTTGACATCTCCATGATTTCAAACTAGAAATCCTGGACTGTTATATGGAGATACCCTGGGGATATCAACTTAAGGTCTAGAAGTTCCTTAAGTATTTGCTGCATATCCTTACGATCCTCTTGGTTCATTAAGATAGGCTTGTATCTTATGAACTCATGCTCCTTTCCTTCTTCAACTTTGAGCGAGGCTTTGAGCTCGTTTTTGTTCCACCAGGCTAGAGGATCCTCGTTGAAGTTTCTCTGTATATTCTTCTTGACGAACTCCAAAAATGTATGTTCTTCGGTCGTGACGTCTTTCTATAGGCTTTCTCCCAAGCTTGCTGATGAGTGTGTTAATTCACGAATCTTGCACCTGGATTTATGCTATTATGGAGTGTTTGAAGGTTGAAATCGGTTGTAAGCCGATATATATTGTGAAAAGGCATGAATCAGGTGTTGTTGGAGCTATTTGAGTGGTTTTTTAAAGAAAATTGGAGTGGAAGTATTGAAAATTGAAGAAAGGAAGTCGAAGCCATCCGATTGGGCAAAGTAGGAGTGCAATTCGACCTGAAGGAGATCAATTTGACCAGCCCTTCAGGTCGAATTGGCAGCACACATGTACAGAAGGTGGATTCGACTACGATAGGGGAATTCGACCTGGGCATCAGGTCGAATCGAGGTCGAATCGATTGGCGGAGATGCCGATTCAACCTTGTCACTCTAATTCGACCAGGGCAATTGGTCGAATCGAGCACCTAGGACTTACAGTGTGTTGATTCGACCTGTAATTCGACTTGTGATGGTCAATTCAACCTGTTGCTGAAGTCGAATCGATGCTCGGGAACTTACCATATCTGTATTTTTACACCATTAATGCGTGTGATCACTTAAAAAGCCCATGCCAAGCCCATGAGACATGATGAAAAGTATAAAAGAAGGCTTATGCAGCGGTAAAGATCCATCAATCGAACATACAAGAAGACAAGGAGACATAGAGTTGAGAGGAGATTGATCGTCCATCATCCGAAGGGGCTGTGATAGAGTTCCGCTGGAGATTCAAGTAAGATCGGTCCAACTAACCATGATTATTCTTAGATCAATCATGGGCTAGAGCCGCTTCGGTAGTTCTCTGGTTATGAAGGTTTCATGAGTTAATTTATCTTTCGTGTGTAAAATTACGTACAACACTACTTGTGATTTATTTAATATAAGATTGCACATTTTTAATCCATACTCACGGTCGTTTTGTGCATCAATAATTGTTGTGTAGAGTCTGAATACATAACTTGGTTATTGGTTGAGTGCGTTCACTGCTGAGCAGGGTTTTATGTTATAATTCTAAGTAAAGGGATTCCAAAGTCTTATTAGAACTATCTTATATGAATACTTGTTAATTGAATCATATTCGGGTTAATAAGTAGGATAAAGAGTATAACTTTATAGTACTTATAAAGGAAGATCATATCGGGTTAGAGTACTAAGTGCACGGGAAATAATTGATACTGATAGTACCTAGAAAGGGGGATGAATTATATCTCTTGCTTTGAGGATATTCACACGTGTCATACACATATTTACTTATGTCTATAGAGTGAATTTGTATGGTTTAGTGATGCATCCATAAACCACAAGGTAGAGTTGGACACCGTCACATGAAAGTATGAATTAATAAGTAGAACTGGATTACCTAACGAACTACCTACTATCTTACTTGATCACAACCTCCTATCTTTTCTTCTTGTTATTTTTATTTGCTATTTCAATTAATAGTTGTTACTCAATTTCAATATCAAAACTATTATAATTACCAGCATAGTCATAATTTACTAGAACATAATTAAATTGATATTTATCCGTCCCTTGAGTTCGATATATAACTTGGTCACCTTTGAAACTACGATTGATATCCTTCATACTTGAGGATTAAATTGTGTGTTGAGAAAACGCCTATCAAGTTTTTGGCGCCATTGCCGGGGATGGCTTAAAATATCTTTTTGTTATTTCTAGTTTTATTAGGACTATTTTAATTCTTGTTTTACTATTTTACTCTTATTCATTTTAGGTGTATGCTCAAAAGATCAAAGAAAGGTGAATTAGAGCCATATAATCCTGAGATCGGAGCATCATCGAGGAAGAAAAAGAAGAAGAAGGCTGCAACCGAAGTTAATTTGGAAGCAGAAGAAGTCGACATGGCAGTGAATCCGGATAATCTGTCCATTCGTGAAGTCTTCAAGAATAACGGGGCTGGACACTTTGGGCTTCTAGGAGCAAGGGGGTAATGCAGATTTTGATCTTCACCCCGCTCTTATTAGCATAATAGAAAGGAACTCCTTTCAGGAGGGACTTTCGAGGATCCGCAGCAGCATCTAAACAAGTTCTTGGGCTATGCAAGTACTAAAAAAGATGCAGGGGAATATGAAGATGCTCGAAAGATACTCTTGTTTAAATTCTCGCTTACTGAAAAGGCGAGAGATTGGTACGACACTATTAACGTAGCTGAATGCACTACTTGGGAGCAATTGAAGTTGATGTTCTTGGAAAGATACATGCCACCTTCAAAGGTATTCAAGATGAAGCAAGACATTAACCAATTTGCTATCGGTGGTGGAGAGAAGTTTCATGAAGCTTGGGACAGATTCAAGGACATGCTTCGTAAGTGTCCACAACATAGGCTATCTAAAGCTCAATATATCAGTATATTCTACAGTGGATTGGACTGTGATTCTCGTGTGTTATTGGATGCTTCTTCTAATGGAGCATTGCTTACTAAATCATCCGTAGAGGCCGAGAAACTTTTTGAAGATATTTCGATGAACTCAAGAGATTGGTTAACTGATAGAGTGAGAGGCACTTACGTCCTTCGAAAGGTGGCTAAGGTTGAACATGCTATGGTGAAAATAAATAGAAAAGATGAGATCGTCTCTAGCTTATCGAGTATCAACAAGCTACTTGAGTCCCAACAAAAGCAAATCAGTGATATATCTCAGAGCGTACCAATCATGTAGCAGAAAGTTACTAATGATGGAACGATCCAAGAGGAGATGAAAAAAGCAAACTATGCCATGGGCTAAAGTATTCAAGGAACGAGGTATCAAAATCAAGGCAACCGGAATTATCAGGGAAACTACAACAATCGTGGTCCTCCGGGTAATTATCAACAGCCTAGGAGGCCGGAGTTTTCATGGAGTAATCCCAACAATGCAATTCAACCTCCGACAGGTGTTGATCTGGGTGTGAAAGAGGAAGAAGTAAAGCCTTGTTTCGAGGATATGGTGAAAAGGTACATGGCTAGGAATGATGCTAGAGTGGATCGTCTTGAGGCCAAGTTAGAGAAGAAGATTGATGCAAACCATAAGAATTTGACTACACAAGTGAAGGACCTTACATTGTTGATGGGGGAGATGGCAAAAAGTGTTAACAAGCTCACTCAAACTATTGAAAAAGGGAAGCTCCTGTCGTAAAGTATTGAGAACTCAAAGTCCTGCAACGCCATCACATTGAGGTCTGGAACACAATACGAGGGACCGATGAGGCCGGAATTGACATTGGACAAGTCGAGGGCTTAATTCGACCCTAATTTGACCAACATCATAGGTCGAATTCAACAGGGAAGGTCGAATTGGACGACTAGATGTGATTTGGAAGCATCAGAGCCTCGATTCGACCAAAACCAATTTAATTCGACCTGGGGGCCAGGTCGAATCTACCCTTCTGGAGCACTCTGTTTTATCAGAAGCCCGATTCGACCAGCAACAGTTCAATTTGTCCAGACCTTCAGGTCGAATTGAGGTCGAATCGAAGGGCAGAAATCTTATAGTGAGCCGATTCGACCAGGGGGACTTCAATTCGACCAGACCTTCAGGTCGAATCTAGGTCGAATCGAAGATACAGGGTGAAAATCGTGTTCTAGGTGCGTAATTCGACCACTACATGCCCAATTTGACTAGAGCACCTAGTCAAATCCAGGTCGAATCACCCCATACTGCACCTATTTCTTCACCGAACATTCCTCGTGATGTGAACATTACTCCATTGGTTCCGAATGAGCAAAATACTGAGATCATAGCAGAGAAGAAGTGAGAAAGAGCCAAGTGGTTGAGAGTCAAAAAGGATAAAATAGAGAAGGTCGAGCGTGATGAATGGGGTATCCCCAAAATAAAGATACCTCCGCCATTTCCTTATAAGCTGGTTAAAAAGGGATTGGAAGAGAAGTTCAAGAAGTTTTCTAATATCATCAATAAGATAAGCTTGAGTATTCCTTTCTCTGAGGAAATATTGGAGATGTCGTACTATGCCCGATTCCTTAAGGATATATTGTTGAAAAAGAGAAGCTTGAATGGAGTTGAGACGGTGAACTTATCTGAAAATTACGGCTCGATTATCCAAAGAAAGCTACCACAGAAGATGAAGGATCTGGGAAGTTTCACTATCATGTGTGAGATTGGAAAAGAGCTGGCGCGACGAGCCTTGTGCGATCTTGGGGAAAGCATCAATTTGATGCCATTGTCTATCTTTCAAAGGCTTGGTTTAGGGAAGTTATCTCCTACAATAGTTGCTCTACAATTGGCGGACAGTTCGATGATGTTTTCAAAAGGTATCATTGAAGACGTTCCTATCGAAGTGGAGAAACTAGTCTTTCCTGTGGATTTTCTTGTACTTGAGATGGAAGATGACAAGGATAATATCCCTCTTATCTTGGGGAGACCTTTTCTTGCTACTGCTGGGGCCATGATTGATGTTAAGAAGGGGGATCTTAGGTTGCGGATAGATAAAGAAGAGGTCCTATTCAATCTTGAGAAAGCAATGAAGATGCCTATGGAGTCACAATGTCATAGTATTGATGTGGTGGAGGAGATTGTGAAGGAAGACATGCCTTTGATTCTATCGAAAGATCATCTTGAGACATGTTTGGCGGAATCTGTTACTTTTTTCACTACGGAGCTTGATGGTCTCTCCAATGATGCATGTATTGACTATCTTGAGAAGTTACTTATATTAGGTGATGCCAGGGATGAACAGATAAGGAAGACCATTGCTGACATGGTGAATCAGAAGTCCACTATTAAGGAGGAAATGAAGCCTGCTGCTAAGGAAGAGAAGCATGAGAGCAAGATAATTAAAGTGGTAGAGGAGATCACAGGACCAAGTGTATCTCTTACTTTTCATACTACTAACTCTAATGTGATATTTGATAATCTTTTGGTTGCAGGAAAGATAGATGATCCATATCTGAAGCCTCCGAACATACCTCCGGATTTTTATTCTTATATTGGTGTTGAAAATTCTAACTTGTTTGATCCTTGTTTTACTACTCAAGTTGAGCCTACAATTGAGTGGAGGATTGACAAGAAGGAATCAAACCAGTCATGGGAGGAAAAAAATTCAAAAAGTTCTATTTTAGTTACAAAGAAGAGTGAGATGATTGGTGCAGAAAATAAAAGAGGAAAGAAGTACTTGAAGGTAAGAATGCGAGAGGATTGTCCTCAGATCCAGTAGTAGAGGTACCGTCGTGACTCTCCGACGTTAAACAAGAGCGTCTGTTGGGGGTTTTTCCCTCCCATTTTGTTGCTTTATTTCATTGGTGTGAGTAAGAAATTTTTATATTTGAAGTGCTTCCTTATCGGCAATTACATCTCTTTGCAAACTTAGTTTCGACTATAGTTTCTACTAAGTTTGGGGGGGTGTGATGTACTTACCTCAATAAGCACCGATAGTATAATCTTTTCTTTGTAACGTTTGTTAGGGGAGTTGTTTTTTGCGGCATAATTAAACTTTAATCGGTTTTTATGTGTCGATTTTTTGCAACTTGCCTAATATTTAGTAGTATTTTGTTCCGTGTTTTGTGTCATTTGCGGAGTTACTCATGAATGTTGAGTTTTAGGATAGATTATGATGCATGAGCTGGGATTTATAGAGATGCTTGTATGATTGATTTGATATATGGGACTCATGGATTTTTGTGCATTCATATGTTCATATGTTAATTTTCATTGACGAGAAGCATGTATAATTTGATAAGTATGTAGAGTTCTTGTGAAAATTGATATTGATTATATGCTATGAGGAGTACTTAGGATTCTATTTACCCATGTGAGGATTTGAGCATTTTAATCATGCTTGATCATGATAGTTTATTCTTGAGAGAGTCATTCATATGAACGTATTCTAGAACTTGGCTTGGAGTCTTGTGTGAGACTTACAATTGGTGAATTGTTAGGATATGATCTTAGGCCATTCTTGATTATTTGAGTTACTTAGCCAAATTTTACATTCCCATTGAATATGTATACCTTTGGTAGCCCCGTTTGAGCCTTAAAAGCTTTTTCCTTGGCGAGCCTAATAAAAGAGCCTTATTTAACCTTTACTTGAGCTTTGTTGAATACCCTATTCATTAGTAGAGAGTTGAGGTGAATAAGTGTTGTGAGAAGAAGAAAGAAGATAGAATGATGGTTAAGCGAAATAGAAAGAAGAAGTGTATAGTTAAATCTTGTTTAGGGGTAGTTCCTGAAACTGGTACTCCGATTGTTGTTTAAAAAGGGTAGTGCCTACAACCGGTACCCGAGTTACTAAAAGAAGAATGATGTTGATGCAAGGAAGAGAAGGAAATTAAAAAATTGCAAGTGCAAGAGAAGAAATTGGAGGAGAATATGAGCCGAAAGAAGAAAGCGAGCACCTCCAAGGTAACTCTCTACTAGTGTTTGAGTTACTTATCTAAATTTTCCTACCCTTTCCAAAGAGCTAATATTACAACCCAAAAACAAGTCCTTTGAGATCCTAGTAATGAGTTGATTGTGAGTTGATTTTTGAGACCCTTACCAAGCTTATGGTTACGCGTGAGTATGGATTGAATATGAGCGTATACACTAACCTGTTAAGTGCAACTAGCGCTTGAGTGAGAGAGTAAACACTTATCTTGTGAGCTTGATGACTTAGTACTCCGAATGGTCATATGATTGAGTGATGTTTTGCATGAATGATATGTATGATGCAAGAAATACTTATTTTTAATTGATAAAATTGCATGTGCAATATGTGTTGTACTTAGTGATCTCGTGAATTATACATGACTCCTTGGTTTGATTGCGTTGTCTCGGGACGAGCAACATGTAAGTTTGGGGGTTTGATGAGTGTGTTAATTCATGAATCTTGCGCCTAGATTTGTGCTATTATGAAGTGTTTGAAGGTTGCAATCAGTTGTAAACCGATATATATTGTGAAAAGGCATGAATCAGGTGTTGTTGGAGCTATTTGAGTGGTTTTTCGAAGGAAATCAGAGTGGAAGTATTGAAAACTGAAGAAAGGAAGTCAAAGCCATCTGATTGGGCAAAGCAGGAGTGCGATTCAACCTGAAGGAGATCAATTCGACCAGCCCTTCAGGTCGAATTGGCAACACACATGTACAGAAGGTGGATTCGACCACTATATGGGAATTCGACCTGGGCATCAGGTCGACTCGAGGTTGAATCGATTGGCGGAGATGCCGATTCGACCTTGTCACTTCAATTTGACCAGGGCAGTTGGTCGAATCGAGCACCTGAGACTTACTGTATGTTGATTTGACCTGCAATTTGACTTGTGATGGTCAATTCGACCTGTTACTGAAGTCGAATCGATGCAAGAGAACTTACCATATCTGTATTTTTACACCATCAATGCGTGTGATCACTTAAAAAGCCCATGCCAAGCCCATGAGATGTGATGACAAGTATAAAAGAAGGCTTATGCAGCAGTAGAGATCCATCTATCGAACATACAAGAAGACAAGAAGACGTAGAGTTGAGAGAAGATCGATCATCCATCATCTGGAGGGGCTGTGACAGAGTTCCACTGGAGATTCAAGTAAGATCGGTCCAACTAACTATGATTGTTCTTAGATCAATCATGGGCTAGAGCCACTTCGGTAGTTCTAGGGTTATGAAGGTTTCATGAGTTAATTTGTCTTTCATGTGTAAACTCCGTACAACACTACTTGTGGTTTATTTAATATAAGATTGCGCATTTTCAATCCATACTCACAGTCGTTTTGTGCATCAATAATTGTTGTGTAGAGTCTGAATACATAACTTGATTATTGGTTGAGTGCGTTCACTGCTGAGCAGGGTTTTATGTTATAATTCTAAGTGAAGGGATTCCGAAGTCTTATTAGAACTATATTATATGAATACTTGTTAATTGAATCATATTCGGGTTAATAAGTAGGATAAAGAGTATAACTTCATAGTACCTATAAAGGGAGATCATATCGGGTTAGAGTACTAAGTGCACGGGAAATAATTGATACTGATAGTACCTAGAAAGGGGGGTGGATTATTTCTCTTGCTCCGAGGATATTCACACGTGTCATACGCCTATTTACTTGTGTCTATAGAGTGACTTTGCATGGTTTAGTGATGCATTCATAAACCACAAGGCAGAGTCGGATACCATCACACAAAAGTATGAATTAATAAGTGGAACTGGATTACCTGACGAACTACCTACTATCTTACTTGATCACAACCTCCTATCTCTTCTTCTTGTTATTTTTATTTGCTATTTCAATTAATAGTTGTTGCTCAATTTCAATATCAAAACTATTATAATTACCAGCATAGTCATAATTTACTAGAACATAATTAAATTGATATTTATACGTCCCTTGGGTTCAATATATAACTTGGTCACCTTCGAAACTAAGACTGATATCCTTCATACTTGAGGATTAAATTGTATGTTGAGAAAACGCCTATCACTTTCTTTGAGAAGGTGGATTGTATTTTCCTTTAGTTTCTCTATCTTCCATCCTCCTCTAGTCTTGGTTCTCATATAAAGGACTGCTTCACCATATCTCCTTCGATCATTCATCTTTGGATGACTAAGTTTTCCTTCATCACCACGCTTGCTACGAAATGGAATTGGCATTTTCTTTGGAATGCATTACACAGTCTTGGTGCAATAATCTTATGTTCACAAAGGGTTGTGAAAATAAGCCTCCTTGTTGCATTTTCTTGGGTAAAATGCTTGAATGTTTGTAGGAAATTATTTCCTAACAAAATATCAGTTTTGGTGTCATAAAAATATATCGGTGCAGTTTTCACCTTGTACCATTGGATACGATCCGCTCCTCCGATCATAATTTCTGCTTTTCTGACTCCTCTTTTAAGGATAGCACCCTTTGAGAGAAATCTTTTCCTAGTACCGTTGGCAAGTCTTCGCCTGAGCCTTTAGGAAAGACTCATTCTTTTGCTGTGCAGATGCCGGCTCCTGAATCGATATATGCTGCAAAATATTCTACACGGTGCTATTTATATATCATCCTTACGGTGATATATATCAAGAATGGGTAGTCATGGGTAGGTCAGAGCTTATAATTCACCCTTGGTTGTGAACTTTTCTGGCTCCTGGACTACTTTCATGATCGGTTTTCTTCCCCATCTTTCACTGATCATTCTATCTTTTTGGAAAGAAATCATTCTCTGCTTGAATCTGAGGCTGTCCTGCCTACTCCAGATTGGCTTGTCCTTGATTCACAAATCCATGTCGTGGATTGGCGATAACTCAATTATTTCTGGTCTAGTTGCGCATGCAACCATTTCGAACACTTTGGTATCTCAATATACTCCTTCATTTGGAATAAATTTGAATAATGAGTGTTGGATAGAGCATATGAGATACTATAGGTAATAGAGTACGGTCTGTTCCCTTCTTTCATCAAATCTTTATTTTTGAAATCTTGATGAAGGGTGAGTGCTCTACTGAAATCTTTGTCCGCCAGATTATAGGCAATCCTTGGGTAGATGTAGGATGCCACCTTGCCTGCGTACAAGTTTCCTGAGATTCCTCCCAGGCATGCCTCTCTTGTATTCTTGATCCTCTTATCAAAGATTGCAATATCGATTGGTGTATCGATACCTTCTTTGAAAGTTGCTTTGATGAGGATCCAAATTGCTCCGATATGGATCCAAGATATGGTCTTAGCCACTCCTTCCTTGAGTTTACTAAGTTTTCTTTTGATTTCATCAATAGTAACTAGTTGCATTTCCATCACATTTCCCGTGAGCTCTATTGGGATGGCAATATCCCCATCGGTCACCTTATGTATGATGTTGTGCTTTCTCTTTTTGAAGCTGAGAATCATCCCACGTTGAATCTATCGTATAGATTGAGCCTTGGGTCCTCTCTCATGATTCTCATAAGAGTCTTATGAGAAATGGATGCTTGGAAAAAGAATACAGACATGTCCTCTTGCATCTCTTGTCTGAAATTTTCTTCTTCACTCCGACTTATCTTCAGAGGATTCGTCCTGACTGAAGAACTCTTCTTCATAGATGCTCTCGTCTGAGGGTATATCATCAAACTGATATACCTGTACTAGATCTTGGAAGTAAACAGCTTCCTCTATTTCTGGAGTGGTTTCGAACTGTCGCACTCTTCGCTTCTGGTTTTCTGGGCAATCAGGTGAGATATGGCCTTTCGCTCCACACGTGTAGCAATTACAATCTTTGAATCTTTTATTGGCTCATGTGGCTGCTCTCCGGAATATTTTTCTTGTGGGAGTTCTTCCTGTGCTCTTCTGGTCTGACCCTGAGGATGAGGCTTGACTTCTTGAACTCCATCTTGATGGTCCAGATCTTTGCCCTGATTTATAGCTTCGAGCGTTCTATTTAGACCAAAAGGATCTTGGTCTTCTGGACCTCCATCCTCCGTTCCTTTGAGTGTAAGGATAATTTTCCTTTATCTTTTTCTGTTTTCTTGGACTTCTACCAATGATGGTTGGAAGATCGTTACTCTCGCAACATAATGGTACTGTCTTGTTGATACCACTTAATTTCTTATAGTTCTTGTGTAGTGATGCTTGATGACACCACTTGCAATCTTGGCTTTGAAGAAAGACATCCTCTTTGATTCTTAAATCCAGCTCGCATGGTTCATATTTTTTTATTAGTATTTTCCTCCATGGACTTGGAATCTTGGCAAAGAATAGGTGGAATACTTCTTCCTCCTTGATCTTCGATTTCCATCTATACTCTGTGAAGAGTTTGATGTACTCGTCTATGTGACAGATGTCAAGTAGTTCCAGGCTGTATAGGGCATTCATATACTTCTTCTTCTTTTTTTCTTCTATTCCTTCGAAGTAGCCTACCCCGATGAAGTGGATCTTGAAGATTTTGGCTATGCGATCAACAATATTGTCTAGGTCTTCGCCTTCCATGGCCTCCTTCTTGACTTCGTCTGAGAGTACATCCCAAGCGTATTTTACTGATTCTTCTAGGCTCATAGTTAGGAATCTTATGAAACCTTCTTTGTCCAGCTCCAGTGCACCTCCTGCAATCTTCATTGCATTTGTCCACTCATCGATCAATGTCTCTCTATTCTTGAAGTCTAGAGTGTCGAGGTTTAAGATAAACTCATATGGATTTATCGGTTCAAGGTGAGACCGACCATATGGGGTGTTGTGTAGATTAGATCCTTGAACTCGGCTTGCTCCTATTAACATTCATATCACCTTCATCTTGAAATTTCCTTGATTATAAGATGTCTCTTCTTATCTTACTTTATGGACTCCATGTGTTCTAGAAGTTCCTTCATTTTGGCTCATATCATGAGGAGCCTGAGACTGCTGTTGAGAGTTTGAAGTTTCTCCAACATTCATCTTTAGATCTACAATTGATAGTCCTTGGAAGGACTAATATAGATCCTGTAGATCTACAAGATTCGCTCTTTCCATTTGGGGACGTGGATTCTCCTCGAAGGATAGCGATCATCTTCTTACTCTCTGTCTTTGGTCTTGTAACCTCCGTCGTCTACCCCCTTTGATGTAAAAGGGATTCTATTCTGAAGGTTGGTGGCAACCTTCCTCCTAGTCTTTTCCCGATCACTTTGGTTTCCAGGTGTTCCACTTGATTTATCAGCTTCTTGATGAGGTCAAGTTGTTTGTTCTGCAACGTCTCCACCTTATCCATCTTGAGGCTGATCTCAAATATCATCTTGGACATATTTTGGCAGTATTCTCCAAAGAATTTCACAGTCTTCTGTAATTCTCTAAGATCTTGGTTCATCTTAGAGTTATCTGCCTCGATCTCTTTTCACTCTGTCATTATGACCACCATGAAAAGTGATAGGGCTTGCAGATCTCTCGTGGACCTTGATTTGGTCGTCTTCTCCATTATTCGTGTCTGGGGACCCGTCCATCGATCTCCGTGAAACTTTGGAGTTCCACTATATTCCTTGACACTTCTTTGGAGTATCTTATTTCCATTTAATGACTCTACTCCAAATGTTCTTCCTCAGTGTGATTGACTCGAGCTTCTGCCATTTTTCATCTTCGATCGAGACTATCCCAGAAATGGTCGGCGGCCTTTTCCTTCTTTTCTGCTTGTTGTCTATACAAAATATTGTAGTATTATTGTATAGAGCTACTCGTTTCATCATATCCAACGAGCCAGAAGGCATCATTGCTCCAGTTTTGAACAGGGCTTATAGTCTTGTCACTCTCGGATGTCGAACTTACGTTCGGATCCATATTTCTTTGAAACTCTCCTCTCGTTAAGTGTTATGAGTATATAATAATTTTTCATTCATAAATAAATAAACCTAGGGCTCTGATACCATTTTGAAGCGTGAAAATTAAATGAAACTTGAAAAAAAATTGAAGTATAGAGGCTGTGTTGTGAAAGGTGCGTTGTTAAAAGGGGTGTTGTTGATACTTGGCTTGGATATAGCAAATTCTGCCTTTTTCCAGTAAAAATGACCATTTCGGTGCAAATTTTTAGAGTTACGGGACTATTTCAGTAACTTTAACTTTTCTGGGACTAAAAGGGACCATGGGCGAAGTTGTGGGATGAAATCGATATTTATCCCCATTAAAATATTATATCTCTTAATTCACTCCATTTTATAATACCATACTTCTCAATCTCCGCACAAAAAGTAAACATAAAGATTGAAACGAGACGAAGGGAATGCTACATATGAAAAGATTATAAATTTATAATACCCTTACAAAATAAAAATAAAAACTCAAATCTGTATTTCCTAAGACCCAAAATATTTCCGAAAATTCCTATCGAAGTAGATCGTTTGCTCATGATCACCCTTCTAGTACTGTTATCATTTTCCCCGAATCCATGATTTTTGCAGTGTTGCTAGTGTGATTTCCTTTCTCCTTTCAATTGTGGATGAACGAGGGAGAACTGAGAAGTGAAGAGTGTTGAGTGAAATTGATAACCTATGTGAGGCTTGGACCAAAAAGGACTATATTACACTTTATTCTCTTGTGATTGAACTTGTTAATTCCTTATGTCATGAGTTTAATGTTGTAGGATGACTTAGCATAAGTTGTTATTCTTATTGATATTGATGTGTTATTACTTATATTCATTAGGTCTTTTCCTATGTGAAAATTTCTCCTCTTGATTTGTCATTTTCGTTGCTCGGGGACGAGCAACACTTTAAGTTTGGGGGATTGATCATCGCTATTTTCACCTAGATTTTGTGTCATTTTTGTGTGTGTTTTCGTCTTTTTATTTCGTATTTTTGTATCTTTTTATATTGTATTTTGGAAAATTGATGATGATGATTTTCATGTCTTTAAATAGGTGATTATGAGGATAAATGGTGATAAAAAGCATGAAGAAAGGAGAAAGTTGAAGAAAATGAAGAATTAGTCAAAATGCATAAAAACACGCCCGTGTTTTTATGCAGTGCCCGTGTTTTTCTGCAGGTGCAAAAACTTACAGAAAGCTGAAAAATTACAAGAAAACACGGGCAGATGCAGGAAAACACGCCCGTGTTTTCTTGCACTTGGCCTAAAATCGTGTTTTACACCTTTGTGCGATTTCCAAGTGTGTTGAGGGGGTATAAATACCCCCAATATCACCACTTGAAGGCAGATTTTTCAAGGGTTTTGGGCTGCACACACTCTTCTCCATCATTCCATCATCCATTTCTCCAATTCCATCCACCAATTCCTCTTGATTTCTCACATTCATCCATCCATTCCACTAATCCACCAATCTAAGAAGGGAAGAACATCAAGGAGTGAAGATTGGAGCATGTTGAAGGAAGAGAAGGCCATCTTAAAAAGGGAAGTCCATCAACCTTTGATTTGTTGTTTTCTTCATTATTTAGCTCAATTGGAGCATGCCATGGATTATATTGATTTTGTAATGATTTATATTGGCTAGTCCTCATGTGAGGCTAGCAATATGATTGGTGAAGGATAATGTAGATTTTGCACACCACATGTTCGATGAATTGACTGTATGAATATTTTCTATCATGAATGCTTATTCTCATTTTATGTATGATTTGTGTGATTAGATTCTCTATTCATAGTGTTAGGATGGTCATTCCAATATTATGTTTAGTGGTTTAATTGAATCATTGATTGCATGAGATGACTATGTTAAGTATGTGGGGAGTTTGGCCATAACCTTCATGTGCTTAGAACCTCATGATAGGACATTATTGATAATTACTTGTGAAAGTGTTTGATATGATGAGGGGAACCAAGCTAATTCTCACTTGACCTTAGAAAGGGAACACTAGGAAAACGTCCCTACCTACTAGAGAAAATTCTTCGTGATAATATCTCTATACCGGTATATTAATATCCGTAAGTACCTATTGGAATAGTGAGGATTGGAAACACTCTTTGAGTGTCCTTAATATCATAACATGAAGATCACCAATGCATGTGTGTGTGTGAGTCTATATATACCTTTTCCATGAATGTTGTTAGCCTTGCATACTTCTTAGATTGTTCACCTTCACCCATCATCCATCTCATTTGTACATGTTCTATCTTTAATTGCTTTCTTAGTTAGATTGTAGTGTAATTCAACCTCTTCTTTATTGATTAGTCCTTCTAGAGTGAAACATTTTTCGAATACGGATACATACACTTTCTCACTTGGGTTCGATATTATAAAATTTGCACTTGGTCACCACGTCTACACACAACGATAGAGTACGCTTACTCTTATCAATTTGTACCAAAATTGAGACTAAGTTCATGGCGCCGCTGCCGGGGAGAAAGGCTTCGGTGTAACGTATTTGGATTTGTTAGCTCTACTTAGGACATTTTTTTTTCTTATTTTTGCTTTTATATTTGTTTTGAAAAATTTGTTCTAACTTGTTCTTCTTGATAGGTACATCAACCTTGAAAGAAGTGGAGAATGAGCAAAACCAAAAATAGCAAGTGTAGAAAAGTTGTAGAAGGTGACTTAAAGAGATGATGAACTTTGACCAATTCTACAATAATGGAGGAAATGGGGGATGGCAACGAGCTTCTAATGAGAATACATGCCAACCATATCAAGGATACACTTACACTCCATCAAGTTCTTACAATAATTTCTTCTCTACAAGCATTCAACCAAGCCTTTCAAACTTTGAGTCTCAAAATGTCTATTCAATGCCTACTTCCAACTTTAATAGTGGACAAGTGTGGAGCATGCGCAATTATCAAATGGGGAATGGAGCGTGTATGCAAAATGGGTATGTTCAAGAGAATTTCCAAGAAGAGTGTCCACCATACGATGAAAGCAGACCTTCCTTACAAGATCAATTAAATCAAATGATGGAAATGCTTGAAGAAAGACGAGAAGAGAGGAAGAAAGAGGAAGAAGAAAATGATAGGAGACTTGAGGCCCTAGAGATTCGAATGAGTCAAATGATAAGTGAACGGAACACTCTTCGCGAAATGGAAAATTTTGATGAGAAGACTGAAGAAGAGTTAGAGGTAGAAGAGTGTTCGGGGGATAATAAAGACTCGAGTGATAAAGAGCTCTTAAAGGCTAAGAAAGAAAAGAAAGAGGTAAATTTGGTTGGAGAAATGTGTGTAGAAGGAAAAGAGGTTGAGCGCAAGTCAAAATGGAGAATGAAGAAGGAAAGAGTGCCGAAAGAAGAAATGTGTGTAGAAAAGTTTGAATGTGATTATTGGGGCATTCCGATTACTCCTTATCCTATTCCTTTTCCTCAAAGATGTGTTAAAGAAGAAAAGATAGAAGAGTTTAAGAGTTACATTGCATTGAAAAAGAAGAAGATGGAGGAGAGTAAGGTGAAAAATGAAGAGGTCAAATCTATGCATGAAGAGTATTCCATGAAAGTGGAGGACCTTGGAAAGGATGTAATGCCTTGTGAAATAGAAGGAAAAGGAACTCTTAATGCAAGGTATGACTTGGAGATAATTGAAAATGTGATGCCTTATTCTACTTATAGAAGCCTTGATATGGGGGAACTCAAGCCAACCACAACATGTCTTAAGGGTAAAAATGGATCTTTTATTTTACCTTTTGGAAAGGTTGAAGACGTTGTGGTTAAGGTGAATGAGACGGTCTTCTCGGTTGATTTTGTGGTACTTGGTGTGGAAGTGGAGCCTCGAGTCCCACTTACTCTTGGAAAATATTTCTTTACAACCGAAAGATCTAGTGAAGATGAGGAAAAAGAGAAAGTCTCATGGAGCTCGGAGGATAAAAATGATAGATTATCATGCCATCAAGGAGAAAAGGATGAGTCATATCTTAAGCCCCAAAATGTGCCTCCGGATGAGTTTGAGAAGATTGAACAATCTTATTACTTCGAAGCTTTGATTCCTATTGTGGAAAATTGTGTGAAAATTGAAAAGTCTAATCTTTCTTATGTTGAATTTGATAGGGATGAAGCTTCGGATATTGAATGGAAACTCGACAAAGAAAAAGATTATTTCTCATGCAGGAAAAAGAAGTGTTCGTTCTATGACTCTCAAGAAATGTCAATTCTTGTTAGTAGGAAGGGGGATAAGGTCATAACGGACAAGAAGAGAGCAAAAAGAAAGTTTAAAGTGGAGATGAAGGATGTTGATGCGATGAATTTTTGTGGAGCTTAAAAGTTTAATTATGCGTCCGGCTTGAAGACGTTAAACTTAGTGCTAGATGGGAGGCAACCCATCGTTTATTTTAATGCTTTCATTTAATTGCTTTGATTTAGTTTTCTTGCATTTTTGGTGTGTAGGTTGATTGTGCTCGTGAGAAAAATGTATATTGATGATACGAGAAGTGCTTGATTTGAAGTGTGAAGGTAAATCTCACCACTTCTTGCAAACTTAAAGTTCAAATCTTATTTTACTTTAAGTTTAGGGGGATAGTGCGTGGTGGACATACCTTGAATCGTTGTGATGCATATACTTCTCTACAAGAAGCTTATTGTTGAAAACTACAATGGTAAGTCCCACTATCTTTTGCAAACTTAATTCTCAACTTATTTCGATTTAGGTTTGGGGGGAGAGTGCGTGGTGTGACTCACCACTTGAGTGTACTTATTATGATGATTGAGAGATCTTCTTGTAAAATTGGGTAAATTTTAAAAATTTTCTCATGAGTATTGGTATGATTTTGGATCGTTTGGTTGTGTTGAAGTGCATGCGAGTTCATTTTTTGCTAGCAATTGTTATGCTAATGGTGTTGATGAGTTGTTGAGTATAAATGAAGCGTAGTGGAAGCATGAATTGAGCCCGGAAATTAATGTTGAGATTCGTTGTGCATGCAATTCGGAAGCTCGTGTTAGCCATTTCCACCTCCGGATGCCTTTTTCAGGGAGTTCACTTTACTACTCATCATTTCTAATTTCTTAGCATATACATGATTTTGAAATGAATTTGATTGGATTGGTATGCTACTTCATTTGTTATGTATCTTGGGAGGTTTACTTGCTTTATTTAGGTAGTTTACTTGCTTTAGTTTTTCTTATTTTTGAATAAGGTGGCAAATTCGTGAGCTTACATGTTGGATGATTGAGGATATGTGCTTAATTTTCTCTTGGTGGATGGAATTTTCGTGTATGCATGTTATGTGTTTTTGTATTATTTCTTGTTTGGTGAGTCTTTATTTATGTGTTTTGTTTGTATTTTTATTCTTGTATAGGGTTGTTTGGTGGCTTGTTTTGGGATGTCATGAGTCGTTTTATTGAATATGAGTGATGACATGTTGTTGTGATAAGTGATGACAAATTATGATTAAGAATCTCTACACTTTCAAATTATGACATGTTTTACTTAACTTGTTCAATTTTGAGATAAATGTGGTGTAATAAGTCCTTAAGGTCTGAGCATAAGCTTGGTAGCATTTGAGCCTCAACCGTGCATACATGGTATTTCTTCATGAGTGGATCGGTTGTGTTTGATAAGTTAGAACTTGCTCAAGGACTATAGGAACGAGCCCGATTAGTGGAGATTAATGATATGATCTAAGGCCATCCTTGTCATTTATAGTCATTGCCAAATATTTTCATACCGCGAACATCATCCCTAGTCAACCACTTTGAGCTTATAAGCCTATTTCTTATGAATTTAGCACTTAACAACCCTTGATTACCCACATGAGCCTTATATATGTACCCTTTTGTGTGAGTAATTGAGGAGATGGTGGCTAGAAATGTTTGATGAGATAATAAAAGAAGAAAGAAAATGGTAAACAAGTAAGAAAATTGATGAAAAGAGCACAAGCAAGAATGCACATGCAACCTAAAAACAAGAGAATGAGCAAAGCAACAACAAGATGCTCAAGAAAATAAAAGTTCAAAGAAAGGAAGCATGCATCATGAGGAGCTCGATTCATAGGATAAAGATGATGAAAAGTGCTTGTGACCAACAAAGATAAAAAAGGAAGAAAAGAAGAGTGGAGGAATGGAAGAAAGTAGCTACCTCTTCGATTACTTACACTTGATTAGTTACTATTATCTATATTCTTCCTACCATACCAAAGAGCCTATAATTACATCCTAATTAAAGACCTTTTTGATCATTAATTGAAACTTTGGTGGTTTGTGAATGTAGTCCACGAGCAAGCTTATAGCAAGTCGAGCCAATCGATTGATGAGTGTTGTTACCTTACTTGAAAGAGTGTTGAGTGAAATTGATAACCTATGTGAGGCTTGGACCAAAAAGGACTATATTACACTTTATTCTCTTGTGATTGAACTTGTTAATTCCTTATGTCATGAGTTTAATGTTGTAGGATGACTTAGCATAAGTTGTTATTCTTATTGATATTGATGTGTTATTACTTATATTCATTAGGTCTTTTCCTATGTGAAAATTTCTCCTCTTGATTTGTCATTTTCGTTGCTCGGGGACGAGCAACACTTTAAGTTTGGGGGATTGATCATCGCTATTTTCACCTAGATTTTGTGTCATTTTTGTGTGTGTTTTCGTCTTTTTATTTCGTATTTTTGTATCTTTTTATATTGTATTTTGGAAAATTGATGATGATGATTTTCATGTCTTTAAATAGGTGATTATGAGGATAAATGGTGATAAAAAGCATGAAGAAAGGAGAAAGTTGAAGAAAATGAAGAATTAGTCAAAATGCATAAAAACACGCCCGTGTTTTTATGCAGTGCCCGTGTTTTTCTGCAGGTGCAAAAACTTACAGAAAGCTGAAAAATTACAAGAAAACACGGGCAGATGCAGGAAAACACGCCCGTGTTTTCTTGCACTTGGCCTAAAATCGTGTTTTACACCTTTGTGCGATTTCCAAGTGTGTTGAGGGGGTATAAATACCCCCAATATCACCACTTGAAGGCAGATTTTTCAAGGGTTTTGGGCTGCACACACTCTTCTCCATCATTCCATCATCCATTTCTCCAATTCCATCCACCAATTCCTCTTGATTTCTCACATTCATCCATCCATTCCACTAATCCACCAATCTAAGAAGGGAAGAACATCAAGGAGTGAAGATTGGAGCATGTTGAAGGAAGAGAAGGCCATCTTAAAAAGGGAAGTCCATCAACCTTTGATTTGTTGTTTTCTTCATTATTTAGCTCAATTGGAGCATGCCATGGATTATATTGATTTTGTAATGATTTATATTGGCTAGTCCTCATGTGAGGCTAGCAATATGATTGGTGAAGGATAATGTAGATTTTGCACACCACATGTTCGATGAATTGACTGTATGAATATTTTCTATCATGAATGCTTATTCTCATTTTATGTATGATTTGTGTGATTAGATTCTCTATTCATAGTGTTAGGATGGTCATTCCAATATTATGTTTAGTGGTTTAATTGAATCATTGATTGCATGAGATGACTATGTTAAGTATGTGGGGAGTTTGGCCATAACCTTCATGTGCTTAGAACCTCATGATAGGACATTATTGATAATTACTTGTGAAAGTGTTTGATATGATGAGGGGAACCAAGCTAATTCTCACTTGACCTTAGAAAGGGAACACTAGGAAAACGTCCCTACCTACTAGAGAAAATTCTTCGTGATAATATCTCTATACCTGTATATTAATATCCGTAAGTACCTATTGGAATAGTGAGGATTGGAAACACTCTTTGAGTGTCCTTAATATCATAACATGAAGATCACCAATGCATGTGTGTGTGTGAGTCTATATATACCTTTTCCATGAATGTTGTTAGCCTTGCATACTTCTTAGATTGTTCACCTTCACCCATCATCCATCTCATTTGTACATGTTCTATCTTTAATTGCTTTCTTAGTTAGATTGTAGTGTAATTCAACCTCTTCTTTATTGATTAGTCCTTCTAGAGTGAAACATCTTTCGAATACGGATACATACACTTTCTCCCTTGGGTTCGATATTATAAAATTTGCACTTGGTCACCACGTCTACACACAACGATAGAGTACGCTTACTCTTATCAATTTGTACCAAAATTGAGACTAAGTTCACTTGGCAAACCCGGGTGAGCTAGATCTAACGGGGCACCTGTCCATTTGCCAAATACTGATACTCTGGAAGGTGATCGTTAGATGGATCAGTCTATTATAGGCTCAGTCAATGTCACCGGTGTAGGACATGCATGTCATATATGTTTATATGTTTGATCATTTCAAGTATTCACGTCGATATTGAATTGTGAACTTTAGCACTTGGCGTGTTGAGAAAGAATATTAATGTGCATTTTATCTAGAGTAACGGTGACGGGCTTGGACTGTCTCTCGATGGAGAGCTTAGTTCGAGGAGGATATTGACTACCCACGCGTCTTTTATGTGATAACATGTTGTTTGAACTAATTGTGTTATTCGTAAATGTGAACTAAGGTTTTTATTTTCATTAATAGGTATACTGAGTGAGAAATAGTTATTGTGGGACGAAATATTGGATTTTATGTTATGAACCGCGAGTGAGAATACATGCTTCGTATAAGGGTCGGGGTGACTGGCTTATTACCTCATTGAGCTAGTGGTTTTGCTCGCCCCCATCATTATTTCCTTTTCAGGCTATTGATATTGTTTTGGTTGGTGGTTTGCCTATCGTTTGCTCATCATCCAATCAGTGTTTTGGGTACTTTCTCTTTTATATAAATTGACGGATTCATTGGCGAGATTGTATAGTTTATATTTGGTGACCCCCTTGATGTTCTTTTTGTACCCTCGCGATGTTATATCGTTCATGTATATTTTCTTTAAACTAAGTTACATCGTTATATTTTGTACCTTTGTAAATCCTTGTTGATACTTTATGAGATGATGTCCTCGGGTTGTACCCGTTGTTATCAGTTGTTCAGTTCTACAGGTACTTGATAGCAAGCCTTACGTTTCTATAAACTTTGTGGAGTGGAGTGCACCCATTCTGCGAAATTTATGGTTAACGTGGCGGTTGTCGCGTTCTGTCTGGGGTCGGGGCGTGACAACTTTCTTGGTATAAGAGCCTGGTTTTATGATTCTCATTCTTTTTGAGTCGAGCCAATGGGTCCAACTTTATTTCTATGTCATCCTAAGGTATCGTATTGCCTTGATGTTGACCTTGCATTTTCTTTCCTTTCTTCCTTTCAGTCATTATGGCACCTCCAGTTCGTCGTCGAGATTGAGGACACGCTCCTCGTGATCCTCAGAGTCCTCTACTCTCTTCTGTTCCTCGTGGACCTCGAGGACATGTTTCTTCTGATCATGCCGTTCCTCCGACAGTTACGGACCCTATCAATTCTGAACATAGGGTGCCAGTTTCTCAGGTAGAGCAACCACGGTCCCAGTTGCGGGTTGAGCACATGATGACACCGGAGCAGTACCAATTGTATTATGATCACATTCGAATACATGGTGTTCCACCACCTACAAAGGCTCATACGACTACGACTGTCACTGAAGAGGTTCTTCGTGCTAATGAACCGATTCGACCTACAACTAATGTACCATTTTTTACTCCAGAAATGGCTTTAGGAGGTTCTACTTCTCGAGGTGCACTTTTTATAACTGATTTGGTGAAAGTAGTTAAAAACATGAGGACTTCAAAATTTGACGGTGCAAGAGATGCTTCTAAAGCGGGGGCATGGTTAAAGGAGATTACAGAGACCTTTGACACCTTGATGATTGAAGAATATTATCGTGTGGTCATTGCGACCAAGCTGTTAGGCCCAGATGCACGACGATGGTGGCAGAATCTAAAAGAGACATATTCGATTACTATTACGTGGGTTATCTTTGTGGAACGATTCAAAGATCGATACTTCTCTCAGTACATCAAGGATTAGAAGAGAAAGGAGTTCTTCAACCTCTTTCAAGGCATTATGTCGGTCGTGGAGTACGAAAGAAAATTTCTGGAATTGCGAGAATTTGCTCCTGAGTCATATACGATGAGAGACTTATGCAAGAGATTTGAAGATGGTCTTAATTTAAATATTCGAGATCGCATCAAGTCCGGAGACAAGTACGAGAGTCTTGATGATCTCGTAGAAGAAGCCCTAACGGTAGAAGGTTTAGTTCATGCGAGACATAAGCTTGCAGAACGATCTCAAAAGAAAAGGCAAAGGATCGCATTTCCAGGAAATGTATCGAAGGTGTATAGGGGTGTGGGATCTTCGCGTGGCACACCAAGTTCGGTATCTATTAGTTTTCCTCAACCTCGGGAGCAGTTTAGTAGAGGCAGGAGCAATATCTCGGGATCGGTTGGTGAAAATTGCAAGTGCCAGAATTGCTTAAAATATCACGACGGCCCCTGTAAGGCTCCTCAAGTATGTTTTCAGTGTCGACAGCCGGGGCATATGCGAAGTTCTTGTCCTTAGCTTATGGGAGCGAGCAGTCAGTGTTCTGGTCAGCTTTGTGGTAAACTAACATATTCTACACCCAGAGATACTCGATCTGCAGCTACCAGAGTGCCCGATGCCTCAAGCGGCCCTAGTACTCAATCACATATGCAATGAAGGAAGCAAACTAGAGTATTTCATATTTCCCAGGAAGAGGCTCGCTCAGATCCGAAGGTTGTGACAGGTAATTATAATCTGAGTATTTTCACATGCTAGATCTAACCCCGCCTTGTTATGCCACTTGATTAAGAATAAAATATTCGTAAGAAATTCTATCTTTCTGAATTTTTAAATCACAATCTCACCTAATATTGCTTCTTTAGGCCATGTGTTTGTGGGAGACCATCAGGTCTACGCTTTATTTGACCCAAGTTCTGATAGGTCTTATATTCGGGATGATCTTACTGCGATCTTAGATTATCTTATCTCTCATTTGTCACCTGGAATCATCGTTCATACCCCTCTTGGAGAGCGTCTAATTCATGATTCGGTATTCCTTGGTTGTCCATTGAAGATCAAAGATGTCATTCTAGAGGCTGAATTGATACCATTGCCTTTGATTGATCTTGATGTTATTCTTGACATGGATTGGCTTTCTTCTCATCATGCAATTCTCGACTGCCACGAGAAGCTTGTTATTTTTCGTAGACCAGGATTCTCAGAACTTATTTTTGAAGGTAAACTTCAAACGAGATCCCTCTCTTTTATTTCAATGTTGACTGCGCATAAATTAATGCATAAGGGTTGTGAGGCATTCTTGGCATTTGTCATCCATACTTCTCTTTCTGAAACTAAACTAGATGACATCCCGATCGTGAATGAATTTCCTGATGTCTTTCTCGAAGACTTACCAGGACAACCTCCAAATTGAGAGATTGATTTTTCCATTGATGTACTTTCTGAAATCACACCTATATCGATTACTCCATATCGAATGTCACCTGCTGAGCTCAAGGAACTCCAGACACAACTTGGGGAATTATTGGAGAAGGGGTTCATACGACCTAGCACATCTCCGTGGGGTGCTCCAGTTCTTTTTGTCAAGAAGAAAGATGGTTCACTTCGCCTATGTGTCGACTACCGTCAATTGAACAAGGTGACAATCAAGAACAAATATCCTCTTCCAAGAATCGATGATCTGTTTGATCAATTACAAGGAGCAACTGTGTTCTCAAAAATTGATTTGCGATCTGGTTATCACCAACTCAAGATTAGGGAATCTGATATCCCTAAGTTTGCTTTTCGAACCAGATACGGTCATTTTGAATTCTGTGTTATGCCTTTTGTACTCACAAATGCTCCTGTAGCTTTTATGGATCTTATGAATTGGGTCTTTCGACCGTACTTAGATAAGTTTGTCATCATCTTTATTGATGACATTCTTATTTATTCTAAATCGGACGACGAGCATTCTCATCATCTAAGAATTGCTCTGAACATTCTCAGAGAAAATCAACTTTATGCTAAATTCTCGAAGTGTGAATTTTGGCTTCGTGAGGTAAGCTTTTTGGGTCATCACATTTCTAAATAAGGAATCTACGTCAATCCAGTGAAGATTCAAGCTATACTAGATTGGGAGCGTCCAAAGAACGTGACAGAGATTCGTATTTTTCTAGGATTTGCTGGATATTATCGACGGTTTGTCAAAGAATTTTCATTATTGGCTTCATCTTTGACTAAATTGACTCGGAAAGGGGTAAAATTTGAATGGAGTGAGAATGCGATCACTACAAGAAACTAACAGAATACCGATGGATTTACCGACTGAAAAAAAATCGTCGGTAATTACCGACGGTTTACCGATGAATTACCGACGGATTATTTATTTAATAGGATTTATTTTTAAAAAATTATAAATAAAAATTTTCGACGATTTTTGCGACGGATTACCGACGGAATTAGCGACGAATATTTATTCCGTCGGTAAATTCGTCGGTATTTTGGAGGGAATAAATCCCGGAAGATTACCGACGAATTATATCCGTCGGTAAATATATAAATTTTTATTTAAAGAAAATTAATTAAGTTTTTTAATTTACCGACGGATTTATCCGTCGGTAAACATATTAAATTTTAATTTTTTAAGAAATAATTTTAGTATTTAATTTCCCGACGGAATTTTTCCGTCGGTAAATATATTAAATTTTATTTTTTTAAAAATTAATTTTAGTGTTTAATTTACCGATGGATTTAATCCGTCGATAAATATATCAAATTTTATTTTTAAAAGAATTAATTTTAGTCTTTAATTTACCGACGGATTTTATCCTTCGGTAAATAAAATTAATTTTTTTTATATATTTACCGATGGATTAAATCCGTCGGTAAATATATCAATTTTTATTTTCTTTAAAAAAAATTAATCTTTAATTTACCGACGGAATAAATCCGTCGGTAAATATATCAAATTATATATATAATTTTTAAAAATTAATCTTTATTTATTTATTTATTTATCAGCAAATTTAAATAAAATTAAATTTTATTTATTTATTTTCCGACGGATTTAATCCGTCGGTAAAATAGAACTTTATTTTACTCAAATTATCAAACCTACTCATATTTCAAGGGAGGGGGAGCGGATTTTCTCATTCTATTTTTTTCTCCCCCCTCCCTGATGCCCTAATTTGACTGCCGTCAATAACACCGAGGGGTTTATTCCCTGCGATTTTTAATTTGGACTCATCCCCGAGTTCCATCTCCTTCAAGCTGAAGGCCATCGACGTTCTAGCCTTCGAAGAGCACTTTTTCTTTGGCCATCTACATCCCCCGTGCGATTGGGTTCTCAAATCGGGCCAATGTCCCCTTTCTCACATCGTTATACATATTGGGGATATGGCCCCTGCTTATTTTCTCTCACGGAAGGAACCGCCACTGTGCCGAACAGAAAGCCCCTGGTTCCTTTCAAAATTGCCGCCACACCGGTGAGCGACCTTCCGATGGTCGTTGTTCAATCGACGCGCCGCCTGCCTTCACTTTGTGCGAATATCAGATTTATCTGGCGGTTTTGTATATCTGTTCTAAAATACCTTCTCTTCTGCCCTAATCAATCAATTTTATAAGAATAATTCAGCAAAGACAGCCAAGAAAGAGGGCCAAATCCTCGTCGGGTTTAAATCGTTGTGGAGAGATAAAGGGCACTAGTATTCTCATCACGGCCTCGGCTGCCACTTCCACGGTAGCCCTTTCCTTCCCCACTTCCGCTCTTCCTGGCTTCGTATCTAACGAATGCGCCCGCCCATCAGGTGAATAGCAGGAAATCAAGGGTGTGACCGGAGAAGGGGGAATTTTTTTTCCTAATTTTGATGGTTTGAGGTTCACTGAGAACCTGGTTACAGCTCATAGGTGATGAATATTATATTCTCTGTTAATTATGTCCAAGAAAAAAATTATTAATTTGAGTGAGAGTAAGCAAAAACTTACTGCTTAATCATATATGGTTTCTGTGGAGATCCTGCTTTCTTTTTGTATATGTAGAGATTTTATCTGTAGCGTTTATGATTGTTTTGCTCATGGTTAGTAATAGTCCAAGAATTCCCCGTGAGATTTGACATGAATTTCTAACCTACTGTTACTTGTGTTATGTACTAAAATTTTCTTTTGATAATCCATCTCTGCAATGTTAAAGCCTTCTGAATTCATGGTTTAAACTGTATAGCGATGGAAGAGGAATTCAACTCAGTGAAGAAATTGTTAAACTATTTTAAATGTTCTAAAACACTCTGAAACCTTTGGCACAAAAAAGAAAAAAAATATTTCAAATAGAAAACAAGGTTTAGTTAGTAGTTTACAACCAGAAAAAAAAAAACCCATCTATTTTGCATGTGAAATATGATCCTGTTCAAGGTTTGATTAGCATTCAATTTTGTACTCGAAATGAATCGATTTCTTTTACTTTAGGTTTGCTTAGTACATTTAGTTGGCCTCTGTAATTTGATTGGATGTCAGCAATTACTATTATTATTACATACTAATAACCAACTAAAATATACTAACTTTAAAGTTCACTAACTTTTGTTTTAATAAGCCATCTAGATTTAGGAGAGGATACGGTGATTGTTTTGAAATTCTTGATGATTTTTTTGTTTCGTTCTTAATTTTGATAAAGTTTTTGTTGGATTATGTTTAAGAGTTGGTATAAGGAGCTTTACGTTGTTCACAGGAGTATTCTTATTGTTCTTGTCTCTTATGATTTCAGCAGTTGAAGTTTTATGAACATTTTTCCAGGATGGTCCTTTACGGATAGAGGCCTCTTCTACCGGTTCAAATTAAACAATATCCAAGATTGTTACCATGGTTACTCCTCCCCCTCTCTCTCTTCTGTGCATGTACGTGCTTGATTATTTTTTCCGACTTCTCTTTATTAGTTAGTTAGTGATCTTTAGTCTTCCCCATCTTTAAAATTGGTTAGTGTGTGAATGTTTGAAGTTTTTGATTGCGTAAAGGTTTGAGTGTGGTGTGACCTTTAGTAGTTGATGAGAGTAATTAAAAATATCAGATTTGGAAATTTCAAAATGCATAAGAATATTGAGCAATTAACTGTGAACAGCGGGAGTTTGCTTGTGATCTAGTTTTAGTCTTAAGGTTTGAGTGTGGTGTGATCTTTAGTAGTTGATGAGAGTAATTAAAAATATCACATTTGGAAATTTCAAAATGCATAAGAATATTGAGCAATTAACTGTGGACAGCGGGAGTTTGCTTGTGATCTAGTTTTAGTCTTACGTTGAAGGTCACTGTGATTCAAGCTATATTATAGCCCTCAGACTGAGGATACATGTTAGCATGACTAAGTTTCTAGTCTAAACATTCTTTTCTAGAATTTTAGCCTTAGATTGATGAATCATTTCAATGATACACGTGGCATTCCCTATTACCATAGCTTTATAAATTATATTGTCATCTCATGCAACTTATGGTATAGTTTACATTATAAAGCTTTCTTATACTCATTATGCATTACCTACAAAATCCCCTACATTGGAATTTTCTATATAAATCCTACATGTTTTGACTCCTTGTTTTGAAGGTAGAGGATGCTCAAGGACGAGAAGCCACCTATTCAAAGACTTGCAGATTCTATTAGTATTTTGTCTTATATAAATGTTTGATGACATGTTTTTTTTTGTGTTTCAATTTTTTGTATCATTTGAATTTGAAATTGTGGAGATTATAATTTGAATATTATATTAAATGATAAATTTATGTTGGTATTTTGAATGCTTATTTAATTAAAATGTTAATTTTTTAACAGGTTTTATTATTGAAATTTCAAATATAATAATAAAATAAATATAAATTAAGGACAGATGAATTCGTCGATAAAACAAAAAAAATCATATAAAAATATTTAGAATACCGACGGATTTTTCCGTCGGTAATTTTAGCGACGGATTTTTCCGTCGATAATTTATTATTTTTATGTTTTTGCATTTTAATTTACCGACGGATTTTTTCGTCGTTAATTAGCGACGGAAAATTCCATCGGTAAAATCGTCACTATTTTATGATCTCCGACGAATTGGCAATGAATGATTTCTGACGGATAATTTATTTACCGACGCTCAAAATCCATTGGTAATTAGCGACGGAATTAAATTTTCGTCGATAAAAATTTACCGACCATGATTTTAGCGACAACTCTATTTCCGTCGGTAATTCGTCGGTAAACAGTTTACCGACGGATTTTTCATATTTTACCGATGAAAATTTCCGTCGATAATCTGACAGTTTCTTGTAGTGGATGAAGCATTTCAAGAATTGAAAAGATGACTCGTTTCAGCTCATATTCTTACTTTGCCAGACCCAGCGATTCGAGAATTTACCATTTATAGCGACGTCTCGAGACAAGGATTAGGATGCATTCTCATGCAAGAAGGAAAGGTTATTGCCTACGCTTCAAGGCAATTGAAGAAGAACGAAGAAAATTATCCTACACATGATTTAGAGTTGGCTGCAATCGTCTTTACATTGAAGATCTGGAGGCACTATCTGTATGGTGCAACTTGTCGGGGTTTCACTGATCACAAGAGCTTAAAGTATATCACCACGCAAAAGGAGCTCAACCTCAGGCAAAGGCGATGGATGGAGTTGATTAATGACTATGACTTAGTCATCGATTATCATCCTGGCAAGGCGAACGTTATTGCAGATGCTCTGAGTAGAAAGTCTTCTACCTCACTTGCTTCGATTCAATCTTTTTATCTTCCTATGTTGGAGCAATTTAAATCTTTACACATTTCGCTCGATTGTGAAAAGTCTAATGATTCTGCCTTAATCGCCAAATTCGAGGTTAGACCTACCTTGTTCGAGCAAATTCGAGAAAGACAATCACACGATGTTCATTTACAACAGAAGATGGCGAAGCTAAATCAAGGAAAAGAAACAGAATTTCAAATTCGGGATGATGGACTTCTTACTTTTAAAAATCGTGTTTGTGTTCCATCAGAACTTGATGTTCGTAGAGCTATTCTTGAGGAAGCCCATTCTTCAGCCTATGCTATGCATCCTGGTAGTACCAAAATGTACAGAACACTTCGGGAGCATTATTGGTGGCCAGGTATGAAACGGGACATTGCTGAATTTGTATCAAAGTGCTTATCATGCCAACAGATTAAAGCGGAACACCAAAAACCAGTCGGCATGCTTCAACCACTACCTATTCCTGAGTGGAAATGGGAAAACATCACAATGGATTTTGTTTCTGGTTTACCTCGAACCCAAAAAGGTCATGACTCAATTTGGGTCATTGTCGATCATCTGACGAAATCGGCACATTTCCTTCCAGTGCATACCAATGAATCTTTAGAGAAACTTGCCAAGTTATATGTCGATGAGATCGTGAGATTGCACGGAGTACCAATGTCAATCATATCTGATCGTGATCCAAGATTCACTTCCCGTTTTTGGCCTAGTCTGCAGAAAGCGCTAGGTACAAAATTACTATTTAGTACCTCGTTTCATCCATAGACTGATGGACAGTCAGAGAGAACTATACAGACACTAGAAGACATGCTACGTGCAGTGGTGTTGAATTTGGGAGGTAGCTGGGATAAGTACGTGACTTTGGTGGAGTTTGCTTATAACAACAGTTATCATTCAAGCATTGGAATGCCCCCGTACGAAGCTCTGTATGGCCGAAAGTGCGAACACCGCTCTTTTGGGATGAGGTTGGCGAGAGACAAATCGAACAAGTAGAGCTTATGAAGATGCGAAGGCAAAAATAAAACTTATTCGAGACAGACTTAAGGCAGCGCAAGATCGACAGAAAAGCTACGCAGATAATAGGAGGCGCGATTTGGAGTTTAATGAAGGAGACAAAGTTTTTCTGAAAGTTTTTCCATGGAAGGGCGTGTTGCGATTCCGCCGTCGAGGAAAGTTGAGTCCAAGGTATATTGGCCCGTTCACGATCGTGCAAAGGATTGATCGTGTCGCGTATCAACTTGAGCTACCATCGGAATTGTTGAAGATTCACGATGTCTTCCATGTCTCTATGCTTAGAAAATATGAACCAGATCCTTCGCACGTGCTCAAATATCCCCCAGTTGTATTAAAGAAAAATCTATCGTACGAAGTACAACCTGTTCAAATTGTAGATCGCCGAGAGAAAATGCTTCTAACAAATCCATTTCTATGGTGAGAGTTCTATGGAGAAGTGATCAAATTGAAGAAGAAATATGGGAACCAGAGTCAGTCATGCGTCAACAACATCCAAATCTCTTTTCATCTCTAGGTACGTTTATATTTCGAGGACTAAACTTTTTAGAGGATGGGATACTTTATAATATCTTAGTCCAATTAGATTTTTTTTAGAAAGCCCAAAACCTATTTATTTATTTTTATGGCCCAAAAGGCCAGCCCTATCTTAGCCCAACTAGATTTTTTTTAGAAAGCCCAAACTTATTTATTTATTTATTTTGTGGCCCAAAGTTTCAGCCCACTTAAATGGCCTAATATATAATTATTAAGGCTAAAGTTAAAAAAAAAGAAAAGAAAAGAAAGAAGAACGAGAAAAGAAAAACAAAAGAGGGGAAAGAAGAGAGTGAAGAGGAGAAACCCTTGTTGATCAAATTCTCCCTTACAACCCTCATCCTAGGTGGTTTCTAAGTTGTTTTGAGGTAAGTGATGTATGAATTAAGCTTTCTTCTTCCATGGTTTTGTAATTTTGTGGGGTTTTTCTTTTTGGTATGTGGGTAATTTGCAGACTGTTCGAACTGATTTTGACATAGCTATTGCCTTCGAAAGTTTGAAAACTTAATTTCTGTACATAGCTGAACTCGTTAGCTTTCCGTAGCCACTTGAAACGCCTCAATCTGATTATTCTACAATTAGTTATGATTTTTCTCGTAAACTGCCGCTAGCTGGAAAATTTCAGAATTTTTATGTCGAATTTAAATTTATTTTCTATCGTTTCGTTTAGTTAATATATTGAAATGGGTTATGTGGGATTGAGAACTGATGTTAAGGAGTTTCATATTATTTTTATTTAATATCGACTCGTTCGAACTCGATTAGGATTTGTTTTTAGCAATGAAAGGTGATGTTACCGCTAATAGTTAGTTATATTTGATTTGTCTTTAATTGCTCATCTCCTTTCTAGGTAAAGAACCATCGACGAAGGGCAAGGGATCGACTTCAGATTCCGGAGAGAGTTAATCACTTCCTTGTGAGTTGATAATTCGGAAACGCCTTCTCTTGTGGGAAGTGTGGACCCTCGATAAATGTGCATTTATTTTAGTTTTAGTTAATTGATAAGAAAATTATTTGGTATTGTATTATATGGTAAAGAGCCTGATTGGCTCGATTGCTCTGGTTAGAGTCCTGTTAGCCATTTTATGAGTATTATTGATTTTAACTTATGTTAAAGAGCCTTGCCGGCTCGATATCTGATAGCATTTATTGTGAATTATTTGAGAATTGATTTCTGGTTATTCTTGTGTGCCAATTAAGACTCTAACTTGAGTCGTTATTCATCTTATGATGCATATGCATATGTATGCCTGGTACCAAGGTTAAGTAGCCCGAATTGGTCACGGTTCGGGTGAGTTAGAGCGACATTGATTAAGTAGCCCGAATTATCGCGGTTCGGGTAAGTTAGAGTGACAATCAAGTTGCCCGTTGCTTGGCAAACCCGGGTGAGTTAGATCTAACGGGGCACCTGTCCATTTGCCAAATACTGATACTCTGGAGGGTGATCGTTAGATGGATCAGTCTATTATAGGCTCAGTCAACGTCACCGGTGTGGGATATGCATGTCATATATATTTATATGTTTGATTATTTCAAGTATTCACGTCGATATTGAATTGTGAACTTTAGCAATTGGCGTGTTGAGAAAGAATATTAATGTGCATTTTATCTAGAGTAACGGTGATGGGTTTGGACTGTCTCTCGACGGAGAGCTCAGTTCGAGGAGGATATTGACTACCCACGCGTCTTTTATGTGATAACATGTTGTTTGAACTAATTGTGTTATTCGTAAATATGCACTAAGATTTTTATTTTCATTAATAGGTATACTGAGTGAGAAATAGTTATTGTGGGACGAAATATTGGATTTTATGTTATGAACCGCGAGTGGGAATACATGCTTCGTATAAGGGTCGGGGTGACCGGCTTATCACCTCACTGAGCTAGTGGTTTTGCTCACCCCATCATTCTTTCCTTTTCAGGCTGTTGATATTGTTTTGGTTGGAGGTTTGCCTATCGTTTGTTCATCATCCAATCAGTGTTTTGGGTACTTTCTCTTTTATGTAAATTGACGGATTCATTGGCGAGATTGTATAGTTTATATTTGGTGACCCCCTTGATGTTCTTTTTGTACCCTCGCGATGTTATATCGTTCATGTATATTTTCTTTAAACTAAGTTACATCGTTGTATTTTGTACCTTTGTAAATCCTTGTTGATACTTTATGAGATGATGTCCTCGGGTTGTACCCGTTGTTATCTGTTGTTCAGTTCTACAGGTACTTGATAGCAAGCCTTACGTTTTTTATAAACTTTGTGGAGTGGAGTGCACCCATTCCGCGAAATTTATGGTTAACGTGGCGGTTATCACGTTCTGTCTGGGGTCGGGGCGTGAAACCCATATATAATATTATTCCCCCCGTCCCATAAACAAATTCACATTTTTTATTTTTTTACGTCCCATAAATAAGTTTACATCCCCAAATAAGAAAATACACATAAATTAATTACCCTACGACATACTTTAATTTTAAAATTGTCACTCATTTACTTTTCACATAACTTACTTTATAATTTATTTATTATCTAAAAATATCAAATTATTCCTAAAAGTGAAGCACCCTAACTTCTCTTTGAGATAGAGGGAGTAATTATTTTGTGTAAGCACCATAACTTCTCTTTGAGATAGAGGGAGTAATTATTTTTTGTATAAATCTTATCTCGAAATAAATTAATTAATTTTTTTTTTCTGAAATTTATGAAGGGTTTAAATAACGAGAAAAACTTTTTCGATCCTAAATGATTTATCAATTTTTTTCAATATTCTATATATTGTAGTAATAAATATTTAAATATACTTATCTAAAATAACAAAAATATCCCTTACTCTAATTTACCGTTTACATATATAGACAGAATAATTTAAATGGAATTATAAGTACTCCATACTATCGCATGCTTCAAAATAGTAGTACAAGATAAAATGCTAGTACACGTACATAGGGTGTCTAATCATAGAGGACCATTTATGTGACTCGTGGTCACCAATGATCCCTTCACGTGAAGGGTGCGTACATGGATGTATGCACCCCCTTACGTGAGGGGGTCATCGGTGACCACGGATCACTTAAGAATCACCCCTAATTATATATTCCCTCCATCCTGCCTAAATAGCACCATTTTATTATACTCCATCCGTCCCAGAGTTATGTTCACCGTTACTGTAGATACGGAGTTTAAGAAAAGTTGTTTTTTGACCAACTTTATTGACTTTTTAGGGATATTGTGGTATTTTTAGGTAATAAATACTCCCTCCGTCCCAGGTAATGAGGGCCGGAGACCTTATGTTAACTATAAGGTCTCCGGCCCTCATTACCTGGGACGGAGGGAGTAAATTATAAAGTAAGTTATGTGTGTTAGGTGTGAGTGGTATTTTTGAAATTAAGATAACTTTTGAGGTTGTTGGTTAATGTGAACTTTCCATTTTTGGGTGGTGAACATAAGTGTGGGACGGACGAAAACGGAAAGTGTGAACATAAGTATGGGACGGAGGGAGTATTTGGTATCCCGTCCAAATTGCACAATTTTCATCTTTTATTAAAAAGGGCTCACCAATGGCCCACCATTACCCATCACATCTCTCTAATACACCTATCCACTTTACATAAAATAATACTCCCTCCGTCCGCCCGAAAGGTCCATATTTTGCCATTTTGGGCGTCCGCACTGATTAGCCATAATATAGTGGGCATGACCAATTAAAGAAATTATCGAACCACAGGGAGGAAGGTACTAGAGTTTAAGCGATCTCAAGTTTATCGTGATTTTATAAGGACGACGGAAGAGAGGACAGGAGCAAATGAATGCAATTATGCTAAAGCAAGAAATAAAGATAAAATGAATGCAAAGATAAAAGGGTTCCAAATGATGCAAGGATGAGATTAACAACAATCATGGCATAGATAATTAAGTAATCATGCAATTAATTCTAATCTCTCATGGACAAGGTATAGAAGCGATCACTAATTCCACCTAAACTCTCTCTCGAGATGGATAGGATGTAGGCCCTCAACAAGGCTCCCAAACGCACATAGGATCGAGACAATAGCAAACACCTCCCACTAGGTACTAATTATTCTATGAGTTCCCTAATTAGGTACTAAATCATAAGCAATATTCCCTTTTAAGGTACTATGAATTCACTAATTGTTTGGGTCTCCTCATTTAATCAACCAACCTCTCGATTAAGCTAATCAAATGTTCTATCAAAGGGTTCTAAATCTAGAAGGATATCTCTATCTCATTCTAAATTAATGCACATGAAGTGTATGATGAAATGATTCAATGAACTATCCTAAACACATAATTGATTTCTCAATCTAATCACATGCCCATGACAATTAATCACACAAATCATCATATACATCAAGCAATCAACAATCAATGATAGAAATAACACAAAGCCCATTCAAGATTAAAATCAATTTGCATAAAAACTAAATTATCCAACACCAATCATGGAGCTAATCTCACAAAGGAGATTAGCCTCTCATATCCATAAGAAAATTAACATAGACATTAAGATCCTTACAAAACATGATCAATCTATAAAGAAATACACAAAAATTAGAATTAGATTCCCCCTTTGAAGTGCTTCAATGGAGATCTCCTTCTTCTTCTTGTGATCTCACTCTCCCTTGCTTCCTTGATCACTTGGATGGTGGATTTGATGGAGGGGATCAAGTGTAGATGGGTGGATGAAGAATGGATGAAGATGATGGTGGAAAATGGAAGAAATGGTGTGTGAGGTGTGTGTGGAAGGGGTGGAAATCGGATTTTTTTCATAAAATCTGAATGGAGGGGTATTTATACTCCTTGACAAGCTTCTAGAAGGATTCTGAATTTTTCTGATCCCTGACACGACACGAGTCGTGTGGCGCAACACGGCCATAAGGTGCCCGTGTTGCGTGAACTGATGCTCCCGCACGACCATCGCTTACAGGCCCGTGTTGGCTACACGGGTCGTGTGCTGCAACACGAGTCGAGCTCCGCAACACGACCAAGTGGTGGTCGTGTTGGATAAATAGATGTCGCCGCACGGCCATTCTGGACAGGCCCGTGTTAGCAACACGAGTCGTGTGCTGCGACACGACTCGTGCTCCCGACACGGCCAGTCGTGTTGCTGCTGCCCTGTTTCCTTCACTGTTTTGGCTCGTTCTCCCTCGTTTCAACTCCAAATTGAGTTCCGCTTTTTCCTACATCTTCCTTATCCTATTTAGCATCAAATAAAAAGTGAAAATAGTAGGTTTAAGCTCATTCACACACATTTCCATGAAAATACAAAACACAACCAAATAACACATAAAATACGGATAAAAATATACGAAAACACATATAAAAAGACACTAAAATCTAGGTGAAAATATCACTCATCACACCCCCAAACTTAAAGTGTTGTGCGTCCCCGCACAACGAAAATGATAAACCAAGGAGAGTGATTTTCACCTAGGAAAAGACTAAACGAACATAAGTAACAACACATCATTAGCAACAAGAATTACAAATTATGCTAAGGCATCCTACAACATTAAACTCATGACATGAGAAATTAAAAAGTTCAATCAAAAGAGAATAAAGTGTAATATAGTCCCTTTTACGTCCAAGCCTCACCATGGATATTGATGTCTCTCAACACTCTTTTGAAATAGGGTAAATCACACTCATTAATCGATTGGCTCGACTCGCTATAAGCTTGCTCGCGGACTATATTCACAAACCACCAAAGTTTCAATCAATGATCAAAAAGGTCTTTAATTAGGATGTAATGATAGGCTCTTTGGTAGGGTAGGAAGTATATGGATAAGAGTGACTCAATAAGTGTAAGTAATCAAAGAGATGGCCAATTTCCTCAACTTCTCCACTTTTCTTTCTTCCTTTCTTATCTTTACAATCTAAAGCACTATTCATTAACTTTCCTTGGATTGAGCTTCTTTTGATGCATGCTTCCTATCTTTGAATTTTGTTTACTTGAGCATTTTGATGTTGTTTTACTCTTTCTCTTGCTTTGAGGTTGCATGTCCATTTCTTAATTGTGCTCTTTTTCATCCTTTTTCTTGCTTGTTTACTATTTCATTTTTTTCTTTTACTTCCTTATCAAACCTTTCTAGTTACCATCTCCTCAATCACCCACACAAATGGTATATATGTAAGGCTTAAGTGGGTAATCATGGCTTGTAATGTGCTTATATCACAATAAATAGGCTTTAAAGCTCAAAGTGGTTGACTAGGGATGATGTTCATGGTAGGAAAATATATGGTAATGACTATAATAACAAGGATGACCTTAGATCATGTCACTAATCTCCACAAATTGGGCTCGTTCCTATAGTCCTTGAGCAAATTCTAGCTTATCAAACACAACCAATCCACTCATGAAGAAAAATACCATGTATGCACGGTTGAGGTTCAAATACTCACAAGCTTATGCATTGGACCTTAAGAAACTTATTACACCACATTCATCTCAAAATTGAACAAGTTAAATAAAACATGTCACAATTCGAAAGTGTAGAGATTCTTAATCATAACTTGTCATCACTTATTACCACAACATATCACCACTCATGTTCAAAAATGACTCACAACATCCCAAAAATAATCCACCAAACACTCCCTAAACAAGAATAAAAATGCACACGAAACATAAAATAAAGACTCAACAAACAAGAAATAACCAAAAACACATAACATGCAAGAATAAAAATCACCATCATAAAACAATGAAGAACACATTCAAATCATCCATAACAATGTAATCTCACAATCATCCCAAACTTGATTGAAAAGAAAATCCTAATTAATGAAAATAAACATCCCAAAAAACATAACACATGAAGTAGCATGCTAATCACATCAATACAAATCAAATCAAATTATGCTAAGCACATAAAAGTGGTAGGGTGTAGAATGAACTCCCTCAATAAGCATTTGATAGTGGAAGTTGTTAGCTCCGAGCTCAATTCGTGCTTCCAATACCCTTCATACATGCTCAACAAAACCATTAGCTCAACAATTTCATTAAAAATATGGACTATCATGCACTTCAACACGACCAATCATACCAAAATCAAACCAATGCTCATGAGAAAAATTTTAAAATTAGCTCAAAAATACGAAAAGTATATGCTTTCAAGACAAAGTATGTCACACCACGCCATATCCCCCCAAACTTAAATTGAAACAAGAGTTTCGAGGTAAGTTTGCAAAAAGTGGTGTGACTTACTTTCACACTTCAAATCAAGCACTTATCGTTTGTCCAATACACATTCTCCTCATGAACACAATCAATCTACATGCCAAAAATGCAAATAAACAAATCCATCAACCTTATTGAAAGCATTAAATAAAGCAATAAAAGGTAATGATGGGTTGCCTCCCATCTAGCGCTAAGTTTAACGTCTTCAAGCCGGACGATAGTCTTTAGCTCATGGTGGTCTTGAATAGTCCTTAGGCACTATCATAGGTTTCTTCTTGAAGTAGTGCCGTGTGCTCTCCCGTTCAACCACTAGAACGGTTCCCTTCTTGTTAAATAACTCAAGTAATTGGTCTCCGAAGGCGTTCTTCACAAGGAATGGCCCTTTCCACTTGTTCCACTTTTTCCATGGGGCTTTATATGCATTTTGAACTTCAACCACATCCCCCGGTAAGAATTCGGGCATTGACAAGTGTTGTTGTCCTCTTGCAACCTTTTTCCTACAATCACCAAACAAATTTTTATCAATAAAATCATGAAAGTTCTTAAGAGAATTTGAAATTTCAATAGAATGAGAAGGTTTAGGCTTGTGGGGAGTGAAATCCATGATCATAGTTTCCGGAGACTTCTTTTCTTCCATAAGGGCATGAATCTCTTCTCGATTTTGATGTTTTACTTTCTCAACCATCTCTTCAAGAGACTCGACAAATTTATCGAATTCCTCCGTCAACTCTTCTTTCAACTTTGTAGCTTTCACCCACTTAGGCACCCTTTCTCTCTTTTCCTTCATAACCTCATCAACCCCCAAACTATCCTCTTTTCGATCTTTAATAGAGGAAGAAGGCTTGTTGTTCTCAACGGTGGATACAACTTGACTAACTTGGTGCTCAATGGAATCCAATCTAGCACCGAATGCTACTATTGCACTTGTCACCATGTCACACCAATTTCCGATTCGATCCATCCACATTTCATTAAACTTACTCTCCTTCTCTATGCGATCCATAACCATTTCAAACATCTTTTCTCCAAACATTGCTATGTGGTCACTTTGGGTGGAATAAGAGGTGTTGGAGTCTTGAAAATTTCCCCATAGATGTGGTTGATTTCCTTCTTGATGACTAGAAAAATTTCCTTGAAAAACATCTTCCACACCTTGAGGGTATACTTGATGACTCATTTGATGAGGAACTCCAAAATCTCCATAACCTTGTTGTAGGAATTGCATATCTTGTACTCCGTAATCCGGTTGCAAATTAGGTTCACCATTTGGCATTTGAAATCTTTGAAAATTTCCTTGTGTGTTCATAACGGAATGAACACTTCTATTCACCATATCTCGAAGAGTATCCATGTAGCTCATATTTTTGGGGTTGCTCTCCTTCTTCTTCCTTCTCAAGGTATGCACCTATAAAAGAAAGAAAAATTAGAACAAAATTTTTCAAAGCAAATATAAGATGCAAAAATAAAAAAAATATCCTTATTAAGACCACTCTAAACAATCCTTCGTCAAACTACTAGCGACCGTTACCTCTCCGACAACGGCGCCATTTGATTAGCCATAATATAGTGGGCATGACCAATTAAAGAAATTATCGAACCACAGGGAGGAAGGTACTAGAGTTTAAGCGATCTCAAGTTTATCGTGATTTTATAAGGACGACGGAAGAGAGGACAGGAGCAAATGAATGCAATTATGCTAAAACAAGAAATAAAGATAAAATGAATGCAAAGATAAAAGGGTTCCAAATGATGCAAGGATGAGATTAACAACAATCATGGCATAGATAATTAAGTAATCATGCAATTAATTCTAATCTCTCATGGACAAGGTATAGAAGCGATCACTAATTCCACCTAAACTCTCTCTCGAGATGGATAGGATGTAGGCCCTCAACAAGGCTCCCAAACGCACATAGGATCGAGACAATAGCAAACATCTCCCACTAGGTACTAATTACTCTATGAGTTCCCTAATTAGGTACTAAATCATAAGCAATATTCCCTTTTAAGGTACTATGAATTCACTAATTGTTTGGGTCTCCTCATTTAATCAACCAACCTCTCGATTAAGCTAATCAAATGTTCTATCAAAGGGTTCTAAATCTAGAAGGATATCTCTATCTCATTCTAAATTAATGCACATGAAGTGTATGATGAAATGATTCAATGAACTATCCTAAACACATAATTGATTTCTCAATCTAATCACATGCCCATGACAATTAATCACACAAATCATCATATACATCAAGCAATCAACAATCAATGATAGAAATAACACAAAGCCCATTCAAGATTAAAATCAATTTGCATAAAAACTAAATTATCCAACACCAATCATGGAGCTAATCTCACAAAGGAGATTAGCCTCTCATATCCATAAGAAAATTAACATAGACATTAAGATCCTTACAAAACATGATCAATCTATAAAGAAATACACAAAAATTAGAATTAGATTCCCCCTTTGAAGTGCTTCAATGGAGATCTCCTTCTTCTTCTTGTGATCTCACTCTCCCTTGCTTCCTTGATCACTTGGATTGTGGATTTGATGGAGGGGATCAAGTGTAGATGGGTGGATGAAGAATGGATGAAGATGACGGTGGAAAATGGAAGAAATGGTGTGTGAGGTGTGTGTGGAAGGGGTGGAAATCGGATTTTTTTCATAAAATCTGAATGGAGGGGTATTTATACTCCTTGACAAGCTTCTAGAAGGATTCTGAATTTTTCTGATCCCTGACACGACACGAGTCGTGTGGCGCAACACGGCCATAAGGTGCCCGTGTTGCGTGAACTGATGCTCCCGCACGACCATCGCTTACAGGCCCGTGTTGGCTACACGGGTCGTGTGCTGCAACACGAGTCGAGCTCCGCAACACGACCAAGTGGTGGTCGTGTTGGATAAATAGATGTCGCCGCACGGCCATTCTGGACAGGCCCGTGTTAGCAACACGAGTCGTGTGCTGCGACACGACTCGTGCTCCCGACACGGCCAGTCGTGTTGCTGCTGCCCTGTTTCCTTCACTGTTTTGGCTCGTTCTCCCTCGTTTCAACTCCAAATTGAGTTCCGCTTTTTCCTACATCTTCCTTATCCTATTTAGCATCAAATAAAAAGTGAAAATAGTAGGTTTAAGCTCATTCACACACATTTCCATGAAAATACAAAACACAACCAAATAACACATAAAATACGGATAAAAATATACGAAAACACATATAAAAAGACACTAAAATCTAGGTGAAAATATCACTCATCACGCACCAAAGGTCCACATTTTCCTTTTTAAACACATGGGACCCACACACATCACTAATACAATAAATTTATGGGACCCATACACCCCACTAATATAATTACTAACTACACATTAACTAATAATATTCCTTAATCCACATACAAAAAGTAAATATACACTTTTATGGTGAACGGAGGGAGTAATACTCCTTAATCTATGTGTAAAAAGTAAATAGTGCACTTTGACTTGACGGAGGAGTATATCAAAATGAAAATTAAAACTATAAATACAAGGTTTGTATGTAGAGGTAGGGGCCCACAATTGCCATTAAATAGTCTCCCAATGCCACCATTCCACCATCACAACTCACAACACCATACCTCCACTCTCTCTCTCCTGAATCAATAAAGCAAAGAAAAAAAAAACCCTAAGCAAAAGTAAGGGAAAACCTCATAGTGTCGACATGGTCTGCTTGCGAGATCCCCTGGTTCAAAAGATATGCCAACTCTACGACAAGATCTCGAAACTAGACAACCTCAACCCCTCCAAAGATGTCGACACACTCTTCACTCAGCTCGTTGCCACCTGCATCCCACCCCACCACATCGACGTCTCCAAACTCTGCTCCCAAGTTCAGCTCATTCGGACCAACCTCATAGCCCTCTGCGGCCGCGCGGAGGGCCTTCTCGAGGCCCACTTCTCCGCTGCCCTCGCCGCCTTCGACCGCCCCCTCCACCACCTCCACCTCTTCCCCTACTACGACAACTACCTCAAGCTCGGCTGCCTCGAGTTCGAGCTCCTCCGCGCCCACGCCGCCGCCACGCCCCGCCGCGTAGCCTTCGTTGGCTCCGGACCCCTCCCGCTCACCTCCATTGTCCTCGCCTCCCACCACCTCCACTCGGCCGAGTTCCACAACTTCGACCTCAACGCGGCCGCGAACACGTCCGCGTCGAGGCTGGTGGAGCCGCACCCGGAGTTATCCGGGCGGATGTCGTTCCACACGAAGGACATCATGGACGTGCCGGGGGAGGTGCTGAGGGAGTACGACGTCGTTTTCCTGGCGGCCCTTGTGGGGATGGAGATCGAGGAGAAGGTTCGAGTGATCGAGCATTTGGCCAACGCCATGGCCCCCGGGGCGATCCTCATGGTGAGGAGCGCCCATGGGGCCAGGGCGTTTTTGTACCCGGTGGTGGAGCCGCGGCACCTCGGGGGATTCGAGGTGCTGGCGGTGTACCACCCGGCGGACGACGTGATAAACTCGGTGGTGGTGGCTCGGAGGTGTGCCAAAGCGGTGCATCCCGTGGTGGTGTGCGCCAAGTGTGCTGAGATACAGCCTTTTAGTCCTCTGAATTTGATTGAAGAATTGACCGTTGAAGAGCACCTCTGATTTATTCATATCTCTACATCTAATCTCTCTGTCTTTCTTTTTTAATCCTACCTACGTCTAATTACTACAGCCACTATTTTCTTCTGATTATTTGTGCACTTGTAGACCATGTGTTGATGATCTTGTGTTCATGTTTTCCTCAACTTTTGAAGAAATAAAATGACATCTCGACTTAAATTCTTCCAATATCTCATGGTTAATTAATTCATCATTTTTCTTCCATCTATAGTTAACTTCTATTATACTTTATATATATATAACTTTGAAAAAAGAATAAGTAGGATTTAGGTTGGTGAATATCAATATTAAGCTTTCAACATTTATAAGTAGGGTTAAATTTGTTTGTCTTGAAAAATATTGCTACTTCTCTAGTAGCTAGTTTATTTGCATTAGCCTGCAATAACTTTCATTACTATATAAATATTATAGGTTCTTTCACGCGTATTCTAGTTTGGTGTTTCATATCAATTACATTTTTTAATTGAATTGCAAAAATTTAATGGTCATTCATAAGATTATAAAATTTTTTATGTTATGAAATATGAATATAATATAGAAAGTGGAATATGGAATTAAATACAAATATTATTCATAGAAATTTAAACTCCCATTTTACCATTATCAGTTTAATTAAGAGACCTCACATCACATCATTCTCAACATTTGCTAAGATATAGTGCATAAAATAAACCTTATTTTTGTCACATTCGTAGCCACAAATATGATCTAGACAAAACAGTGATATACTCTTTTACCTTTATAGGTCTTTATTTTTACGTGGATTAAAGAATATTATTATTTAAATATAGTATGTATTTGTATTAATAGGTATGTGAATTTTATATTTTAATTATATTATAATTGTATTAGTGAATGTGTGGATTCTATATGTATGAAAAAAGGACTGAGGCCCTTTAAGCAAAATTAGGAAAATAAAAAAAAATGGAAATGGAGGAGGAAATACTATGTTTGTAATTATTGGCTAAAATGGAAATGACCATTAAACCCCTGGGGCATGGGGTGAAAATTTGACCATTGATTACGACACATGTCAAAAATCTAATTAGTGAAATAGTAGATGAAACACATAATGGAATAGGTGATCCCATTTGTAAACGAACAAAGGTAGCCAGCCTAAGAATTAATTAGTTGTGGACACATTTATGGCCACACATGCATCTTTAGTTATCTTCAACTAATATATTTCCTGCCACGAGATTTCTCGTGTAATTTAGGAGTATTTATGTATATTTTTTGTTAGTGTATTAATTACTCCCTCTGTCAGTTGAAAAGAAGATCTTTTTTCTATTTTGGTCCGCTTCAAAGAGGTCATTTCCTTTTTTATACACATGAGACCCAAACATGCCCACTAATACAACTAAAATATGGGGTCCATACTCCCACTAATACAACTACTCACTATACATTAAATAATAATACTCTTTAATCAACGTCCACAAAAATAAAAGACTCTCTTTCGGGCGGACGGAGAGAGTAAATATTAAATGATACTCCTCTCTACTAGCTTAAGTTTTTAGATGAGGTGCTTATTTAACATGGTATCAGAGCCCATGGTTAACAAAGATCCAGGGTTCAAACTTCACCGCCACCCGTGTATTAGTTAAATATTAAATGGTACCTAACACATGACATAACATACTTTATTATTTATTTATTTTTTAATACCATAATACTCTTAAAATTTATCACTTTTTTTAATGTTCGTATCGAATGAAGGGTACAAATATAAATAAAACGTAGAGAGTAATTTTTATAATTAAAAATATATTATCATTTTTATGATTCAAACTAGCGTGTACCGGAGTGTATCTAAATAGTAGGAATCATTAAGTAAAAAAAAATCTAATAACCACCTTTAATAAAATAATTTTAAAAATAAAAATAATTATGCCTAAAAATTAATCTATAAATCCTAAATTTATTGGAGTATTCGGTGCACCACAAAATAAATTCATTTTTAATCTTGACAAATTTTTTATAAAATAATTAAATTAAACCGTTATCACATAAATTTCACATTTTATAACTACATTATCAAATTTTTTATTCATTTCGCGAAATAAATTGTTAGAAGGTTTCAGCAAGACACGTTCATCAAAATATTGAGATATTGAAATGAACGATATTAAATCGTTAATATTGCTATAAACCAATTTATAAAGGGGTAAATTACCAAAACTTCCTCGAGATTTGTCCAAATTACCAAATAAATCATGTGGTTTGAAAAATTACCAATTACCCCCTTTTAAAAAATATTTTAAAAAAAAAATAGTGAAATTTAAAATACAATGTTAAATATATGGATCTTGATGTCATTTCCATCCTTCTTTATTTTAAGAAAAAATGTATTTTTATTAATGTTCAAATAAAAAACAAGTTAAAGGGTGTAATTGATAATTTTTCAAACCAAGGAGTTTATTTGGTAGTTTGAACAAACCTCGATGGAGGTTTTGATAATTTACCCTTTATAAAAAAAGTTTCAAATAGCTCTGAGTTGATACGTGGTGCACTAATATTTCAATTTTTTTATTCAATAATGTTTATAAATTTTTTTAATAATTATATTATTTTTTTATATTCAATTTTATTTATTAAAAAACTAATAAAAAATCTAGTAAAATTTTGCTAATAAATTATATAAAATTTATTCATTATTATTAATATTTTTATTAATAATATATATTTTTTGAATATAAGTAGGAGAAATGCAATTGTCATATCATCAGCCAATTGTTGAATCATATATATATTAATATAGTAGAAATATTGCGATATATGTGTATTTGAATGTTAAGAATCAAATACTCCAGATTTATTCGATCAATTAATTGGTTGGGATTTATCCAATATTGATTTAAATTAATTTATAATTAAATTTAATTATTTTGCAAGACACATTGATTAATATTAGGTTAATATGAATTAAACACACTAAAAATAAAGGCAAAAAATTATGTGATCAGAGACATTCTCAAGAATTCCATTAGAGATAAGAGATAATAATATTTTAATAAAAGTGATAATGATTTTGTAAATTTTTTATGAATAATTTATAATAGAAATAGTGATAATATTTTGAATGAAAGTGATAATATCTTTAAAAAAAATAATAAATATTTAAAAAATATAAAATAATCTCATCAATGAAGTCGAGCAAATTTGCATAAAATAAAAGATAAACTTCAAACTTTAAAGAAATAATCTAATTTTGATATCGTCCTATTAAAGATGGATAGGCAAGAGGAAGTGCAGGATAGCAATATTATGTTGACATCCTTGGATTGGAATATCAACTTTTTTGAGTCGTGGGTGAACAGTGCTAGTAAGTCACTACCCAATCATACTGTTCTTCTTAAGCTTTTTCAGTAAGTTGCTTCTAATAATTCACCCTTAAATATTTTTATATTTCATCCATTGCGATCCTAAATGCTTTCTTCGGAAAACCCAAATATGTCTTTATTAATAAATTTAATACTAAAACTTAAGTGGTCGACTTGAGAATCTGAGACACAGTTTAAGGTATTGTTTGATGTTAAAGTGAGTTTTGTCAGTTTTTGATGGGTTAGATTTTCTTTTATATGTTAAATCAATGTATAATTGGTGAGTGCTTATATATGTAAGAGTGTGCTAATTTATGTTCGTGGAGATATGAGCAAGAGGAGAGAGAGAAATAATTACTTCCTCCGTTCAAGGAATATATATACGTTTTTAATGACACAGAATTTTAAAAAGTACTTCCTCCTCCGTTCGCTGAAACGTACAAGTTTTTTCATTTTGGTTCGTCATATTACAAGGTGTACAATTTCCTTTCTAATAAAAGAGTTCCACATAAATTAATTATTTCTCTCTCTTTGGTCCCACACAACACACTAATACACCTACCTACTTTACATTAAATTATTATTTCTCTCATCTCACAATACATTAAATTATTATATCTCTTAATCTACATGCAAAAAGCAAACACGTACATTTCAACGGGACGGAGGGAGTAATTTTTTTGTTGTAATGATGTAAGAAAGAGAAGATATTTTGGGTAATTGAATAAAATAAAGTATATGACATAGTTGACTTCGACTAGATTGTGTGTAAAAAGAATGTGACATTTTTATAATATTGTAGTAATATTGTAAGATTATTAATATTGTACATTGTTTCCATTTAGAGTATACAAATATTTTTGGAACAGATCAAAATAGAAAGTGTGCATATATTCTTGGGATGGAGGAATTAGTATTACTTAAAGAGAGAACATATAAAAAGGGCAGTCTTGTAAGAGACTGTATCTTTGTAAGATCATTTTATAATTTTTTTACTCCGTCCGTCCGCTATTAACATATCCATTTGCTTTTTGCACGTGTATTAGTGAGCATTATTATTTTATATAAAATGGATTGTTGTATTAGTGGGGAGTGGTTGGTGAGTGTGGGACCCTTTTACTAAAAAAAGAATATAGATACCTTTATAATGGACGACCAAAATGGCAAAATGAGTACCTTATCAGCGAACGGATGGAGTAATTATTATTTATCATCTTTTATTAAATATGTTATTACTTTTCTTTAAAAATGTTGTCACTTTTTATTTATACTATAAATTATTCATGATTATTTATCACATTTTATTAAATATGTTATTATTTTTCATTAAAAACGTTGTCACTTTTTATTTATACTATAAATTGTTCATGAAATACTAGTTCACTGGACTATTATCACTTTTCATCGATTGAGTATAATTTTTTATTAAAAATATTATCACTTCTTATTCGTCTCACAAAAGTTCTTCTGTGAAACGGTCTTTCATGAGTCTTTGTCTATATAAATAAGGGTAAGTATTAGGTGAGATCATTTTATACTTTTTAAAATTAATTATCGCTTTCGTTGTTAAATGTTACTCCATCACTTTTCATTTATATTATAATTGTTCATGAAATAACATTATCAATTTTCATTAATTGCATCACTTTTTATTATAGAATTATTACTTTTTATTCATCTCACATAAGTCATTACATGAAACTGTCTCACATAAATCTATGCTAATAAAAAAATATGTATAGAAATTTTAAAAATTAATTTTCTCTTTCATCCATCTTATAGTTTAAAATAATAACTTATGTAATTTTAACTAACTTTTTATTGAATGTGGATCTATATATTTTTTAAATATAAAAGGGAAATTGAAAATTTGTAATTATATTAAAATTTTAAATGGTAAATTTGTGCTTCTTTGCTTATAAAAAAATATGTATAGAAATTTTAAAAATTAATTTTCTCTTTCATCCATCTTATAGTTTAAAATAATAACATATGTAATTTTAAATTCTTAATTAACTTTTTATTGAATGTGGATCTATATATTTTTAAAATATATAAGGGAAATTGAAATTTTGTAATTATATTAAAAATTTAAATGGTAAATTTGTGCTTTAAGGAAACGAGGTGGGTATCACTTCTTTTCAATTAAAGATATTTATTTTATAAATTAATAAAGTTAGTGAAATGATCAGTAAAATACTACTTCCTTAATTTTATTTTTGTTCGTTCGTACGTACACGTTATGAACAATCTAAAAATAGCAAAATTACCTCAACTAAACTTTACAATACAATTAATTAATTTCAAAATTACCATCAATAACTAATTAAAACACATAACATACTCTTTTTCTTTTTTTTAATTAAAAAACTAAAGTACCCTATAAAATTCAATAAAGTTTATCAAAAAATGCATTTGTTAATCTCATGCAAAAAGTTTTATTTTATGTCCGTAAATTAAGAGATATAATATTTTAATATGATAATAGATACTATAATGTTTTGAAGTGTACTAAATAATTATATTATCTAATATCTCAACAACACATTTTGATTTTAAAATTTTCATAAATTTTAAACACGCATTATATACTTTACATTTATTTATTACTCAAAATATAAATTATACCTAAAAATTTAACTTTTATTAATATTCATGCAAACAGTAAATACAAACTTCACTAATAGAGTACTATTGTATTATAATTTATAAAAAGAAGATGAAATTTTGAAATATGATGACAAACCAATTAATTACACGAATAGTACTAGAAATAGTGAAATACATGCAAGTTATAATCAATTAATGTTACTGCAAAAAAGAAGTCGATTTGTGACCTTTTTTGTGACGGCCATGAAGCCGTCACAATTGTGACGGCTTTTACGACGGCTTTTCCGATTTGTGACGGTGTTTTGGTGACCGTTGAGATAATCGTGACCAAATCCAATTTGTGACGGCTTTAATGACGGTGTTTGTTTGTGACGGCCTTTAAGCCGTCACAAAAATTAATTAATTATTTTTTAAATTTTGTGACGACCTTTGTGATGGCTTTTGGCCTTCACAAAGTAATAAATGCATGAACATTTCAACTCAAATTCGTTTGTGACGGCTTCAAAGCCTTCACAAAAATTATTTATTTTTTTTAAATTTTGTGACGGCTCTTTGTGACGGCTTTTGGCTGTCACAATCCAAATTCGTTTGTGATGGCTTCACAGCCTTCACAAAAATTATTATTATTATTATTTTAAATTTTGTGACAACTCTTTGTGACAGCTTTTGACAGTCACAAAGTAATGAATGCATGAAACAATACCGTTTCAACCCAAATTCGTTTGTGACGACTTCAAAACCGTCACAAAAATTTTATTTTTTTAAATAATATTATTTTATTTAAAATTTTATTAATTTTAACTTGTTATTCATTTAATTTATTTTTATTTAAATATTATAAAACTATAAAATGTGATACTTAATTGATGAAAAATTATAACAATTACATGAATAATTTATAATATAAATAAAAAGTTATAATAATATTTTAAAAGCAAAGTGACAATATCTTTAGTAAAATGTTATAACTAATTAAAAAAAAAAGAGATAACAAGATCTACCCAAATTAATAGGAGATAAGATCAATTTATACGAGATATATTATTACTAATTAATTACTATGATTAAATTACTGCAGCATCGTACATCGAAAATTCTACTGCGCCTCCATAAATAAGTATATTATTGTAATAAATATGTAATATATATATATATGTATATATATATATATATTATAAAAGTAACATATATACATAAATATTGCGACTACGTATTAAATAAAATAATCGTTCTTAATTTAATGATAATTGTTAATATATTTGGAACTTTGAATAGATGCTCTTATATTAGGAATTCAAAATATGCATTACTATTGAATATATACATCAAATTAAGTAATACATATATCTTAATTATGTTACAGGTTATATGATATGAGAGGTTAATAGAGGGAACTCTTGTCAAATTTTTTATAAAATAACATTTCATAGATTATACTTGGGGTCTTCTGTGTATTAATTATAGTAATCGGGGTCTTATGTGTATCAATTATTGATTAATAAAAGAAAATGTGCAATGATCATACTTAATGAGATAATTACTAATGTTTATATTAAATGTATTCTCAGATGAATATTAAAAATTTTAACAATTAAAATTGATTAATAAAATTAATTACTGGCCGATCGTAATACTATAATCTTTATAAATTACATAGTGGTACATATTGCTATATACATGCACATATGTAGTACATTATATTTACGTATGTAATTAGTACATATACATTATAAGTATAAATATATATGATAATAAACATATATACATGAATATATGAAATATATTATATCTAAGGACGAAGGAAGAGATGTGAGATATTACTAGATAAAAATAATTAATGTAAGAGAATGTAGTATACTAATTACTATAATTTAATTACTAAAATATATATATTAATTTAATTTATATATATATATATATATATATATATATATATATATATATATATATATATATATATATATATATATATTGAAATCTAGCTACGACTCCATAAATAAGCAAATTAATTAATATATTATTGTAATAAATATGAAATAAATAATAATAGGTATATATATACATAACTAAATATTGTGGCTAAATATTTAAAAAAGAAAACAACCATGATAATTTATTTATTATAATATAATGAATGGAGAATATATATATATATATATATATATATATATATATATATATATATATATATATATATATATATATATATATATATATATATATATATTACTTTTTAATATATTAATGTTTTAAATATGATTTATATATAGTATAAGATGTATTATTGAATTATGAGCATAAATAGAAAATTAATGTATATACATGTTTAATACATTATATTTACGTATATAATTAGTATATATACATTATAAGTATAAATATATGTGATAATAAACATATACAAATGAATATATAAATTATATTACATATAAGGATGAAGGAAGAGATGTGAGATATTAATTAATTGACAAAAACAATTAATGTGAGAGAATGTAGTATACTAATTACTATTAATATAATTAAATTACTGAAACATTATATAGATCGTGAAATAAGTAAACTAATTAATATATTATTGTAATAAATATGAAATAAATAATAATAAGTATATATTAAATATGTATACATAACTAAATATTGTTGCTAGATATTTAAAAAAGAAAACAATCATTCATGATAATTTGTTTATTATAATATATTCCCTCCGTCCCGTGTAAGAGGGCCATTTATTTTTTCGCACGTAGATTAATTAGTATTATTATTTAATGTATATTGGGTAGTTGTATTAGTAGGAGTGTGGGTCCCATATTTTAATTGTATTAGAGGGAGTGTGTAGGTCTCATGTGTGTAAAAAATGAAATGAGACTCTTTGGGTGAGACGATTAAAATGAAAAAATGACCCTCTTAAGCCGGGACTAAGGGAGTATATTGAATGCAAAATATATATTTGACATATATATATATACTATATATTAATTTTTAATATATTAATATTTTAAATATAATTTATATACAATATAAGATTTATTATTGAATTATGAGTGTACAACATTACATAATAAAATTATGATATATACAATAAATGTTAAATATGAAACAAGAATCATGTTGGCTTAAATGACCATCCCTTACCCTTAAAACCCTCCCCAACATGGGAGGTCAAGGGGGAGGATATTCTGCTAGGCCTGGGGGAGGATATTCTACTAGGCCTAAAAAAAGAATTAGTGACGGGTAATAAGCCGTGACGACCAACTTTGTGACGTCACAAAGCCCGTCAAAAAAACAAAGCCCGTCAAGTCATTACACAGTCAAGTCGTTACACATGAGCAACATTCTAAACAACATGTCCAGAAATATGCATTTGATGTATTTGTAATGAGAACGTTATCATATACAAAGATGCAAGTTATAATCAATTTGTGACGTCACAAAGCCCGTCAAAAAAAAAAAGCCCGTCAAGTCATTACAGGTCAAGTCGTTACACATGAGCAACATTCTAAACAACATGTCCAGAAATATGCATTTGATGTATTTGTAATGAGAATGTTATCATATACAAAGATGCAAGTTATAATCAATTAATGCATGCTCAAAAATACAGAAATATTTTATTAGTGATATCTATATTTGTAGAGGTTCCATTCATACTCCACTAATTAGTGGATATGATCACATGATTCTTAACAAGTGGGAATGAACACATTTCTTTGTACAAATATTTATGTGTGGTTAAATAATTAAATCGATAAATACCATCTATACATTCGTTTGAGATCATGTTTCATTCTTGGTATAAATGATGTGTTTTGTCATAATTTTATAATTGCGGTGTAAAATTTTAAAATTAAATATTTTTCTATTCCTCAATTGTGTATTTTAATGTACAATAAATGAGAAAAATAATATTTTAATGTAAAATGAGTAGTCGTACTAATAGTATGGTGTTTAAACTCCATAAAAATATACTCCATTAATAATTTTAAATCTAAATTACAAATAGAGAATTATAACTATATATTAAGTGAAACATCCCAATTGAAATTATGTAATTATTGTGGAAGAGGATATGTTAATATCAAATTAATTATAACTCAACATATTAAAATTTTAAAATACAAATTTGGAAAACAAATAAAATACTGCATTAGTACCAGACCTCATGTAAAACATTTAGCCAATTAAAACATGCTACATCACAAATTATGACTCTTCATAAACGCCAATTTCATTAGAAAGTTGATTCTATGTGTACAAAGATGGGTAAGGATATGATATTTTATTTTAAAAAGTATACACTTTAATAAATAATGATATAATTTTTTCATGGAAAAAGTCGGCTGAAATATGAATAATTTTGATATTTGATTATAAAAATTAAATAGTAATTTTTAATAAATTAAGGGTTAATTGCATATAAAAAAATAATAATAATATTAAAAACCTTAATCTTTACTTTAATTGCAATTTAATCCCAACTTTTGAGAATTGATAAAAAAACCCATTGAATCTTGTTGCGAATTGCACCCATCAGGCAATCAAAGCTGCCCGACCACTGACGTGGTGTTGAGTTTTGCACGCCACGTCAACTTCCACGTGTCGTCATCATTGATTTATTACAGAAAAAATCACAACCTTTACTTAAATTGTGATTTAATCCCTAATAATTAACTATTAGATTAAATTTTTATTTAATTTTCATCATTAAATAATTTAAAATAATTAAATAACTATACTCTACATGCTAATTTGTATAATTCTTAAAACGTACCTTTATAAATCCCCCTAAATTTAAATATGAAATTAAAATTTAATAAAATAATGCATTCATAAAATTTCGATCTCTTAAAAGGGTGAGTCTCATGTAAACCAGGTTTACATATATCTTATTTTTATAAAATTATTCTTTAATATATAAAAATTACTCCTGAGTAATATTTTTTATTTAAAAAAGTAATACTTGATCATCTTTAAAAAGTGATTTTTTATGTATTAAAAAAGTAATCGATAAATCAAAGTTTATAAAAATTTGAAGAGTAATTTTTTCATTTAAAAGAGTAATAATTTATATCTTTAAAGATTAAGTTTTCATGTACGCGTAATAGTTGAAAATAGGATACACATCTGAACTCAATTCATAGTGTTTCGTATAAATTAATTTATTTTGGGAAGAAGAGTATTTGTTACCATTATTATTCTGAAATACAACAAGATAAAATCGGAATCTTCCGGTTATAAATTCGATTTATTCAAATAGTTTCAACACTTGGTACTCTAATTAAATTAATAAATAATTGTTGGAAAAAATAATAGGGCCCATATTAACAGTGCACAACAAAAATATTGGACGTCTTTATAGATAATAGAGCAGTGGCTTTTTGTAACATTTGGAGTATTAAAAACTATACTACCAAATGCCCTTTATCTAATTTGAATAGCCAACCCAAAAAATTATTATATATCTAATGCAAATGATTGCACTGCCTCTGCATCCCAAATTAAATTTCTCTTGAAAGTGTGAAGTTTATAAAGGGTTTTTTAACCCTTCATCAATTCTTTTTGGAACCAACAAGTTTGATTAACTGTTTTATTACAATTTCTGTTTAAATACTATTACACACTAAGAATTTCTTCAATACAATACGTAAGAGACGAGTTAATTATTAATCAGAGGCATGACAGATTTCTGTAAACTATCGATCATCTAAAAAAATAGTTATTTTTTTATTAAATTGGAAATTTTAAAAACGATAAAAGTAATAATTTATCAAAAGAAAAAAAATCTAATCCAAATGTACGTAAAATCGATTTTCTTAGAATAGAAGCATAGATGTTGACACCTCACATAAAGAAATCGATTTCTTCATTATTTTTTCAATCTCAACTTGTTTACAAGATGCTTTCCTCATCTTCTCTCCTTTCAATTTCAATGGCTCAAATCATACATCATCTCTCTTTTATTCTTTTGTGCTAGTGCTACTCATCCATTGGATCATCACTAATATTAATCTCTCTTAACATTTTTTAATTTACAAGAAAAAATTTTCTAATTTTTTTTAGCTAACATTATATCTACTACTTAGAACGATCGCGCATTGCATGTTACATGTTATTTCCTTTATTCTACATTGTTTAAGAAAAAATATTTTTTGATTATTTTTTAATTCCCTTTTAAAAGTTAATTTTTTTGTTATATCATGATTATTGAAAATTAATAAATATCAGAATCCTCTCTTGTGAGACGATACCTATATCCATAACTCAATCAAATTGATTTAGCTAAATTCATTGATTAGAAAAGTTGTACTACCTCCATCTCATAATACTTTTCACGTTTACTGTTCCACGTTGTTTAAGAAAATTTGCACTTTTTGATAAATTTTATTGACTTTGGAGGGTACTGTAGTATTTTTAAGTAATAAAAAAATATAAAGTAATGATATGTGTGTGAAAAAAGAGTGACAAAATTAAAATTAAAATAACTTTTGAGGTTGCTGGATAAAGTGGTGTTTTCTTTTTTGAGGTGTGAAAGATTTTGTGGGACAAACAAATGAGGAAAATATAAAAAGAATTACGCTAAATATGTGAATCCAAAAGGATGTCATATCATGTCCTGTGTATTCACTTGATGATTATATAAAGAAAAAAAAGCACATCCTAAATGAGCAATCTCTGATTCCCTATGCCTCAAAGGCCAAACAAAATTGGTGCAATTGCCTGTGTTTGAGCTGAAGTTGACATATTTTCAAGACTAAGAATATTAAAGCTAACTATTTTTTACAATGTCATTCGAGTAAGGATGATGCATGTTTGGTTAATTATGCACATTTGTAGTCTCTAATTAATATATATATATATATATATATATATATATATATATATATATATATATATATATATATATATATATATATATATATATTCTATTTTCTTATTTTTTTTGAAAACGAATATTATTATATTTAGGGTATGAGAATTACCCCAAAACATAAAGAGTACAAATTACACGTAAAGCACGACTAAACTACTATTTATTACATCAGAGCAATATAACCAACTAACAATTTTCTACCAAGCAACTGCTCGGATCTCCAAACCAATCAGCATATCTAGAATTTTGATTCAAACCTTTTTTCCTCCATGTCCACCAACTCCATACTTGAACTTTTATTTCATCCATGTTCTTCCTCAAGTTCCATCCTCCATCTTTAAATACTATATTATTTCTGCTTTTTCAAATCACCCAAACAGTGCACATCCATATATCAATTGCTAACCTATTTTATTTCCTTTTTTTTTAAATAAATTACTAAATAACATTAGGTTCACCTGGAGTTTATTGCTTAATGGTGTCTGCATCTTTAACAACGTGAGAGTTTCTAACCACAGTTCTGTTGAGTATTTGCATTCACAAAACAGGTACGATATTGTCTCTTCGCTGTTTCTGCAAAGCGGACATGTTGTATCTCCAGACGGTGGTAGACATCCTCTTTTCTGAAGTTCAGTTGTAGTCGCCAACCTTTCTTTGATGAGTCACCAGACCATCACCTTGATCTTTGGACATTCGTTTTAAACGTGTCGCGTCTTGTTAACAAGAATTTTTTCGTGTTCATATTGTGTCGGGACAAATTCTTATCTTGTCGTACTCAAATTCACTGTTATTGTATCTTGTCACTATCATGTCGACACAAAACACAACTCAAATTCCTAATACTTAGTATGAAGTAATTAGGATCAAAATTCCTCTCATTTTCATGAATTCAATAACTAGGTCACCTCTTTAATTTCACTTTCCTTACTATCACTCTCATTGTTATTAATATTAAAAATTTGAATCAAATGGCTCATAAATTTATTTTAAAACCTTTTTTTTCCTATATGTAAACAAGTCTACAGTTTCAAAGAATTCATTCCTTTTGAATTATGTGAGACTTATAAAAGTGGCAAATGTTTTGTAATAAAGAAAAGACAAGCTAACAATATTATGAGGTAATTACAATAAGCTAAATGTTTTTCTTGTAATGAAGCCAAATGCACATTAATGAATCACTAAGGCAAAATGTTAGTGATGATGATCAATTATTTGTGCCCCCACAAAATTTCTTCACTCTGTTGACCACTTTCATTTTATAATGTATTTATTTAATTAAAAGAGAGAAATAATGCGACTACTCGACCACGAGATTGATAGATTACATTCTTAGTCTACTTTCCAAAAGAAAGATATACATGAGTGGGGTCTCTCATAGTGACATCAATTTTGTCATCCACAATTCTTTTCAGTAACAACCTCTAAACTTAATTCTCAAATTAAAATCTCTACTTTTTCTTAAATTGATAATAATCATCTTTAAAGATGCTTAATTAGTAGATTCTCTAAAATAAAGCTCTAGCTCCCCTATTTGTTAAAAAGATCATCTAACTATGATAAATTAAATTTGCATCATATCAGTCTATGCAAGACTTCTCTAGCAGAGTGTTAATCATGATTCAAGCGGAAACCTACTTATTGTTGCTAAAATATATATATATATATATATATATATATATATCAATGTCCTTAAACCTAGAATCTTGCCTTTTAAGTTTTCATGTGAAAGTTACTTGAGATCGAACTACTTTAATCTTTGAGCTTCTTCCAACTTATTAAGTTATTTAGTGTACATCAATTTGTATAGAAACTATGGGTATAATCATTTCTATCTCAAGTGGGAATCCTACAGGGTAACTGTATATCTTGTCTCGAGTCTCAACAAGAAAAATCTAAATTTGGTCTAAACCTCGTCAATAATTCTTATTATAGCTCTGTAGTAAACTAATGAGTCGCTTCCGGAATGATAATAGTAATGAGAATCACTAATGAGGGTTGAAGGAATAAGGGTAATTATTGAATAAATGAGAATGATTGAGGATTTTACATTCTCATTATTTACTACCAAACATGAGGAATGAAAATCAATCATATTTCATTCCCATTACCCCTAGGATTAACATGAAGATTAAGTATTATTTAGTGATGATGATACTCCTATTCAATGAATTGATGTTGGGGCCAGTTGCATTTTGGCTGGCCCTGGATGAAGTCAAGCTCACCATGTTCGGCTAACAATTCACCACAAAAAGGGAAATTAATCATTCTCATTGGGACCTTTGATTTGTACCTTCAACTTCAATCGCTACCATATCGGCACATTAAATAAATAAAGTCGACCGATTGATCGTCTCTAGTGAGATCATCCCACGATGGGAAAACCAATCGATTATCATATAATCATTTTCATGATTTCGAATGAGAATTTATCATTGGCAAGTTGTACATGTTAGGTTTCATATATTAATTTTATCCTCATTTCCATCCTAAGAGTAAATGCAAAATTCACAATTTAGCTATGATCCAGGACATCAAGTCACACAATGTACTTAGTTCATGCATGCCAAGTCAAAATCCCAGCATTCAAGATTCCAAAATGTGTCACCCCGCGTTACATTCGGATTTACTCTTTAAACTGATAAAATTAAGGATTTTTTCAATCCGAAGCCTAAAAAATGAATAGACTATCCGTTCGGAACTTAGATTTTTTTCTATCAATTACATACTTGAAATATACAAAACTATCAATTCAGAGCTTGAATTTAGGCTCTAAATTGATAAAATATGAAATAATACAAGCATACTATGATATTATTAAGCAAAAAGAATTATAATCTGTTGTGATTCTGCTCCATCCCACATTGCTATAATCTTTTATCATCGAGTATAATTGCTTTTGGAAATAAGTTCTTCTCAGTGGTTGTGACAAAATCATGGTTTAACTAGCCTTGATGCATTTCTAGAAAAGAAAATCAGAATTCTCATGATTTTGGAGCAGACTTGTACGAGACTGTCTCATGGTAAGAACATTATTTACTTTCGTAATTAATTATTACATTTTTATTAAAGAATCACATTTTTAAAAAAATATTATCACTTTTTATTTATACTATAAATTATTAATGAAATAATTCACAACACCATTACCACTTTTCATCAATTGAATATCACCTTTTATTATAGAATAGTATATGTTATCACTCCTTATTCGTCTCACGCAATTCTTTGCCCATGAACTTAAAAAATATCATATTCATATATTTGGGAGAATTGTCTAGAATTATGTCCTCTCAAACAATTGCAATGCTAGTAAAAAAAAAAAAAAAAAAAGTAGCAATGCAAAGCAATCTGCTCTATGCAATCTACACCTGAGTAACCTGAGTTGAAAGTCAAAGCCTTCCAGTAAATCATTTTTGGCAGATTGATTCTTTATCTATAATCAAATTTGATGCATGAACCAAAAACCAACAGCAAGTAGATCAATTATTGAACATTTGTTTTTACCAATTTCTATTCGAACTGTTTGTTCATCACAAAGAAATATCTGCAAAAGAAGTATAACAAATCTACAGTATTTTTGCCTAAAATATTTTAATAAGAAACAAAAGGTTGTATCAATAAAAAAAATGATGAATACAAAGATGAGGAATCAAAGACTAACAGAGAAAATAATCTGAAAAGAGCAACTCCAATCTTAAAATATACCTGCCACAAGAAAGTTGCAAATTTTATGGTTTACCCACCAAACAGCTCTAACTTATTTTCTTTGTACACCTTCTCAAGGGTTCATCACGATCCTAACCAAGACACTCACGTCGACACAATGCTGGAAAAATTACTCCGCATAGCGTGATCTTTTTGATTATGATGCCTATAAGATTAGTCTGGAATTTGACAATGCATAAAAAGATAAGTTGAGAAAACAATTTAACTTAGTTTTCTTTCATTTATTGTTTGTTCCTGAACACCTGAAAATCTCTTTGATTATGTCAATGGAAAAATTTTTAAATACCAACTGGAAGATTTGAGAAGAAAGATACTTTACGAAGAAAGTTGCCACAAAATTACTACAATATCTGCCTCTTAAGTAACCTATATGGAAATTATCTACTTTGAGATCTATATTAACAGAAGAAAAGGAAATGAATTCATTTGACCTGTTTAAAATTCATCATGGGCATCAGAGCTCTCATATGTTGGAGCCTCATAGTTGCTTGACTCATCAGAATAACTACTCCATGTTGATTCAAAGCTCTCATCAGCTGGAGTCTTATTATTTTTGGATTCATCAAAAACATCACTTGGTGTTGATTCAAGCGTGTAAGAATCTTCAGCCTCTTCAGATTTTTTATCATCAGGTTCAAAAAATTCACCGTTTGAAACATTTTCAAGAACTTGAGACTCTCCCTGTAATTGCTGAATCATGAAAGGAATTCCATTGACCACATCATACACCATCAGCCCAATCCTTCCACCAACCCAACTGCCCAAATGACTTCCAACCAAATAACCAAACCTCCCAAATCTGTGCTCTCCCATAAAACCGACTGAATAAGTGCCAAACAAGGTACCCGTCCCCCGAAGAAACCCTTCTGTTACTGTACCCCCAAAGTATATAGCTTCGAAAAAATCCCATCCAGAAGAGATAATTGGCCCTATAATGCGTTTGGCCTTTCTAGTCGCTAGCTTTGCTGCCTTCGCTCCTTCTTTCTGGGCTATTTTGGCTGCTTCTTTTGCAGCCAGGCCTTGGGCTACCGCATCAGCCAAAGCAACCTCTATTGCATCATTCCTTTTACTTTCCACATGAAGAGTTCTGATGCTATAGAAATAAAGTTTTATACCCTCCTTCACCACACACGCAACAGTTCCAGAACTTCCATCAAAACAATTCAAGAAGGTAAACTGCCCACTCTTTGATGCAGCTTCTTCACCAACCAATAGCCTACATTTTTCAGCTGTAAAAAGAAACGAATATGCATGATTTAGTTTGATACAAAAAAATAAAAAGAGAGAGAGAGCCACAGAGGCAAAAAAAAAAAAAAAAGCTGAAGAAAAACAAACACCAATGAGATGCTTAGAATGTAATATAACAAAATTTATGCTAACAATAAAATCTTTCATAAATCATATAATCCTAACATACATGTGTGAGTGGGTGTTTGGTTAAGGAGTGTGAGCCATGTGGAATTGGAAAGGGAATCAAAAATTGTGTTTGATATGATTGGGGTATTGGAATCAAACCTAATTGGAGGAATCAACCATTCCTCAACTAAATGGGAGGAATCAAACTTATTACAGTCCATTTCCATTTCCATTCCCATTCCATTTCCATTTCCTTAATCAAACACCCCCTGAATATTTTTATGATGCATGTAATGTAATTGTCATATCAGTAAGGATGCTGTAACTGATGGGGCTAAGATTTCCGAGAAATCTCCAAATTTTAGGTCGGTTGCAAGATGAAGCCAGAGATTATAGCGCCATATGCTGGTGAACCTTGACGGTGGAAAATTAGGAAGACAGATAGTAGGGAAATACAAAATTTACATTATATAATAAATGTTAGATCAAGGTGACTACTGAGTCTAAGAAGACGAGTCATGTTCACATCTCAGATGAAACAGAACTTCCTAGTTGGAGTAGCATCCAATAATTTAGGCTCTGCAAGTTTAAGAATCAGAACTGGACGCATAGTCATTTGAAACGAGAGGCACAAGGGCATTGTCGGAGCCTAAGGTGAGAGCCACGTGCTTCATGTACAACCTGCCCTAGTTTTTTTAACAATATATACACTTAAGTATATCCTACTTGGCACATAATTACCAAATCATATAAATGTAAAAACCACGCAATACTACATAGTAACACTAACACATAATGACTAATAAAGAAGTAAATAATACATTGAACATGAGTAAACAATCAGCTTCAAAGTTCAAATATTAAAGACGCATAAACAATAAGCCAACGACATAAAGTCATCAAGTCTCAATGTTATCTAAGTTTCAAATAACTAGAAAAATAATCAATAATCATCATGATCATCCTCATCATCTTCTTCGTCCTCATCATCATGAAACAGAGATCTCTCTTTAAATGCCTCCTCTTGCTCCTAACCCCATATTATAGTAAGATACTAGCTAAAATCAAACTTTCTCCCCGAAAACATACTAAAAAAAAAAAAAAAAACTTTCTTTTTAAAGAAATACATGTAACAATTCTCAGGAAAACGCTGAAAAATGTGAATTATCCCATACGAGCAAGAGGGAAGCCTCTGGTGATGCAGTTAGGGCTTGCCCATTCGCCAGTGCATGTGCATCATAACCTCGAGCCCCCTCAAAGGCGCACCTCTAACAACTATGCTTGAAGGAAGTGACTACTAAGACTCGCGAGATGACCCAAAACCCACCAGTTGCGTAAACTATAATTCTTGAATGTTTGCAATATCAAATCTATAATATTTAGGTTCTCGCTTTCTCTGAGTGTAGGCCAGATTTTGGATTCTGTTCAATTCTTCTTTTATCTCCATAGATTGATGGAAAGTGATATAAATTAACACTACTATTCATAGTTGTTAAAGGCGAAAGGCGCAAAGGCCTTGTTGGAGCCTGAGGCGCAAGGCGCGCGCCTGAGGTACAAGATACTTTAGAACATATATACATTAATATATCCAACTCAACACATAATTTTCCAACTAAATAAAGGTAAAAATAAAAAAAATGTCAAATAATAATACATAAAAACTCATAAATAACATAATCACAAATTAAAAACCCGTGTACAATGTCATAATGAACTTCGCAATTCAAGTGCTCAACACAAATAGACAATCACAAAAAGCAAATAAGCAGAATCCTTAAATTTTAAGAAAATATCAAATGTCAGAGACTCAAATGATTACCAATGAGATAAAAATCATAATTATCATGGTCTATGGTCCTCCTTATAATCTCCATTCTCTTCTTCACCATCAAATTGATCATTGTATTCATTAAATTCTTACTCTTAAAAAAAAATACCAAAATTATGAATGTACCCGAGGCACGCCTTTTTCATCAAAAAAGGCGCACAAAGGCGAGGATTTTTTGAACATCAACCGAAACCCCAAAAAACCAAGAAACCCAGGCGATCAGGGCTGCGCCTCGCCTAAGGTGCGCCTTTAACAACTATGCTACTATTCTGAGATATCTAATTTTTTATCAGAATACATTGTTTTACTGTAATGCATTATGAACCCAATGATTCAATATGAATTCTAAAAGAAGGGAGGTTCAAAGATATTGGCAGCTGATGTATCCATTGATTCATATTAAATTCCAAGCAGCAGGAGGTTAAAAGATAATGGCAGCAGGAGAGATCTCACACTTATCTTTCAAGAATATATTATCTTGCTCATAATTATGCTTTGATAATATTGGTTTTAAAAAAATAATAATAAAAAAATATAATAATAATAAATATAAAAACAGGTAATGCCAATAAATCCAATTTACTGATTGTGAAAACATACAATTAAGAGAAGAGCAAAACGTTGTTAGTTCAGAGGCCCATAATACATTATTCAAAGAAATACTAAAACAACCACCATGAGATAGTTTTCTAGGGTTCTGGATCCCTTACGAAAATTATGATTTGTAATTTGATGATTTAGTAGGGTAGTAATGTGAATGAGGCCATAACCTTCCATTCTGAACAAGTCTTCATGTAAGTTTTGTTTCCTAATGGAAATAAGGTAGTCTTCAATCTTCAGAAAATGACACAAGAAATGCATTTCTTACTCCGTAAAAGACGGCTTAGAAAAAAAATCATAAAAATAATACCAAATATAAGGCTCATAAAGAAGCATGAACAAACAGGCTAAGTATGTTGGAGGAAAAGAAAGTAAAGTAACTAAGGAATTCAGTTTTTAAGACTTAAGTGGAATTTAAGTATGACATGAAGGTTTGCTGGCATTAATTCGTAGGCAGTGTGGCAGGGTAATAATATTGGCCTCAAAGAAACTGCTAAAGGAATTTGAATTGTCATGGATATAGCATCACCGTTGAGGTCTGAATGAATATGATCAGTTGATTTCTACAGGGCCTCAATAGGCTCGCTTGAAGGCATCACAAGCAAATCTGTTAAGCATTATATGACAGTGGTAGCACTTTTCAAATTAAATCCAAAATGAGATTTTGGGGAAAATGAGTGGATGAGGGGATATTGATAGAGATAATGGACTAGAAGTCTAAAGATTATGTATTAGGATTCTTGAATAAGGTGCTACTAAACTATGCATTAATTTCAAGCCCATCTGGGCATTGTCATCGATATAAGCAAAAATAACTTTAGGTCAGTTCACTTGTCTAACTTGACAAACATAAATTGTCTTACTTCTCCAAGAAGCTTTTCCTTAATAATAAGAAAACCAGAATTCTCTGGTCCTGTTATCTGAAACGTAGATTTCTTGAAGATTTTTGAAATTGAACCTAGATTACATGGTACATCATAGTGAATGAGAGATGGGATGAATCAGGCAACAGTAATAAGTAATCATATTACGCTATGAAATACCTTTCGAAACTAGTACTAGACATATACTTCTGCTAAAGTAAGAATAATTTGGAGCTGAAGTGTTATTTTCTGGAGCTTAATGAAATGGCCACCTCGCTAGCACCATTGCACAAACAAAAACGTATAACATTCTAACAAGAGCCTCGGGCATCAGGGATTCTAGCAAAACAACTAGACATCAAGGAAGCCAAGATATTGCAACTTCTTTCCCTCAAAAAGCAATCATTGTCTCATTGAAGATTCTATAGACACTTTAATGGCAGACATATCTATATTTCCGGATTTTTCGCTTCATTGCAAAGCCTAATATATAGCAGATAATTATAAGAAACCAGCATCCACCATATATAGAGATTAGGGTTCTTCAGATGGCACAAAGACCACCTTTTTCTATGAGCATATGACTCTAGAGGTGGTGGTTTACCCTGATGTGTCAGCAGTCAGGGGCAACTGAAAAATGAATCAAATTTATGAACATTTTCATATTCCAAAATAGTGCAAAGAGAAGACTAGGCCATGTGCAGTTCAAGATAAAGAACAGGGATGTTAGTCACTGGACCCTTTTGACTTGGAAACATAAGAGGAGAGAATTTTACAAAAGGCTGATGATAATCTTTCCACTCTCTATCTGTCATAATATAGCTTCTCAAATAGGGAATATTATCTTGTTATGTTGATATGTTTTCATTTTATTGCGAAGGCACAGGCCGCCATGTGAAATGGTCAATCAATAACAGCTCTAATCAAGGAAATCTAATTGTACGTTAGCGAGTATAGATAAGAAAAGACCTTGTAAATACTTTATAGAGTGAACAAGAAAGAATTATCTGCTCCACAGTAGGGTATAATGATGGCTCTTGAGAAAGGGAATGAAAGATTAGCCATGTATTTTCAATATTGGAGAGGGGACATCTACCCTAATTTAGAGGCTGAATCAGAATAATTATGTTCCAAATGATTTTTAAATGCATGATTTCCCCCATTTGCATTCCTATTGCCAAATTTCTGGTGATTAAAAACAAAAAGCTCTCATGAAATTCACAACATGTGTTATCAGGTTGTAGGGTGATTCAATAATTTGTCTCTAGTTCATCAAAAGCAAATTACTAATGCACCTCCGTGGTCATAATGTAAATTAATTGCTACTCGTATATGAAATTATGTAATCAACAGTTGCGATTGAAGTTATAAGATACAGTCGAAAACAATATTTTATCATATATAACAACCACGCCAAACTGTTTACAACTATGATCTGCATAACTGTTTCAATAAGTCTTTGGTGTTACCCAATTGAATTTCAGACTAGACGAATCTCTAGACTTTTTGTTTGATTGGATATAAAACACAATTCAAACACTAATGATTTATTTTAATATACTCCGTCCAACTCCCTTGCAAAATACTATTGAGCAAGCATAAGCAGAAATACTTATAAATGATAAATCCAATCTCTCAACATCTCAGAGACAGCATGAATTAATTTTTCCTTTTTTCCTATCAAAAGATTTTACACTCGTTGATGCATAGTTGAGGCGTCGAATGTCGATCATCATGAAGTCTGATAACTCCAATTAAAACAATAATCAAATAAACCAACACAATCAAAATTTCCTAAAGATATCATAATAACATACCCACTTCAATCTAACTTCTAAATAACTATATAAACTTCAATCAGCTTTGGATAACGAAATTTAGCATGAAATCAACAGTTAATAGCCCACCAGAACTTTAAAATTCACTCTCAGAAGAAACAAAAAAACGGATGAAGATTCGAACTGAGAAGAAAAACATAGTTCAGTGCAGAAAGAAAATCATATTGAATAAGCTCAGATAAAGAAAAATGAAGGAAGAAGGATTCACCAGTGATGCTGAGGACAATGACACCGACAATAAAGAGCAGAAACTGAATCCTCTTCTTCTGCAGAATCTCCATAGTTAACGATCAATCGATAACTTGCTGAAAATCCTTCAAGCAAAAACTTACTAATTCCCAATTATCCTTTCAAAAGAATTACGGAATTGGTGTTGTGCGAAAATGATAAATGTGTAATCTCAAGGAAAATAGGATCTATGTAGCGCATAATGGAGGGTACTGGAGTTGAAAAGTAGCGTGCGCTAGCTCTGAATACCGACGGGCGGACACAACCCAACGTTTAATTATTTTTTAATTCTGGATAATAGGGATTAACACCATTTTGAACTTTTAACCAGTGTTTTTATAATCGGATCGAAGATCAAGTTGGCGGAAGAAACGGTTCACGGTCCAATCCTCAAGTTGGCGGAAGAAACGGTTCCGGGCAGTTCAATCAAAAAATTAAATTTCATATAATTTTTATTACTACCTCCGCCACTTACAAGATATCAATTTCACTATTTCTGGCGTCCGCTTAAAGAAAGTAAACAATATGACTCACCACTTCCCTCTAATACAACTACCCACTTTACCTATAATAATAATACTCCTTAATCCATGTGCAAAAAGCAAATAAAGACCTAAGAATTGTCCACGTGCAAACAGCAAACGGTTACCTTTCAAGTGGCCGAAGGAAGTATATTTTAAGATAACTATTAAAAATAATAATAATATAATACTAGTTTTTTAATAAATACGAATTCTCAATACTTTTGGGCTTTACCCAAAGCCCACACTCCAGCCCACTCAATATTATTGAAAATAAACATTCATTTATTTTGTGAAGGAATGGATGTAAGTTAATTTAAGTAGCCGCCCCTCCCCCTCAACAAGCTTTCTCTCTCTTTCTCGCTTTCACTCCAGTGGCCACTCACCTCATTCCTTGCAAGAAACCGACAACGATGGCTTGGCTTTCTCCCAACAGCAACTCTCATCCCTTGCGAGACACCGACAACAATGGTTGGCTTCTCCCAACAGCAAAGAGAGCGTGTTCTAATTTTATTATTTTTTTCTATTATTCTTGCTTACCGTATGACTATGGAAATTAGGTGTCAGTGTTTATAATGGATGGATGATATTGAGAATGGTTTTGGTTTCATGCGAAATTTCATCAGATGAAGAAGTCTGAGTATTTATTCAGCTGAAAGACCTGCATTTTAAGTTTTTTTATTACAAGTCGGAGGTTTCTGGTTATCCCGGTTCTTCCGGTTTTTACCAGTTTGATCCGGTTTTTTTCTGTTCAACATTAAAAGCGGTTTTGTAGGTGCTGATAGACCAGTACCTGGTCCTGTTCTCGGTCCAACCGGTTGAACCGGCCGGTCCGATCCGATTTCGACAACACTGGTTTGAACACAATTTTACTACCCAGAATTTATTTATTTATTTTTTTAAAAAAATAAAATTATTTTTTTCAATTTAATATTAGTATTAAGGGCCATTTACGGTGGGGTTTCGCGGTTATTTTGACAAAATCTAAATTACATTGCTATAGGTTATTCAGTTTGATAATTAAATTTTAAACTGTTTATCGAGTAAAATTTAATATGCGGGGTACAGTTGGGTGATGTTGATGTGTGTTCTTAACTAGTTAATTTTAGGATTGAAGAAGAATGTAAGGTTGTGTAATTGAGTTAAGAACAATCACAATCAAACATAACAAACTGATAAATATGTGAGAGATGGGAAATTCGACCAAAGACCTTACCAATTTTATTACTCTCCTCAAGAACAACACTTATAAAAACTTTCAATTACAAGTGTAATGTCTAATGTGAGAATGAGTAAACTGCTTCTCTATTGTGAGAGAAGCCATTTATACTATCAGCAAACCCTAATCGTTGCCCAATCCCGTGGTGCCACCTGGACGAAGACAAGCAGCCATAAATGGGGGCTGCCAGTACATCGACGACTTTTAGGAGCTGGTGTAGGGAGCCACCAGATGTCTTGCAGAGTGCAGCAGGTCTCTCTTTGTCCTTTGCTTGCTTCCTATTGGCTGATGAAGAGGGACGTGTCTGTTATGTGTTGTCTTCTAGTTGAGAGTGTTGCTCAAGACATCCCTCCTTACCATTGTTCTTGTTCTTTAGCCTCTCGCCACTAGCCGTTTTCACAGTTGTGTCTGTACTTGGCCTAACAGTTCTGATAATCCTTCCAGTCATCGGATGGGTTGGTTTCCGAGACTATATTGTTCGTCCGAGTCCCTGGATGTCTCCTTCGGCTTCAGAGCCGAGGTGTCTTGTCGAGGTGTCATACATCTATCGTCGTAATAGGCTTCCTGCCTCTTGGCCATTTCCTGATCTCGTCTTCTCGGGTTCCTCGGCCCTTGATGATGGGTTTATCTCTTGGCCTTCTTCCCGATTCTTCCCCGGATTATGTCCCTTGAGTCTGGGCCATCTTTTTGGGCTGCCATTATCCCATGATTTACCCTTCATTCTTGTTCTTGGGCCTTTCGTTCGTGGCAGATTAGCTTGTTGGGCTTTCAGTCCGTTTGGCATGGAGGATATAATATCAATAACATTAGCCCTTCGAGCCTAGATAATCTTATGCTTTAAGATTATTTAGGGTCGACATGTATTCTTCGTAAGTTATATCCCTCATGCTTCACTATGTGTGATTTGTGTCTCTTTCGTTTCGGCCTCCTACTTTTGTCTCAAGTTGTTTCTGCCTCTTGAATACCGGGGTCGTCGAGATATTTTTGAAAAATTGGGGGTGTTTCTGGTATTTTGCCTTTTTTCATTCAAATTTCAAATTTTGAAATTTATGTTTGCTTGCTTTTTTCTCCCATTTTCTTCCCCTCAACCTTTCTTCTTCCCTCTTTCCATCTGAAAGTTGCGATTTCCCTTGTACTGTACGCTCTCCTTTTTCATCCATGTATCACTCCTCTCCCCTTCTCTTCCTTCTTCCCTAAATTATTCTTCTTAATAGCTTGCTTTTTTCTCCCCTTTTCTTCCCCTCAACCTTTTTTCTTCCCTCTTTCCCTCTGACGGTTGCGATTTCCTTTGTACTGTATGCTCTCCTTTTTCATCCATGTATCACTCCTCTCCCCTTCTCTTCCTTCTTCCCTAAATTATACTTCTTGATATTTTTGTGTTTTTCGCGTCGTCACATCTAGGGTTTCCTCTCCTTTTTTCCTTTTGTATACCGTTTCCTCTCCTCCTATACTTTCGCGATCATAGATCATGAGGGTTCTACTTCTCCATCGAAATCCCCCTCACAAATCACTGATTCTTCGCTCGGGAGTGATGGGTCTCCTTTTCCTCGCTAAGAAGAGGGTTCGAGTTCTCGTCTCCTTTCTAAATCTGCCTTTGACCGAGCGGTTGTCGACTTTGTGTCGAATTTTAGTTTGGGACACTATGTCGATATAGTTGATGTGGGTTCTGGGCTGTTGGCCTATCTTGGGAAATTCCTTGAATGGGAAGATGGAGTTCTCTTTTCCGCTAAAAAACTCCCATCTACTATTGACGATCATTGGTTAAAGAATAACATCGTTATAGCTATCGGTAAATTTCAATGTGGAGATGATATTGAATTTTTCCTTCCTTCTTCTGAGGCTCGAATGTGCTTCGCTCTGTCGAATGTTGTTGCTGCCTATGAATTGCAGTTCGAGCTCAGTCTTCGCTTCCCTCTACATCCCTGTATCTGCGATATTCTCAATTTCTGGGGTATAGCTCCTGCTCAACTGGCTCCTAATGGTTGGGCTGCTTTGATGGAGGTCCTGGTTCTCTCCCATTTGATGGGGTACCAGTTGTTGAGTACCTCTGAAATCAATTTCCTATATCGTTTTACTCCCAATGCTAGGATGGGGTATTTCTATTTGACGCCTCGTCATACTAACTTGGTTGCTTCTTTGCCTAGCTCGATCAAAAAATAAAAAGATCACTGGATTTGGGTTCATGTGCCGTGGAGGGGTCCTAGTCTCTTTGATTCTGAGAATCCTCAAGCTTCTATTGTATTTCCTAGGAGTTCCTTCTTTCAGCCTGATCTCAGTGTGTGTATGTATTTCGGTCTCTTACTACTCCTTTTCCTTTACTAACTTTTTCTTCTCTTCTTATGCAGTAAGCGAGTCGTGTACCTTGGAGAGTTTGTCGCTCGAGTTTTAAGATGCCTTTCATCATATTCGCGACCTTTCCGAGGAGGATCGTCATTAACAGTCCATTCTCACTTGCATCAATCTCTTCACTGCCGGCTTTACCTCTTCGGCCATAGCCATGCCAGGTAATTTTTCTATTGTTGCATCCTTTTTTTCATTCTTCTGACATTTTCATGATGGTGTTCTTCATACTCCTATATCTACTTCTCCTTTCCTTTTCTCAGGGGAAGAGAAACGTCTCTTGTCAGATATCGAAAGTATTGCTACTCTTCCTTTCGTCTGCAGGCAGGCGGCCCTTAACAAGGGGAAGAAAAAGGTCTCTCATGCCTCCTCCAAAAAGATTTCTGGAGCCCCCCTTGCTGTGCAGCCCCTCAAAGCTATTAGAATCAATGATTCTTCTGATCCTGCCCTTCCGACGTGGGATGTTGGTACAGATTCTAGGAAAGCCTCTGGTGTTTCGGAGAAGGTTTCGAAAAGAGCCCCTAAGTCTAAGAAGAGTAGTTCGAAGGCCATTACTGCCAAGTCCATTGCCCCTAAAAGGAAGTATAGTTTGCAGGATGAAAGTTCCAATAAGGATACCCATGACAGTACTGCTCTTATTGTTCTTCCTTCGAAGAAGATCCGAGATGACGGTGCTAGTGGCGTGGGTGTTAGCTCTTCGAGTGTTCCCATCTCCGTTTCCCCAGATACTTTGGAAATTTATGATATCAGCTCTTTTCCTTCTCTCGATGCCCTAGCCAAATCTCCAATAGGCGCTTTCGACACCTCTAGTACTTCTTTTTGCCTAGCCCCTAAGCAGTTGACTATTCTCGATCCAAGTCTTTAGGGCACGCCTTTCGAGGGTCTCGCTGATAATCTTGCTCCTTATAATTCTTCCTCCCGCTATAGGGCCTCTTTCTCTTCGGAGGTTTGACGGTATTACCAAGGAAAAGCCCCCTTGTGCTCTTGGGATTATAATCGTTTGTCGGCCGAGATATCCCCTCCTGCTCTGCCTATACTGGAAGAGGCTATTCCGTATCTTTCTGTGAATCAGATAGTTGATAGGGAACTTTTCGAGAAATTTGGTGATATTGATGAAGTTGGTAAGACCTTTATCCGTACTCAAGAGCCTCTGTTTGATTTTAATGCTCTTGCTTGCTTAGCCTATGCTGTTGCCTTTCCCTTTAAGAGTTGTACCACGGAATTCCTTACTCATGTTGAGAAAATGTCCACTGGGGCATCAATTCAAAGTGTTGCTAGTGGGTCAGCAGTGAATTCATGTTGCTAACGCCATGCATCATCTCTATGATCTGGAGAGGTGTGAGTCCTGTTTATAGGATGAAATTACCCTGCTCCTCAGCAAAATAAAAGATCATGATCGGAAAGCCCTCGCAGCGAGTACGATCGAGGCTCAAGTTCGAGGGGAATTGAGGGTTGAACAAGATAAGAAAGCCAAGCTTGAGGGTAGTTTCAAAGCTTTACATGCTCGATATGATAATCTACTGACCAGTTCCGAGAAGGAGAAAAGTGTCCTGTTGTTGGAGAATAAGGTACTTTCCGAGAGGATTGTTAAAATAGAGGTTGACCATCGGGAGAAGGTTAAGGTTCTGAATGATTAATTTCACGTTGACCTGGCCTGAATCCAGAATAGCCTCCATACTCTTCAGGTGTCCTCCGACCAAGATGCCGAGGAGATACGGCAAGAGAGAAAGGCTTCCGAAGCCTTTCTCAACTGGAAGATTAAAGAGGTCGAAGAAGTGGCTGCCCAAGCTCGATGCGAGTGGGACGAGGCTATAGCCAAACTGGATCAGGTTAAGGATGAGATTCTCTTATTGCAAGCGGACAATTTTTACTATAGGGATGTTATTCTCCCCAAGGCCAAGATTTACTGCTTCTGCTCTTCCTCGGTAGCCATGGCGAAGGCTTCCTCCGAAAAGTCTTATCCCACCTATTTGCACGATATGCGCGATATCCTTCGCCAAGCCCTCCTTCAGGAGAAAATGCCTCTGGGTGAATCTTTGAAAAAATAGCTTGATCTGGGGTTACTTGGTGAATATTCTGATTTTATAACCGATATCGGACTTCCCAAAGAGGATTCTAATAAGATATTAGAGGTGGATTGGGACGAGGCTTTTGTCGATGGTGTTCTGGATCTTACCACTGCTGATTCCAGGGCTGAGGATCTTCTTGTGAAACTTTCCACTGAATCTATGGCGGTGCCGATTCAGGAGCCATCTGTAGGTTCCGAGGCTCTTAGATCTGGTGCTACAGGCGAATCTGACAAAGTTGCTACTGTTGCTATTTTCGAGCTTCAGCCCTCCAAGACTATTATTGTTCCCGCAGCTCTTCCCTCTTCAGATACTGTTCCCTCTTCTGGCTTTATCGAGATAGCCTATACCTTGACGGATCCGATGGCTTCCGAAACCCCTCTAGGCTCTTTCGAGGGTGTGCTGCCCGAGGGTGGTAATCCGAAGTCTGTAGGCGTTACCAGTTTTGAAGTTCTCCCAACTGCCAAGTGAAGCTTTTCCGAGACCACAGTTCTGAACTGGATGTACTCATTTACTTGAGTTTCTTATGAATATTCCTTGTATTTTTCTTTTTTCTTCAAGTATGTATAACTCTTCTTCGAATTTCAAATAATATATAATTCTCTGTCCTTATGGAGTGTTTAATTTTATGTTGACTGACCTTTTGGGGGTACTCTGGTAATTTTGCTTTGCTTTTGAGTATAACCTCCATTTTCTATCGTGGTGTGGCACGCCCTTGTCAAATGCCACGTGGATTAACCTGTGCCCTTCCTTTTCCTTGGAAGTTGTAAAATCATGTACTCCTAACCGTTCGATTTTTGCCATTTTTGGCTCACGGTGTCCCTTCACGATGTGGGGTGTATCATTTTCCATCAGCTACCTTTCTATTTCGTTTTTTGAAATTCAAATCTTTCGCTTGATTTCGTGCTTTTCCCCCTTAACTCTATTCCATATTTTCCGACATTCTCTGAGATTTTGTTTATCCCATCCTTTTTCTAAACCCTAGTTTTCGTGTTTATTTCCGGTAATGGCTAGTGAAGGTACTCCTCCTCTGACTAACGTTCAAGAGGTTAACACTTTTGACTCTACATCGGAGCGACCTATGCGGCTTGGTATTTGCAGTTCTAATTGTCTCTAGAGGTGGCCCCGGCCAAATTTGAGGGATTTGTCCACTTCTTCCTCTTTTGGCGGCTATTTACTCTCTGTTCCTCCACCTGACAGGTTAGGTGTTCCTGCCATGACCGCTATTGACGCCAGTGGTGTCTCGATACCTATTGATGAAGAATATGGTGCTTTCTTACCTCTGACCCTCTGGATTACCTTCCGGTACGTCGGGATATTGGTGATATGGGCGCTGCCCTTCGTGGGATGGCTCAACGTCTTAAGTGGGTGCCACCCTTCCGACTTTGTGCTGAACGCCTGGAGGAGTTCCATCAGTTATACAGTAATTCAGATGTGGCTTTCATCTCTCTTGATGACAATGTTCCTATTACTGAGCCCCCTTCAGAGTGTACTGCTTTCTATTACTCGCTCTTCCTGGCCGGCTTGCGCCTCCCTATTCCCCCGTTATTGGTTTGCTTTTACAATGATGGAATATGACCATTGGGCAACTTGTGCCTACTTTCTGTTGCGGTTGATATCGACCATGTCCTTGTTTCATGTTCACGGTCATACCATCCGGGATCCCTTTGAATTAAAGTTTCTTTTTTTTTATGGCGCTTCTGGTCGTGTTGCTGGATTTTACCACTTGCTCCCTCACGACAATCATCACTTTATTAGAGCCTCCGTCATCATTGGCAGAAGTTTGGAGCATGTCTGGTTTTGGCTGGGAGGCAACTACAGCCTCCATGTGAATGGTGTCATAGTGTCATTCCTTAGCCAGTTTCTTCCATTGGACAAGTGTATGGTTCTTATCTTCTTTCCAGACTTTGGATTACTTCGGGGAATTCCTAACACTCTTTTGGTATCTTGTGCAGGTCCTTCCAGTCATCCGCTTACGCAACTGAGTGAAGGCTTTTGCCATGTTTATGGGATCTTAACCTCGAGCAATGATTCTTATCGTGTCTCTCATTTTCTTCAAGAGCACATTCTTGTTTCCGCTGGGTTGTCAACCCTGGGCCGCCGTGCCACTGCTGGTATCTCTCCACTTTCACTCTCCTGTGGTTTCACTTTATTTATTAGGAATTCTGGCTCTATGTTTTCATACTCATTTCTTGCTTCTCCAGACAAACTCCGAGGTGCCTTGTCTCTTGTGGGGTCTATTGTTTCTGTTGCTGGCACATCCCTTACCCGCCATAAGTATGTCTATTGCTTTTTTTATGATGAAGCTGATTCTGACTATGATAATCCATCCTATTGATGAGCGTTTTCTTTGCATGCAAAATTAATCCCCAAGTATTAAATATATCATTTGCAGCTTAAGCAAGCGACCAAGTGAAATATCGAACCCAAAGGACGACGTATTATCAATTTAATTATTAACTAAATTAATTAAGACGAAAGATAATAAAGTTGATGGATTTATTTATTAAACTACTAAGCAGAATTATTATATAATAAATAAAATAAAAATCACTAGAAGAATACGAAAGTGGATCAAGTAGGAGAATAGGTAGCTCTAGGGTAATTCAGTTTTATTACTTAACTTCCCTCTTAAGTGCAGGCCGACTCTGTAATGTGGACTTTGCACGCATCACTAAACTATGCAAATTTACTCTATTGATACAAGTAAATATGCATGTAACATGTATGAATAACCTCGGAGCAAGAGACGTAATTTCACCCCCCCTTTCTAGGTACTATTAGTATTAATTATTTTCCCATAGGATTGGTACTCTAACCCGATATGATCTCCCTTTATAGATACTATAAAATTACCCTCTTTATCCTGCTTACTAACCCAAATTCAATTCAATTAATAAACATTCATATATGATAGTTCTAATGAAGCTTCGGAGTCCCCTCACTTAGAATCATAACATGAAATCCTGTTCAGCGGTGAACGCACTCAATCTACCACCAAGATATATATTCAGACTCTATATACCAATTGAAGATGCATAAAATGACCGTGAATATGGATTAAAATGCACAATCATATATAAAATAAATCCACAAGTAGTGTTGTATGGAGGGCACACAAGAGAGTTTAATTAATTAATAAAACCTTCAAAACCCTAAATCTACCAAAACAATTCTAGCACATGATGTTGCGAAGAACAATCATGGGGGTTGAATAGATCTTACCCATATGTCTAGAAAATACAAGATAAATTAGGAAACGAATAAAATCCTAGATGTGGGAGTCGTCGCGTCTTTCTCCGTCTTGAATCCTCCTCTTGGTTCTCCTCTTGATTCCACAAACGAATCTTCAAAGTGATGGATGGATGGAGGAAAGGATGTGGATGATGGTTGGAGGGGGTGATCCCCCCTTGTGGGGTGTAGGATGATTGTGTTGTGTTGTATATCTCTTGGTGTGATCTACATCCCCTTTTGTACTTGTAAGCTCTCCTTATGGACCTAGGATGAGCTTTTTTCTTGGAAAATACGCAAAAACATGCACTTGGGGTGTAAAAATACGGATCCGGGTTCAGGCATGTGGTTCGACTTAGGGCTTGGTAGAACCATGGTCAAATCAAAATCGACAATTTAATGCACTTCAGGTATATGATTCAACCAAAATAGCGTGGTCGAACCAGTGGTTCGAGCTCTGGTCGTGGTCGAATCTACTTGCGCCAGCTTCACCGTTTCGCGTATAACTTTCACATCCGGACTCTGATTTGAATGATTCTTGCATTCATGCGATCCTATATTTCTTAGATTTCTATCCATATAAAGACCTCATAAAAACTACAAGATTTGTAGGTGTAATAAGCCATGAAAAGTAACACAGCTGTTCTATTCGGCACAGCTCGCGCGACATCACCACTTTGATAATAACTTTCTCGTTTGGAATCCAATTGGGTTGTTCTTTCTGCCAAAACGACACTCTCTTTTGTGGCTTTCCAACCATGTATCACACTTTCAATTTAGAGCTCCACAAAAATACAAAAAAATTACACAAGTTGAATGTGTGTTTTCAGCATCATTACACAAATTGCACCTTTTCTCCAACTTTGTACTTTTGATCATTTTTTCACCTAAAACACAATAAAACACCTCAAGTTCACCTTTTTCTCACATATATTGAATATAAAATACTTGTGCTAATATATGACAACAATTCCAATCAAGAAAGTGTTAAATTGGACACTATAACACGCTTATTTTTACTCTCATCAATCCCCCAAACTTACCCGTTGCTCGTCCTGAGGCAACTAAATAAAAATAAAGAGAGAGAGTAAAAAAATTAGTGGGAAAACAAGAAATATGACCAATACCCCCTTCATAATGCAATTGGTTTTCAACTTAAGTCATGCAACTCTCATTAAATGTAATAATCAATTCATAGCATACAAGACAAGACAAACACCACCAATGCAAATGCTCTATTGACATGTTCTCACGAGAAGTATATATCACTCTCACTCAAGTGTAAAAGACGTACACTTATGGGTTATGGTGTTTACGCTCAAATTCAATTAAAGTGCATGCGTAACCATAAGCTTGCCAAACGTCTCAAACTCTCCACCACTTAAAGTATGATTCAACAATGGGATCAAAAAGGACGTATATTAGGATGTAATGTTGGCTCTTTGGTAAGGGTAGGAAATATCTGGATAAAGTAACTCAATTAGTAGAGAATTAAAATCGGAGATATTTTGTACTGCAAATTTTTTTTTACACTTCAAGCCTATCCAGCTTCATGCTCTTCTAATTTTCTTTTCTCTCATTTTTCTTCAAGCTCAATATTTTTTCCTTCTTTTCGTTTTTTTCCTTTCTTGAGGTACCAGTTTCGGGCACTACCTCTGACATCTCGGGGTACCAGTTTTGGGCACTACCCCTCATCAACTTATTTTTAAGCTCATAATCACTTGTACAACTCCAAATATTTTATTCCTTCCAAACTCCATCAAAATCAACTTCACACACTAAAAGCCTTGCTTTTGTATTGAACAATGTAATAATGATTTTATTTGAAATGAGAATCATATGATCAAACTGTTTTGCATATTATAAATTATTTATTTATATGTTTATGCAAAAGTCCATTTACTTTATACTGTAGATAATATGTTGTGCGATAACACGCGGAAGATCATATTATCAGTTTCCTTATAAAGTATAAACAGATGCTCACAACCGAGATAGACGGGGACTATCTATCGGTATGGTTGTAGTGTGGTTTGGTATTAGTTTGTCTTGACTATAGAACCACATTAGTACACTGCTTTGTGTATTGAGTAGGACCGTCTGAGATCGTTCGACTTGTACTGTCTATATAGAAGAACTTGATCTCTGTTATTATGGATGTTCGTGCTCTTAATCCCTATACAATAACCTCGACACGTAAGGCAGTATATATTTCTTTGATTCATCAATGGGTGAGATTTAAATGTATTAAATCAACAAACTCGGTGAGTTGGGAAGTAATGCTGTCTCTATGGTGTGCTGTTGATTGTAGAAGGAATCCATGTCCGTCATAGGTTGATGATGTCCCCTTGAGGAGCTCATAAGGTTTATCATGTAAATCTTGCAAGTGGATTAATTTCCGGCATGATAATAAGGTTGAGCGGTACTACTCTTGGATGAGATATTAATTAATTTGAGTTGTCAGTAACTTAATTAATTAATGGGCATTGTATATCTTAAACATGGGGAGACTATCGGGCTCATAATAAGAAGGAGCCCAGATGTAATTTTGGGATTTGATAGGTAGTGCAATAATAATATTTTAGTGGACCTGTATTATTATTATTGGATTTAATTAAAAGCTTTGGGCTAAGCTTGGTTAATTAAATCTGATTGAGGCCCAGCCTAATTTCTCCTCCTGGTCCTTGCAGTAGCCCAAGTATATAAGTTATCTCAGTTCCTAATAACCTAAGTCTGCACCACTTACGTAGAGAACAGATTAGGAGCAGATTGAGAACTCTCTGGGGATTGTTGACCACACAACACCAGAGAGTCAACTTTGGGATATACTGTAGAAGGTCAGAGGTGTTCTTCACAGATCATCATCCTCTACACCAATCCAGAAGACATGTAATTGTTTTATGCTTCCGCTGTATCTAATTATCTGTTTTTCTTATTGAATCGCGTTCACCATAAGATCCAATTGCCAACAATTGGTATCAGAGCATGGTTTCTTGGTGAAACGTGATTTGTAAGGATGTTTTTGTGATTATTTGATTAATTGTTTTAATCTGTTTTTAATCACATGTTTATTGGCTTTTTTCGTGTGTTCAAACTAGACAGAATGACTTGTTTATTTGATTTGATGTGTGTATTTTTATTATATGCACTGTGCACACAATGGTCATACACATAAACAATCTTTATTGTCTGCATCACACACGCGCACACTACTCGATGTGTGTTCTTCCCGGCGGCGCGTGGTCGTCTGACAAGGAGGGAGAATTTGACCGGCCTGACTGTCAATGGATGGTGGCTTCGGGCCGACCAGTGATGTCACGGTGGCACTGGATATACAACTGGCGGCGGCGAGTGGTGATGGCAGCGAGTGGTGATGGCGGCACGGCGGCGATGACTCCTAGGCGAGACGTGTCTCGGAGACGATTCGGCGTCAACAACTATCGGCAGTAGCGATGAGTGCAGTGGTGGTCGGCGTTAAGACTGTCGGCGACAGCCATGGAGCGTGCTTCTGGATTGCCATCGCACGACTGCATGTCGGCTGTGATGGATCCGGGGAGATCGTGTCTCGGTAGGGTGAAAGCTGGGCGGCAGTATTGAGGCGACGGCGCTTATACCGAGAATAGCGGCCCCGAATCACGGCGGATTTGAAGCAGGCGGGCGGCGGCGGCTGAGGGAGCAGCATTCCAGGTGGATTGTCAGAGACGTGCGCCGGAGACGACTCACTGGACACGAACCAATGCAATTTTGGACAGCGGCCGTGATTCCGATCGACTAGCGGCTGCACGGCGGTGATCAGATCGGCGCGGATCTGGTGGCTGGTGATAGCTGGGCGGCGGAATCGAGGCGGCGGCACTGAAAGGATGCACAGCGGCTAGTGGTGTGATGGTGGACTATTGGCGGCACCGCCGGCGGCAGTGGTGCCTGGCTGCGCCGGTCATCCCTGGAAGATGAAGACGAGGCTGCCGGCTGCTAATCCTAGGGCTCCTCTTTGTTTTGGGCCGTTTCTGACAGGGCCCAAGTTTTTTTATTTGCTTTTGGGCTAGGATCTGATGAGCCCATATCCTTTTTTTTTTGCCTTGGGCCTGTATATTATTTATTGAGATTCGTATTGGGCTTCATGGGTGGTATTAAATTATTAATGAAGCTGGGCCCAATATAGTTTTATTATTTGTGATGTTGGGCCATGATATGTTTTGGGCTTGTTCCATGATAATAAAATTGGCTGGGTAAATGGGTATTATTAATTGAACAATGAGCTGCTCATTTTATGCTAATTATGTTTGGGATAGTTGAGCCCATTATTGATCCAACATTATTGTGCAATTATTATTATATATAATTGATTTAATTGTTTTACTTGACAATTAATTGTTATATATGTGAAAGGCATGTTCTATGTGATTTATTTAATTTTAAATTACTTTAATAGAAGCATGCTAGGTTGTATATTTTATTATGAAATATTATATGCATGTTAAAAACCCTCTGTGTTAAATAACTAAGTGGGAGAGGGGATTGATAAATAAATTCCCATGGCCTCCATTATTGGTTTGTAAGTGATATGAGTAAACTTGCGCGTTGGCATTAGAGCCTTCCTCCCTAACGGATGAGTTTATTCATGGTTCACTAGTACAAACTTCTTCATGATGATTATAGAAAGTTATCCGAGCACGTGTGGATTTCACCAACTGAAGGCACATAAGCTTGGGCAGCGGACTTGGAATCAAATAATGGTATACACTTAGGTGTAAATAATAAGTATCCTCCCCAACGGAGTCACTGCTGTTATTTGCATGGCTAAAAAGTAACCGACTATTAATTATTTTGTCATAAAGTCAGGTTGACGAATGAAATTAATGGGTAAAACCTACTCTTGTAAATGTTCGGGTTTGTATACGTCCACCCTAACGTGGCATGCAAATCCACGGTGCTTGAGATGTTGGTGAATTTTATTTTATATTGTTTTGAGGGATTCAATATAAATTGATAAATTCGAAGAGTTTGATCTGTTTATTTAATTTATGATTCTCAGGATTTTCAAATGGCACTCAACTCACTTTCTGTAAAGAGCATAAACTTACTGGCACAAACTATGTTGACTGGAAGCAAAACATGGATATTGTTTTAACTGCTGAAGACTATATCTTTGTTCTCACTGAGGAATGTCCTCCGGCACCTACTGATGACTCTACTGAAGAGCAAAGATTTGCTTATAATAAGTGGGTCAAAGCTGATAGGATGGCTAAGTATTACATTTTGGCTTTAATGTCAAATGTGCTTTAGACTCAGCATCAAGCTATGGAAACCACTTATGATATGATGCATAATCTTAGGGAACTCTTCGGACATCAGAGTCGTCCTGCTAGGTCGAAGGGCATGTCGGTCTTAATGAACACCAAAATTGCTCCCGTAAGGGAACATGTCCTTAGGATGATGGGCCAACTCAACGAGTTGGAAGTTCTTGGAGCTGAAATCGATGGGTAAACCTAGGTCGATATCATACTCCAAAGCTTGCCTAGGAGTTTTGAGCAGTTCCGCCTGAACTATGGTATGAACAAATGCATGTATACATTGGCGGAACTTCTGACAGAACTTGTGGCGGTGGAAGAACTGTTTTATAGACCTCCTCAGGTTCATGTTGCTGAAAATGCTCCTCATCCTAGGCCGATAGGCGGAAGGAAGAAGAAGAAGCAAGGAAATTCAGCACCGGTGAATAAAGTGAAAGCAAAGACTGGTGCAGTCAAGAAACCTAAAGGCAAGTGCTTCAAATGCAAGCAGCCGGGACACTACAAGGCAGACTGCCCTCTTCTGAAGGGGAACAGGAATGGTAAGTCTTATATACTAGTTGTTGAATCGTGTTTAGCGGCTGTATCTGCTAACACTTGGTGTGTAGATACGGGAGCCACTGACCATGTCTGCAATTCTTTGCAGGGGTTCCACCAAACCCGACAGCTTAGTGATGGTGAGATTTCCATACTCATAGGGAATGCTACGAGAGTAGCAGCTGTTGCAGTGGGAGACGTCTATTTATTTTTTAATAAGAATAAAACTCTTGTTTTGAGGAATTGTCTTTATGTACCTAATTTTAGAAAGAATTTAATTTCGGTTTCTAAATTATTTATGGATGGTTATTCTATTTCTTTTAATGACAAGGTTGTTTTAAGAAAGAATGGAATTTTTATCTGTGATGGTGCATTGATAGATAACTTGTATACTCTTAATCCAATTTCTCCCACAGTGCAACAAATTGAAGCGAATGATACATCTACTAATAAGAGAAAAGAACCTTCTAAAATGAACCAAACATATCTTTGGCATCTAAGACTAGGTCATATTAACTTAAGTAAGATTCAAAGGTTGATAGCTGATGGACCTCTGAGTTCATTAGTAGTGGAAAATTATCCAACTTGTGAATCCTGCTTGGAAGGAAAAATGACCAAGAGGCCTTTCAAGGCAAAGGGGTATAGAGCCAAGGATTTGTTGGAATTGGTTCATTCAGATTTATGTGGTCCTATGTCTGTCCAGGCAAGAGGTGGTTATGAATATTTCGTCACTTTCATTGACGATTATTCTAGATACGGGTATGTTTATTTGATGCGCCGCAAGTCTGAGTGCTTTGATAAATTCAAAGAGTACAAGGCTGATGTGGAAAAGCATCTTGGAAAATATATCAAGACACTACGATCTGATCGTGGTGGCGAATACCTCTTGGGAGAGTTTAGGAATTATTTATCAGAAAATGGGATTGAATCCCAATTGTCTGCACCGGGCACACCCCAGCAGAATGGTGTAGCGGAAAGAAGGAATAGGACTCTTATGGAAATGGTAAGATCTATGATGAGTTATTCGGAATTACCCAGCTCGTTTTGGGGATATGCCTTGGATACAGAGGCTTATATCCTGAATTTAGTACCTTCTAAATCAGTAGCTTCAACACCCATCGAATTGTGGACAAAGCGAAAGCCTAGTCTCAAACACTTTCGGATTTGGGGTGCTCCGGCACATGTGTTGAAGCAAGATGCTGATAAGTTAGAATCACGTACGGATGTTTGTCTGTTTATAGGATATCCTAAAGGAACGAGGGGTGGTCTATTTTATGATCCTAATGACCAAAAGGTGATCGTGAGTACGAACGCCAGATTTTTGGAAGAGGATTATGTAATGAATCACAAACCCAAGAGTACAATTGTTCTAGAAGAAGTTAGAAGGAAAACACCAAACAATATACCAACTGTGCAAGAGGATATACCACAGGACACTGCACCGCGTGTCACACCTGATACTCAATTGCCTGCGGAGCCTCGTCGTAGTGGGAGGGTTGCGAGACAACCAGATAGATTCATGGGATTGGGAGAGTCTTCTGATTTAATCCCAGGTGAACATGAAATCGACCCATGGAATTACAACATGGCACTGCAAGATAAAGATACTCTATTATGGCAAAACGCAATGAAATCTGAGATATAATCCATGTATTCTAATCATGTCTGGGAGCTTGTAGAACCACCTAATGGTGTAAAAGCTATTGGATGCAAGTGGATTTATAAGAGAAAAAGAGGATCTGACGGTAAGGTGGAAACCTTTAAAGCAAGGCTTGTGGCTAAAGGATATACTCAGAAAGAAGGAATCGATTATGAGGAAACCTTCTCGCCCGTGGCCATGCTTAAGTCAATCTGGATTCTTTTGTCTATTGCTGCTCATATGGATTATGAGGTATGGCAGATGGATGTCAAGACAGCTTTCCTGAATGGAAGCCTTGAAGAAAACATCTATATGAAGCAACCAGAGGGTTTCATTGCAAAGGGCGAAGAGCATCTTGTGTGTAAGCTTAAAAAGTCCATTTATGGATTGAAACAAGCTTCAAGATCTTGGAACATCCGTTTTGATGAAGTAATCCAGTCATATGGATTTATTCAATGTCCGGATGAATCATGTGTATACAAGAAGTGTGACGGAAACGTAGTGGTATTTCTTGTACTCTACGTGGATAATATTCTGCTCATTGGAAACAATGTAAAGGTATTGTCGGGCGTAAGGGTATGGCTGTCCAAGTAATTTGAGATGAAGGACTTGGGAGAGGCTGGACACATTCTTGGGATCAAATTAATAAGGGATCGCAAGAAAAGAATGTTGTGCTTATCCCAAGCTTCATATATTGATACAATCCTGACTCGTTTTAGCATGCAAGATTCCAAGAAAGGTTTTCTATCTTTCAGACATGGAATACCTCTATCTAAGGAAATGTGTCCAAAGACACAACATGAAATAGAGGCAATGAAGCTAGTCCCTTATGCTTCGGCAGTGGGAAGTCTCATTTATGCTATGCTATGTACGAGACCAGATATCTGTTATGCCGTGGGCATGGTCAGTAGGTATCAAAGTAATCCAGGACAAGGGCATTGGACTACGGTAAAGCATATTTTGAAGTATCTGCGAAGGACTAGGGATTATGTGCTGGTTTACCGGGCAGATACTTTGTTACCTTTGGGTTATACTGATTCGGATTTTCAGTCAGATAGGGATGCTAGTAAATCCACCTCGGGTTATGTGTATACTCTTGGAGAAGGAGTCATAATATAGAGGAGTGTAAAGCAGAAATGCGTTGCCGACTCTACCATAGAAGGTGAATATGTAGCAGCCTCTGAGGCAGCTAAAGAAGCAGTATGGCTCAGGAACTTCTTAATGGACTTGGATGTGATTCCTAGTTTGCCCAAAGCAATCACAATTTATTGTGATAACAGTGGTGCAGTAGCAAACTCGAAGGAACCACGAGCCCATAAGGCAAGTAAACACATTGAGCGCAAGTACCACCTGACACGAGACATCGTTAAAAGAGGGGAAGTCATTGTTGCTAAGATAACATCTGAGGATAACCTAGCTGATCCTTTTACTAAGAGCCTTCCAGCGAAAGCGTTCGATGGGCATGTAGAAGGAATGGGGATTAGATGCGTGTCAGCAGATAAGGCAGCGTAGTCTTTTAGTATAAGTGGGAGATTGATAGATTTGTATACAAAAAGCCTTGCTTTTGTATTGAACAATGTAATAACGATTTTATTTGAAATGAGAATCATATGATCAAACTGTTTTGCATATTATAAATTATTTATTTATATGTTTGTGCAAAAGTCCATTTACTTTATACTTTAGATAATATGTTGTGCGACAACACGCGAAAGATCATATTATCAATTTCCGTATAAAGTATAAACAGATGCTCACAACCGAGATAGACGGGGACTATCTATCGGTATGGTTGTAGTGTGGTTTGGTATTAGTTTGTCTTGACTATAAAACCACATTAGTACACTGCTTTGTGTATTGAGTAGGACCGTCTGAGATCGTTCAACTTGTACTGTCTATATAGAAGAACTTGATCTCTGTTATTATGGATGTTCGTGCTCTTAATCCCTATACAATAACCTCGACACGTAAGGCAGTATATATTTCTTTTATTCATCAATGGGTGAGATTTAAATGTATTAAATCAACAAACTCGGTGAGTTGGAAAGTAGTGCTGTCTCTATGGTGTGCTGTTGATTGTAGAAGGAATCCATGTCCGTCATAGGTTGATGATGTCCCCTTGAGGAGCTCATAAGGTTTATCATGTAAATCTTGCAAGTGGATTAATTTCCGGCATGATAATAAGGTTGAGCGGTACTACTCTCGGATGAGATATTAATTAATTTGAGTTGTCAGTAACTTAATTAATTAATGGACATTGTATATCTTAAACATGGGGAGACTATCGGGCTCATAATAAGAAGGAGCCCAGATGTAATTTTGGGATTGGATGGGTAGTGCAATAATAATATTTTAGTGGACTATATTATTATTATTGGATTTAATTAAAAGCTTTGGGCTAAACTTGGTTAATTAAATCTGATTGAGGCCCAGCCTAATTTCTCCTCCTGGTCCCTGCAGTAGCCCAAGTATATAAGTTATCTCAGTTCCTAATAACTTAAGTCTGCGCCACTTACGTAGAGAACAGATTAGGAGCAGATTGAGAACTCTCTGGGGATTGTTGACCACACAACACCAGAGAGTCAACTTTGGGATACACTGTAGAAGGTCAGAGGTGTTCTTCACAGATCATCATCCTCTACACCAATCCAGAAGACAGGTAATTGTTTTATGCTTCCGCTATATCTAATTATCTGTTTTTCTTATTGAATCGCGTTCACCATAAGATCCAATTGCCAACACCATTGACATGTTCTCACGAGAAGTATATATCACTCTCACTCAAGTGTAAAAGACGTACACTTATGGGTTATGGTGTTTATACTCAAATTCAATTAAAGTGCATGCGTAACCATAAGCTTGCCAAACGTCTCAAACTCTCCACCACTTAAAGTATGATTCAACAATGGGATAAAAAATGACTTATATTAGGATGTAATGTTGGCTCTTTGGTAAGGGTAGCAAATATCTGGATAAAGTAACTCAATTAGTAGAGAATTAAAATCAGAGATATTTTGTACTGCAAATTTTTTTTACACTTCAAGCCTATCCAGCTTCATGCTCTTCTAATTTTCTTTTCTCTCCTTTTTCTTCAAGCTCAATATTTTTTCCTTCTTTTCTTTTTTTTCCTTTCTTGAGGTACCAGTTTCGGGCACTACCTCTGACATCTCGGGGTACCAGTTTTGGGCACTACCCCTCATCAACTTATTTTTAAGCTCATAATCACTTGTACAACTCCAAATATTTTATTCCTTCAAAACTCCATCAAAATCAACTTCACACACTTTGACAATATTTAATTCTTCACTAAATATAGGAATTTAAGGCTCAAATAGGTTACCAAAGTGGCTATCTTCGTAGGTTGCCAAACAATAAGGCTTTTAGGCTCAAAAGGGCTAACTACGGATATAAAATTATTTGGTAGGAAATTATTTGGCCAAGTGACTCATAATTATCAAAGATGGCCTAAAATCATCTCCAATTATCTAACATAACATGCAGTCTCAAGTAAGACAAGAGGCAAGTTCTAGAATATACACATAAGAACGATACTCACTAGAAAAAATATCATGTGATTATGTAACATGATCAACGAGGGTCAAAATCTCACATGGGTTTTTAACAAGTACATAGCACTTTTCATAGTAAGCAATATCGCACAAGTACACATAGAACTTCATATCGCAATATAAAATAAGTACAATTCCTTTATCAATTTTAAGAGCATATGAATTTCAGGCACAATTCTAAAAATATAAGCTCATGTGGATAACCAAAACCAAACTCAATCCTTTCACTCTCATGAATTAAATGCTCACATAAAAATTAGAATTAGAAAATGAGGGCACCTGATTTTTCTTCAACGTATGCACGAGTTCCTCGAGTTGTTCAACTTGATCAGGTCAAAGCCTCGGTGTAGAACTCATCTTGCCACTCTTTTACCTATTCTTTCATCAAAACTCAAGCACACTTCATCATCACAGATTCATCAATAATAATATAGGAGAACTATAAGAAAGACTTAATTGACTATATAATCGACTCCACACACTAGACACACTACTGAACACTAGGCAAATTACAAAAAATTGACACGTCAAAACCGATTAAAGTTTCAACATACCGCAAAATATCAACTCCCTTAGCAAACATTACAAAGAAAAGATTATATTCTTGGTGCTCCAATGAGGTAATAACATCACACCCCAAACTTAATAAAAACGTAAGTTGAAACTAAGTTTGCAAAGAGATGTAATTGCCGATTAGTAAGCACCTTAAATATAAAAATTTCTTACTCACACGAAAGAAATAAAGTAATAAAATGGAAGGGCAAGCCCCCAACAGGCGCTAGAGTCACGACGGATGTAACATTTTGAACTACTGGATTAGAGGGCGGTCCTCTAGCATCCTCACCTTCAAATACTTTCTTTTCCTCTTCTTGTCTACACTCAGCACCTTACCTTTCTTGGTCACAAAAATATGTTCCTTGAAATTTCTTTCCTCCAATGGCTGTCTAGACTCCTCCTTGTCAATCTTCCACTCAAATTCAGAATCATCTGTCCTTTTAAAATCAAGATTAAACAAGTTAGAAATCACATCTATGCTCTTGCACAATTAAGTCTCCATAGCCATCTTCATTGCTTGATCAAGAGAGAAAACCACATCTTCATTATCCATCTGCAGTCTAAGCTTCTCGGTTCTCAACCTCTTTGTTCTTTCCTACTTCTTTTCCACTATAAGCTCAGTATTCTGCTCATGTGATGGCACTGGAGTATCCCAAACATCAGGTATAGCATTCTGCGTGAAAAATGATACGGGAAGAGATAGTTCGACCATGGTTCGACCATGAGTGCTGGTCGAAACAGGTGTGTAGTGGTCGAACCAAGCTTTAGAAAGTATGTTCTCCACTGGACAGGTCGGTTCGACCACGATTTGACTAACAGGGTTAGTCAAACCATGGTGATCGTGGTTGAACCGTGCTTCAGACAAAACAGAGCACTCCTCACAGGGTGGTTCGACCACGGTTCGACCAACAGGGTTTGTCGAACCATGCTTGGCGTGGTCGAATTGCACTTCAGATAAAACAGGGGATTGTGAATAGTTTGGTTCGACCATGATTTGACCAATAGGATTGGTCGAATCATGCTGATCATGGTCAAATCATCTTTTTGGAAAAATAGGGTGCTCGGGACAAGGTAGTTCAATCGGTGTTCGACCAGCCAATTTGGTCAAACCATCTTGATTCTTGTCGAATCGCTCAGCTGGGACCTCCGGATGTCGCCCAGATGCCTGGTTCGACCTGATGTGTTTGTCGAATCGAGGTCGAATCAGGCTCTTGACATTTCTAAATTCGATTCTAGCATCATCGGTCCCCCATACTGTGTTCCAGGCCTTAACGTGATGGCATGGCACTGCTTCGGATTTATTATGCCTTGGGATGGGAACATTTCTTTCTCCAATGTTTGTGTTAATTGATTCACGTTCCTGGCCATCTGCCCCATCATCAAAGTAAGCTCCTTCATCTTCTTAGACAAATCTGCATGATTAGAGTTCATAGTAGCTTCAAGATGATCAACCCTTGCATCATTTCTACCCACGTATCGATTGAAGGTATCTTCAACACTCTTCACTTTGTGCTGCCTCATACTAGGCCCCCTTAGTGTCAACTCTGTAATCTGATTCTGCTGGGACTCTAGTAGCTTGTTAATATTAGCTAGATTAGAGACGATCTCATCATTCCTATTTGGCTTTACCGTTCGGTGTTCAACCTGCGCTACCTTACATAGTACATAAGATCCTCTTACTCTTTCCATAGGCCAATCACGTGAATTCATAGAGATGTCTTCAAATAACTTCTCTGCTTCAAGTGCTGTTTTAGATAACAACGCTCCTGGTGATGATGGATCAATAAGAATACGTGACTCACAATCCAATCTATAGTAGAAGAGGCTTATGTACTCAGTCTTAGACATTCCATGATGTGGGCATCTCCTAAGCATGTCTTTAAACCTATCCCACGCCTCATAAAATTTCTCACCCTGATTCATAACAAATTGAGTGATGTCTTGCCTTATTCTTAAGATCCTTGAGGATAGCATGTATCTCTCCAAGAACTTCTACTGCAGTTGGTCCCATGTAGTGCAATCTGTGGCATCAAGAGTCTCATACCAAGCTTCTGCCTTATCAATTAATAAAAATTTGAATAGGGTAATCTGCCTAGTATTATCATTAGCTCCATCACCTTTATGAGTGTTTGTATAACCAAGAAATCTTCGGAGATGCTGATATGGATCTTTAAAGTAACCTCTAGAAAATGAATTCTTCTCTAGCATGTTAATAAGAGCAGGATGTATCTCAAAATTATCATCTTTCCCCTTTTCTTCTATCAACCCCATGTTACCAATCCCATAGTTCTTGAAAATTTCACGTATGACAATATTATCTGAATTCTGCCTTGCTCCAGCTATGTTTAGCTCTGTGTGTTACTTCTTCCTTTCCTTCATCTCCTTTTCCTAGTGCACAAGTACCTCAGAAAAATTTAAGGTTAGATAGAAATAAATAATCATAAATAAAAGTCTTAATCAATTAAAAATAATAAACTAATAATAACAGCCATCCCCTGCAACGGCGCAAGAACTTGATGCACGTTTTCTTTGCACGCAAAATTAATTAAGTATTAAGGATATCAGTTGCAGCTTAAGCAAGCAACCAAGTGAAATATCGAACCCAAAGGACTGCGTATTATCAATTTAATTATTAACTAAATTAATTAAGATGAAAGGTAATAAAGTTGATGGATTTATTTATTAAACTACTAAGCAGAATTATTAAATTACAAATAAAAAAAAATATCACTAGAAGAATACAAAAGTGGATCAAGTAGGAGAATAGGTAGCTCTAGGGTAATCCAGTTTTACTACTTAACTTCCCTCTTAAGTGCATGCCGACTCTGCCTTGTGGACTATGGACGTATCACTAAACCATGCAAATCTACTCTATAGACACAAGTAAATATGCATGTAACACGTGTGAATAACCTCGGAGCAAGAGACGTAATTTCACTCCCCTTTCTAGGTACTATCAATATCAATTATTTTTCCCTAGGATTGGTACTTTAACCCGATATGATCTCCCTTTATAGATACTATAAAATTACCCTCTTTATCCTGCTTACTAACCCGAATTTAATTCAATTAATAAACGTCATATATGATAGTTCTAATGAAGCTTCGGAGTCCCCTCACTTAGAATCATAACATGGAATCCTGTTCAGCGATGAACGCCCTCAATCTACAACCAAGATATATATTCAGACTCTATATACCAATTGAAGATGCATAATATGACCGTGAATATGGATTAAAAATCCACAATCATATATAAAATAAATCCACAAGTAGTGTTGTACGGAGGACACACAAGAGAGTTTAATTAATTAATAAAACCTTCAAAATCCTAAATCTACCAAAACGGTTCTAGCCCATGATGTTGCGAAGAACAATCATGGGGGTTGGATAGATCTTACCCATATGTCTGGAAAATACAAGATAAATTAGGAAATGAATAAAACCCTAGATGTGGGAGTCGTTTCGTCCTTCTCTATCTTGAATCCTCCTCTTGGTTCTCCTCTTGATTCCACAAATGAAACTTCAAAGTGATGGATGGATGGAGGAAAGGATGTGGATGATGGTTGGAGGGGGTGATTCCCCCTTGTGGGGTGTAGGATGATTGTGTTGTGTTGTATCTCTTGGTGTGATCTACATCCCCTTTTATACTTGTAAGCTCTCCTTATGGACCTAGGATGAGCTTTTTTCTTGGAAAATATGCAAAAACATGCACTTGCGGTGTAAAAATACGGATCTGGGTTCAGGCATGTTGTTCGACCTAGGGTTTGACCTAGGGCTTGGTCGAACCGTGGTCAAATCAAAATTGACAATTTAACACACTTCAGGCATATGATTCAACCAAAACAGCGTGGTCGAACCAGTTCGACCACTGGTCGTGGTCGAACCAGCTTGCACTAGTTTTATCGTTTCACGTATAACTTCCACATCAGGACTCTGATTAGAATGATTCTTATGCTCACACGATCCTCTCTTTCTTGGCTTTATATCCATATAAAGAACTCACAAAAACTACAAGATTTGAAGGTGTAACAAGCCATGAAAATTAACACAGCTGTTCTGTTCGGCATAACTCACGCGACGTCACCAATTTGATAATAACTTTCTCGTTTGGAATCTAATTGGGGTGTTATTTATGCCAAAACGACCCTCTCTTCTGTGACTTTTCAACTATGTATCACACTTTCAATTCAGAGCTCTACAAAAATACTGAAAAATTACACAAGTTGGACGTGTGTTTTTCAGCATCATTGCACAAATTGCACCTTTTCTCCAACTTTGCACTTTTGATCCTTTTTCCACCTAAAACATAATAAAACACCTCAAGTGCACCTTTTTCTCATACATATTGAATGTAAGACGCTTGTGCTAATATATGACAACAATTCCAATCAAGAAGGTGTTAAATTGGATACTATAACACACTTATTTTCACTCTCATCACCTCTCCTTCCGACTGTGAGAGTGAGTTTGAGTGCTTGTCATTTGGTTCTGGGGATTTCAAGCTTGAAAAAAATCTTCAGGAGACGCTGCTTGCCCGTGGTAGAGATTTCCCACCTTTATCTCCTCCTCGAGGATGACCATGTCATTCTACTGCCGTCCCTCCAGGATTCTCTTCTCTGGCCGACTTTGCCGGGATGACTATGACTTCCATACTCGGGAAACCTTAGTGGGGTACTTATGAGCGTGGAGAGTCCTCTCACCGACAGGGTATTATCTTCACATCACGCCGATCTCCCTCCATTGGTGAGTTCGACGTCCTTGCCAGATAGATGAGGGAAATAATTATATCTGTTCAAGTTTCGTTATCTTCTCTACGCCCTTTTCATTCTCAGAGAGGTTCCTCTTCTGAAAATCCCCCGGTTGATGATTCCGAGGGTGAAGAGGATCCCGAAGAGGATCCCGAGTTGAAGGATGATTTGGAGCCGGAGATAGAAAGCGATCCGGAGCCTGTTGGGCATTTTCTTAACACAAAATTTTAATCTCCAAGTATGAAGCATATCTATCGTAGCTTAGATAAGTGACCAAGTTATATATCGAACTCAAAGGATGGTTCATTATCAATTTATTATTATCTAATCTAAAGAAACTATTGTTGGTAATTGTAGTGAAAATATTGATTAAACTAATGAACATGTAATAAAATAGCAAATAAAATAGAGACAATAGAGATAAACGAGAGTTGCTCAAGTGTGAAGATAGGTAGCTCTTCGGGCCATTCAGTTTCACTAATTAACTCCCTTCCATATGTTAATGTCCGACTCTGCCTTGTGGACTATGGATGCATCACTAAGCCATGCGAATATATTCTATAGACATAAGCAGATAATCATGTAACACGTGTGAATTTCCTTGGAGCAAGAGATATAATTACACCCCCATTTCTAGGTACTATTAGTATCAATTATTTCTCATGCACTATGTACTCTAACCCGATATAATCTCCCTTTATAGGTACTATATAATTATCCTCTTTATCCTATTTACTAACCCGAATTCAATTTAATTACTAAGTATTCATATAAGATTGTTCTAATGAAACTTTGGAGTCCCCTCACTTAGAATCATAACATGGAATCCTGCTCAGCAGTGAATGCACTCAATCAATAACCAAGATATGTATTCAGACTCTACATAACAGTTAATGATGCATAAAACAACTCTGAATATAAATCAAAACATATAGTCTTATATAAAATAAATCCACAAGTAGTGTTGTACGGAATATACATACGAAAGTTCAATTAACTAGATAAAAACCTTCATAACTCTAGAACTACCAAAGCGGTTTTAGCCCATGACGTTTGGAGGAACTTCATGGTGTTTGGATAGATCTTACCCATAGTCTTGAAAATTACAAGAAAGATTAAGTTGCAAAGTAAACCCTAGATTTGGGAGCCATCACTTCTCACTCCGTCTTGAATCTTCACTTAGTTCTCACTTGATTCGCTGCACAAATCTCTCTCTATAGGTTTGTCGAATGGAGTCAGGGTTTGGATGTGGTGTAGGATGGATGTCGAATCTAACTCTATTTTTGACGTGATCAGCATCTCTTTTTATACTTGTTAAACTCTCCTTATGGACCTTTACTGGGATTTTTCTTGGAAAATACGTTAATTCACGCACAGGAGGGTCGAAATTACTAAAAATAGGCACGTGTGTCCCCGCTCGACCAAACTGGTGAGGTCGAGTGGATCTTATCCAGGTCGAGCGGTGGTCGAGCGGCATCCCTATATGCTAAAACTCTGTACAAACCCTCGCTCGACCAAATCTTCCCTTGCTCGACCAAATGATCTTGGTCAAATGGCACCTTCTATGGTCGAGCGGTGTCTCGAACTTCGTGTTTTCCAATTCTGAGCACTTCCGACCTATTTTTCTACATAAATATGCTCAAATAGCCTCAGTAGCCTCTGATTCGTGGGTTTCCCATAAACGTACCAATTTACCTTAGTAATCGCCCAAATCATACTCAATTTCCACACAAATCAGAGCTCAAAATACGTGAATTATCACCCTCATCAAACCTCCAAACATACATGTTACTCATCCCGAGGCAACGAAAATCAAAACAAAGGTAAGAGAGTATGATTCATAAGATCCTCATATATGCACAACTTCAATAACCCATGTAATTCTTCTAATCAAAACATGCAATCATCATACTTTTTATCTATGTAAGAACATCAACCAATTATAATACTTCTACGAGTGTTAAGTCATCTAGCTCACTGAATAAGTGTTTACTCTCTCACTCAAGTGTAAAAAATGTACACTTCAAGGTTAGTATATACGCTCATAGTCAATTCATATTTTTCCGCATAACCATAAGCTTGGCAAGCGTCTGAAAAATTAATTTATAATCACTTCGTTACTAGGATCACAAAGGACTTGCTTTTGGGTTGTAATGTTGGCTCTTTGGTAAAGGTAGAAAAATATAGATAAAGTGACTGATTCACTAGTAGAGAATTACCTTTGAACGTATCTTTTCATCAAACAGCTTCATCTTTTCCATCTTATTCTCATGATCTTTGTGACTCAATTTTTCCTCCTTCACGTTGGCATCAACATCTTCTTTCTTCAAAGTACAAGGGTATCAATTTCGGGCACTACTCTTCTAAGTAGTTGGGGTACCGGTTTCAGGTACTACCCCTAAATAAGATTTAATCATATTTTTCCTTTTCTTTATATAGCTCAATCAAATTTTCTTTCTTTTATTTTCACATCCGAACTAGCATTTATTCACCTTAACTCTCTATTAATGAATAGGATATTCAACAAAGCTCAAGTAAAGGATCAATAAAGGCTTTTTATCAAGGCTTGCCAAAGAAAAAGCTTTTAAAGGCTCAACAGGGCTTCCAATGATTTATACAATATATTGGAAGGTAAAATTTAGCTAAGTGACTCAAGTAAACAATAATGGCCTAAGATCATGTCCTAATAACTAATCAATCATAAGTCTCACACAAGACTCCAAGCTAAATTCCAGAATACGGTCATATGAATGATTCTCACAAGAATAAACTATGATGCATGTATGTAGCATGATTTCATAAAGCACAAATTCTCACATGGGTAATAGATTTCCTAAGCACTCTTCAAAGCATGCAATCAACTTTAATTCCCACATAAACTACTAGTAATAACCAACAATACATGCTTCTCTTCAATAGAATCAACATATATCACAAGTGTAACATACATGCATACCAAAGAGTTAATATCAAACTACCCATCATCATCAAATGCACAATATCCATCAACACCATCAATCTTACAATATCATAAATACGGTCATACCACTCACGCATAAATCTCATAAAACCCAAATCAACCACCAATCAAGCCCCAACTTGTAAAGTGAAAAATAGAAGAAAGATGAGAAGGATCAGAAAAAGATAAAAACCTGGCGCATTCTACTCCTCCAGAGCATCATCATCATTATCATTGCTCCAATCATCAAAGTCCTTGATAAAACTTTCGACCTTTCTCTCAAGTGCCTCGTAATTCTCATTCATCTCTCCCAACCTTCAATCCATAGCATCATACCTCAAGTTAAGCACAACATAATTCTTATTCGCCAAAACAAGCTGGCGATTTGTCTCCTGCTGATTAGTATTCAACGTGGCAAAATGTCATTCATCATCTTGAATTGATCTCTATAAAAACGATCCTGAGCCTGCCAGAAATCATACTGTTGTGGCTGCTGTAGCTGTGGTGGTGGCTGCTTCGGAGGAATACCCATCTCTGGAATATCATGATTGTGAGGCATCTCCATATGTACCTCAGGTATCAGATGCTCAAACGGTGGCTGCTACTGCTGTCCATACTACTGCTGCTGCTGTGGCTCGTACTTCTCATACTCCTCTGGCTCTCCCACTAAAATTATATCCAAGTCGAGATGCACACCTTCAAGGTGCATATCTACCAAAGTTCGCCAATCTCCTTTATCACAACAAGTAGTAGAGATCGCAATGTGGGGAGGAGTGTTCATCAGCAAATTCGCATCGACCTGGACCGTAGTAAGGTCAATGAGAGAAAAGGGCAATTGAAAAGAAATTGGATTCATCCCTTGGATGAACATCCATACACCGTCTTCATGTCGAACCAAGTTCATCCTCACACACGTCGAAAGAATCAAATTCGGCTCACCAACCACTGGCATATACCTAGATAAATCCACATTGTAATGCTCGGCCAACAGTGTGATCAATCCTCTAATATTCACCTTCTGAAATGTGTGTGTAGTGAACCAACGCAACTGCTGCAAAATGTAAGCCCCCAAGTTGAATTGGACTCTATTCATCATACACCAAAGGACATACAATTCTCCTCTCGGAATACACCCGCCCTTAGCTCAGGCAAAGATGGTGTTTCCAAGGATCCTATCCATATACGCAATCACCGGATTCCAAATAAAAGTAGCCCTCGACCACTTTGGATCATAAGCCCCTTGCAAACTCGTGATCGATCTCCAGAACTCATCAGCAACAAAGCCTTTGTCCTCATGTGTAGGTACATCCTCCGGGCATCCAAACATCCTATTAAACTCACTAGCATATAGATATCTCAACTCACATCCAAGTCGGAACCATGCCGATGTAGGAAGAATAGAATTCTCTCGAATCACCTCGAGAGTACATAACATCTCTGCTGTAATGTGAAAGTACGTCTCCCTCTTCAAATCCATGAATCCACTGATTCCCACTTGGTTAAACATCCTTCTGATATCATTGATTATATACATCTCCACCATGGCTTCATCATCTTGGTATTAAGTCCGAGCGATCTTCCTTGAAATCACTCCCCAAAGCTCTTTCTTGTCATCCCAATCTGGTATTTTTAGCCCAAAATCTGATGGCATCTTCCCATCTTTCTTACTTTTTTTATCTGATTCTCCTCTCTTTGGTCTTCCACTGTCCTTTCTCTTCGAACAAGAAGCAATGACTTTTCCTACAAGAATTATACTTTAATGCAAAACATAGACAAGAAACAAGTATACCAATCTTAGGACTTATTATCACATAGATCCTACTCAAGACTTCAATCGTATGCTCAACAATTTAAACTCAATTCATCCACAATCTCACATGCTTAACCAATAATACGATGAACTTGACACATGAAACCATGGAAAATCAACTTTATAAGTCTCTGAGTATCAACAAAGAATCAACATACCCACATTCTTAAATAGGATTTCCAAAAAGAATTTCAAAATTTCCAATTCAATCCTAAGCATCTACATTATTCCGCACATCAAATTCATCACCAACATCACTCAAAATCAACGAGCCATACAAAAAATTAATCAATTAAACTCAAGCCCGTGACATATGCATCATCAATTTCACAGAATTCCATCAATCCAACGTAAATTAAACTCATGCAACTCATATAAAATTAAAAAAAACACCCAATTTCATATCCTAATTCAAACCAAAAGCATGCTTAATCAAGTTACCCATTCAAACTAATCAAAGTACAATTCAATTCAAGGGTCATGAGTTGAGAAAACATACATTTGTCTCTAACCATGGGTGCGTGAAAGTGACGAAGCACAACAACTCAAATTTGAGACGAAGCCCCAAAATTCAACTTGAATCTCCAATTTTTAATGTGGAATGTGTGTGGTTTTGGGTAAAAAAAAGTGTTCTAAGTGATTTGGGTAAAAATTATACCGTTTGGGATAGTTGCTCGAGAAAGGGTGGTGAGAAAATGGTCGAGCAGTGCGGAAACTGACCTTAAATCCTGAAAACTGCTCCTCCGCTCGGGTCAAGCGGTTTGGTCAAGTGACCCTTGGAATGGTCGATCGGCGACCCTGTACGCAAAATCCTCCTCTGTACTCCGCTCGACCTTTCGCTTGACCCAGATTGTCTAGTCTAGCGGTACCTATTTGGTCGAGCGAACTCTCTGTGCTCTGAAATTCCAGACACCCACTTTACAGTGGTCCGCTTGACCTCCGCTCGACCTCAATGACTTGGTCGAGCGGCTCACTTTTTGTCGAGCAGCATTCCAATGCTCTGAGTTCTAGTGATTTCTTCATCCCCTGTAAAACTCAGACTCAACAACAACATTAATCCTCATATAAAACCAAAACAATAGCTAGAGAACTACTAATTAGACTTTAAAATTAAGTGTACAAAACTCCGCTCACACTATAAATAAAATACCACTGAACACTAAGCAAATTGCAAAAAAATTGACACATCAAAACCGGTTAAAATTTTAATATACCGTAAAAAATCAACTCCCCTAGCAAACGTCACTAAGAAAAGATTATAGTCTTGGTACTACAATAAGGTAAGAACATCACACCCCCCAACCTTAGTAGAAACATAGTCGAAACTAAGTTTGCAAAGTGATGTAATTGCCGATTAGTTAGCACTGCAAATATAAAAATTTCTTACGCACACGAAATAAATTAAAATAATAAATAGGAGGGTAAGCCCCTAACAGGCACTCATGTTTAACGTCAGAGAGTTACGACGGTACCACTTTAATGCAAGGTATCTTCAAAGACAACGCAAGCATCATCCGGCGACTTAAAGTGCTTCTATCGATGCCCATTTGCCGGTATGATGTCTCCATCTTTGTCCATGATCTCAAAACTTCCCCCTCCGCAGGCTCTATATATGATGAACAGTCCCGTCCACTTCGATTTAAATTTTTCTGCAAAACACTTCAATCGAGAGTTAAAGAGTAGTACCTCATCTCCTTACTTGAACTCCTTGAAAGTGATCTTTGAATCATGCCATTTCTTCATTCTCTCCTTATAGATCACCGAGTACTTAAAAGCTTGACTTCTAAACTCATCCAATTGATTGATGTGAGTCAACCTTAAATCCTTAACCTCCTTAATGGATAAGTTCAAACTTCTCACTGCCCAAAAAGACTTATGCTGAATCTCTGCGGGTAAGTGGCACAATTTCCATAGACGATTTGATAAGGTGACATTCCTAGCACAGTCTTGTATGAAGTTCAGAACCCCCATAAGACATCATCGAGCTACATAGCCCAATCTTTCCTATTGGTCCCGACCACCTTTTCTATGATTTGTTTCACTTACCGGTTAGAAACTTCCGCTTTTCCATTCGCTTGCGGATGATAGGGTGTAGTAACCCTATGCTTGACACCATACTCTTTAAGAACTCTTTCAATAAGCTTATTGATGAAGTGGAAACCTTCATCACTTACAAGTGCTCTAGGAACTCCATAGCGGGTAAAAATGTGTTCTTCATGAATGACAAGACCCTTTTTGCATCATTCATGTGAGTGGGAATAGCCTCCACACACTTAGAAATATAATCAATAGCAAGAAAAATGTATAAGAATCCATTAGATGGGGGAAACAGACCCATAAAATCAATTACCCATACATAAAAAATCTCCACCACAATGCTTGGCTGAAGTGGCATCAAATCCCTCTTGCTTATGTTTCCATGCATTGACATCTATCACACGTCGCTACATAGGATTCAAAATCTTTAAACAAGATAGGCCAATATAAAGCAGATTGAAGTACCTTAGCTGCAGTCTTTTGGGCTCCAAAATTCCCTCCGTTAGGTTGTGCATGGAAAAAGTCAAGAACACTCTCCATCTCCATCTCAGGCACACACCTAGGGACGATAGAATTTGTACAAATTTTGTAGACGAACGGATCATATCATATGAAAGTCTCAACATCTCTCTTGAATTTAGCAATTTGATACCTATTGAGATCTTTTAGAATTTCTCCTACAACAATGTAATTGAGATAATCCGCATACCATGGTTCCATTCCCTGAGCAGCTACGACATAAGCTTTCTCCGTTCCTTCAGCAAACACTGCCATGATCTTCTCATCCGGGAACATCTCCTCTATGTATTCGAACGGCTCCATACAATGCACTTTTTTTCTAACTTTGATAGGTGATCTGCCAAAATATTTTTCGTTTATTTCTTGTCCCGGATCTCTATATCAAACTCTTGCAGAAGAAGAATGCATCGGATAATCCTTGTCTTAGCGTCCTTCTTCTCTATTAAATACTGAATCGCAAAATGATACATGTATACTACAGTCTTCATGCCAACCAAATACTGTTGAAACTTGTTGAATGCATACACAACAGCTAGAAACTCTTTTTCAGTGACAGTATAGTTCTTTTGTGCTGCATCAAAAGTCTTACTCGTATAGTAGATGGCGCAGAACTTCTTTTCTCTCATCTGCCCAAGCACCACTCCAAGTTCTAAATCACTTGCATCACACGTAAGTAAAAATGGTTGAGTCCAATCCTGTGTGATCAAGATAGGTGCAGTGATAAGTGCCTCCTTCAAAACCTGAAAAGCTGTAAGACATTCATCATCAAAAACAAAAGGAACATCCTTTTCAAGTAAGTGAGATAAAGGCTTGGAGTATTTTGAGAAGTCTTTTATGAATCTTCTATAGAATCCTGCGTATCCAAGGAAGGACTGCACTCCTTTCTCATTAGTAGGTGGTGGAAGTTTCTCAATCATCACCACCTTTGCTCTATCCACCTGCAATCCTTTAGCCGAAATATGATGACCAAGAATAATTTCATCTCTCACCATGAAGTGGCACTTCTTGACATCTCTTGAAAATAGTAGATATGTTAGACAAACAAATATCAAAAGAGGACCCAAATACAGAAAAAATCACTCATAATTACCACCTTGATTTTCTCTATCAACCCGTCAATTATGGCTATCGTGCAGCGCTGAAATGTAGCAGGTGCATTACACAATCCAAAAGGCATCTTCCTCAAAGTAAAGGTTCCATATGAACAAGTAAAAGTGGTCTTTTCCTGATCCTTGGGTGCAATCATTATTTGATTACAACCCGAATATCCATCCAAGAAATAATAAAACTCATACCCTGCTAGACAGTCAAGCATTTGATCCATGAAAGGAAGAAAGAAATGGTCTTTGCATGTATTTTCATTCAGTTTTCTATAATCAGTACACACATGCCATCCGGTAGGAATCCTAGTGTCTAAAGTCTCACTATCTTCGGCTTTCACAATAGTCATGCCCCCTTTTTTAGCTACTACATGCAATGGACTCACATGGGGACTGTCACTAATTGGATAAATAATTTCTGCATCTAACCACATTAGGATTTGCTTCCTAATCACTTCTTGAATTGAGGGGTTAACCCTCCGCTGATTCTGAATACATCCCTTAACTTTATCTAACAACCTTATTTTATGCATACAATACGATGGACTAATATCTTTCAAATCATCAAGAGACCATCCAATACAGACTTATACTTCCCAAGCACATCTAACAACTCTTCAAGTTGGTCATCAGTTAAAGAAGAAGATACAATTACCGGATATGTTTCATTGTCGCCTAAGTAGGCATACTTCAAGTGCTTCGGTAGCGGTTTCAGCTCATCCTTCTTTTCTTCTTTTGATGTGCTTTCTCTATCCAAAGGTTCTTCTATCTTGGTTCTTTATAGTTCACTTGACTTCTTCTATCTTTCTCTATCCCTAGTCAACTTCATTTCTTCTATCTTGGTTCTTTTCAGTTCATGCCTGTCATCACCCAAAACAAGCAAGTTTTCATGAAATTCAATACATACCTCGTTGGAGAGCTCATCTAGTTCCGTAGTAGGAAAAGTAAGAGATTCTGTCAAGCATGTCTCTAAAGGATCCTTTGAAAGAATCAAGGACATATCTTCTTTCACAATCTCCTCCACCACATCAATGCTGTAACATTATGTCTCCATAGGCATCTTCATTGCTTTGTCAAGGTTGAACATAACCTCTTAATTATTCATACGAAGTTTAAGCTTCCCCTTTTTAACATTGATCATAGCACCAGCTGTGGCAAGGAATGGCCTCCCTAAGATAAGAGGGACATTATCCTTGTCATCTTCCATCTCTAACACAAGAAAATCCACAGGAAAGACAAGCTTCTCTACTTTTACAAGTACATCTTCTATCATCCCCTTCGGAAAAGTCATAGACCTATCTGCCAATTTTAGAGCTATAGTTGTGGGTGCAAGCTCCCCCAAACATAGCTTCTTAAATAAAGATAAGGGCATAAAGTTAATGTTTGCACCAAGATCGCATAAAGCTTTTCGTGCTGGCCCCTTTCCGATTTTACATAGAATAGTAAAGCTTCCCGAATCCTTCAACTTTGCAGGCAGCTACCTCTGAATGATCAAGCTGCAATTTTTAGATAGATTAAAAGTTTTCACTCCGTTCAAGCTCCTCTTTTTCAATATGATATCCTTCAAAAATCGGGCGTAGTATGGGATCTCTATGATTGCTTTAGAAAAAGGAATATTCAAGCTTATTTTGTTCATGATATCCGAAAACCTCTTGAGCTTTTCTTTCAATCCCTTCTTGACTATCCTGAAAAGAAATGGAGGAGGTATCTTTATCTTAGGAATTCCCCATTCATCACGTTCAACCTTCTCCGCTTTATCCTTCTCGACTCTCAATCTTTAGGCTCTTTCCCACTTCTTTTCAACTATCAGCTCAGTATTCTGCTCTTTTAAAGGTACTGAAGTATTCTGAACTGCAGATGTAATGTCCTGTATAGAATTCGATGATGCAGGGCTTTGCTCGACCTCTGCTCTGTTGGTGTTCGATCGTTTGGTTAACGTGAACCGTTAGGGTTCCATAATTCTACTGCAGCGGAAACAAAAAAGTAGAATCGTATTACCTTTCACCAGGGTTGATGTAGAGGATGACCAGCAACAACAGTAAACAACCTTTCGGTCTTCTGCTGTATTCCCAAGTCTGATCTTGACGTCGTGTGGGCGACGATCTTCAAGATCTCCTCAATCTGCATTCTCTTACCTTTCTCACGTGTTTTAGGCGTAGGAATAATTCATTAGGGATCCAGATAAGCTGAGGTGCCTTATTTATAGGCTACAGCAGGGACCAGGAGGAGAAATTAGAGTTGGGCCTCCATTGGGCTTAAGTATCCAAGCTTAGCCTAAAGCTTATACTTAAGTCCAATAATAATAATATATTCCACTAAAATATTATTACTGTACTACCGTTCTAATCCCATAATTACGTTATGGGCTCCTTATTATGAGCCCGTTAGTCTCCCCATGTTTAAGATATACAATGTCCATTAATTAATTAAGTTACTGACAACTCCATTAATTAATATCTCATCCGAGAGTAGTACCACTCAGTCTCATTATCATGCCGGAATAAATCCACCTACAGGGTTTACATGATAATCCTTATGAGCTCCTCAAGGGGATATCATCAACCTATAATGGACACGGATTCCTTCTACAATCAACAACATACCATAGAGACATCACTACTTCCCAACTCACCGAGTTTGTTGATTTAATTACATGTAAATCTCACCCATTGATAAATCAAAGAAGTACATACTGCCCTACGTGTCGAGGTTATTGTATAGGGATTAAGAGCACGAACATCCATAATAACAGAGATCAAATTCTTCTATAAGTCAGTATAAGTAGAACGATCTTAAGCGGTCCTGCTCAATACACACAAGTGCACTAATGTTATTCTATAGCCAAGACAAGCTAATAACAAATCACACTACAACCATCCCAATAGAGAGTCCCCGTCTATCTCGGTTGTGAGCCTCTTTTTATAATTTATAAGAAAACTGATAATATGATTTTTCGCATGTTGTCGCACAACATATTATCTACAATATAAAGTAAGTGGACTATTGCATCGAACATATAAATAAATTATAAGACGCAATCATTTGATCATATGATTCTCATTTCAAATTAATTGTTAACGTATTTGTCATACAAAAAGCTAGACTTTTAGTATACAATCCAACAATCTCCCACTTATACTAAAAGACTATACTATCATGTCTTCTGCCATACATTTGATTTTCACTCCCACTACATGACCATTAACAGCTCTCGCCTTAAGGTCCTTGTAAATGGATTTACTAGGTTATGATCCGATGCAATCTAGGTGACAACAACCTTCCGCTCATCATATGATTTCTCATAACAGGTGGTACTCGCGCTCCATGTGTTTAATTGCTTATGGACTCGTGATTCATTCAAGTTTGCAACTGCACCATTATCATCAAATAAATTGTGATATCCTTGGGCAAACTTAGAAACACTTTAAAGTCCATCATGAGGTTTTTAGAGTCATACAGATACTTTGGCTGCCTCATATGCTCCAATATATTATATTTTCATGATGGAGTCCGGAGTCATAAATATATTTCTATATAACACTCCTCCACATTATGACTTAACTTTCTAAAATTAAACACATAATCTTTGAGGTGGATTTACTACCGTCCCTATCTGATTTGAAAAATCTAAATCTACGTAACCCATAAGAAGCAGTGAATCTATTCGATAAGTCCACATATAATTTCTACCTTTTCAGGTACTTCAAAATTATGTGTTACCATAGTTCAACATTTTATTTCGAGTTATCTTGATAACCACTGTTCATGCCTTCAGCAAAACAGATATCCATTCTCGTGCATTACATTCTTTAGATTAAGTTTTCTTATTCGCCGAAGCATAAGGAACCGCTTTCATCTCCTTTATCTTCTTTTTATGTCTCAAGACACATTTCCTTAGATAAAGTTAAATGTTACAACGAGTATGAATTGTATCATTTTATGAAGCTTGAGATAAGCATAACATCCTTTCTTGTGATCCGTATTACCATGATCAAAAGGATGTTTTTGCTCTTCTTAAGTCCATCATTTCATACTGCTTTATTAACCATACCCCATACACCCGACAATACTCTTTCATTGTCTCCAATGAGTAATATAACATCTACGTACAATACAAGAAATACCACCACGTTTCCATCATTCTTTTCAATACACAAGACCCATCCGATCATTGATTAAATCCATGTCACTGGATTACTTCATCAAAATGGACGTTTCATTATCTTGAAGCTTGCTTTAGTCCATCGATGAACACTTTTAAGCTTACCATCACAATGCTCTTAGCTCTTTGCAATGAATCACTCTGGTTGCTTCACATAGATATTTTTCTCAAGACTTCCAATCGGGAAAGCTGTCTTGACATCTATTTGCTATTCCTCATAATCAATATGATTAGCAATAAATAAAAGAATCCGGATCAACATAAGCATAGCTACCAGTGAACATGTTTCCTCATAATCGAACCATTTCTTTCTAAGTAAACCTTTTCGCAATAAGCTTTGCTTCCAAGGTTTTCACCTTACCATATGATCCTCTTTTATTTTCTATGACCACTTCCAATGGCTTTCACACCATATAGTGGTTACACAAGCTCCCAGATCTAATTTAGAATTCATCGATTCTATCTCAACACTCATTGCACTTTGCTAAGATTCTGTATTTTCATCTTGTAGTGCTTTGTTATATCCGTAGGTCTATTCCATGTTTACTAGGGACCAAGTCTCAAAACTCTCCCAAAACATATATCTTATGGGTTGTCGAACAACCCTCCCACTACGACAAGGCACTGCACGCAATTGTGTATCATACGTGAAACGCGTTGCAGTTTACCTTGTGGTTTCTCCTCTTGTACAATTTGTACTAATACTTTGTGTTTTCCCTCTCACTTCCTTTAGAACAATTTATACATGGCTTTACTACATAGTCCTTTTCCAAAAATCTAGTGTTTGTGTTAACAATCACCCTTCGATCTTTTGGACTAAATAAATCACCCTTCATTTTTCTAGGATATCCCACAAACAGATAAACATTCATATGAATTATTGTTTCTAGGGCATATCCATAAAAAGAAATTTAATAATTTCAAATAATTTATCCACCATACCATTCAGCTGGGGCATGCCCGGTATAGACAACTTGAGATTTAATCTCAACCTCTAATTAATAGCTCCTAACTATCCTAAGAGGTACTCGTAATCACGATTAAATCGTTATTACTTGACATATTTTCCATGATGCTTAACTGTACCAGCCTTGCAATTCTTGAATAAATCAAAGAACTTAGACATGCAGTGCATCAAATAAATATATCGGTATCTAGAATAATCGAATATTCATAACCTCCTCTCGCCCGAATAATTTTAGGATCGCATAAATCTGAATGAACCAATTCCAACATATATATCTTTGGCTCTATACCCCTTAGCCTTGAAAAGACAGTTAATCATTTTTACTTCTAAGCAAGACTCGCAAGTCAGATAGTTTCCACTTCAGATAAACCTAATGGTCCATCGGCTATCAACTTTTGAATCCTACTCAAGTAAAATGATATAGTTTTAGATGCCAAATGTATGTTAAGTTCATCTCCGAAGGTTCCTTTCTCTTACTAATATTAGAAAATGCATTATTAATTACTATTTGTTGCATCTGTGGGATGCACATGATTTAAGAGTATACTAATTATCCACCAACGTACCACAACAGATTATAATCCCATTCCTCATCACTATGACCATGTCATTTAAATGAAATGAAGTATCCATCCTTTAATGCATAAAAATCGAAATCAAATTCATTCTATAAAAACTTACGTAAAGATAATTTCTCATAATCAAACGTCTACTCACATTATTAGATAAATAAACAACTCCCACTGCAATAGCCACTACTCTTGTAGTTTTACCCATGTCATAACAATTTTATCCTCACTTAGTAATAAACATTTAGTGATTCCAGTATCTACACACTACGTGTCAGTAGATGCCATCACTAATCATGTTTAAACAACTAGTTAATAAGATATAAAACTTGTTCACCTCATGATGAAAATGGCTTTCTTTTACCACATGTTTTGTCAGAAGTTCCCCACCATATACATCCTCTCGTAATTCAGGTGAAACTTACTCAAAACATCAAGGCAATTATGGAGAATAAAATTAACTTAGGTTTTCCCTTCAACTTCTATTCCATGTATTTCCAATTCATTTATCAAATTCAATCATGACCTACTGCCTTTTAACTTACTCAAGTATCCGAAGAGTTACATGAGACCATCATATTTCTATGAACCTCTCATCTCTTCACTAGAGACTTTAATAGGCATCACAAGACGTCCTTTGTGAGAACACACATGTATATTATTAAGCAGTAAAATTCGAAACTAAGATTCTATTCTAATCATCTAATTTGGACTAGTAAATATAATTTCTTTTAGTTAACAATAGGTGAAATAAAAACATTCGGAATTACAGAGAATCATAAATAAATACACAGATCAAATCTTCGAATTTATCCATTTATATTGATTCCCTCAAAATAATATAAAATATAAATTCACCGACATCTCAAGTACCGTGAGTCTGCAAGCCACGATAGTATGGACGTTTACAAACTCGAACATTTACAAGAGAAGGTTTTACCCATTAATTTCATTTGTCAACTTAACCTCATGACAAAATAATTAATAGTCGATTTCTTCTTTAGCCATGCAAATAAAAGCAGTGACTCCGATGGGAGGATACTTATTATTTACATCTAAGTGTACATCATTATTCGACTCCAAGTCCACGACCCAAGCTTATGTGCCTTACAGATGGAAAAGTACACACGCGCTCGGATAACTTCCTACAGTCATCAATTATAAGTTTATACAGTGATCCGCAAATAAACTCATCCGATGGGAAGGAATGTATATGCCAACACGCAAGTTCATGTGCATCACATTACAAACAAAAATTATTTAATGAAGCCTATACCAGTGATCCGTGAATAAACTCATCCGATGGGGAGGAAGGTCTATGCCAACATGCAAGTTCATGTGCATCACATTACAAATAATAATTATTTAATGAAGCGTGTACCAGTGATCCGTGAATAAACTCATCCGATAGGGAGGAAGGTCTATACCAACATGCAAGTTTACTCACATCACTTAAAAACCAATAATGGAGGCTGCGGAAATTAATTACCAATCCCCTCTTCCACTTAGTAATTTAACGTAGAGGGTTTTTACATGCATACAATATTCAGAATAAAATATGCAAAGCATGCTCCTATTACGGCACATAAGGCAGTAAATCATAGAGATCATGCATACATACATAAAAATAATCAATAAATAAATCAATTATAACAGTTATATATCAGCGAATTTGATTGTTCACCTCCAAGCACGAATATGGGCAAAGTAGACGGGGATCGACCTCTCCGGTGAGGTCACAGAGATCGACTGCCTGGTCAGGTCGCGGGGCTCGGGGCAGTGCCCCAAAACCTAATCTAAAAATCAAAAGCCGGTTTTCATGAATTTTCTTCCAGATTCTTTGCCCGGCAACCTGTTCCACCACCCTGCACCCTGCATGACCCGTGTGCCCTCGCCCAACAGCGTGCACACTCATCACACCTCACATGATACTATGCACGCAAAGCCTTCACCATTACATGACATCAAGCACGGATCGAGCGCTTGCCATGCAGCCTAGTCGTGCGCCAAAACACCTTCACACGACAGGTAACGCGTGCTAATCTCCAGCACGCCAGGCACCTTGCACGCTTCATACAGCCAATTGGGTGCCAATGCCCGACAATCCTCACACGTCATGCCTGCTTCAAACATGCACGCTGACGGGCGCCAAGCCCTGCCTTCCGCGTGCACATTCAGCAAACGTGCACCAAGTCCAGCCATCACGCACGACTACCTGCCCAAAATGTGTGTCCATCCATGTGCAAAACGCCCAGTATCATCCCAGCAAAATGCTCTCCTCTAACAAGAGCATGCCCGGCCAACTTCATGCGCCAACTCGCCCACACGCCCAACATCGTGCATCCAACAGGCTTCACACGACAGCCACCGAGTGTCACTCACACCGTGTGCCAAGCCCTGCCTTTCAACGATAGACATCATGCGCCAATCGCTTAGCAACTGCACGATCCATGCGTGCCAATGGCAATCCACCCGCCACGATGCTTGGCAACTCGCACTTGCCCACTTGCTGTCGTGCAAGTCCCGTGTGCTAAATAGCCTTCACACGGCGATGTCCATGCTATAAACTCACCACTCAGTCCCATAGCACGGACATGTGCTAGCCGCCATGCGCCATGTGGAATCTCCGAGTGCCAAGCGTGTTGCCTCCAGGCTCGACAACGATCGCTCAACATTCTGGCCTATTCTTGTTGACACTGTGCTCGCCCAAGCCATGACTGTTGGATTGTATACTAAAAGTCTAGCTTTTTGTATGAACAATGTTATAACAATTAATTTGAAATGAGAATCATATGATCAAATGACTGCATCTTATAATTTATTTATATGTTCGATGCAATAGTCCACTTACTTTATACTGTAGATAATATGTTGTGCGACAACACGCGGAAGATCATATTATCGGTTTCCTTATAAAGTATAAACAGATGCTCACAATCGAGATAGACGGGGACTCTCTATCGGGATGGTTGTAGTGTGGTTTGGTATTAGCTTGTCTTGGCTATAGAATCACATTAGTGCACTTGTGTGTATTGAGCAGGACCGCTTGAGATCGTTCGACTTATACTGACTTATAGGAGAACTTGATCTAAGTTATTATGGAAGTTCGTGCTCTTAATCCCTATACAATAACCTCGACACGTAGGGCAGTATGTATTTCTTTGATTCATCAATGGGTGAGATTTACATGTAATTAAATCAACAAACTCATGAGTTGGGAAATAGTGCTGTCTCTATAGTGTGCTGTTGATTGTAGAAGGAATCCGTGTCTGTCATAGGTTGATGATGTCCCCTTGAGGAGCTCATAAGGATTATCATGTAAACCCTGCAGTTGGAATTTATTCCGACATGATAATGAGGTTGAGTGGTACTACTCTTGGATGAGATATTAATTAATAGAGTTGTCAGTAACTTAAATTAATTAATGGACATTGTATATCTTAAACATGGGGAGACTAACGGGCTCATAATAAGAAGGAGCCCAAAACGTAATTTTGGGATTGGTACGGTAGTGCAATAATAATATTTTAGTGGAATATATTATTATTATTGGACTTAAGTATAAGCTTTGGGCTAAGTTTGGATACTTAAGCCCAATGGAGGCCCAACCCAATTTCTCCTCCTGGTCCCTGCTGTAGCCCATGTATATAAGTCACCTCAGCTTATCTGGAACCCTAATCTAATCTAAATGATTATTCACGTGTGATGAGGGTTGAGAGCAGATTGAGGAGGTCTCGTAGATCGTCGCCCACACGACGTCGAGATCGGACTTGGGACATACAGCAGATGATCAGAAGGTAGTTTGCTGCTGCTGTCCGTGACCTTGCGAAATTTGTATAAATTCGTACAGTGCTCATAATTTGATGATCATGGAAAGCCGTCGAAAAGAGGGTCGTCTGAACGCAAAGATCACTCAATTCTGATATCAGACGAGGAAGTTATGGCCATTCTCGTGGGACTGCGCAGGCTGCCTGCGAGAATTAATCTTCATCAAAATACCCTGGTGTCGTTTCTATGATTTATTGCTTCCACTGTATTAGAAATGCATGGTATGCTAATGGTTCACGTTAACCAAATGATCGAATGCCAACAATTGGTATCAGAGCTTCGGTTTCGTGGTGAAGCGTGACACGTTAGACTAGGGTTTATGTGGTTAATTTTTCAAAATTAGGATCGCATGTTTAGGGTTTTGGTTTTACTGCGCAAACCATGAATATCCTTATGTGAAATATACCCTATATCATATCTGTTCGTTGATGGTTGTGTGTGAGAGGATTCGACGAAAACTGTTCGTCAATTTCACATGGAAGGAAGAAATTGAGAGAAAATCCAGCGCAGTGATATTGCAGAGGCAATAACTGGAGTTTCAACCGTCGGATCAGGCTTATTTTTCGTCAGCACGTTCAGATTTTGTGGATGTACATTCTGAACGGTGAAGATCGTATTTATACGTTTGTGTAGTCGGGAATACGCTGAAAACAGAAGCAGTTTTTTGGGCGATTCTGTTCTGCGCAGTCGAGGAAAAAGAGCTGTTTCTCACAATCTAACCGTTGGATCTGTTGGATTGTATACTAAAAGTCTAGCTTTAGTATGAACAATGTCATAACAATATTCGAAATGAGAATCATTGATCAAATGATTGCATCTTATAATTTATTTTATATGCATGATGCAATAGTCCATTTACTTTATATTGTAGATAATATGTTGTGCGACAACACGCGGAAGATCATATTATCGGTTTCCTTATAAAGTATAAACAGATGCTCACAACTGAGATAGACGGGGACTCTCTATCGGTATGGTTGTAGTGTGGTTTGGTATTAGCTTGTCTTGGCTATAGAATCACATTAGTGCACTTGTGTGTATTGAGTAGGACCGCCTGAGGTCGTTCTTCTTATACTGACTATATAGTAGAACTTGATCTCTGTTATTATGGAAGTTCGTGCTCTTAATCCCTATACAATAACCTCGACACGTAGGGCAGTATGTATTTCTTTGATTCATCAATGGGTGAGATTTATAAGTATTAAATCAACAAACTCGGTGAGTTGGGAAGTAGTGCTGTATCTATGGTGTGCTGTTGATTGTAGAAGGAATCCATGTCCGTCATAGGTTGATAATGTCCCCTTGAGGAGCTCATAAGGTTTATCATGTAAATCTTGCAAGTGGATTAATTTCCGGCATGATAATAAGGTTGAGTGGTACTACTCTTGGATAAGATATTAATTAATTTGAGTTGTCAGTAACTTAATTAATTAATGGGCATTGTATATCTTAAACATGGGGAGACTGTCGGGCTTATAATAAGAAGGAGCCCAGAACATAATTTTGGGATTGGACGGGTAGTGCAATAATAATATTTTAGTGGACTATATTATTATTATTGGATTTAATTAAAAGCTTTGGGCTAAGCTTGGTTAATTAAGTTCAATTGAGGCCCAGCCCAATTTCTCCTCCTGGTCCCTGCTGTAGCCCAATATATATAGTCATCTCAGCTTCTGGAAACCTAACTTCCTGCGCCTCTTTTGACGTGAGTTAGAGAGAAGCAGATTGAGAGAACTCTGGGGATTGTTGACCACCCAACACCAGAGTTGACTTGGGACATACAGCAGAAGATCAAGAGGTGTTCTTCTGCAGTGATTCAGACTCTACATCAACCCTGAAGTATGGTAATCATGTTTAATCGCTTCCGCTGTTTATGTTTACTGTAACCCTAACGATCACGTTTGGACCACACGATCCAATTGCCCAACAATTGGTATCAGAGCGTTGGTTTCGTGGTGAAACGTGAGACGTAGGTTTGTTGTGATTATTTGATTAATTGAATTAATCTGGAATAATCGCTGTTTTAATCAGAAAAGTTTTGTACAGTTATTGTTTATTTTGATTATATGATTATGTTAATTAATCTGGGGTTTAATCATAATGGTGATTCAATACACTGTACATATTGCTTTTTCCCCACACACACACACTGCTCGGTGGGTCTCCCGACGGCGGCGCGTGGTTGGGGCGAAGTACGTGCGGCTTCTGACCGGCGCCGTGTTTCGAGGGGAAGATGGCGACGGAACGTGGCACACGTGGCCTGGTTACTAGCCGGCGACGGGTGACGGCTGGACAGTACGGTGATGAAGAAGGGCATTACACAGCATCACTGTCAGATGGTGAGGAGGAATCCGGCTGTGATTTGCCGGTGGGGTTGCTGGACGGCGACTTTCGGGTGAGTCGGTGGCGCTGTCGAAGCAGATCGGGGATCCCGATAGTGGTGGTTGCTACTCCGATTGACGGCGATGGAAGGCCATTCGGATGCGGCTTCGCGACTGGTGCACGCGGATCCAGGTCGTTGGCATGCTGGGCCACGGCGGCCTTGGGCGGTGTGGGAGGCGAGCGCTCGTGGGTTGCTGTGGGTGGCGGGGCTGAACGGATTGCTGCTGATGACGGCCGTTCTGGGTATGCTAGACAAGATAGGCGGCGTCTGACCGGCGCTGACTGGCTTAGGCTGGTCGGCAGAATCGAGGCAGACGGCAGACGGTGCTGCACCGGTGGGCTGACGGCGAAAATACCCAGGGCAGCGACCACCGGGATTCGCACGACTGTCGAGGCAGTAATCGGCGGATCTTGGCGATGCGATGGTGCTGACTGGAGACTCACGGGCTGACGGCGGTAGAGCGTCAGAACAGCGGCATGTTTTCCGGAGTTTTCTTGGCGGGTTCTCTGCAGTTGTCGGCCGGATCCAGTGGGCGATTGGGCGCGAATGGCGGCGGCGCTGGACTGCATGTGCTATTCGAAAGCTTGGACTTGCTGGACGTGCTCGGCGTTTGTGGATGAGTTGTCGGCGGAGGGACTGCGGCTCCGGGCAGGTCGTCGAACGACCTGGAAGGTCTGGGGAGCGACGCTCGATAGATGCCAACCGGCACCTCTCCGGTGCGCCGGCGGGAGTCTACCGCTGGTGTTTTATCGCTGTCGGCGCGGCCGCCGGCAGCAGGAGGGCGGGTGCGGCGCGGTTGGTTGCGGCTGGAAGCATCTTGAATACGTTACGGCTGGGAGAGAATATAGGGCAGCAAAGAAGTGTGTGCTGGGCCTAGTTCTTGTTTTAGGGCCTAGTTTATTTCTTGAGCCCAATTTTTTAATTAAATGTATTGGGCTGTGGTTTTGGGCTCTATTTTAATTAAATGGATATTGGGCTGCTGGGCCCAATTTTTAATTAAATGGATATTGAGCTGCTGGGCCCAAATTTAATTAAATTGGTATTGGGCTGCTCATTTTTTTAATTTAGTTGTTGGGGTTTTGTGTCCATTTTAATTAAATAAGCTTATGGGCTTTCCCCTAGGGCTTGGATTTAATTTGGTTTTGGACTGGAAATAAAGGCCCAATTTTAATTAAATGGACAATGAGCTGCTGGGCCATTTTACTGCTGGATTTAATTAATTGTGGGTATTATGTTGGACCTGGTTTTAAAATGGGCTGGATTTATCATGTAATTTAATTGGCAGGCCAAATGGGCTTAATTAATTTATTAATGGGCTGCTCATTTTATGCTATTGTTGCTTGGGTAGACTGGGCCCATTTAATTGATCCACTATTTATACAATTAATTATGATATATAACTGATTAATTGATTTACTTGACAATTAATTGTTATATATGTAAGGCATGTTCTATGTGATTTACTTATTTAAATTGCTGTTAATAGAAGCATGTCTTAATTGTATATTTTATTCTGGAATATTATATGCATGTTAAAATCCTCGGTGTTAAACAACTAAGTGGGAGAGGGGATTGGTTATAAATTCCCGCGGCCTCCATTATTGGTTTGTTAGCGATGTGAATAGACTTGCGCGTCGGCATTAGAGCCTTCCTCCCCATCGGATGAGTTTATTCATGGATTGCTGGAACAGACTTCATTAAATAATTACGTTTGTAATGTGATGCATATGAACTTGCGCGTTGGCTTAGACCTTCCTCCCTATCGGATGAGTTTATATGCGGTTCACTGGTACAAACTTGTAATTGATGACTGTAGGAAGTTATCCGAGCGCGTGTGTACTTCTCCATCTGTAAGGCACACAAGCTTGGGCCGCGGACTTGGGGTCAAATAATGGTGTACACTTAGATGTAAATAATAAGTATCCTCCCCATCGGAGTCACTGCTTTTATTTGCATGGCTAAAGAGGAACCGACTATTAATTATTTTGTCATAAAGTGAGGTTGACAAATGAAATTAATGGGTAAAACCTTCTCTTGTAAATGTTCGGGTTTGTAAACGTCCACACTATCGTGGCTTGCAGACTCACGGTGCTTGAGATGTCGGTGAATTTTATTTTATATTGTTTTGAGGGAAACGATATAAAAGGATAAAATTCGAATATTTGATCGGAATATTTAATTGTGATTCTCTGAATTTCTAATGGTTTTATTTCACTAATTGTTAACTAAAAGACATTAAATTTACTTGTCCAAATTAGATGATTAGAAAGAATCTTAATTTTGAAATTTACTGCTTAAGAAAATACATGTGTTCTCTCAAAGGACGGCTCATGATGCCTGTTAATGTCTCTAGTGAAGAGATGAGAGGTTCATAGAAATATGATGGTCTCATGTAACTCTTTGGATACTTGAGTAATTTAAAAGGCGCAAGATCATGGTTGATTTGATGAATGAATTGGAAAATTATGGAATAGAAATTGAAGGGGAAACCTAAGTCAATTTTATTCTCCATAATTGCCTAGATATTTTGAGTAAGTTCCACCTGAATTACGAGAGGATGTAAATGGTGGGAAACTTCTGACAAAACATGTGGCAAAGGAAAGTCATTTTCATCATTATGTGAACAAGTTTAATATCTTATTTACTAATGGTTTAAACATGATTAGTGATGGCATCTACTGACTCGAAGTGAGTAGATACTGGAATCACTAAATGTTTATCACTTAGTAAGGATAAGATTGTTAAAACATGGGTAAAACTACAAAGGTAGTGGTTATTGCAGTGGGAATTGTTTATTTATCTCATGATAAGAATAAACGATTGATTATGAGAAATTGTCTTTACGTACGTTTCATAGAAAGAATTTGATTTCGGTTTCTATGCATTAACAGATGGATACTTCATTTCATTTAAATGACTTGGTCATAGTGATGAGGAATGAGGCTATAATCTGTTATAATACGTTGGTGGATAATGTGTAAACTCTTGAATCATGCACATCCCACAGATGCAATAAATAGTAATTAATAATGCATCTTCTAATATTAGTAAGAGAAAGGAACCTTCGGAGATGAACTAAACATACATTTGGCGTCTATGACTAATTCATTTTACTTAAGTAGGATTCAAAAGTTGATAGCCGATAGACCGTAAGGTTTATCTGAAGTGGAAACTATCGGACTTGCGAGTCTTGCTTGGAAGTAAAAATGATTAACTGCCTTTTCAAGGCTGTGGGGTGTAGAGCCAAAGATATATATGTTGGAATTAGTTCATTCTGATTCAAGTGAACCTAACAATATCCAAGCGAGAGGTGGTTATGAATATTCAAAGATTATTCTGGAAACCAATATATTTATATGATGCACTGCATGTCTAAGTTCTTTGATTAATTCAAGAATTGTAAGGCTGGTACAGTGAAGCGTCATGGAAAATATATTAAGTCATTACGATTTAATCATGATGATGAAAACCTCTTCGGATAATTAGGAACTATTAATCAGAAGTTGAGATTGAATCTCAAGTAGTCTACACCGGGCATGCCCCAGCTGAATGGTGTGGTGGGTAGAAGGTATTAGGCTCTTACGATTATGATTAGATAGATGATGAATTATTTGGAATAATTAAATTCATTTTATGGATATGCCCTAGATACAGTAATTCGTGAAACGTTTGTCTGTATATGGGATATCCTAGAAAAATGGAGAGTGATTTATTTAGTCCAAAAGATCGAAGGGTGATTGTCAACACAAACACTAGATTTTTGGAAAAGAACTATGTAATAAATCACAAACCCATGTATAAGTTGTTCTAAAGGAAGTGAGAGGAAAACACTAAGTATAAGTACCAAGTGTACAAGAGAATATACCACAAGGTAAACTGCAACGCGTGTCACATCTGATACACAATTACATGTAGTGCCTTGTCGTAGTGGGAGGGTTGTTTAACAACCCATAAATATATGTTTTGGGAGAGTCGTGAGACTTGATCCCTAGTGAACATGGTATTATCCCACGGATACGATGTAGCACTACAAGATTAAAATGCGGAATCTTAGTAAGTTGCAATGTATGTTGAAATAGAATCTACGGATTCTAAATTAAGTCTGGAGCTTGAAGGATCACTACAATGGTGTAAAAGCCATTGCAAGTGGTCAAAAGAAATAAAAGAGGATCATACAGAAAGGTGAAAACCTTGGAAGCAAAGCTTGTTGCGAATAGATGTACTCAGAAAGAAATGGTTCGATTATGAGGGAACATATTCGCTGGTAGCTATGCTTAAATTTATCCGGATTCTTTTATTTATTGCTGCTCATATTAAATTATGAGGGACAGCAAATAGATGTCAAGACAGTTTTCCTGATTGGAAGTCTTGAAGAAAACATCTATGTGAAGCAACCAGAGTGATTTATTGCAAAGTACTAATAGCATTTAGATAGTAAGCTTAAAAGTGTCCAGCGATGGACTAAAGCAAGCTTTGAGATCGTGAAGCATCTGTTTTGATTAGGTAATCCAGTGGCACGGATTTAAATCAATCAGCGGATGTATCTTGTGTATTGTAAAGAGTGACGGAAACGTAGTGGTGTTTTTTGTACTATACGTAGATAGTATCTTGCTCATTGGAGACAATGAAAGAGTATTATCGGGCATATGGGTACGGTTAATAAAGCGGTAGAAATGAAGGACTTAAGAAAGGCAAAATATATCCTTTTGATCACGGTAATACGGATCACAAGAAAGGATACTATGCTTATCTCAAGTTTCATAAAATGATACAGTCCATACTCATTTAGCATGTGAATAGACTTGCGCGTCGGCATTAGAGCCTTCCTCCCCATCGGATGAGTTTATTCATGGAATGCTATGAACGGAGTTGGATATCTGTTTTGGTTAACGCATGAACAGTGGGTATCAACGTAACCCGGATCAAGAATGATGAACTTACTGGACAGATTCACTGCTTCTTGTGGATTACGTAGATTCGGATTTTTAGTCAGATTGGACGGTAGTAAATTCTCCTCAAAGGTTATGTGTTTAATTTTAGGAAGTAGAGTCATAATGTGGAGGAGTGTTATATAGAAATATATCTCAGACTCCGGACTCCATCATGGAAAGATGATGAATTGGAGCCTGTGAGGCTGCCAAAGTATCTATGTGACTCTAGAAACTTCATGATGGACTTTGAAGTGTTTCTAAGTTTGCCCAAGGTAATCACAATTTACATTGTTGATATTGGTGCAGTTGCAAACTTGAAGGAATCATGAGTCCATAAGGCAATTAAACACATGGAGCGCGAGTACCACCTCTTACGAGAAATCGTATGATGAGGGGAAGGTTGTTGTCGCCTAGATTGCATCGGATGATGACCTAGTAAATCCATTTATGAGGACCTTAAGGCGAGAGCTTTTAATGGTCGTGTAGTGGAAGTAGGAATCAGATGTATGGCAGAAGACATGACAGCATAGTCTTTTAGTATAAGTGGGAGATTGTTGGATTGTATACTAAAAGTCTAGCTTTAGTATGAACAATGTCATAACAATATTCGAAATGAGAATCATTGATCAAATGATTGCATCTTATAATTTATTTTATATGCATGATGCAATAGTCCATTTACTTTATATTGTAGATAATATGTTGTGCGACAACACGCGGAAGATCATATTATCGGTTTCCTTATAAAGTATAAACAGATGCTCACAACTGAGATAGACGGGGACTCTCTATCGGTATGGTTGTAGTGTGGTTTGGTATTAGCTTGTCTTGGCTATAGAATCACATTAGTGCACTTGTGTGTATTGAGTAGGACCGCCTGAGGTCGTTCTTCTTATACTGACTATATAGTAGAACTTGATCTCTGTTATTATGGAAGTTCGTGCTCTTAATCCCTATACAATAACCTCGACACGTAGGGCAGTATGTATTTCTTTGATTCATCAATGGGTGAGATTTATAAGTATTAAATCAACAAACTCGGTGAGTTGGGAAGTAGTGCTGTATCTATGGTGTGCTGTTGATTGTAGAAGGAATCCATGTCCGTCATAGGTTGATAATGTCCCCTTGAGGAGCTCATAAGGTTTATCATGTAAATCTTGCAAGTGGATTAATTTCCGGCATGATAATAAGGTTGAGTGGTACTACTCTTGGATAAGATATTAATTAATTTGAGTTGTCAGTAACTTAATTAATTAATGGGCATTGTATATCTTAAACATGGGGAGACTGTCGGGCTTATAATAAGAAGGAGCCCAGAACATAATTTTGGGATTGGACGGGTAGTGCAATAATAATATTTTAGTGGACTATATTATTATTATTAGATTTAATTAAAAGCTTTGGGCTAAGCTTGGTTAATTAAGTTCAATTGAGGCCCAGCCCAATTTCTCCTCCTGGTCCCTGCTGTAGCCCAATATATATAGTCATCTCAGCTTCTGGAAACCTAACTTCCTGCGCCTCTTTTGACGTGAGTTAGAGAGAAGCAGATTGAGAGAACTCTGGGGATTGTTGACCACCCAACACCAGAGTTGACTTGGGACATACAGCAGAAGATCAAGAGGTGTTCTTCTGCAGTGATTCAGACTCTACATCAACCCTGAAGTATGGTAATCATGTTTAATCGCTTCCGCTGTTTATGTTTACTGTAACCCTAACGATCACGTTTGGACCACACGATCCAATTGCCCAACATGATCGACCTGTAATTGGACAGCATGTTCAAAGCTCACAGGAGTAGATTCTGGATGGTAAAGATTGGATTCCCAAGTTCCTAAAGTTGCGAACCCTGAACGACAATTGGTGTAGTTTGATGTTGCGCGTTGGGCTGAACTTGGTTCCGTGCAAGTAGGCCCTTGGACGAGCGGATTTGCATCAGGTTCGATCGATGCTGCACCAGGTTTGAGCAGATTTTCATCAAGTTCGATTGGTCTGCATCAGGTTCGATCGATGCTGCACCAGGTTCGAGCGGATTTGCATCAGGTTCGATTGGTCTGCATCAGGTTCGATCGATGCTGCATCAGGTTCGATTGGTCTGCATCAGGTTCAATTGGTCTGCATCAGGTTCGATCGATACTGCACCAGGTTCGAATGGATTTGCATCAGGTTCGATTGGTCTGCATCAAGTTCGATCGATGCTGCACCAGTTTCGAACGGATTTGCATCAGGTTCGATAGGTCTGCATCAGGTTCGATCGATGCTGCACCAGGTTCGAGCGGATTTGCATCAGGTTCGATTGGTCTGCATCAGGTTCGATCAATGCTGCACCAGGTTCGAGCGGATTCAGATCAGGTTCGATTGGTCTGCATCAGGTTTGATCGACTCTGCACCAGGTTCGAGCGGGTTTGCATCAAGTTCGACTGGTCTGCATCAGGTTCCGCGTGAGTCTTCATAATATGATCGGGCAGGATGCCAGAGTGGTGGAGCAAGCTGCGGGGAGGTCGATCCCCATCGCAGTTGTCCGCATTCGTGATTGGTGGCGAATAATCGAATTCGCTATTATATAACTGTTATAATTGATTTATTAATTGATTATTGTTATATATGTATGCATGATTCTCTATGATTTATTGCCTTAAATAGAAGCATGCTAGATTGCGTATTATATTTGGTATATTATATGCATGTATGTTGGAGTGTTGATCAAGTCAACTTATTTTTGGCAATTTATTTCCTTGTATATAACTGCTATAATTGTTTTATTGGTCAATTATTGTTATATATTTGGAAGTATGAGCATGCTAGGTTGCGTATTTTATTTTTAAATATTATATGCATGTAAAAACCCTCGGTGTTGAATAACTAAGTGGGAGAGGGAATTGGTAAAAATTCCCGCGGCCTCCATTATTGGTTTGTTAGCAATGTGAATAAACTTGCGCGTCGGCATTAGAGCCTTCCTCCCCATCGGATGAGTTTATTCATGGATTGCTGGGACAGACTTCTTTAAATAATTATATTTGTAATGTGATGCATATGAACTTGCGCGTTGGCATAGACCTTCGTCCTATCGGATGAGTTCATGTGCGGATCACTGTACAGACTTATAATTGATGACTGTAGGAAGTTATCCGAGCGCGTGTGTACTTCTCTATCTGTAAGGCACATAAGCTTGGGCCGCGGACTTGGAGTCAAATAATGGTGTACACTTAGGTGTAAATAATAAGTATCCTCCCAATCGGAGTCACTGCTTTTATTTGCATGGCTAAAGAGGAACCGACTATTAATTATTTTGTCATAAAGTTAGGTTGACAAATGAAATTAATGGGTAAAACCTTCTCTTGTAAATGTTCGGGTTTGTAAACGTCCACACTATCGTGGCTTGCAGACTCACGGTGCTTGAGATGTCGGTGAATTTTATTTTTATATTGTTTTGAGGGAATCAATATAAAAGGATAAAATTCGAAGTTTTGATCGGTATATTTATTTGTGATTCTCTGATTTTTAAATGGTTTTATCTCACTTATTATTAACTAAAAGAAATTATATTTACTTGTCCAAATTAGATGATTAGAAAAGAATCTTGGTTTTGAATTTTACTGCTTAAGAAAATACATGTGTATTCTCACAAAGGACGTCTCATGATGCCTATTAAAGTCTCTAGTGAAGAGATGAGAGGTTCATAGAAATATGATGGTCTCATGTAACTCTTCGGATACTTGAGTAATTTAAAAGGCGGTAGGTCATGATTGAATTTGATGAATGAATTAGAAATACATGGAATAGAAGTTGAAGGGGAAACCTAAGTCAATTATATTCTTCATAATTGCTTAGATGTTTTGAGTAAGTTTCTCATGAATTACAAGAGGTTGTATATGGTGGGAAACTTCTAACAAAACATGTGTTAAAGGAAATTCAATTTCATAAAAGGAGTGAACAAGGATAGAATCTTACTTACTAGTTGTTTAAACATGATTAGTGATGGCATCTACTGACACGAAGTGTGTAGATACTGGAATCACTGAATGTTCATTACTAAGTGAGGATAAGATTGTTATGACATGGGTAAAACTACAAGACTAGTGGCTATTGCAGTGGGAGTTGTTTATTTATGTTACGATATGAATAAACGTTTGATTTTGTAAAATTGTCTTTACTTACGTTTTCATAGAAAGAATTTGATTTCGATTTCTATGCATTAATAGATGGATACTCCATTTCATTTAAATGACACGGTCATTATAATGAAGGATAGAGTTATAATCTGTTGTGGTACGTTGATGGACAATTTGTATACTCTTAAATCATGTATATTCCACAGATGCAACAAATAGTAATTAATAATGAATCTTCTAATCTTAGTAAGAGAAAGATACCTTCGGATATGAACTAAACATATATTTGGCATCTAAGACTAGATCATTTTACTTGAGTAGGATTCAAAAGTTGATAGTCGATAGACCCTTAGGTTTATCTGAAGTGAAAACTATCTGACTTTTGAGTCTTGCTTGGGAGTAAAAATGACTAATTGTTTTTTCAAGGCAAAGGAGTGCAGAACCAAAGATATATATGTTGGAATTAGTTCATTATGATTTATGTGGTCCTAAGATTGTCCGGATGAGAGGTGGATATGAATATTCGTCAATCGATGATTATTCTAGATACCGATATATTTATTTGATGCACTGCATGTCTAAGTTTTTTGATTAATTCAAGAATTGCAAGGTTGGTACAGTAAAGCATCATGGAAAATATATCAAGTAATGACGATTTAATCGTCATTACGAGTACCTCTTAGTATAATTAGGAACTATTAATCAGAGGTTGAGATTAAATCTCAAGTGGTCTACACCGGACATGCCCCAGCTGAATGGTGTGGTGGATAGAAGGAATAAGACTCTTATGGTAATGATTAGATAGATGATGAATTATTTGGAATTACTTAATTCATTTTATGGATAAGCCCTAGAAACAGTAATTCATTTGAATGTTTGTCTGTTTGCGGGATATGCTATAAAAATGAAGGTGATTTATTTAGTCTAAAAGATCGAAGGGTGATTGTTAACACAAACACTAGATTTTTGGAAAGGGACTATGTAATAAATCACAAACCCATGTATGAGTTGTTCTAAAGGTAGTGAGAAGAAAACACAAAGTATAAGTACCAAGTGTACAAGAGGATATACCACAAGGTAAACTGCAATGCGTGTCACGTCTGATACACAATTACATGTAGTGCCTTGTCGCAGTGGGAGGGTTATTCGACAATCCGTGAGATACATGTTTTGGGAAAGTCGTAAGACTTGATCTCTAGTAAACATGGTATTATCCCAAGGATACGACGTTGCACTACAAAATTAAAATGCGGAATCTTAGTAAGTGCAATGAATATTAAAATAGAATCGATGGATTTTAAATTAGGTTTGGATGCTTGTTGAACCGCTAAATGGCGTAAAAGCCATTGGAAGCGGGCATGCAAGAATAAAAGAGGATCATAGAATAAGGTGAAAATCTTGGAAGCAAGCTTGTTGCGAAAAGGTATACTCAGAAAGAAAGGGTTCGATTATGAGAAAACCTGTTCACCGGTAGCTATGCCTAAGTTGATCCGGACTCTTTTATTTGTTGCTACTCATATGAAATATGAGGGATAGCAAATAGATGTCGAGACAGCTTTCCTGATTGGAAGTCTTAAGGGAAACATCTATGTGAAGCAACCAGAGTGATTCATTGCAAAGAGCTAAGAGCATTGTGATAGTGAGCTTAAAAGTGTCCATTAATGGACTAAAACAAGCTTCAAGATCATGAAACATCCGTTTTGATGAGGTAATCCAGTGACATGGATCTAATCAATGATCGGATGGGTCTTGTGTATTGAAAAGAGTGATGGAAACGTGGTGGTATTTCTTGTACTATACGTAGATAGTATCTTGCTCATTGGAGATAATGAAAGAGTATTATCGGGCGTATGGGTATAGTTGATAAAGCGGTATGAGATGAAGGACTTAAGAAGAGCAAAAATATCCTTTTGATCACGGTAATACGGATCACAAGAAAGGATGTTATGCTTATCTCAAGTTTCATATAATGATACGATCCTTACTCGTTTAGCATGTGAATTTATCTAAGTGAATGTGTCTTGTGACACAAAAGTAGATAAAGAAGATGAAAGCGGTTCCTTATGCTTCGGCAAATGAGGAAGCTTAATCTAAGGAATGCTATGCACGAGATTGGATATCTGTTTTACCGATGGCATGAATAGTGGGTATCAACGTAACCTGGAACAAGAATGATGAACTGTAGTAAGACATATATAAAGTGCCTGAGAAGGACTGGCAATTATATGTGGACTTACTAAATAGATTCACTGTTTCTTGTGGATTACATAGATTCAGATTTTCAAATCAGATAGGGACGACAGTAAATCCACCTCAAAGGTTATGCGTTTAATTTTAGGAAGTAGAGTCATAATATGGAGGAGTGTTATATATAAATATATTTCAGACTCCGGATTCCATCATGGAAAGATGATAAATTGGACCCATGAGGCAGTCAAAGTATCTGTATGACTCTAGAAACTTCATGATGGACTTTGGTGTGATTCTAAGTTTGCCCAAGGTTATCACAATTTATATTGATGATATTGGTGCAGTTGCAAACTTGAAGGAATCACAAGTCCATAAGGAAATTAAACACATGGAGCGCGAGTACCACCTGTTACGAGAAATCGTATGATGAGGGGAAGGTTGTTGTCACATAGATTGTATCGGATGATAACCTAGTAAATCCATTTACAAGGACCTTAAGGCGAGAGCTTTTGATGGTCGTGTAGTGGGAGTGGAAATCAGATGTATGGCAGAAGACATGACAGCATAGTCTTTTAGTATAAGTGGGAGATTGTTGGATTGTACACTAAAAGTCTAGCTTTTTGTATGAACAATGTTATAACAATTAATTTGAAATGAGAATCATATGATCAAATGACTGCGTCTTATAATTTATTTATATGTTCGATGCAATAGTCCACTTACTTTATACTGTAGATAATATGTTGTGCGACAACACGCGGAAGATCATATTATCGGTTTCCTTATAAAGTATAAACAGATGCTCACAATCGAGATAGACGGGGACTCTCTATCGGGATGGTTGTAGTGTGGTTTGGTATTAGCTTGTCTTGGCTATAGAATCACATTAGTGCACTTGTGTGTATTGAGCAGGACCGCTTGAGATCGTTCGACTTATACTGACTTATAGGAGAACTTGATCTCAGTTATTATGGAAGTTCGTGCTCTTAATCCCTATACAATAACCTCGACACGTAGGGCAGTATGTATTTCTTTGATTCATCAATGGGTGAGATTTACATGTAATTAAATCAACAAACTCGATGAGTTGGGAAATAGTGCTGTCTATATGGTGTGTTGTTGATTGTAGAAGGAATCCGTGTCCGTCATAGGTTGATGATGTCCCCTTGAGGAGCTCATAAGGATTATCATGTAAACCCTGCAGGTGAAATTTATTCCGACATGATAATGAGGTTGAGTGGTACTACTCTTGGATGAGATATTAATTAATTGAGTTGTCAGTAACTTAAATTAATTAATGGACATTGTATATCTTAAACATGGGGAGACTAACGGGCTCATAATAAGAAGGAGCCCAAAACGTAATTTTGGGATTGGTACGGTAGTGCAATAATAATATTTTAGTAGAATATATTATTATTATTGGACTTAAGTATAAGCTTTGGGCTAAGCTTGGATACTTAAGCCCAATGGAGGCCCAACCCAATTTCTCCTCCTGGTCCCTGTTGTAGCCCATGTATATAAGTCACCTCAACTTATCTGGAACCCTAATCTAATCTAATTGCTTATTCACGTGTGATGAGGGTTGAGAGCAGATTGAGGAGGTCTCGTAGATCATCGCCCACACGACGTCGAGATCGGACTTGGGACATACAGCAGAAGATCAGAAGGTAGTTTGCTGCTGCTGTCCGCGACCTTGCGAAATTTGTATAAATTCGTACACTGCTCAGAATTTGATGATCAATATATTAACGGAAAGCTGTCGAAAAGAGAATCGTCTGAACACAAAGATCACTCAATTCTGATATCAGACTAGGAAGTTAGGGCCATTCTCGTGGGACTGCGCAGGCTGCCTGCGAGAATTAATCTTCATCAAAATACCCTGGTGAACGGTAATCGTTTCTATGATTTATTGCTTCCGCTGTGTTAGAAACACATGGTATGCTAACAGTTCACGTTAACCAAATGATCGAACGCCAACAATGACATGCCCAGCGCTGAACAACCGCGCTTTCTTCTCACCCGATTGCCATCGTGCGCCATACCTTGTCACCCTCCAGCAACCGTGTCCGCCTCACACGACGATGAGCACCATCCTCATCTCCATCGCTAGGCAGAAGGTTAAATCACATATATACATAAATGCTAGTCTAACGTGTCACGCTTCACCACAAAACCGAAGCTCTGATACTAATTGTTGGTGTTCGATCATTTGGTTAACGTGAACTGTTAGGGTTCCATACAATTCTACTGCAGCAGAAGCAAAAGAGTAGAATCGTATTACCTTTCACCAGGGTTGATGTAGAGGATGACCAGCAGCGGCAGTAAACAACCTTCTGGTCTTCTGCTGTATTACCAAGTCTGATCTTGACGTCGTGTGGGCGACGTTCTTCAAGATCTCCTCAATCTGCTTTCTCTCCCCTTTCTCACGTGTTTTAGGCGCAGGAATAATTCATTAGGGATCCAGATAAGCTGAGGTGACTTATTTATAAGCTACAGCAGGGACCAGGAGGAGAAATTAGAGTTGGGCCTCCATTGGGCTTAAGTATCCAAGCTTAGCCCAAAGCTTATACTTAAGTCCAATAATAATAATATATTCTACTAAAATATTATTACTGCACTACCATTCTAATTCCATAATTACGTTATGAGATCCTTCTTATTATGAGCCCGTTAGTCTTCCCATTTTTAAGATATACAATATCCATTAATTAATTAAGTTACTAACAACTCCATTAATTAATATCTCATCTGAGAGTAGTACCACTCAACCTCATTATCATGCCGGAATAAATCCACCTGCAGGGTTTACATGACAATCCTTATTAGCTCCTCATGGGGACATCATCAACCTATAACCGACACGGATTCCTTCTACAATCAACAACACACCATAGAGACATCACTACTTCCCAACTCACCGAGTTTGTTGATTTAATTACATGTAAATCTCACCCATTGATGAATCAAAGAAGTACATACTGCCCTACGTGTCGAGGTTATTGTATAGGGATTAAGAGCACGAACATCCATAATAACAGAGATCAAGTTCTTCTATAAGTCAGTATAAGTCGAGCGATCTTAAGCGGTCCTACTCAATACACACAAGTGCACTAATGTGATTCTATAGCCAAGACAAGCTAATAACAAACCACACTACAACCATCTTAATAGAGAGTCCCCGTCTATCTCGGTTGTGAGCCTCTTTTTATAATTTATAAGAAAACTGATAATATGATTTTTCGCATGTTGTCGCACAACATATTATCTACAATATAAAGTAAGTGGACTATTGCATCGAACATATAAATAAATTATAAGACGCAATCATTTGATCATATGATTCTCATTTCAAATTAATTGTTAACGTATTGTTCATACAAAAAGCTAGACTTTTAGTATACAATCCAACACGCACCACCTAAAAGGTTTGGTCGAGCGGTCTGGTAGTGGTCGAGCGAGGTACCTGTAATCTGATTTTAGCTATTCAAGTGTATAGTAGTCCGCTCGACCTCAGCTCGACCATGCAACTCTGGTCGAGCGAAAGTGTTTTGGTTTAGCGGGATGTCTGTACTCTGGCCTTGATAACTTCGGTCTTCAGAATGCCGCTCGACCTCAGCTCGACCAAATGGCTTGGTAGAGCACTGGTCGAGCGGGAACACGACCTCTCCATTTTTTGCTATTTGTAATATTGGACCTTCATACTGCATTCCTGACCTCAAAGTGATGGCGTTACAAGATTTTGGATTTGTGATGCTTTGAAATGGAATTTACCTTTCTCAACTGTTTGCGAAAGCTTGTTCATATTTCCCGCCATCTCTCCCATCTGTAATGTAAGGTCTTTCATCTGCTTTGATAATTCCTCAAGATTTGAGTTAATCTTTAGTTCCAACCGATCCACCCTTGCATCATTCCTAGCCACATATCGTTCACGTTATCCTCTAAACCAGATTTTCCTTCTTCGACCTTAGCACTCAGATCAACACCAACATGAGGTTTCACTACTATATTCGGATTTCTCTATGATAACTCTGTCCTCCTAGGTTGTTGATAATTACCCAGGGGACCACAATTGTTGTAGTTCTCTTGGTAATTCCGGTTTCCTTGATGTTGAAACCTAGTTCTTTGAATACTTTGACCCATAGCATTTTTTTTTCTTCTACTTCCTCTTGGCTAGCTCCTTCATAACATATATCCTACTGCAAAATTGATACTTGCTAATATCAGTAGTCTGCTTTTGCTGAGGCTCAAGTAGCTTGTTGATATTTGCCAAGCTCGAGACGATCTCATCATCTATGCTTGACTTAACCATTGTGTGCTCAACCTGCGCTACTTTTCCAAGAACATACATGCCTCTCATTCTATCAATTGGCCAATATCTTGAATTCATCGAAATATCCTCAAAGAGCTTTTCAGCCTCAATGGATGACTTTATAAGTAGTGCTCCATTTGAAGAAGCATCAAGTAACACTCAAGAATCACAGTCCAATCTATTGTAGAATATACTGATATACTGAGCTTTTGACAAGCCATGCTGCAGACATCTTCTAAGCATGTCCTTGAATCTATCTCATGCTTCATGAAATTTCTCATTACCACTGATAGCAAATTGATTGATTTCTTGTTTCATCTTAAACACCTTTGAAGGTGGCATGTATCGCTCCAAGAACTTCAATTTCAATTGCTCCCAAGTAGTGTATTTAGCAGCACTAAGAGTATCGTACCAATCTCTCGCCTTTTCAGTAAGTGAGAATTTAAACAGTAAGATCCTTCTTGAATCTTCATAAGTTCCTGCATTTTTTTGTGTGCTTGTTTAACTAAGAAACTTGTTAAGATGTTGTTGAAGATCCTCGAAAGATCCCCCAGAGAAGGAGTTTCTTTCTATCATGCTGATGAGAGCGGGGTGAAGATCAAAATCTGCATCGGCCCCTCTTGCTCCTAACAGCCCCACGTTGCCTCCTCCGTTGATCTTAAAGACTTCACGGATGGCAATATTATCCGAATTCACTGCCATGTTGACTGCTTCTGCTTCGGAGTTATCTCCGGTTGCAGCTTCAATTACTTTCGGGTTTAGCACTCCAACTTCAACTCCTAGATTAAGAGTTTCAGTTGGTTCCACATTTTTGTTCTTGTTCTTGTTCTTCTTTTTCTTCCTCGACGATGCTCCAATCTTCGAATTATAAGGTTCTAAATCTCCTACCTTTGATCTAGTGAGCATACACCTAAGACAAATAAGCGTTAGAAAATTTTAACAAGAATAGAATAGTTTCAAATAAAAATAAATAACAATAAAATTGATAAGGCTAACCGTCCCCGGCAACGGCGCCAGAAACTTGTTGGGCATTTTTTTAACACACAATTTTAATCCCCACGTATGAAGTATATCTATCGTAGCTTAGATAAGTGACCAAGTTATATTATCGAACCTAAAGGACGGTTTGTTATCACTTTATTATTATCTAATCTAAAGAAACTATTGTTGGTAATTGTAGTGAAAATATTGATTAAACTAATGAACATGTAATAAAATAGCAAATAAAATAGAGACAGTAGAGATAAACAAGAGTTGCTCAAGTGAGAAGATAGATAGCTCTTCGGGCCATCCAGTTTCACTAATTAATCTCCCTTCTGTATGTCAATATCTGATTCTGCCTTGTGGACTATGGACGCATCACTAAGCCATGCGAATCTACTCTATAGAAACAAGCAGATAAGCGTGTAACACGTGTGAATTTCCTTGGAGCAAGAGATATAATTACACCTCCCTTTCTAGGTACTATCAGTATCAATTATTTTCCATGCACTAAGTACTCTAACCCGATATGATCTTCCTTTATAGGTACTATATAATTATCCTCTTTATCCTATTTACTAATCTGAATTCAATTCAATTACTAAGTATTCATATAAGATAGTTCTAATGAAACTTCGGAGTCCCCTCACTTAGAATCATAACATGGAATCCTGTTCGGCAGTGAATGCACTCAATCAATAACCAAGATATGTATTCAGACTCTACATAACAGTTAATGATGCATAAAACAACTCTGAGTATGAATTAAAAACTTATAGTCTTATATAAAATAAATCCACAAGTAGTGTTGTACGGAGTATACATATGGAAGTTCAATTAACTAGATAAAAACCTTCATGAAGCGGTTCTAGCCCATGATGTTTGGAAGAACGTTCATGGTGTTTGGATAGATCTTTTCCATAGTCTTGAAAATTACAAGAAAGATTAAGTTGCAAAGTAAACCTTAGATGTGGGTTCCATCACTTCTCGCTCTGTCTTGAATCTTCAATTGGTTCTCACTTGATTCGCTTCACGAATCTCTATCTACAGCTCCGCAGGATGGAGTTAGGGTTTGGATGTGGTATAGGATGGATGTGGAATCTAACTCTCTTTTTGACGTGATCAACATCCCTTATTATACTTGTTAAACTCTCCTTATGGACCTTTACTGGACTTTTTCTTGGAAAATACATCAATTCACGCACATAAGGGTCGGAATTAACAAAAATAGGCACGCGTGTCCCCGCTCGACCAAACAGGTGAGGTTGAGTGGATCTTATCCCAGTCGAGCGGCATTCCTGTACGCTGAAACTCTGTACAAATACTTGCTTGACCAAATATGCCCTCGCTCGACCAAATGGTCTTGGTCGAGTGGCATCTCCTAAGGTCGAGCAGCATCTCGGACTTCGTGTTTTCCGATTCTGAGCATTTCTGACCTATTTTTCTACATAAATATTCTCAAATAGACTCTGATTCGTGGATTTCCCATAAACATATCAATTTACCTTGGTAATTGGCCAAATTGTACTCAATTTCCACACAAATCAAAGCTCAATACACGTGAATTATCACTCTCATCAGAGCCCGAAGATTACAACATGATGTTTGGACTCGCTAGAAGTGTTGTTCCTCTAATCATTCCTGATAAAGAGGTTGATTCCAGTAATCCCCAATCTGCTCCCCAGATGATCCCTGTCATTCCTCTAGTTAATCTGAATCCTCGAAGCGCTGCTGAGCCTATTGATTCCACCATTGCCAATAGAGAGGCTAGCCGCCAAAAGAGCCTACGAACGTGGAAAGAATATTGTAGATGAGCCTAATTTGCAAGAGTTGGGAAACTAGGGCTTTGTTCAAGGTGTTTCTCGCCCCTTCAATCACTATGCCCTACTAATCATTGATCCGAGTTCTCTTCCTCGCAATTCTTCTAGTTTTTCCACTATGGCTTGGGCTGCTGCTGTCTCTCTTTCTACCTTCATGCACGTCTTGGATCAATATCGTCTATTTGCAGATCAGGTGGTTCGTGGTTCCTAGGGGTCCTCAGTTGATCTGGAAGAGAGATTGACTATCTTAGAGGTTGAGAATGCTGAGCTAGCCTCCATTGTTGATGACCAAAAGAGACGTTTGGAAAACATAGATTTTGACTTGACGATGGAGCAGGCTACTTTGGACTCGGTTAGGACTAACTTGGTGGAGGCAGAAACTGTAAGGGATGTCGCTCTAGCCGAAGCTGCTGAGGCCCGAGCCAGGTTGGCAGAAATAGAGGCTCGTGTTCGAGCTTTGGAAGAACATGTTACCCATCCCCGCTATGCTGAAGAAAGGGCTGCTTGAGCTGATGCGCAGCTTAAGGAAATGGAGGATAAGATGGCTAGCATCTTCTAATCCTTTGGTGGTCAAAAGAAAGACTGACGTCCCTTCCACTGTTTCCACAGGTTGATTCTTTATCTCTTATTGGTCCCCTGTGTGGGCGAAAACAGTACTCTTATTGATGGTGTGTAACTATGAACTCTGAACTTCTCATTTCTCTTTTCTTGCTCCTGTTGGGTGGTTATTTTGGATAATGTTCCATGCTTTTATGATTTATGAACTTCTGATTCGTCGGTTGCTAATTTGTAGTTATTGATATGTGTTGGCTTGTGTTTATCAACTGTTGTGTACTCTTGCCTTGCGTGCCGATCATGTGTGTGCCTGTGTTCTTATCCAAAACCCTTTCTTTCCATTTGATGCATTGATGTCTCGATTTCTCGTGTTTAAATGCCTGCTGATCTGATACCATCCTTCTGAGTTCCCATAATTAATTTCTTTTATTCCCAATATTTTTCCGATTCCTATTACTCTTTTTTCTAATAGCCCCGGGTCATTTATCCCGATATTAGTTCTGATACCCCTATTTTTCTCGAAATTCTAGGGTGCCTTTCCGATGCCTTTGTTTTCTCTTTTCGACCCCAATATTTGTACGAAGTTTTATCCCTTTATTTTGATATCGATACTTCTCCTAACAATTATTCCTGAATTATTCCGTTGCGCTGATCTACTCCTCCCTAAATTCATCCTTGTGTTCTAATACCAAATATTTTACTCCCCCAAAACTTGCTCCTTTACCTGGTACCGATACTCTCGTTGTTCCCATATATTTCATATTCCATTATTTGCTCCTTTTTTCGATACCAATATTTGTTTCAAAACTTATTCCTTTTACTCTGATAAAGACTTTAATTCCAATGCTATTCTCCAATTCCAATGTATTCATTCTGGCTTTATTCCATTATTCTGATACCGATGTTCCTTCTTCCTTTCCTATTTGGTTTTTTTGGATATACCATCCTCCTTATTTTTCATGTTTGGCTCTATTTCAACCATGAGTATTCCTTATACTCCATTTCCGTGGTTTATGTTACGACATCCCTTCTTTTGGTGTTCCCGTTTACATTGTGTCAATTTACCATATTATTCAAATTCTAGTTTAGTGATTCATATTCCATGAAGTAAATATTTATAACCATATAACAAGAATTTTTATACAATTTCCACCTTTGATGTAGCCAACAAATCCATTACTCGTCTGACATAATGCCTTGATTCTATTCAAGTATGGCCTAATGCCTTGATTATAAGCAGTAAGAGGTTGCATCACCAATCTTGTTTGTCATGCTTTCTGGCTCATTGGTAGTACTTCTTTAGGTGCTGGATGTTCCATGGATGTGGCACCTTCTTTCCGTCTACTTCCTCAAGCTCATACGCCCCTTTTTCCAATACTCTTCTGATCACATATAGACCTTCCCAGTTCTGTCCACTACCTTATGTAGCTAGACCTAACACCTTTCAGAGCACCAAGTCACATCCTTTGAATTGTCTCAGTTTCACCCTTGAATTGTAGAATCGTTCGGCCTTCTGCTTGTATATTGCGTTATGCATCTCTGCATTCAGCCTCTTCTCCTCTAGTAGATCCAATCTTTCATGAACCAATTTGTCATTTCCTTCCTCTCTATGGAGATCAATCCTCGGGCTGAGCTCTCCGATCTCTACTGAGGTCACCGTTTTTGTGCCGAAGGCCATTGAGAAGGGTGTCTCTTTAGTAGAGGTTCTTTTCGTCGTCCTGTATGACCACACAACCCCAGGCAACTCCTCCGGCCAATTCCCGTGTAGCTTTTCCAGTCTAGCCTTCAAGGTGTGCTTGATTATCTTGTTTATCGCTTTGACCTGGCCGTTGGACTGAGGATGGTAGGGTGTGGAGGACCACTTTTTGATGTTGTAGTCCTCACAAAACTTTCTTAGCTTGGCGTTGTCAAATTGCTTGCTGTTCTCTGTGATGATTATGTAAGGTATACCGAAACGACACACGATGTTTTCCTAAATGAATTTCTCCACTCGGGCTTCGGTGAATGTTGCCAAAGCTTCAGCCTCTGCCCACTTTGTAAAATAATCCATTGCCACTATGGCAAACTTAACTTCCCCCTTGCCAATGGGTGATGAGAGTGAAAATAAGCGTGTTTTAGTGTCCAATTTAACACCTTTTTGATAGAAATTGTTGTTATATATTAGCACAAGTGTCTTATATTCAATATATTTCAGAAAAAGGTGCACTTGAGGTGTTTTATAATGTTTTAGGTGGAAAAAAGATCAAAAGTGCAAAGTTGGAGAAAAGGTGTACTTGTGTATGAATGCTGAAAAACGCACGTCCAATTTGTATAATTTTCTTTTGTTCATGTGGAGCTTGAACATGTAATTGTGATATATTGTTGGAAAGCCACTGAAGAGAGGGTCATTTTGGCGAAACGAACACCTCAATCGGAGTCCAAATGAGAAAGTTATGATCAAAGTGGTAACGTCGCGCAAGCTGTGCTGAATAGAACTGTTGTGCCACTTTGCATGACTTGTTACGCATCCAAATGTTAGAGTTTCTGTGAGTTCTTTATATGGATAGAAAGCTAAGAAATAGAGGATCGCATGAGCGCAAGAATCACTCAAATCAGAGCTTGGATGTGGAAGTTATGCGTGAAGCAGTGACACTGCGCATGCAGTTCGACCGTAGTTCGACCAAGACCCTCCCGTTCAACCAGAACCACTTTGGTCGAACAGGGACGCGGAGATCTGTTTTCGATGAGATTTTGACCCCCTTTGCTAGTATTTTCGTGTATTCCAAGAAAAAGCTCATCCAAGGTCCATAAGGAGAGCTTACAAGTATAAAATGAGATGTAGATCACATCATTATTCATTGGAGCAACGCAACACAATCGTCCTACACCCCACAAGGGGAATCACCCCCCAACCATCATCCTCATCCTTTCCTCCATCCATCCATCACTTTGAAGATTCGTCTGTGGAATCAAGAGGAGAACAAAGAGGATGATTCAAGACGGAGAAGGACACGATGACACCCGCATCTAGGGTTTTATTCATTTTCTAATTTATCTTGTATTTTTCAGACATATGGGTAAGATTTATCCAACCCCCATGATTGTTCTTCGCAACATCATGGGCTAGAACCGTTTTGATAGATCTAGGATTTATTAAGGTTTAATGAATTAATTAAATTCTCTTGTATGTCCTCCGTACAACACTACTTATGGATTGATTTTATATATGATTGTGCTTTCTTAATCTATATTCACGGTCATTTTGTGCATCTTCAATTGGTATATAGAGTCTGAATATATATCTTGGTTGTAGATTGAGAGCGTTCACCGTTGAACAGGATTCCATGTTATGATTCTAAGTAAGGGGACTTTGAAGCTTCATTAGAACTATCATATATGAATGTTTATTAATTGAATTGAATTCGGGTTAGTAAGCAGGATAAAGAGGGTAATTTTATAGTACCTATAAAGGGAGATCATATCGGGTTAGATTCCAGACGTGGAAAATAATTGATACTGATAGTACCTAGAAAGGGGGTGAAATTATATCTCTTACTCCGAGGTTATTCACACGTGTTACACACATATTTACTTGTGTCTATAGAGTAGATTTGCATGGTTTAGTGATGCATCCATAGTCCACAAGGCAGAGTCAGCCTGCACTTAAGAGGAAAGTTAAGTAGTAAAATTGGATTACCCTAGAGCTACATATTCTCCTATTTGATCCACTTTCGTATTCTTCTAGTGATATTTTATTTTAGGGTAAATTACCAAAACTTCCCTTGAGGTTTGTCCAAATTACCAAATAAACCCCGTGGTTTGAAAAATTACTAATTAGCCCCTTTAACTTGTTTTTTATTTGAACATTAATAAAAATATATTTTTCTTAAAATAAAGAAGGATGGAAATGATATCAAGACCCATATATTTAACATTGTATTTTTAAATTTCAATATTTTCTTAAAAAAAATATTTTTTAATGGGCGATAATTGATAATTTTTCAAACCACGGGGTTTATTTGGTAATATGGACAAACCTTGAGGGGGGGTTTTGGTAATTTACCCTTTATTTTATTTGTTATTTAACTTTAGTATTTTATTTGATAATTAATTTCACAACTCTTACTGCCTTTTCTCTTATTTAATTTAGTAAATAATTAAATTGGTAATACGCCGTCCTTTGGGTTCAATATTTAACTTGGTCACTTGCTTAAGCTGCAACTGATATCCTTCATACTTGGGGTTTAATTTTGCGTGCAAAGATAATGCTCATCAAGTTTTTGGCCATTGCCGGGGATGACTGTTATTATTGATTTTATTATTTCTAATTGATTAAGACTTTTATTTGTGATTATTTATTTCTAATTAACCTTAAATTTTTCTGAGGTATTTGTGCACTAGGAAAAGGAGAGGAAGGAAAAGAAGAAGTAAGACACAGAGCTAAACATGACCGGAGCAAGGCAGAATCCGGACAATGTTGTCATAAGTAAAATTTTCACGAACAATAGGATTGGTAACATGGGGTTGATAGGAGCAAGGGGGAAAGATGATGATTTTGAGATACATCCCACTCTTATCAACATGGTTAAGAAGAATCCCTTTTCTGGAGCTTGCTTTGAAGATCCATACTAGCATCTCCGAAGATTTCTTGGTTATGCGAATACTCAAAAGAGTGTTGCAGCTAATGATAATGCTAGGCAGATAGCCCTATTTAAGTTCTCTTTGATTGATAGGGCTGAAGATTGGTATGAGACTCTTGATGCCACAGATTGCACTACATGGGATCAACTGCAGCTGAAGTTCTTAGAGAGATACATGCCACACTCAAGGATCTTAAGAATGAGGCAAGACATCACCCAATTCATTATGAATCAGGGTGAGAAATTTCATGTGGCGTGGGACAGGTTTAAAGACATGTTCAGGAGGTGCCCACAGCATGGGATGTCTAAGGCTCAATACATAAGTATCTTCTACTATGGATTGGATTGTGAGTCGCATATTCTTATTGATGCATCATCAGGAGGAGCGCTGTTATCTAAGACAGCACTTGAAGCAGAAAAATTGTTTGAAGACAGCTCTATGAATTCACGTTGTAACAACAAATTTTATATTTATGATGAAATAAATACAAATTGAGTACAAGGATAATTTCAGATTGATTTAATTCGTAAGATATGTAAACGAGTTACAATCTCAATCAATCCTCTGATTCTTCTCTCAAACCAATTTGGCTTGACTGGAGTGTGTGTTGACTGTACTGAATGTGTTGACATTGTGTGTGTTGAGCCGAATCTTCAGATGAAGCTTGTCCAAGCTCGGATGTGTAGTCTTAACGTTGATCCAGAGGCGTCGAGCCTTTGTTCGGATTGAACATTGACTTGAAGACTTCTTATGAAGAACGTCCTTAAATTTGGTAGAACAACGTTGACTTCACAAAGACAGCTGGATGAGTCTGACTGGAAGAAATGTCGTATTTGAGGGGCTTAGCACCTTGATCTCAGGTCGAGTGTTATTTCTGACCAATGCTGGATTGGGGCTATTGTCTTAAAGAATGCCAGATCGAAGGGGCTTTGCACCTTGATCTCTGATCGGAGACGTCTGGCTGGAAGAATGCCAGATTGGAGGGGCTTGACATCTTGATCTCTGATCATAGGCAGTTGGCAGGAAGAACGCCGGATCGGAGGGGCTTGACACCATAATCTCTGATCACAGGCGGTTGGCTAGTAGAACGCAAGATCGGAGGGGCTTGGCACCTTGATCTCAGATTAGAGGCCGTTCTTGGCTTGAATATGCTTGAAGATGCTTGAAGATCTCAAGGGAGCACTGCTCGTATTCTTGATCTCTTCAGAAGCGTGTGCGTCTTCAGATGTTTTAGTGTATCTAGAATGAATGGAGGAGGGCTCTTTATATAGGTGAAGGTTGAGGACGCCCCATAAATAACTCACAGTCTGATTGGTCCAGGGCTGATTTGAGCTAATTCTGCGGGGCTTGGGCCTTTCACTTGCTTAGGCTTTAAGTCAGGCTTATTTGACTAGATCTAGCCTAATTATCAATTATTTACTCATTTATTTTAGGAATATATTTATTAAAATCCCTTAATAAATAAATAATTAATTGATAATTATTGCGTTAATTTGCCACATATTTTCCTTTAATAGGTAATAAAATTCAAGTGCCTACATACATGACTGGCCTACGGAAAGAGTAAGAGGATCATATGTACTTGGTAAAATGGCACAGGTTGAACATCAAGTTGTGAAGCCGCATAGGAATGATGAGATCGTCTCTAGTTTAGCTGACATCAACAAGCTACTAGAATATCAGCAAAGGCAGATTACAGAGTTGACACAAAGGGAGCCTATGAAGTAGCACGAAGTGAAGAGTGTTGAAGATACCTTCAATCGATACATGGCAAGGAATGATGCAAGGGTTGACCGCATCGAAGCGAGTACGAATGCTAATTGTGCAGATTTATTTAAGCAGTTGAAGGACCTTACCTTGATAATGGGTCAGATGACTGCGAGTGTGAATCAGCTGATGATCGGGACACAAAACGAAGGTTTGATGAAGCCGGTGAGCAAAAATAAAGAAGACAGGGCTCTTGTTCGACCAAGCTTATGCCATTCGACCAGACCTGATGGTCGAACGGTAGTCGAATGAGTTACAAAAAATAGAAAAATGATGCTCTGTTTTCTGATTCGCCATTCGACCAAAGCAATTCCATTCGACCAGACCCCTCTGGTTTGAACTATGGTCGAACGAGCACCTGTTGTGCAGAAAAGTCAAGTTCAGATTACAGACACTCGGTTTGACCATACTTATCTCGTTCAACCAGACCTATCTGGTCAAAGTCTGGTCAAATGAGACTTGGACAGTCTAAACCCATTTACAGATAGTCCATTCGACCAGACTCTGTCCGTTCGACCAGAGCAATATGGTCGAATGAGGTCGAACTGTGGCCATCGAGCCCTGTTTCCATGCTGAATGCTATACTTATTGTTCAAAACACTCAAGAGCCATCATAAGAGCAGAATATTGAGCTAATAGTAGAGAAGAATTGAGAAATAGCCAAGAGATTGAGAACCGAGAAGGATAAAGCAAAGGAGGTTGAACGTGATGAGTGGGGAAGACCAAAGACTAAGATACCTCTTCTGTTACCTTCAAGATTGGCAAAGAAGGGACTGGAAATAAAGTTCAAGAGATTTCAAGATATCATGAGCAAGATAAGCTTGAACAAACATTTATCTGAAGTAATCATGGAGATGCCATACTATGCCCGATTCCTCAAGGATATAATATCGAAGAAGAGATGCTTGAATGGAGTGGAGATGGTGAACCTGTCAGAGAATTGCAGCTCGAGCATTCAGAGAAAGCTACTTGCAAAGTTGAAGGATCCGGGTAGCTTCACCATTCTTTGTGACATTGGAACAAGGCCGGCACATAAAGCCTTGTGTGATTTGGGGGCAAGCGTCAACTTGATATTGCCTTTGTCCATATTTAAAAGGCTTGGTTTGGGAGAGCTCACTCCCACAGCAATTGCTCTATAATTGGTGGATAGATCCATAAATTTTTCAAAGGTTTTAATTGAAGATGTTTTGGTGAAAGTGGATAAGTTGGTCTTTCCCGTGGATTTTCTTGTAGTTGAGATGGAAGATAACAAGGATGACATTCCCCTTATTTTAGGACGGCCATTCCTTGCCATTCCTGGAACTATGATAGATGTTTAAGAAGGAAAGCTTATACTGCAGATGGATAATAAAGATGTGGTTTTCTCTCTTGATCATGCAATGAAGATGCCCATGGAGACTCAATCGTGCAAGAGCATAGATGTGATTTCTTACTTGTTTAATCTTGATTTTAATAAGACAGATGATTCTGAAATTGCGTGAAAGATTAACAAGGAGGTGTCTAGACAGCCATGGGAGGAAGGTAATTCCAAGGATCATATTTTTGTGACCAAGAAAGGTGAGGTGTTGAGTGTAGACAAGAAGAGGAAAAGAAAGTATTTGAAGGTGAGGATACAAAAAGACCGTCCTCTGATCCAGTAGTTCAAAAGGTTACATCCGTCGTGACTCTTTGACGTTAAACATGAGCACATGTTGGGGGCTTGCCCTTTTATTTTATTGATTTATTTCTTTCATGTGATTAAGGATTTATTATATTTGAAGTGCTAACGCTTCGGCAATTACATCTCTTTTAAAACTTAGTTTTGACTTACGTTTTTACTAAGTTTGGGGGTGTGATGTACTTACCTCATCTTATGAGCACTAAGGGTATAATTTTTCCTTTCGTTGGTTGTTTGTTTGTTAGGGGGTTGATTTTTTGCGGCATATTAATATTTTTACCGGTGTTGGTGTGTCGATTTTTTACAACTTACCTAATGTTTAGTGTATTGTGTTGGTGTGTGTAGTCGATTAGATAGTCAATTGAGTCTTTCTTATAGTTTCTTATTTTATTATTGATGAATCTGTGATAATGAGGTGTGCTTGAGCTTTGATGATAGAAACAGATAAACTGAGGCTTTGACCTGACTAAGTTGAACAACTCGAGGAGTTCGTGCATACATTGAAGAGAAATCAGATGCCTTCGTTTTCTTTTTCTAATTTTTATGTGTGCTTTTAAATCATGTGAGTGGAAGGATTGAGTTTAAGGTGGTGATCCATGTGAGCGTATATTTTTAAATCGTGCCTAAAATTTATATGTTCTTGAAATTAATGAAGGAAGTGTACTTGAGTTATATTGTGGTATGAAGTTCTATGTGTACTTGTGGGATATTGCTAACCATGAAAAGTGTTCTGTTACTTGTTAGAAACCCATTTGAGATTTTGAGCCTTGTAGATCATGTTACATAATCACATTCTTGTGTGTGTATTCTAAAACTTGCCTTTGTCTTACTTGAAACTACATGTGTGTTAGATGATGGGAGATGATTTTAGGCCATCTTTGAATTTATGAGTCACTTAGCCAAATAATTCCCTACCTAATGATGTTTATCCGTAGATAGCCTCGTTGAGCCTAAAAACCTCATTCTTTGGAAACTTATAAAAAGTAACCACTTTGAGCATTTGAATTTTTTGAGCCTTGATTGTCCTTCTAGAATAGAATTAATGATTTTTCAAAGTATGTTGATGGAGTTTTATAATAGCTTGGGAAGGAATAAAATTGGTATTGAAACAGTGATCGTGCTTGAAAATTCATATGAGGAGAATCATGGAGTAGTGCTTAAATCTAGTATTCCATGGAATCAAACACTCTAGAGTAGTGCTTAAATCTAGTATCCTATAGAGGATGCGTGAGGTAGTGCCTGAAACTGGTATCTCGAGGAAAGAAAAAAAAGAGAGAGAAGAAAAAAAAGAGAACAAAGAAAAAAAGTTGCGCTTGAAGGTGAAGAAGGAATGAAAATCATTTGCATTGAAAAGAAAGAGAGGATGAAAGTTGAAGTGATCAATCATCTTTAGTTCTCCACTATTTAAGTCACATTATCCATATATTTCCTACTTTAACTAAAGAGCCAACGTTACATCCAAAAGAAAAGTCCTTTTTGATCCTATTGTCGAATCATACCTTTAGTGGTGGAGAGTTTGAGACTTTTGGCAAGCTTATGGTTACGCATACACTTGAATTGAATTTGAGCGTAAATACCTTAACCCATAAGTATACATCTTTTACACTTGAGTGCGAGTGATATATACTTCGCGTGTGAACATGTCAATGGAGCATTTGAATCGGTGATGATTGTCTTAACTTATATGCTAATGAATTATTTATTATATGTAATGAGAGTTTCATGACCTAAGTTGAGGACAATTGTATTTTGAATGGGGTATTGATCATAGTCCTTGTTTTCTCGCTAATTTTCTTACTCTCTCTCTCTCTCTCTCTTTATTTTTATTTTGTTGCCTCAGGACGAGCAACGGGTAAGTATGGGGGATTGATGAGAGTGAAAATAAGCACTTTTTAGTGTCCAATTTAACACCTTTTTGATAAGAATTGTTGTTATATATTAGCACAAGTATCTTATATTTAATATATTTGAGAAAAAGGTGCACTTGAGGTGGTTTATTGTGTTTTAGGTGAAAAAAAGATCAAAAGTGCAAAGTTGGAGAAAATGTGAAACTTATGCATGAATGCTGAAAAACACATGTCCAATTTGTGTAATTTTTCTGTGTTGATGTGTAGCTCGAACCTATAATTTTGATATATGGTTGGAAAGACATAGAAGAGAGGGTCGTTTTCGCGTAACGAATACCTCAATCGGAATGCAAATAAGAAAGTTATGATCAAAGTGGTAACGTTGCGCAAGCTGTGCCAAACATAACAGCTATGCCACTTTGCATGACTTGTTACACATTCAAATGTTAGATTTTCTGTGAGATATTTATATGGATAGAAAGCCAAGGAAGAGAGGATCACATGAGCATAAGAATCACTCAAATCGGAGCTTGGATGTGAAAGTTATACACAAAACGGTGACACTGTGCATGCATTTCGACCGTAGTTCACCAAGGCTCTCCCGTTCGACTAGAACCACTTTGGTCGAACGGGGACACGGAGATCTATTTTCAATGGGATTTTTACCCTCTGTTCGAGTATTTTCGTATTTTTCAAGAAAAATCCCATCCAATGTCCATAAGGAGAGCTTACAAGTATAAAAAGGGATGTAGATCACATCATTATTCATTGGAGCAACGCAACGAAATCATCCTACACCCCACAAGGGGGATCACCCCCCCAACTATCATCCTCATCCTTTTCTCCATCCATACATCACTTTAAAGATTCGTCTGTGGAATCAAGAGGAGAACCAAGAGGAGGAATCAAGATGGAGAAGGACACGACGACGTGCGCATCTAGGATTTTATTCATTTTCTAATTTATCTTGTATTTTCCAGACATATGGGTAAGATCTATCCAACCCCCATGATTGTTCTTTACAACATCATGGGCTAGAACCATTTTGGTAGATCTAGGGTTTATGAAGGTTTTATAAATTAATTAAACTCTCTTGTGTGTCCCCCGTACAACACTACTTGTGGATTGATTTTATATATGATTGTGCTTTCTTAATCCATATTCACGGTCGTTTTGTGCATCTTCAATTAGTATATAGTGTCTTAATATATATCTTGGTTGTAGATTGAATGCGTTCACCGCTGAACATGATTCCATGTTATGATTCTAAGTGAGGGGACTTCGAAGCTTCATTAGAACTATCATATATTAATGTTTATTAATTGAATTGAATTCGGGTTAGTAAGAAGGATAAAGAGGATAATTTTATAGTACCTATAAAGGAAGATCATATCGGGTTAGATTCCAGACGTGGAAAATAATTGATACTGATAGTACCTAGAAAGGGGGGATGAAATTATATCTCTTGCTCCGAGATTATTCACACGTGTTACACGCATATTTATTTATGTCTATAGAGTAGATTTGCATGGTTTAGTGATGCGTCCATAGTCCACAAGGCATAATCGGCCTGCACTTGAGAGGAAATTTAAGTAGTAAAACTGGATTACCCTAGAGCTACCTATTCTCCTACTTGATCCACTTTCATATTCTTCTAATGCTATTTTATTTTATTTTTTATTTAATTTTAGCATTTTAGTTGAAAATTAATTTCACAACTCTTATTGCCTTTTTTCTTAATTAATTTAGTAAATAATTAAATTGGTAATACGCCGTCGTTTTGGTTCAATATTTAACTTGGTCGCTTGCTTAAGCTGCAGCTGATATCCTTCATCATTGGGGATTAATTTTGCATGCAAAGAAAATGCGCATCAATGGGTAGTGGACTGATTAGATCAATTTCCCATTTGGCAAAAGGCCAAGGGTTGAAAACCGAGGTTAATTACTCTGAGGGCATTCTTGTGATCGGTGATAATCTCTGGCAAGTAGCGCAAGCTCGTGCGTGCTGAGCAGCATCCTTTTTCAGTGTCGGCTAGAAATATCTCTGTCTGATCACCTTATGTGCTAAAACAATTCCACCAGTATGGTTCCCACATATACCTTCGTGTATCTCGGCCATCACGTAACTCGCCTCCTCTGGATTTAGGCATTTCAGGAGTGGTGATGAATATCCTCTTTTATATAGTTTCCCTTCAATCAGCACATACCTTGCCGATTTGAGTCTTATCTGATGGACTTTGTCCTTGTCCGAAGGAGTTTCGCCTGTTTCCAGATACCTCTTGATTGGAGTCATCCATGACTCTTCGGGTGGTTGGTCGCTTAGGACCCATACATTAGTATCCGATGGCTTTTCCTGCTTCACGATGTTGATATTGTTGAGGTCTTCCGCGCTTGATGCTGTAGCAAATTTAGTCAATGCGTCGGCCCCCATGTTTTTCCTCCTATCAATGCACTTTAGGAACACATGTTTGAACTTTTGTAGCATACTGATGAGAGTGGAAATTAGCGTGTTTGAGTGTCTAATTTTACACCTTTTGATTGGAATTGTTGTCATATATTATCAAAAGTGTCTTATATTCATTATATGTGAGAATCAAGTGCACTTGAGGTGTTATATTGTATTTTAGGTGGAAAAGGATGAAAAGTACAAAGTTGGAGAAAAGGTGCAATTTGTGCAAGAATGCTGAAAACACACATCCAATTTTTGTAATTTTTCTGTGTTGTTGTGGAGATCAAAACTATTGGTATGATATATGGTTGGAAAGCCACTGAAATTAGAGTTGATTTGGCGTAAAGAACACCTCAATCAGATTCCAAATGAGGAAGTTATGATCGAAATAGTGACGTCGCGCGAGCTGTGCCAAACAGAATTGCTGTGCTATATTCCATGGCTTGTTGCACATTCAAATCATGGAGTTTTCTTATGTTTATTTATATGGATATAAATCCAAGGAAGAGAGGATCGTGTGAGTGCAAGAATCACTCAAATTGGAGTTTGGATGTGAAAGTTATACACAAAACTGTGAGACTGCACAAGATAATTCGACCTGACCATGTGGTCGAATCCTGGTCGAATTGGATGGCAAAAGAAGCAATTCGACCACGACACCTCAATTCGACCTGCTGTGCTGGTCGAATACAACACCTGAAGCTGGAATCCAGTGTCTGAAGCTTCCAGTAGGGTGATTCGACCTTCAATTCGATCAGGGGAGGTGAATTCGACCTAGCTTCGTGGTCGAATTTACTTTTGTAAACTTATCATATCTGTATTTTTACACCCTCAATGCGTGTGATCACTCAAAAAGCTCATTCCAAGGCCAATAAGGAGAGCTTACAAGTGTAAAGGGGGTATAGATCACACCATTAGAAAAGAGACAACAACAAGAGAGCCATAAGAGAGGCCACAACCATACCACACCCCACAAGGGGGGATCACCCCCCAACCATCATCCACTTCCTTTCCTCCATCCATCCATCACTTTGAAGATTCGTTTGTGAAATCAAGAGGAGAAACAAGAGAAGGATTCAAGATGGAGAAGGACGTGACGACGCCCACATCTAGGGTTTATTTATTTCCTAATTTATCTTGTATTTTCTGGACTACGGGTAAGATCTATCCAACATCCATGATTGTTCTTCGTAACATCATGGGCTAGAACCTTTTTTGTAGAATTAGGGTTGTGAAGGTTTTTACCAATTAATTGAACTTTCGTGTGTAAACTCTATACAACACTACTTGTGGTTTATTTTATATAAGATTGTGCCTTTTTAATTCATACTCACGGTCATTTTGTGCATCTTTAACTGTTATGTAGAGTCAGAATACATATCTTGGTTATTGATTGAATGCGTTCACCGCTGAGCAGGATTGTATGCTATAATTCTAAGTGAAGGGATTACGAAGTCTTATTAGAACTATCATATATGAATACTTATTAATTGAATTGAATTCAGGTTATTAAGTAGGATAAAGAGGATAATTTTATAGTACCAATAAAGGGAGATCATATCGGGTTAGAGTACCAATTGGCCAGGGAAATAATTGATACTAATAGTACCTAGAAAGGGGGTGGAATTATATCTCTTGCTTCGAGGGTATTCACAAGTGTTTCACGCATGTTTACTTGTGTCTATAGAGTAGATTTGCATGGTTTAGTGATGCGTCCATATTCTACAAGGCATAGTCAGACATCAACACATGAAAGGGAGATTAATGAGTGAAACTGGATTATCCTAGAGCTACATATTCTCCTACTTGATTCACTTTCGTATTCTTCGAGTGATATTCTATTTTATTTATTATTTTAATTAATTGTTTATTAGTTTAATAATTCCAAACCTACAACTTTTATTGCCTTACGTTTTAATTAATTTAGTAAATAAATAAATTGATAATACGCCATCCTTTGGATTCGATATTCACTTGGTCGCTTGCTTAAGGTACAACTGATATCCTTAATACTTCATGGTGAGAGATGAGATTGTTCTTGGGCATCATGTTTCTGCCAAGGGATTGCAGGTAGATTGAGCAAAAGTGGTGGCAATTGAGAAGCTTCCACCACCGACCAATGAAAGAGGAGTGTGGTCCTTCCTTTGACACGCTGGTTTTTATAGAAGATTTATCAAAGACTTCTCAAAATACTCCAAACCCCTCTCTCATTTACTTGAAAAGGATGTTCCTTTTGTTTTTGATGAAGAATGTCTAACTGCTTTTCAGGTTTTGAAAGAGGCACTTATTACTGCACCTATCTCGATCACACCGGATTGGACTCAACCTTTTGTACTTATGTGTGATGCAAGTGATGTAGCACTTGGATTGGTGCTTGGGCAGCTGAGGAAAAAGAAGTTCTGCACCATCTACTATGCGAGTAAGACTTTTGATGCAGCACAAAAGAACTACACTGTGACTGAAAAGGAGTTTTAGCTGTGGTGTATGCATTCAATAAGTTTTGACAGTATTTTATTGGCATGAAAACTATAGTGTATACGGATCATTCTGCGATTCGGTACTTGATGGAGAAGAAGAAAATGAAGCCAAGAATCATTAGATGGATTCTTCTTCTTCAAGAGTTTGATATGGAGGTCCGAGATAAAAGGGTACTGAGAATATTTTGGCAGATCACCTATCGAGGTTGGAGACAAGAGAGCATTATGATGATTCTTTTGATTATATTGAGGAGATATTCCCAGATAAGAAGATTATGGTTGTGTTCGTTGAAGGGGCTAAACGAGCATGTGTGGTGGGTGCTCAAGGGATGGATCCATGGTATGTGGATTATGTCAATTACATTGCTGTGGGTGAAATTCCGAGAGATCTCAATCGATATCAACTTGTTAAATTCAAGAGAGATGTTGAGACATTTATATGGTATGATTCATTTGTTTACAAAATATGCACGGATTCTATCATCCGTAGGTATGTGCCCGAGATGGAGATGGAGAGTGTTCTCGAGTTTTGCCATGCACAACCTAACGGGGGACACTTCGGAGCTCAAAAGACAGCAGCCAAGGTACTTCAATCCACTCTCTACTGATCTACTTTGTTTAAAGATTGTGAAACCTATGTGGCGACATGCGATAGATGTCAAAGGATGGGGAATATAAGTAGGAGAGATGAGATGCCACTTCAGCCGAGCATTGTTGTAGAGATCTTCGATGTGTGGGGGATCGATTTATGGGGCCTTTTCCCCCGTCTAATGGATTTCTCTACATTCTCTTAGTCATGGATTATACTTCTAACTAGGTGGATGCCATTCCTACTCGCTTGAATGATTCAAGGATGTTATATCTTTCTTGAAGAAGCATATCTTTGCCCGTTATGGAGTTCCTAGAGCACTAGTGAGTGATGGAGGATCTCACTTCGTCAATAAACTTCTGGAGAAGTTGCTTAAGGATTATGGTGTCAAGCATAGGGTTACTACACCCTATCATCCTCAAGAGAATGGGCAAGCGAAGGTCTCTAACCGTCAAGTGAAGCAGATTTTAGAGAAAGTGGTAGGAACCAATAGGAATGATTGGGCTATGAAGCTCGATGATGTTTTGTGGGTGTTCCGTACTGCTTATAAGACGGTGTTGGATATGTCACCGTACCAAATTGTCTGTGAAAAGCAGTGCCACTTACCTGTGGAGATCCAACACAAAGCTTTTTTGGGCATTAAGAAGCTTGAACTTGTCTCTTAAGGATGTGAGAGAGTTGAGGATGACTCACATAAATCAACTTGATGAGTTTAGAAATCGTGCTTACAAGAATTCAATGATTTACAAGGAAAAGATGAAGAAGTGGCATGATTCTAAGATCTTATACAAAGAGTTCAAGCAAGGTGATGATGTATTACTTTTTAACTCTCTTTTGAAGCTTTTCGCTGGGAAATTCAAGTCAAAATGGATAGGTCCGTTCATGATTCATAGAGCCTATGGAGGAGGGAGTTTTGAACTTATGGACAAAGATGGGGATATTATCATGGCGAATGGGCATCGATTGAAGCATTATAAGTTTCCGGATGATGCTTGCGTCATCTTTGATGATACCTTACAGTAAATTGGTATCGTCGTGACTCTCCGACGTTAAACATGAGCGCCTGTTGGGGGCTTTCCCTCACGTGTTATTGCTTTAATTCATTCGTGTGAGTAAGAAATTTTTATATTTGAAGTGCTTACTTATCGGCAATTACATCTCTTTGCAAACTTAGTTTTGACTATAGTTTCTACTAAGTTTGGGGGGTGTGATGTAATTACCTCAATAAGCACCGATAGTATAATCTTTTCTTTGTAACGTTTGTTAGGGGAGTTAATTTTTTGCAGGCATATTTAAAACTTTAATCGGTTTTTATGTGTCAATTTTTTGTAACTAGCCTAATGTTTAGTGGTGTTTTGTTCCGTGTTTTGTGTCATTTGCAGAGTTATTCATGAATGTTATGTTTTAGGATTGATTCTTGATGAAGTTATGCTCTATTTTGGTACCTAATGTTCGTTTGTTAAGCTTGAAGTGTGTAGGGGATGAAGAAAACTCGATTTTGGAGCACCAGAGAGCCTATTCAACCAAGGAGTATGGTCGAATCCAAGCAGTCAGGTCAAATTAAGGGGCAAAAATTGTCCAGAAGCCCAATTTGACCTGAGGCAAGGCAATTCGACCAGAGGCCCAGGTCGAATTGAGGTCGAATTGGAGTGTGCAAACTTTTAGTGAGCTAATTCGACCACGACTGTCTCAATTCTACCAGCAGCTCAGGTCGAATTGAGGTTGAATTGGGGACCTAAATCTTATAGTGTGTGGATTTAACCTGAGGCATGTAATATATCGTGTCATATTTGATTATCTCTGATGTGGATTGCGAGGATTGACTGCGATGCATGAGTTGGATTGTTTGAGAAACTTGTATGATTGACTATGATGTATGGGTTTTTGGATTTTGTGTACTCATATGTTCATGTGTTAATTTTTATTGATGAGAAGCATGTATAATTTGATAAGTATGTAGAGTTCTTGTGAAATTGATCTTGATTATGTGCTATGAGGAGTACTTAGAATTCTATTTACCCATGTGATGATTTGAGCCTTTTAATCATGCTTGATGATAGTTTATTCTTGAGAGAATCATTCATATGAATGTATTCTAGAACTTGGCTTGGAGTCTTGTGTGAGACTTACAATTGGTGAATTGCTAGGATATGATCTTAGGCCATTCTTGATTACTTGAGTTACTTAGCCAAATTTTACCTTCTCATTGATTATGTATATCTTTGGTAGCCCCGTTTGAGCCTTAAAAAATTTTTCTTTGGCAAGCCGAATAAAAGAGCCTTATTTAATCTTTACTTGAGCTTTGTTTAAATACCCTATTCATTGGTAGAGAGTTGAGGTGAATAAGTGTAGCAAGAAGAAGAAGGAAGATAAATTGTGGTAAAGTAAAGTAAGAGAAGTGTATGGTTAAATCTTATTTAGGGGTAGTGCCTGAAACTGGTACCCCGATTGCTATTTAAAAAGGGTAGTGCCTACAACCGGTACCCGAGTTATCAAAAGGAGAATGATGTTAATGTAAGAAAGAGAAGGAAAGTTCGAAAATTACAAGTGCAAGAGAAGAAATTGGAGGAGAATATGTAGCCGAATGAAGAAAGCAAGAACCTCTAAGGTAACTCTCTACTAGTGTTTGAGTCACTTTATCTAAATTTTTCTACCCTTTCCTAAGAGCCAACATTACAACCCAAAGACAAGTCCTTTGTGACCTAGTCATGAGTTGATTGTGAGTTGATTTTTGAGACCCTTGCCAAGCGTATGGTTACGTGTGAGTATGGATTGAGTATGAGCGTATACACTAACCTGTTAAGTGCAACTAGCACTTGAGTGAGAGAGTAAACACTTATCTTGTGAACTAGATGACTTAGTACTCCGAATGGTAATATGATTGAGTGATGTTTTGCATAAATGATATATATGATGCATGAAATACTTGTTTTTAATTGGTGAAATTGCATGTGTAATATGAGTTGTACTTGGTGATCTTCGTGAATTATACACGACTCTTTGTTTTGATTACGTTGCCTCTTGATGAGTGTGTAAATTCACGAATCTTGAGCCTGGATTTTTGCTATTATGAAGTGTTTGAAGGTTGTAATCGTTTGTAAACCAATATATATTGTGAAAAGTCACGGATCAGGTGTTGTTGAAGCCATTTGCGTGGTTTTTCGAAGGAAATCAGAGTGGAAGTGTTGAAAACTGATGAAAGGAAGTCGAAGCCATCCTTTTGGGCAAAGCAGGAGTACAATTCGACCAGAAGGAGGTCGATTCGACTAGCCCTTTTGGTCGAATTGGCAGCATAACACGAGCAGAAGGTGGATTCGACCACGACAGGTGGATTCGACCACGACAGGTGGATTCGACCTGGGCATCAGGTCGAATTAAGGTCGAATTGATCGGCGGAGATGCCATTCGACCTCATCACTTCAATTTGACCAGGGCATCTAGTCGAATCAAACACCTGGGACTTATAGTAGGCCAATTCAACCTCCAATTCGACCTAGATGGGTGAATTCGACCTGTTGATGAAGTCGAATTGAGCCTTGAAAACTTACCATATCCGTATTTTTACACCCTCAATGCATGTGATCACTTAAAAAGCCCATTCCAGGACTGGGAGGCATGATTACAAGTATAAAAAAGGCTTATACAGTAGTAGAGGAGTCGTTGTTGACGTAGAGAAAAAAGATCAATCAAGAGGAGACAGATCATCCATCATCCGGATGAGCTGCAAGAGAGGTTCCACTGGAGATTCAAGTAAGATCGGTCCAACTAACCATGATTGTTCTTAGATCAATCATGGGCTAGAGCCGCTTCGGTAGTTCTAGGGTTATGAAGGTTTTATGAGTTAATTTGTCTTTCGTTTGTAAACTCCATACAATACTACTTATGGTTTATTTTATATAAGATTGCGTGTTTTTAATCCATACTCACGATCATTTTGAGCATCAATAATTATTGTGTAGAGTCTGAATACATAACTTAGTTATTAGTTGAGTGCGTTCACTGCTGAGATGGATTTTATGTTATAATTCTAAGTGAAGGGATTCCGAAGTCTTATTAGAACTATCTTATATGAATACTTGTTAATTGAATTATATTCGGGTTAATAAGCAGGATAAAGAGTATAATTTCATAGTACCTATAAAGAAAGATCATATCGGGTTAGAGTACTAAGTGCATGGGAAATAATTGATACTGATAGTACCTAGAAAGGGAGGTGAATTATATCTCTTGCTCCGAGGATATTCACACGTGTCATATGTATATTTACTTGTGTCTATAGAGTGAATTTGCATGGTTTAGTGATGCGTCCATAAACCATAAGGCAGAGTCAGACACCATCACATGGAAAATGAATTAATAAGGGGAACTGGATGACCTGAAGAACTACCTACTTTCTTACTTGATCACAACTCACTTATCTCTTCTTCTTGTTATTTTTAATTGATATTTTAATTTATAGTTGTTACTTAATCTCAATATCACCATCATTGAATTTATCTATATAGTCTTAGTCTACTAGAACATAATTAAATTGATAATTATCCGTCCCTTGGGTTAGATATTCACTTAGTCACCTTTCGAAACTACAATTGATATCCTACATACTTGGGGATTAATTGTGTGTTGAGAAAACGCTCATCAAGTTTTGATGAGTGTGTAAATTCATGAATCTTGCACCTGGATTTATGCTATTGTCAAGTGTTTGAAGGTTGTAATTGGTTGTAAACCGATAGATATTGTGAAAAGTCATGGATCAGGTGTTGTTGAAGCCATTTGGATGGTTTTTCGAAGGAAATCAGAGTGGAAGTGTTGAAAATTGAAGAAAGAAAGCCGAAGCCATCCATTTGCGCAAAGCAGGAGTATAATTCGACCAGAAGGAGGTTGATTCGACCAGCCCTTTTGGTCGAATTAGCAGCATAACATGAGCAGAAGGTGGATTCGACCACGATAGGGGAATTCAACCTAGGCATCAGGTTGAATTGAGGTCGAATTGATTGGCAGAGATGTCAATTCGACCTCATCACTTCGATTCGACCAGGACACCTGGTCAAATCAAGCACTTGGGACTTACAGTAGGCCAATTTGACCTCCAATTCGACCTGGAGGGGTGAATTCAGCCTGTTGAATAAGTCGAATTGAGCATCGAAAACTTACCATATCAGTATTTTTACACCCTCAATGCGTGTGATCACTTAAAAAGCCCATTCCAGGCCTGGGAGGTGCGATTACAAGTTTAAAAGAGGGCTTATACAGCAGTAGAGGAGTCGTTGTTGATGTAGAGAAGAGAGATCGATCAAGAGGAGAGAGATCATCCATCATCCGGATGAGCTGCAAGAGAGGTTCCGCTGGAGATTTTAGTAAGATTTGTCCAACTAACCTTGATTGTTCTTAGATCAATCATGGGCTAGAGCCACTTCTGTAGTTCTAGGGTTATGAAAGTTTCATGAGTTAATTTGTCTTTCGTGTGTAAACTCCATACAACACTACTTGTGATTTATTTTATATAAGATTGCGCATTTTTAATCTATGCTCACGGTCTTTTTGTGCATCAATATTTGTTGTGTAGAGTTAGAATACATAACTTGGTTATTAGTTGAGTGCGTTCATTGCTGAGCAGTGTTTTATGTTATAATTCTAAGTGAAGGGATTTCGAAGTCTTATTAGAACTATCTTATACGAATACTTGTTAATTGAATCATATTCGGGTCCATAAGTAGGATAAAGAGTATAATTTTATAGTACCTATAAAGGGAGATCATATCGGGTTAGAGTACTAAGTGCACGGGAAATAATTGATACTGATAGTACCTAGAAAGGGGATGAATTATATCTCTTTCTTTGAGGATATTCACATGTGTCATACGCATATTTACTTGTGTTTATAGAGTGAATTTGCATGGTTTAGTGATGCGTCCATAAATCACAAGGCAGAGTCGGACATCGTCACATGGAAGATGAATTAATAAGGGGAACTGGATGACCTGAAGAACTACCTACTTCTTACTTGATCACAACTCACTTATCTCTTCTTCTTGTTATTTTTACTTAATATTTTAATTAATAGTTATTACGTAATCTCAATATCACCATCATTGAATTTATCTACATAGTCTTATTCTACTAGAACATAATTAAATTGATAATTATCCATCCCTTGGGTTCGATATTTACTTGTCACCTTTTGAAACTACAATTGATATCCTTCATACTTGGAGATTAATTGTGTGTTGAGAAAACGCGCATCAAGTTCTTGGCATCGTTGCTGGGGACGGCTGTTATTATTGATTTTATTATTTTTAGTTGATTAAGACTTTTATTTGTGATTATTTATTTCTATCTAACCTTAAAATTTTCTGAGGTACTTGTGCACTAGAAAAGGAGAGGAAGGAAAGGAAGAAATAACACACAGTGCTAAACATGGCCGGAGCAAGACAGAATCCGAATAATGTTGCAATACGTGTTGAATTTTTCAAGTATAATGGGATTTGCAACATCGGGTTGATAGGAGCAAGGGGGGAAGATGATGATTTTGAGATACATCCCGCTCTTATTAACATGGTAGAGAAGAATTCCTTTTCTGGAGGTTGTTTTGAAGATCCATATCAGCATCTCAGAAGATTCCTTGGTTATGCAAACACTTAAAAGGGAGCTGGGGCTAATGACAATGCTAGGTGGATCGCCCTATTCAAATTTTCTTTGATTGATAAGGCGGAGGCTTGGTATGAGACTATTGAGGCCAATGATTGCACTACATGGGACCAACTGCAGCAGAAGTTCTTGGAGAGATATATGCCACCCTCAAGGATCTTAAGAATGAGGCAAGAGATCACTCAATTTGTTATGAATCAGGGTGAGAAATTTTATGAGGTGTGGGACAGGTTTAAAGATATGTTCAAGAGGTGTCCAAAATATAGGATCTCTAAGGTTGAATCATAAGTATCTTCTACTATGGATTGGATTGTGAGTCGCGTGTTATTATTGATGCATCATCAGGAGGAGCGCTGTTATCTAAGGCAACACTTGAAGCAGAAAAGTTGTTTGAAGACATCTCTACGAATTCACATGACTGGCATGTAGAGTGAGATAGAGGATCATATTGTTGGCATTCGATTGTTTGATTAACGTGACCCGTTAGGGTTCCATGTATTTCTAACAAGCAGCAGAAGCAAGTAAACATGAAACGCATTACCTTTCACCAAGGGTTGATGTAGAGGTTGAATTCTCGCTGGCAGTCTGCGCAGTCCCACGAGAATAGCCATAAGTTCCTCTTCTGATGTCGGAATTGAGTGATCTTTGTACTCAGACGATCCTATCTTCGACGGCTTTTCATTATAATAGATCAAAATTGAAGAACTGTACAATTTTATATGAATTTTGGAACATGACGAACTGCAGCAGTAAATGACCTTCCGGTCTTCTGCTGTATGTCCCAAGTTCGATCTCGACGTCGTGTGGGCGACGATCTACGAGACCTACTCAATCTGCTCTCAACCCTCATCACACGTGAATAATGAATTAGATTAGGGTTCCAGATAAGCTGAGGTGACTTATATACATGGGCTACAGCAGGGACCAGGAGGAGAAATTGGGTTGGGCCTCCATTGGGCTTAAGTATCCAAGCTTAGCCCAAAGCTTATACTTAAGTCCAATAATAATAATATATTCCACTAAAATATTATTACTGCACTACCATACCAATCCCAAAATTACGTTTTGGGCTCCTTCTTATTATGAGCCCGTTAGTCTCCCCATGTTTAAGATATACAATGTCCATTAATTAATTTAAGTTACTGACAACTCAATTAATTAATATCTCATCCAAGAGTAGTACCACTCAACCTCATTATCATGCCGGAATAAATTCCACCTGCAGGGTTTACATGATAATCCTTATGAGCTCCTCAAGGGGACATCATCAACCTATGACGGACACAGATTCCTTCTACAATCAACAGCACACCATAGAGACAGCACTACTTCCCAACTCACCGAGTTTATTGATTTAATTGCATGTAAATCTCACCCATTGATGAATCAAAGAAATACATACTGCCCTATGTGTCGAGGTTATTGTATAGGGATTAAGAGCACGAACATCCATAATAACTGAGATCAAGTTCTCCTATAAGTCAGTATAAATCGAACGATCTCAAGCGGTCCTGCTCAATACACACAAGTGCACTAATGTGATTCTATAGCCAAGACAAGTTAATACCAAACCACAATACAACCATCCCGATAGAGAGTCCCCGTCTATCTCGATTGTGAGCATCTGTTTATACTTTATAAGGAAATCGATAATATGATCTTCCGCGTGTTGTCGCACAACATATTATCTACAGTATAAAGTAAGTGGACTATTGCATCGAACATATAAATAAATTATAAGATGCAATCATTTGATCATATGATTCTCATTTCAAATTAATTGTTATAACATTGTTCATACAAAAAGCTATACTTTTAGTATACAATCCAACAATCTCCCACTTATACTAAAAGACTATGCTGTCATGTCTTCCGCCATACATCTGATTCCCACTCCCACTACACGACCATTAAAAGCTCTCGCCTTAATATCCTTGTAAATGGATTTACTAGGTCATCATCCGATGCAATCTAGGCGACAACAACCTTCCCCTCATCATACGATTTCTCGTAACAGGTGGTACTTGCACTCCATGTGTTTAATTGCCTTATGGGCTCGTGATTCCTTCAAGTTTGCAACTGCACCAATATCATCAATATAAATTTTGATATCCTTGGGCAAACTTAGAAACACTTCGAAGTCCATCTTGAAGTTTCTAGAGTCATACAGATACTTTGGCTGAGGCTCCAATTTATCATCTTTCCATGATGGAGTCCGGAGTCTGAAATATATTTCTATATAACACTCCTCCACATTATGACTCAACTTCCTAAAATTAAACACATAACCTTGAGGTGGATTTACTGCCATCCAATCTGACTAAAAATCCGAATCTACGTAATCCACAAGAAGCAGTGAATTTGCCCAGTAAGCTTACATATAATTTCCAGTCCTTCTCAGGTACTTCATATATGTCTTACCACAGTTCATCATTCTTGTTTCGGGTTACGTTGATACCCACTGTTCATGCGTTCAGCAAAATAGATATCCATTCTCGCGCATAGCATTCCTAAGATTAAGCTTCCTTATTCGCCGAAGCATAAGGAACCGCTTTCATCACCTTTATCTTCCTTTTGTGTCTCAAGACATATTTTCTTAGATAAAGTCACTTGCTAAAATAAGTAAGGATCGTATCAATTCATGAAGCTTGAGACAAGCATAATATCCTTTCTTGTGATCCGTATTACCGTGATCAAAAGGATATTTTTGCTCTTCTTAAGTCCTTCATTTCATACCGCTTTATTATCCATACACATACACCCGACAATACTCTTTCATTGTCTCCAATGAGCAATATATCATCTACGATAGTACAAGAAATACCACCACGTTTCCATCACTCTTTTCAATACACATGACCCATCCGATCATTGATTAGATCCATGTCACTGGATTACCTCATCAAAACGGATGTTTCATGATCTTGAAGCTTGTTTTAGTCCATTAATGGACACTTTTAAGCTCACTATCACAATGCTCTTAGCTCTTTGCAATGAATCACTCTGGTTGCTTCACATAGATGTTTCCCTTAAGACTTCCAATCAGGAAAGCTGTCTCGACATCTATTTGCTATCCCTCATATTTCATATGAGTAGCAACAAATAAAAGAGTTCGGATCAACTTAGGCATAGCTACCGGCGAACAGGTTTTCTCATAATCGAACCCTTTCTTTCTGAGTATACCTTTTCGCAACAAGCTTGCTTCCAAGGTTTTCACCTTATTCTATGATCCTCTTTTATTCTTGCATGCCCGCTTCCAATGGCTTTTACGCCATTTAGCGGTTCAACAAGCATCCAGACCTAATTTAAAATCGTTCTATTTTAATATTCATTGCACTTTGCTAGGATTAGGCATTTCTAACTTATAGTGCTTCGTCGTATCCGTGGGTCCATTTCATGTTTGCGAGGGACCAAGTCTCACGACTTTCCCAAATACATGTATCTTACAAGTTGTCGAAGAATCCTCCCACTACGACAAGGCACTACATGCAATTGTATATCAGACGTGACACGCGTTGCAGTTTACCTTGTGGTATATCCTCTTGTACACTTGGTACTTATACTTTGTGTTTTCCTCTCACTTCCTTTAGAACAACTTATACATGGGTATTTGATTTATCACATAGTCCTTTTTCCAAAAATCTAGTGTTTATGTTAACAATCACTCTTCGATCTTGTGGACTAAATAAATCATCCTTCATTTTTCTAGGATATCCCACAAATAGAAAAATATTCTTACGAATTACTGTTCCTAGGGCATATCCATAAAATGAATTTAGTAATTCCAAATAATTCATCATCTATCTAATCACTACCATAAGAGTGCTATTCCTTCTATTCGTCACACCATTAAGGTGGGAAATTCATTTCCGAAGGTACCTTTCTCTTACTAGATTAGAAGACTCATTATTAATTACTATTTGTCGCATCCAGGGGATAAACATGATTTAAGAGTGTACAAATTGTTCACCAACGTACCATAACAGATTACAACTCTATCATTCATTATAATGACCATATCATTTAAATGAAATGGAGTATCCATCTATTAATGCATAGAAACCGAAATCAAATTCTTTCTATGAAAATGTACGCAAAGACAATTTCATAAAATCAAACGTCTACTCATATCATTTAATAAATAGACAACTCCCACTGCAATAGCCACTACTCTTGTAGTTTTACCCATGTCATAACAATCTTATCCTCACTTAGTAATAAACATTTAGTGATTCCAGTATCTACACACTTCGTGTCAGTAAATGCCATCACTAATCATATTTTAAACAACTAGTGAATAAGATATAAAACTTGTTCACATTATGATGAAAATGGCTTTCCTTTGCCACATGTTTTGCCAGAAGTTTTCCACCATATACATCCTATTGTAATTCAGGTGGAACTTACTCAAAAACATCTAGGCAATTCACAAAGAATTAAATTGATCTAGGTTTCCCTTCAATTTATACTCCATGCTTTCCCAATTCATTCATCAAATTAAATCATGATCTTCTGCCTTTTAACTTACTCAAGTATCCGAAGAGTTATATGAGACCATCATATTTCTATGAACCTCTCATCTCTTCACTAGAGACTTTAATAGGCATCATGAGACGTCCATTGTGAGAACACACATGTATTTTCTTAAGCAGTAAAATTCAAAACCAAGATTCTTTTCTAATCATCTAATTTTAGACCAGTAAATATAATTTCTTTTAGTCAACCATAAGTGAAATAAAACTATTTGAAATTTAGAGAATCTTAAATTAATTTACCGATCAAAACTTCGAATTTTATCCTTTTATATTGATTCCCTCAAAACAATATAAAAATAAAATTCACCGACATCTCAAGCACCGTGAGTCTGCAAGCCACGTTAGTGTGGACGTTTACAAACCCGAACATTTACAAGAGAAGGTTTTACCCATTAATTTCATTTGTCAACCTAACTTCATGACAAAATAATTAATAGTCGGTTCCTCTTTAGCCATGCAAATAATAGCAGTGACTCCGTTGGGGAGGATACTAATTATTTACATCTAAGTGTGCACCATTATTTGATTCCAAGTCCGCTGCCCAAGCTTATGTGCCTTACTGTTGGAGAAGTATACACGCGCTCAGATAACTTTCTACAACCATCAATTATATAAGTTTGTACTAGTGAACCGCATATAAGCCCATCCGTTAGGGAGGAAGGCACTATAGCCAACGCGCAAGTCCATATGCATCACATTACAAACAATAATTATTTAAAGAAGTTTGTACCAGTGATCCGTGAATAAACTCATCCGTTAGGGGGAAGGCTCTATTGCCAACGCGCAAGTTTACCCACATCACTTACAAACCAATAATGGAGGCCGCGGGAATTAATTACCAATCCCCTCTCCCACTTAGTAATTTAACACCGAGGGTTTTTACATGCATATGATATTCAGAATAAAATACGCAACGCTAGCATGCTTCTATTACGGCACATAAGGCAGTAAATCACAGAGAGTCATGCATACATATATAACAATAATCAATAATTAAATCAATCATTAACAGTTATATATCAGCGAATTCGATTGTTCGCCACCAGGCACGAATATTAGCAAAGACTTCCAGACTATCAAATTTTCAAAATTTCCAGATTGTCCAATTTTCGAAACCATCGATATCGACCATCGATGTCGTCCAGATTATCAAAATCATCGATATCGACTAGATTATCAAATATTCGAAAAACATCAAGATTATCAAAATTCCAAAACTATTGATATCGATCGTCATATCGTCTAGATTATCAAAATCATCGATATCGACGAGCAACCATATATAACAATAATAGATAATTAAATCAATTATGTCAGTTATATATTAGGAATCAATTCAACATCCATATATAACAATAATAGACAATCAATTATAGCAGTTATATATTAGGAATTAATTCGATATTCATATATGACAATAATAGATTATTAAATCAATTATAGTAGTCATATATTAGGAATTAATTCGACATCCATATATAACAATAATATACAAATTATTATGGCAGTTATATATTAGGAATTAGTTTTCTTAAAATTGGATGTCTTATCCAACACTCTAACAATACATGCATATAATATACCAAATATAATACGCAATCTAGTATGCTTCTATATAAGACAATAAATCATAGAGATCAGGCATCCATATATATATATATATATATATATATATATATATATATATATATATATATATATATATATATATATATATATATATATATAACAATAATAGACAATTAAATCAATTATGACAGTTATATATATTAGGAATAAAAACGCCTCTAAATTTTAATGTCTTGTCCGACACTCCTACTGTGGAATCGATGCCTTACGCAACAAGCAGGATTGTTTGTGCCCCAAGACGTCCATCGTCATATCCCACCGCCAATTATGTCAGGGAGCGCCCCAAGTGCCTTGACGAGCACCCCTCGCCCGGACTGTCGCTCGTCCAAGGGCCTACTTGCATGGAACCAAGTTCAGCCCAACGCGCAACACCAAACTACACCAACTGTCGTTCTTAGTTCGAAACTGAAAGGACCTCAGAATCCAATCTCCACCGTCCAGAATCTACTACTGTAAGTCCTGAACATGCTGTCCAAATTACAGATCGATCCAACGGTTATTTTGTGAGAAACGGCTCTTTTCTCTCGACTGCGCAAAACAGAATCGCCCAAATATCTGCTTCGGTTTTCAGCGTACTCCCAGCAAGAAGAGGCTCCAAATTCGATCTCCACCGTTCAGAATGTACATCCACAAGGTCTGAACGTGTTGACCAAATTACAGCTTGATCCAACGATTAGTTTGTCAGAAACGGCACTTTTCCCTTGACTGCGCAAAACAGAATCGCCCAAATATCTGCTTCTTTTTTCAGCGTACTCCCAGCACGAAAAGGCTCCAAATTTGATCTCCACCGTTCAGAATGTACATCCACAAGGTCTGAACGTGTTGACCAAATTATAGCTCGATCCAACGATTAGTTTGTCAGAAACAGCACTTTTCCCTCGACTGCGCAAAACAGAATCGCCCAAATATCTGCTTCTGTTTTCAGCGTACTCCCAGCAAGAAAAAGCTCCAAATTCGATCTCAACCGTTCAGAATGTACATCCACAAGTCTGAACGTGCTGACCAAATTACAGATCAATACGACCATTGAAACTCTGGTTATTGCCTCTGCAATATCACTACGCTGGATTTTCTCTCAAAAGCGTGATTCTATTTTTGCCCTCTCTTTCTTCCTTGCATGTGAAATTGACGAACAGTTTTCGTCGAATCCTCTCACACACAACCATGGACGAATAGATATGATATAGGGTATATATATTACATAGGGATATTCATGGTTTGCGCAATAAAACCAAAACCCTAAACATGTGATCATAATTCCGAAAAATTAATCACATAAACCCTATCCTAACGTGTCACGCTTCACCACGAAACCGAAGCTCTGTTACCAATTGTTGGCATTCGATCGTTTGGTTAACGTGACCCGTTAGGGTTCCATGTATTTCTAACAAGCAGCGGAGGCAAGTAAACATGAAACGCATTACCTTTCACCAAGGGTTGATGTAGAGGTTGAATTCTCGCTGGTAGTCTGCGCAGTCCCACGAGAATAGCCATAAGTTCCTCTTCTGATGTCGGAATTGAGTGATCTTTGTACTCAGACGATCCTCTCTTTGACGGCTTTTCATCAGTATATAATAGATCAAAATCAAAGAAATGTACGATTTTATATGAATTTTGGAACATGATGAACTGCAGCAGCAAATGACCTTCCGGTCTTCTGCTGTATGTCCCAAGTCCGATCTCGACGTCGTGTGGGCGACGATCTACGAGACCTACTCAATCTGCTCTCAACCCTCATCACACGTGAATAATGAATTAGATTAGGGTTCCAGATAAGCTGAGGTGACTTATATACATGGGCTACAGCAGGGACCAGGAGGAGAAATTGGGTTGGGCCTCCATTGGGCTTAAGTATCCAAGCTTAGCCCAAAGCTTATACTTAAGTCCAATAATAATAATATATTCCACTAAAATATTATTACTGCACTACCATACCAATCCCAAAATTACGTTTTGGGCTCCTTCTTATTATGAGCCCGTTAGTCTCCCCATGTTTAAGATATACAATGTCCATTAATTAATTTAAGTTACTGACAACTCAATTAATTAATATCTCATCCAAGAGTAGTACCACTCAACCTCATTATCATGCCGGAATAAATTCCACCTGCAGGGTTTACATGATAATCCTTATGAGCTCCTCAAGGGGACATCATCAACCTATGACGGACACGGATTCCTTCTACAATCAACAGCACACCATAGAGACAGCACTACTTCCCAACTCACCGAGTTTATTGATTTAATTGCATGTAAATCTCACCCATTGATGAATCAAAGAAATACATACTGCCCTATGTGTCGAGGTTATTGTATAGGGATTAAGAGCACGAACATCCATAATAACTGAGATCAAGTTCTCCTATAAGTCAGTATAAATCGAACGATCTCAAGCGGTCCTGCTCAATACACACAAGTGCACTAATGTGATTCTATAGCCAAGACAAGCTAATACCAAACCACACTACAACCATCCCGATAGAGAGTCCCCGTCTATCTCGATTGTGAGCATCTGTTTATACTTTATAAGGAAACCGATAATATGATCTTTCGCGTGTTGTCGCACAACATATTATTTACAGTATAAAGTAAGTGGGCTATTGCATCGAACATATAAATAAATTATAAGATGCAATCATTTGATCATATGATTCTCATTTCAAATTAATTGTTATAACATTGTTCATACAAAAAGCTAGACTTTTAGTATACAATCCAACACATATGTACTTAGCAAGGTAGCGCATGTTGGACATTAAGTGGAGATGCCAAATAGGGATGATGAGATCATCTCTAGTTTAGCTAACATCAACAAGCTACTAGAGTCTCAGCAGAGACATATTACAGAGTTGACACAAAGGGGACTATTATGAAGCAACAAGAAGTGAAAAGTGTTGAAGATACCTTCAATCGATACATGGCTGAGAATGATACAAGGATTGATCGTCATGAGGATACCATGTATGTTGATCATGCAGATTTATCTAAACGGTTGAAGGTCCTTACTTTGATTATGAGGCAAATGACCATGAACGTGAATCAATTAACACAAAAATTGGAAGATAAAGCCATCACGTTAAGGTCTGGAACGCAGTATGAGGGTCCGATAAGGCCGGAATTGAAATCAGAGACGTCGGGAGCCCGATTCGACTCCAATTCAACCAACAATCCTGGTCGAATTCAACAGAGGAGGTCGAATGAGACACCTGGGCATGATTCAGAAGTAACAGAGCCTCGATTCGACCAGAAACACCAAGATTTGACCAGACACTCTAGTCGAATCCAGGTCGAATCCTACCCTCCAGAGCACTCTGTTTCATCAGAAGTTCGATTCGACCTGAAGCCATCCGATTCGACCAGACCTCATGGTCGAATCCAGGTCGAATCAAATGACATAATTCATACAGATGCTCAATTCGACCAGGAGCACTTCAATTCGACCAGACCTACAGGTCGAATCCAGCAGACAGAGAGAGAATGGACTTCCAGGTGCATAATTCGACCACTACATACCCAATTCGACCAGCAGCCCTAGTCGAATCCAGGTCGAACCCAACCGTTCTACACCGTTTTTCATGCAAATGCTGCACATGATGTTGATGTTACTCCAGTACCATTATATCAGCAGAATATTAAGCTTACAATGGAAAAGAAGTGGAAAAGAGTAAAGAAGTTGAGAACCGAGAAGCTTAGAGTGCAGAAGGATAATGAAGATGTGGTTTTCTCACTTGATCATGCAATAAAGATGCCCATGGAGGCTCAATCATGCAAGAGCATTGATGTGGTTTCTAACTTGTTTAATCTTGATTTTTCTAGGGCAGATGATTCTGAATTTAAGTGGAAGATTGACAAGGAGGTGTCTAGACTGCCATGGGAGGAAGAAAATTCCAATGATCATATTTTTGTGACCAAGAAAGGTGAGGTGTTGAGTATAGACAAAAAGAGGAAAAGAAAGTATTTGAAGGTGAGGATGGGACAAGACCGTCCTCCAATCAAGTAGTTTAAAAGGTTACATCCTTCGTGACTCTCTGACGTTAAACATGAGCGCCTGTTGGGGGCTTGTCCCTTCCATTTTATTGCTTTATTTCTTTCGTGTGAGTAAGAAATTTTTAAATTTAAGGTGCTTACTAATTGGTAATTACATCTTTTTGCAAACTTAGTTTCAACTTATATTTTTACTAAGTTTGGGGGGGATGTGATGTTCTTACCTCATTAAAGCACCAAGAGTATAATCTTTTCTTTGTAATGTTTGTTAGGGGAGTTGATTTTTTGCGGTATGGTGAAACTTTAATCGATTTTGATGTGTCGATTTTTTGCAATTTGCCTAGTGTTCAGTGGTGTTTCTAGTGTGTGGAGTTGATTAGATAGTCAATTGAATCTTTCTTATAGTTCTCTTATTTTATTATTGATGAATCCTGTGATGATGAGTTTATTTGAGCTTTGATGATAGAAAAAGGTAAAAGAGTGGCAAGACGAGTTCTACATTGAGGCTTTGACTCAAGGAGCTCGTGCATACATTGGATAAAAATCAGGTGCCCTTGTTTCCTTATTCTAATTTTTATGTGTGCTTTTAATTTGTAGGAGTGAAAGAATTAATATAAGGTGGTGATCCATGTTAGCTTATTTTTAAATTGTGCTTGAAATTTATATACTTTTGAAATTGATGAAGGAAGTGTACTTGAGTTATATTGTGATATGAAGTTCTATGTGTACTTGTGGGATATTTCTTACCATGAAAAGTGCTCTGTTACTTTTTAAAAACCCATGTGAGATTTTGAGCCCAATTGATCATGTACATAATCACATGATATTTCTTTTCTGGTGAGTATCATTCTTGTGTGTATTTTAGAACTTTCCTCTTGTCTTACTTGAAATAACATGTGTGTTAGATGATGGGAGATGATTTAAGGCCATCCTTGAATTTATGAGTCACTTAGCCAAATAATTTTCTACCGAATGATGTTTATCCATAGTTAGCCTCGTTGAGCCTAAAAGCCTTATTTCTTTGGCAACCTACGAAGATAGCCACTTTGATATCCTATTTGAACCTTAAATTCCTATATTTAGTGGAGAATTAAATGCTGTCAAAGTGTGTGAAGTTGATTTTGATGGAGTTTGGAAGGAATAAAATATTTGGAGCTGTACAAGTGATTATGAGTTTGAAAATAAGTTACTTAGGGGTAGTGCCCAAAACTGGTACCCCGAGATGTTAGAGGTAGTGCCCGAAACTGGTACCTCAAGAGAGGAAAAAAAAGAAAATAAAGGGAAGAAAAAGAAAGAAAAAATGTTATGCTTGAAGAAAAAAATTGAAGAATTGAGGAGGATGTGCTTAATTAAAGTGAATAAGAAGAATGGAAGATCATGATGGAGTGCACGCTTGATTGATCTGAAATTTTGAGTCACTTGTCCATATATTTCCTTCCTTAATCAAAGAACCAACATTACATCCAAAAAAAAAGTCCTTTTTGATCCCATTATCGAGTTATACCTTTTAGTGGTGGAGAGTTTGAGACTTTTGGCAAGCTTATGGTTACGCATGAACTTGAATTGAATCTGTGCGTAAACACCTTAACCCATAAGTTTACATCTTTTACACTAGATTGCGAGTGATATATACTTCCTGTGAGAACATGTTAATGGAGCATTTGAATTGGAGGCGAATGTCTTAACTTGTATGCTATGAATTGAGTATTACATGTAAGGAGAGTTGCATGACCTAAGTTGAGGACAATTATATTTTGAATGGGGTATTGGTCATAGTCATTTTTTTCCACTAATTTTCTTACTCTCTCTTGCTTTATTTTTATTTTGTTGCCTCGGGACGAGCAACGGATAAGTTTGGGGATTGATGAGAGTGAAAATTACCGTGTTTGAGTGTCCAATTTAACACCTTTTGATTGGAATTATTGTCATATATTATCAAAAGTGTCTTATATTTATTATATTTGAGAATCAAGTACACTTGAGGTGTTTTATTGTGTTTTAGGTGGAAAAATGATGAAAAGTGCAAAGTTGGAGAAAATGTGCAATTTGTGCAAATATGCTAAAAACGCACATCCAACTTTTATAATTTTTTGTATTGTTATGGAGATCAAAACTATTGGTGTGATATATGGTTGGAAAGCCACTGAAATGAGAGTTGATTTAGCGTAAAGAACACCTCAATCGGATTCCAAATGAGGAAGTTATGATCAAAATGGTGACGTCGCGCGAGCTGTGCCAAATAGAATTGCTGTGCTAATTTCCGTGGCTTGTTGCACATTCAAATCTTGGAGTTTCTTGTGTTCTTTCTATGAATAGAAAGTCAAGGAAGAAAGAATCGCGTGAGCGCAAGAATCACTCAAATTGGAGCTCAGATGTGGACGTTATACGCAAAACGGTGAGACTGCGCAAGATAATTCGACCACACATTTGAATTCGACCTGACCATGTGGTCGAATCCTGGTCGAATTGGATGGCAAAAGAAGTAATTCGACCACGACACCTCAATTCGACCTGCTGTGCTGGTCGAATCCAGCACCTGAAGCTCGAATCCGGTGTCTGAAGCTTCCAGTAGGGTTATTCGACCTTCAATTCGACCAGGGGAGGTGAATTTGACCTAGCATCGTGGTCGAATTGACATGCGGAAACTTACCATATCCATATTTTTACACCCTCAATGCGTGTGATCACTCAAAAAGCCCATTCCAAGACCTATAAGGAGAGATTACAAATATAAAAGAGGGTGTAGATCACACCATTAGAAAAGAGACAACAACAAGAGAGCCATAAGAGAGACCACAACCATACCACACCCTACAAGGGGGGATCACCCCACAATCATCATCCACTTCTTTTCCTCCATCCATCCATCACTTTAAAGATTCGTTTGTGGAATCAAAAGGAGAACCAAGAGGAAGATTCAAGATGGAGAAGGACGTGACGATGCCCATATCTAGGATTTATTCATTTCCTAATTTATCTTGTATTTTTCGGACTGGGGGTAAGATCTATCCAACACCCATGATTGTTCTTCGTAACATCATTGGCTAGAACCTTTTTGGTAGAACTAGAGTTGTAAAGGTTTTTACCAATTAATTAAACTTTCGTGTGTAAACTCCGTACAACACTACTTGTGGTTTATTTTTATAACATTGTGCCTTTTTAATTCATACTCACGGTCGTTTTGTGCATCTTTAACTGTTATGAGAGTTTGAATACATATCTTGGTGATTGATTGAGTGCATTCATCGCTGAGCAGGATTGTATGTTATAATTCTAAGTGAAGGGATTCCGAAGTCTTATTAGAACTATCATATATGAATACTTATTAATTGAATTGAATTCAGGTTATTAAGTAAGATAAAGAGGATAATTTTATAGTACCTATAAAGGGATATCATATCGGGTTAAAGTACCAATTGGCCAGGGAAATAATTGATACTGATAGTACCTAGAAAGGGGGGTAGAATTATATCTCTTGCTCCAAGGGTATTCACACGTGTTACACGCATGTTTACTTGTGTCCATAGAGTAAATTTGCATGGTTTAGTGATGCGTCCATATTCCACAAGGCACAGTCGGTCATCAACACATGAAAGGGAGATTAATGAGTGAAATTAGATTATCATAGAGCTACATATTCTCCTACTTGATCCACTTTTGTATTCTTCGAGTGATATTCTATTTTATTTGTTATTTTAATTAATTGTTTATTAGTTTAATAATTCCAAACCTACAACTTTTATTGCCTTACGTCTTAATTAATTTAGTAAATAATTAAATTGATAATACGTCGTCATTTGGGTTCGATATTCACTTGGTCGCTTGCTTAAGCTGCAATTGATATCCTTAATACTTGGAATTAATTTTGCGTGCAAAGAAAATGCGCATCACATACCTGCCGCCAATCCTCGGTAGTGGTTCATCTGATCATCCTTGGCTTCATATTCTCTCCGTACCTGATTCACCACCAACTGAGAATCGCTGTACACCATCAACTCATCAGCTCCCATTCCCAATGCCATTCTCAACCTATTCAGTAAAGCTTCGTACTCCACTTCGTTATAGGTAGCCTGGAAACCAAACCTGACTGCAGTTGAGAATGTCTCTCCAGCTGGGGTTTGGATGATGACCCTAGCTCCCAATGCTGATGTGGTAGCGGACCCGTCCACATGCATTGTCTAAGGTTTTCTCCTTTCTTCAATGATTGGCATAGGGAAGGTTAGTTCCACTATGAAATCTGCCATGACTTGACCCTTGATTGTATTCCTCGGTAGATATACAATATCGAATTGTCCCAGCTCTATGGACCATTTAAGTAATCTCCCATCTGCATCTGGCCTCTGAAGTACTTGTCACATGGGGAAAGTTGTTAGTACCTCTATGGTATGGTCCATGAAGTAGGGCCTTAGTTTCCTCGAGCTCATAACAAGACATACGCCACTTCTCCATCACCGGATATCTGAGCTCAGCATCCCTTGGAGATTGGCCCACAAAATACACTGGTTTTTAGTTCTTCTCCTCTGTTTTGACCAGTACAGAACTGATCGCCATCTCTAAAATAGCCAAGTATATCTATAATGTTTCACCCAGAGAGGGCTTAGAGAGAATCTTAGGGTCTGACAGCTCCTTTTTTATTTCGGCGTTTGCCTTTCTGCATTCTTCGATCCACTCAAACTTGACCTTCTTTATGATGTCGAAGAATAGCTTGCACTTGTCCGACGCTTTTGACATGAATCTATTCAAAACAGCCAATCTTCCAGTTAGATTTTGGATTTCCTTTAGATGTTTTGGCAGTTCCATCTTTATGATAGCTTCCACTTTTCTGGATTCATCTCGATACCTCTTGAACTAACCAAGTATCCGAGGAAGCTCCCCTTGCTCACTTCGAACGTGCATTTCTTCGGATTTAGCTTCATTTCATAATGTCGGAATATTCAGAATACCCTCTTCAAATGATCAAAATGATCCATCTTCTTTAGGTTTTTCACCATGGTATCATCCACGTATACCTCCACTATCCTTCCAATCTCTCCCTCAAACATCTTGTTTAAACCTTTGGTATGTCGCCCTGCATTCCTCATAGCGAATGGCATGTTATTCCATTCATAGACTCCATTTCTCATGAAAAAAGTTATGTTCGTCTTGTCCTCTAAATGCATCAGGATCTGGTGATATCCCGAGAACTCATCCATGAAGCTCATAACTTCGTGCTCCGCCGTGGCGTCCACCATCTGATCAATTGATGGGAGAAGGTAGCTATCCTTTGGGCACGCTTTGTTTAGATCTGTGATTTAGATCTGTGAAATTTATGCACAATCTCCACGATCCCTCTTTCTTTTTCATCATCATCGGATTTTGCACCCTTATAGGGTATTTGCATTCGCTGATCCTCCCGCTCACCAATAGCTTGTGCACTTCCGATTCCATGGCCGCATTCTTCTCTGGGTTAAACTTTCTTTTCTTCTGATGGAAAGGTGGAATGTTGGGATTGAAGTTCAGTCTGTGACAAGCATATTTTGGATGTACTCCCAGCATTTCATTGGGATTCCAGGCGAATACACCCAAATTTTCCTTCAATAGTTGGATTATTTCTGCCTTGAATTCCTTCTCCCATTCAGTCCCGACTTTTACCTTGATCTCAGAATTTTCCAGGTCTAGCTGAACTGCTTCTGTTTTCTGGTTGTCGAGGCTCCTTCTTGTATTTTCATCCTAAGATCTTCATCTGGTGTCAACAGTTTTTGCCTCGGCTCCTTCGCCGCTTTCTCCCTCCTTTTTGTTTCCTGATTTATCAGATTATGTTGTACTTCGGCTATCACTGGGGGCTTGTTATCTCCATGCTCTCATTTTTCCCTTCTTTCATCGACCTCCATGATCATATTCGGTTCATTCTCTCCTTATTTTCTTTCTTGTCGTCCACCAATTTCCATTTGTACTTCACTTTCCTCTTTGCCTTCCATAATGTCCTCAAAAGCTAACATTTCATAATCTGCGTCGTGGTAACTCAGACCTTCCACCTTCTCTACAAATGAACACTCCCTTGCCTTCTTTTGGTTTTTTATCACTGTTGCGATCCTTCCATCTACCGTGACGAACTTGAGGCATTGATGTAATGTTGACGGGATGGCTCCAAATGCGTGAATCAATGGGCGTCCCAGAATGTAGTTATATGTGGAGGTTTGGTCCACCACTTTGAATGTTAGTTATTTTTGCATCCGGATCTTCCTGTCCAATCCTTATAATTGCACAGACAGATCCACCTCCCTAGTTGGCTTGGTTAAAGCATTGCCGAAATCTTTGATTTCATCGCCATAAGGTCTCACCTTGTGGTGACTTTCTCCTCCATGATTTTCAAACACATCCTTAAAGATTATGTTGGCATACGCACCAGTGTCCACTAGACACCTATGTACTTTCACTCCAGATAATACAGGCGAAATGACCAGAGGATCTGAGTGTGGGGTACTTACCCCGAAGAAATCCATCTCTGTGAAGACAATGTCGGCCTCCATTATTCCTTTCGTTTCCGATGCCAGTAACCAGACTTGAGGGATTTGTTGGCTCAAATCTCTCAATTCCGCCTTCCTCCTCTTTTTTAAGGCTATTTTGAGTGCCTGTGAGGTTCTGACATAAGGGATCTCCTCGGCAGGTTCCATCATGTGTATTTCCCCTGATCTGTCATCTCTCGGACCCTGTCCTCTAATTCTATCAAACACTGGCGGTCTGCTTGAAGGTGGAAGGGGTAGAGGTATCACTTCTCCATTCCTTCCTCTGTCCGGGGACCTCTGTCGACCCGGATGAGGAGAAAGATTAGCGTCTCTCTGATACACCCTTGGCCTCAGCGCCTGCAGTATTCCTCTTAATCTTTCTTCTTTGAACAACTTCCATAACTCCATGATTAGGTCTCAATATTGGTCGGTGTTATGACTATGCATTAAGTGATACATGTTGTACTTCCGAGGGTTAACAAGTTCTGAAGTCCGCAAGACAGGTCTCGGCAGCCGAAGGACCTGTTGGTCCTTCATATAGTAGAAGACCTCGGCTATGTTCAAATAACCACCTGACTTCAACTCTTCGTACATCTGTTGTATCTCGGTGTCCTCCGTAAAGGGTTTGAAAGTGGTAGGTGCCTTATACTCCTTCACTCCTCTAGTGTTTACCTATTTTCTATACGATTCTGCCGATGCGCTCTGGCCACTTGCCTTTTTCGCCATTTTGGAGATGTCCTCGGCCTGAATATATTCGTTTGACATCACAGTGAAAGCTGTATAAGATGCTGGCAGTTTGAGCTGCACATCTTTCCATAGGCTGGTTTTCGGATGTAGTGCTCCCATCACCGTGATGAGGCATGCCTCATCTCCCATGACTTCTCCCATTGACCTTTGTTCATTGAATCTTCTCTGAAAATCTCTCAAGCTTTCTGTAGACCCCTGGCGGATGTTGGCCAGCTTGTGATTCGGCTCCTTAGGGGCTCCCAGGTAAGAATATTGCATTAAAAACACCTTCATCAGCTCTGCCCAACCTTTGATTGACGCTACTGGAATTGCTCTGAACCACGCATGAGCTTTATTTTTGAGAGTCAAAGGGAACATTCGGGATAGTGTGACCTCATTCGAACCCTAGGCTCGCATCCACATAAGATATTTTTAGATGTGGGAATAAGGATCGTAATCACAATAAAAGACAAGCTTGGTGGAAATTTGACCCCGTGCTGTCTTGGCGCGCTGCTAATTTCTGCCAGAAAAGGTGAAGGTGCCACCGCCTATGGTAGAGCTCTGCCCATTCCCAACATTTTCCTCTCCAAATTGACTAAATGCTTGCTTACCTCGTCGTTCACCTTGGCTTGTGGATTCCTTGCTGGGACATTCGGAAATGCTCCCTCATTCTCCAACCAATCTTCGGAGTAGGTCTCAGCTTCTCTCGCCCTCCTAAAGGAAGAAGGTCTTCGGCTTCTCCTACTTCTTGGCTGGAATTGGTCTGCTGTAAAGAGGCTTTCCCACGTGAGGTCTTGGCTTTCATGTGAGTATTGCGTTGGTGATGCGTAAGAACCTTGATTTTGTTGCCCTTGACCCCTATTATGCCTTCTATGCCCGTTCCTCTGGTGAACAGGAGATGGTGAGGGGTTTGGATGATGGCGCCTTCTTTGAGATAAGGATGGTGTTCTCCTGGGACCTTCTTCTTCTATGGGCACCTCCTGCGTTGGCGGGCGACCTCTCCTTTGACCTGTGCGTGATTTTAAGGGGCTTCTTCCTCTACCGGTACCTCTCTAGGTGGGAGGTGACCTGTCTCCTGGCCCTTTCTGGATCTCGGCGGTCTTAGAGCCTCCTCTTCCCTAGGCACCTCTCTAGGAAGAGGGTTCCTCGCGTTTTGACTCCTTCCAGACTGTGGTTGCCTTCGAGCTTTCACCTCCGGGCGATGGAAGTACTCACTATGTCCTCCTTGCTGTGGAGTTTTGTTCACGTTTTCCTCTCCCCTTGCGTTCCTCTTTCGTAGGAATTTGATAGTTTTCCTTGCATCACCTCCACTGTTCACCTTGGGGTTTTCTTCCTGGCATCTCTCCTTCTTTCAAGATCCTCTCTCAAATCGATCTAGCTTCCCCTGTTAACGCCATAAAAGCTAAACCTTGTCAGCTGAATCGGGGGAGCTACCATGGCATATTCGTCGATGATCCTTCTTATCTTTTCGTTCATTTTCTTTGTTTTCTCTGGGTCCCCAAGATCAGGGATGGGAATGGATCTCCCTGGGGTTGTCGTTCCTACCACTGGTGATCTGATTTGGATGTTGTTTCCGTTTCTCGTTATGTTCCTTTGGGCTCTGGAATACTCTCCCATTTCCTCATTCCTGGGGGCTGTCAAACCTTCTGCTCTCATCTCTCAACAAGAAAAAACAGAGTAGGAAAGCAAGAAGTAGCGATTCCCACAAACGGCGTCAACTGTTGATATATGTTCTTAACTAGTTAATTTTAGGATTAAAGAAGAATGTAAGGTTGTGTAACTGAGTTAAGAACGATCACAATCAAACATAACAAATTGATAAATATGTGAGAGATGGAAAATCCGACCAAAGACCTTAACCAATTCTATTACTCTCCTCAAGAACAACACTCATAAAACCTTCCAATTACAAGTGTAATTTTTAATGTGAGAATGAGTAACCATCTTCTCTCTTGTGTGAGAAGACATTTATACTATCAGCAAATCATAATCGTTACCCAATCCCATGGTGCCACCTGTACGAAGACAAGCAACTATAAATAGGGGATGTCGGTACATCAACGACTTTTGGAAGTTGGTGCAGGGAGCCACCAGATGTCTTGCAGAGTGCAGCAGGTCTCCTTCTGTCCTTTGGTTGCTTCCCATTAGCTATTGAAGATGGACGTGTCTGTCGTGTGTTGTCTTCTAGTTAAGAGTGCTGCTCAAGACATGCCTCCTTACCGTTATTCTTGTCCTTTAGCTTGTCACCACTAGTCATTCTCACAGTTGTGTCTGTACTTAGCCTAGCAGTTCTAATAATCCTTCCAGTCATCGGATGGGTTGGCTTCCGAGACTATGCTGTTCGTTCGAGTTCCTGGATGTCTCCCTCGGCTTCAAAGCCGAGGTGTCTTGCCTAGGTGTCTCGGTCACCTATCCTCTTAGTAGGCTTCCTACCTCTTGGCCCTTTCCTGATCTCATCTTCTCGAGTTTCTCGGCCCTTGATGATGGTCTTATCTCTTGGGCTTCTTCCTGGTTCTTCCTCGGATTGTGTCTCTTGAGTCTGGGCCATCTTTTTGGGCCGCCATCATCCCATGATTTACCCTTCATTCTTGTTCTTGGGCCTCTTCGTGGTTGGGCCTTTCGTTCGTGGCAGATTAATTTATTGGGCTTTCGGCCCGTTTGGTATGGGGGATATAATACCCATAATAGGTGATTTGAAAGTTTAAAAATTAACATATTAATAAAAAATAAATATGTGTGTACGATTAATTTAAAGTGTTATTCATCTTTAGAAATAAAATATTGTAACAATTATCAAATTAGATAATAAGATCTTAAATATATGAAGTCATCATTCGAACTCCATAAACAACTCAAATAATATAATCTTTGTAACATAAGCAACTTATATTAAAATTATTTAGTGATTCAAAGTATTTAACATTGTGTTCATCTTTTTACCTCTTCAATAATACATATACATATAAAATTTACTACATCTGTCTCCTTTCAATTTGCACATCTCCTTTATAAAATAAAAGAAAGTTGCAAACATAAATCAAATGAAGGGAGTACATTTTAAATACATTTTTACAATTTGAATAATAGAGTGCGGTGCAATTTTAAATGAAGATTGAAATTTCACCATTCAAGCGGTACAATTTTCTTCAATAAAATTAACTGTGGTTTAGCCGAAAATCACTAAATACGATGCAATACAGTGTGGCTCGATCAGTTTTGGCAGTTTAAAAAAAATTATCCTCTCGTATTACTACTGTGAACATTGGCACAATCTATGTAAATAAAAAATAAACCCGAATTTCTATTTCTCTTTTTAATATTATTTTATTTAGAAACTATTCAATTTTAATATTAACATTTTGTTTCTAGCCAGTATCGCTCTCCACAATGGTGATACCACTTTAGCTGCTAAAATTACTAAAAGGCCATGCATTCTCTTCTTCATGGAACGCCATAGCTTTCTTTCCCAGCTATATAGATTATGACCACAAATTCAATTGCCCCTAATAATTCGAATTTATACAAACCCAACAAATATTAATTCTTGCCACAAATCTAATAAACTTGCAATTCATAAATATAATCCTAAAACATTAGAGAATAAAACACGATACGGGTCTGGTAACCGTCAACTAACAATATTAAGAGAAAGCCATCTTCTCTACATGCACATTAGCATGCTAATTATTAGAGAGAGAAAAAAAGAAAAAAAAAGGAGAGAGATGTTAATGAATGTGTGACTCTTGCATGTGATTATCTCACGTGAGACCATTTTAGACTTTTTTAAAATAGTTATTACTTTCGCGTTATCACTTTCACTTTAAAATATTATTACTTTACATTTATACTATATTGTAGGCACTTGAATTTTATTGTCTATTAATGTGACAAATTAATGCAATAATTATCAATTAATTGTTTATTTATTAAGGAATTTAAATAAATTAATTCCTAAAATAAATGAGTAAATAATTGAAAATTGGATCAAATCCAGTTAAACAAGCCTAAGTCAAATAAAGCCTGGAAAGGCTCAAACCTATATAATCAGGTCAAATCAATATTAACCAATCAAATTGCAAGGATGGAAAGGCCCAAGCCCGCAGAATTAGGTCAAATCAGCCATTAACCAATCAGAATGCGAGTTATTTATGGGGCATCCTCACCCCTCACCTATATAAGGAGCCCTCCTCCATTTATTCCAAACATACTAAAATATCTGAAGATGCAGACGAGTTTTAAGAGATCAAGAACACTAGCAGTGCTCCCTTGAGATCTTAAAGCATCTTGAAGCCAAGAACGGCTTGCGATCCGAGATTAAGGTTTTAAGCCCCTCTGATCCGGTGTTCTTCTAGCTAACCGCCTCCGATCAGAGATCAAGGTGTCTGATTAGCCATAATATAGTGGGCATGACCAATTAAAGAAATTATCGAACCACAGGGAGGAAGGTACTAGAGTCTAAGCGATCTCGTGTTCACCATAGTATTATAGAGATGATCAAGAAGGGGAGATAATCAAGAAATGACAATAAAATAAATGGATAGATGAATGGGAGATGGATGAATGAGCCAAGTAGATAGAGATGAGATTAACAATACTTAAAGCATGGAAAATCTAGGTATCATGCAATGAATTCATATGTGTCATGGGAAAAAGGCTAAGGGCCAACACTAAGATCACCTAAACTCCCTCTCGGAATGAATAGGATATGGAATGACATTCATTGGATTGGTTCTCACTCAAACAATTCCAACTAGGTACTAAGCTTGAAATGAGAGTCCCTTCACATAATTTATTGACTTCTCAATCTAATAAATGACATGTTCTATCAAAGGGTTCTAAACTATAAAGGACTTCTCAATCTCTTCACAATCTATAATGCACATGAAGTGTTTGATGAAATGATTCACTTAATTATCCTAAATATGTAATTGACTTCTCAATCTAATCACATGCTTAAAATAATTAAACACACAAATCATCATAAACCTCAAGATCTAAAGCATCAATGATAGGAAATCAATTAACTCAATCAACATAATCATTCAATTGCAAAATACCAAAAATTATCCAACACAATTCATATTGCTAATCTCACAAGGGAGATTAGCCTCTCATATCCATAAGAAAATTAACATAGGCATTAAATTCCTTACAAAACATGATAAACAATAGGTTTCAATACAAAGTTTAGATGAAAACTCCCTTGGATGTCTCCAATGGTGATCTTCTTCTTCCCCTTGCAATTCACCTCTCTTCCTTGCTTCTCTACTACTTGCATGGAGGATGTGATGGTTGGATCAAGGTAGATCCAAAGGATGAAGTATGGATGAAGGTGAAGGTGAAGAATTGAGAGAATTGTGTGTGATGTGTGTGTGGAAGGGGTGGAAATCGGATCTCCTATCAATTGTTGAATAAAGGGGTATTTATACCCCTTGGGAAGCTTCTATAAGAATTCTGATTTTTTTCTAATCCCAGACACGACACGAGTCGTGCGACGCAATACGGCCATAAGGTGGCCGTGTTGTGTCTTCTGTTGCTCTCACACGGCCATTCTGGACAGGGCCGTGTTACGCAACACGGCTCGTGTGCTGCAACACGGCTCGTGTGCTGTAACACGGGCACAGGATGGTCGTGTTGGATATTCTGTTGTCGGCACACGGCCTCTTCTTACAGGGCCGTGCGCTGTACATGGCCCGTGTTCTTGCTGCCCTGCTTCCTCTTTCACTGTTTTGGCTCGTTCTTCCTCGTTTCAACTCCGAATTGAGATCCACTTTTTCCTACGTCTTCCTTATCATATCTAGCATCCAATAAAAAGTGAAAATCATAGGTTTAAGCTCATTCACACACATTTCAATAAAAACACAAAACACAACCAAATAACACATAAAATACGGATAAAATCATACGAAAACACATATAAAAAGACATTAAAATATAGGTGAAAATATCACTCATCACACGTCCCTGAACAACGAAAATGATAAACCAAGGGGTGAGATTTTCACCTAGGAAAAGACTAAATGAATCATAAGCAATAACACATTAATAATAATAAGAATTACAAACTATGCTAAGGCATCCTACAACATTAAACTCATAACATGAAAAATTAACAAGTTCAATCTAAAGAAAATCAAGAGTAATAAAGTCCCTTCCGGTCCAAACCTCACAACGGTATCAAAATGCACTCAACACTCTATGGAGTAGGATAATTTTCACTCATCAATCGATTAAACCCGATGCACCATAGGCTTGCTCACGGCCTACATTCACAAGCCACCAAGGCTTCAACTAATGATCAAAAAGAACTTTACTTTTGGATGTAATGTTAAGCTTTTTGTAAAGGGTAGGGAGATTATGGATAAGAGTGACTCATCGAGTGTAAGTAATCGAAGAGATGATCAGCTTCTTCAACTTCTTCACGTTTCTATCTTCCTTTCTTTTTTTTTCTCATTACAAGCACTAATCATTATCATTCCTTTGGATTTCTTGAGCTTCTTTTAATTTGCATGCTTTCTTTCATTTGACTTTTGAATTCCTTGAGCATATTTTTGTTGATTTGCTCATTTTTACTTTGAAGGTTGCATGTGTATTTGATTTAGCTCTTTTCATCCTTTTCTTGCTTGTTTACCATTTCCTTCTTTTTCTTGCACATTTCTCATATCAAACCTTGTAAACCATCATCTCCTCAATCACCCACATAAAAGTTATATATATAAGGCTTAAGTGGATAATCATGGCTTGTAATGTGCTCAAATCACAAAGAATAGGCTTTAAGGCTCAAAGTGGTTACTAGGGATGATGTATAAGGTAAGGAAATATATGACAATGACTTTATAGTAACAAGGATGGCCTAAGATCATATCATTAACCTCCACCAATCGGGCTCATTCCCGTAGTCCTTGAGCAAGTTCTAACTTATCAAACACAACCAATCCACTCATGAAGAAAAATACCATGTATGCACGGTTGAGGCTCAAACGCTCACAAGCTTGTGCTCGGACCTTAAGAAACTTATTACACCACATTCATCTCAAAATTGAACAAGTTAAGTAAAACATGTCACAATTCGAAAGTGTAGAGATTCTTAATCATAACTTGTCATCACTTACTACCACAACATATCACCACTCATGTTCAAAAATGACTCACAACATCCCCAAACAAACCACCAAACATACCAAGACAAAAATAAGAAAACACACAAAACATAAAATAAAGACTCAACAAAAAAGAAACAAAACAAACACATAACATGCAAAAACAACAATCACCATCATTAGACAATAAAGCACACATTCAAATCATCCATAACAATGTAAGCTCACAATCATCCCAACCTTTGATTGAAAAGGAAACCTCCCAAAGACATAACACATAAAGTAGCATGCTAATCACATCAATACACATCAAAATATATCAAGCAACTAGAAGTGATAAGGTGTAGAGTACTCCCTCAATAGGCATTTGGTAAAGAAAACGTTAGCTCCAAGCTCCATTCGTGCTTCCAATACCTTTCATTCATGCTCAAACACTCAACAAACACCATTAGCTCAACAATTGCATTTACAAATATGGACTATCATGCACTTCAACACCACCAATCATACCAAAATCAAACCAAACTCATGAGAAAATTTTTAAAATTAGCCCAAAAATACGAAAAATATATGCTTTCAAGACAAAGTATGTCACACCACGCCATATCCCCCCAAACTTAAATTGAAACAAGAGTTTCGAGGTAAGTTTGCAAAAAGTGGTGTGACTTACTTTCACACTTCAAATCAAGCACTTATCGTATGTCCAATACGCATATTCCTCACAAGCACAATCAACCTACATGCCAAAAATGCAAGAAACAACAAATCCACCATCCTTATTGAAAGCAATAAATAAAGCAATAAAAATAATGATGGGTTGCCTCCTATTTAGCGCTAAGTTTAACGTCTTCAAGCCGGACGGGATATGGAAAACTCATCGGAATGGCCACGGATATCTTTCGTCCTTGCCATCAAATTTTAAACGTTGTGCTTCTTCCTCTATTAGGCATTTGTGGCAAGTGACGACCTCCGTTACATCCTTCGAGCATGGCTTTAAAAATTCGACTCTCTTGAGCTTACACTCCATTGCCCTCTCCATTCTTGAAAACCACTTATTCCTCCTTACCAAATAGATCTCCAACATCTCTTTGAGTTCTCTTTTGTTTCTAAGGATATGAAAAAAATCAATGGGTAAAACAAAATCAATGTAAACAATATTATCAAGTTCAAAGCAACTTAAAGAGTTTAAAGGTTTAGAAATGCTTATTTCACTCTTCAAGTCATCATCATTTGTTTCTAGACTTTGTTCCTATTCATCAACATCATTTGCCTCAATATGCTCTTCAAATACCTCTTTTGATTCTTCATCTCCCAAATTCTTTTCTTCCTCAAACTCTTCTTCAAATTTACTCTCCTCTTCAAGCTCTTCAACTTGTTGAAAATTGGTCAAAGCACTTACAATTTGGCTCACTTGATGCTCCAAGGCTTTGAATCTTTTTTCATTATTTTCCTCAATAGCCTTGAATCTTCTTTCATTAGCTTCATCTTGAGTTTTGTTAGATTCAATCAACTTCTCAATCAATACTTCTAAAGATGATTTTTCTTTTTCGACTTGTTGAAAGTCTCCTCCCTCTTGGTTGTCATAATTCCATTCTTGAATTGGTGGATAATTCCCATGAAAACTTCCTTCATAGTTATGTTGAAAATTTCCTTGGAAATCATCCACTCCCATGAAAGAAACATCTCCTACTTGATGCGTAGGCATCCTCCACTCTTCTTGCTCCATAGGACTAGGAATCGACACACCTTGCACATTTTGAGCACCCCCCAAACTTGAATTAGACAAGACTTGACCATAAGCACCTTGATTCATCATCCTTATTTGTCTTGTCACTTCCAAAGTAATTTGGGTAATTATCTCGGAGGATTCATTTTGAAGAAAACTTGATTGAGGATCTTGACCTTCATCACTTCCTTGAGCTCTTCTTCTATATAATTCAAGTAAGGCGTAGTTTTGAAACGGAGGAGAAGTGTTGGTGTTGGGATTTGGTGGAGAATAAGTGTATGCTTGATACGGATGGAATGTATTTGCATTGTAAGCTTGTTGCCATTCTCCATTTCTTCTTTGATTGTAGTATTGAGAGTTATCTTGATTCATTTGGAAATTGTAACCATAGTTGCTCTCATTCATATAACCTCTTGATTGTTGAGGTGGAACCCTTGCACTTTGAATACCAAAAATATCACTCAAGTATTGGTTCCAACCTTCCATTTAAATGCTCTCCTCAAGGCTTACTACAATTCTCCTTCAAACTACTATTTTTGGCTTGATCCCCCTTCCTCTTCTCTCAAGGTAGTGTCAAGTACCTATCAAAATGAAAAAGAGAGATAAAAAATTTTCCAAAGCAAATAATGAAAAACAATAAAAATATCTCTAGTAATACCAATCAAAACACTCCTTCGTTAAACCACTAGCAACCGTTACCTCCCCGGCAACGGCGCCATTTGATTAGCCATAATATAGTGGGCATGACCAATTAAAGAAATTATCGAACCACAGGGAGGAAGGTACTAGAGTCTAAGCGATCTCGTGTTCACCATAGTATTATAGAGATGATCAAGAAGGGGAGATAATCAAGAAATAACAATAAAATAAATGGATAGATGAATGGGAGATGGATGAATGAGCCAAGTAGATAGAGATGAGATTAACAATACTTAAAGCATGGAAAATCTAGGTATCATGAAATGAATTCATATGTGTCATGGGAAAAAGGCTAAGGGCCAACACTAAGATCACCTAAACTCCCTCTCGGAATGAATAGGATATAGAATGACATTCATTGGATTGGTTCTCACTCAAACAATTCCAACTAGGTACTAAGCTTGAAATGAGAGTCCCTTCACATAATCTATTGACTTCTCAATCTAATAAATGATATGTTCTATCAAAGGGTTCTAAACTATGAAGGACTTCTCAATCTCTTCACAATCTATAATGCACATGAAGTGTTTGATGAAATGATTCACTTAATTATCCTAAATATGCAATTGACTTCTCAATCTAATCACATGCTTAAAATAATTAAACACACAAATCATTATAAACCTCAAGATCTAAAGCATCAATGATAGGAAATCAATTAACTCAATCAACATAATCATTCAATTGCAAAATACCAAAAATTATCCAACACAATTCATATTGCTAATCTCACAAGGGAGATTAGCCTCTCATATCCATAAGAAAATTAACATAGACATTAAATTCCTTACAAAACATGATAAACAATAGGTTTCAATACAAAGTTTAGATGAAAACTCCCTTGGATGTCTCCAATGGTGATCTTCTTCTTCCCCTTGCAATTCACCTCTCTTCCTTGCTTCTCTACTACTTGGATGGAGGATGTGATGGTTGGATCAAGGTAGATCCAAAGGATGAAAAATGGATGAAGGTGAAGGTGAAGAATGGAGAGAATTGTGTGTGATGTGTGTGTGGAAGGGGTGGAAAGCGGATCTCCTATCAATTGTTGAATAAAGGGGTATTTATACCCCTTGGGAAGCTTCTAGAAGGATTCTGATTTTTTTCTGATCCCAAACACGACACGAGTCGTGCGACGCAACACGGCCATAAGGTGGCCGTGTTGTGTCTTCTGTTGCTCTCACACGGCCATTCTGGACAGGGCCGTGTTACGCAACATGTCTCGTGTGCTGCAACACGGCTCGTGTGCTGTAACACTGGCACAGGGTGGTCGTGTTGGATCTTCTGTTGTCGGCACACGGCCCTTGTTCTTTCAATAAAAACACAAAACACAACCAAATAACACATAAAATACGGATAAAATCATACAAAAAAAATATAAAAAGACACTAAAATCTAGGTGAAAATATCACTCATCAGTGTCAAGCCCCTCCGATCCAGCGTTCTTCCAGCCAACCATCTCCGATCAGAGATCAAGGTGTCAAGCCCTTCCGATCTGACGTTCTTCCAGCCAACCGCCTCCGATCAGAGATCAAGGTGTTAAGCCCCTCTAATCCAACGTTCTTCTAGCCAACCACTTCCGATCAGAGATCAAGGTGCCAAGCTCCTTCGATCCATCGTTCTTTCAGTCAACCGCCTCTGATCAGAGATAAAGTTGCCAAGCCCCTCTGACCCAGCGTTCTCCAGTCAATGACTTTCTCCACAGAAAGCTCTCTCCAGTCAACGTTCAATCCGAGCAAAGGCTCGACGCCTCCAGATTAACATCACAAGACTCCACATCCGAGCTCGGACAAGCTTCATCTGAATATCCGGCTCAACATAAACGCTGTCAATATAGTCAATACACACAAGTCAACATAAAAGTCAAGTCAAGCCAAATTGGTTCGAGAGAAGAATCAGATAATTGATTAGAGATTTATAACTCGTTTACATACTCTTTAAATTAAATCCAATCCATCTAGATTACCTTTATACTCAATTTGTATTTATTTTATTATAAATACAAAATATGTTGTTACTTATATATTGTTCATGAAATTATATTATCACTTTTCATTAATTGAGTACCACTTTTCCTTATAAAAGTTATCATCTTTTATCCGTCTCACCTATGACCTTACATGGAACGGTTTCACACTAGTCTTTGCTTAATGAATTTAAGTGAAATGGAGTATTGGAGAGTCCGCGAGGCTATTCTACATGGGATGATGGGAGATGAATCTATCCCATCAAAGCTTTGACCAATTTAAGGCTACAGAGATTGGTTTGTGGGTATAGATAGATAGCTCGCGCAAGATAAAAGGAAAAATATATGCAGTGCGTCCGCCTGTATATCTAATCTTATCTAATATACTGAGTTTTGAAAGGAAGAGAAGAACAAGAGAAGGAAAGGGAGAGAGATGCAGCTAGCCAGCTATAAGAGACAAAGACGCGTCTCTTATTGGCAAGATCACGCTCTCGCCGGAGAAACAAAAGGTGAATAAGAAAAATGACAACGATTGTATTGGCAGTAGCAGGTGAGATGAAATAAAATTACCAAATTAGCAATTGACATTGGGTGCAATTTGACAAACCCTTAGAGGTGGTAGTTTTTTTTTGAAATTTTAAAAATTGGGATTAAATTGCAACAAAAGTAAAAGTGAGAATTTTACACAATTAACATTTAACTAATTCTCAATCAATATATCAATCAACATTCAATTAATAATTTAATTTACAAAAAAATTATAATTTTATAATTTATTTTTTCTTAATATTCAACTAATTTGTTTAAACTGTTTAATTTAATTTTAGATTTCAAATTATTTTATTAAATTTATTTTATATTTGATATATTTTAAATTTAATATTTACTCTAAAGTACCTCTAATTTAATCAATTTAATTTAATTAATCTATTTTACTCTAAATAAAAACTTGTGTGAGATTGTCTCATGTAAGGGCTTACGTGAGACGAACAGAAAGTGATAACTTTTATAAAGAAAAGTGATAATAAATTAATAAAAAGTGATAATATTATTTCATGAACAATTTATAATATAAATAAAAAGTGGTAACATTTATAGCAAAAGTGATAACGTTTTATAACGAAAGTGATGATAACTATTTTAAAAAGTAAAAAATGGTCTCACGTGAGATGGTCTCATGCAAGACATACCCTTTATAGTAAAATACCGTCTACATTTAATTGTTCAAATTTCAGTGTATTTTTAAGTGGTAATTTGTCCCGCAAATATTGACAAAGACTTGTGTGAGACCGTCTCACATAAGGGCTTATATGAGACGGATAAAAAGTGATAATTTATAATGAAAAGTAATATACAATTAATGAAAGTGATAATGTTATTTCATGAATAATAATATAAATGAAAAGTAGTAACATTTTATAGATAAGGTGATAATATTTTACAGCGAAAGTGATAACTGTTCTTAGTCGCATTTCTAGTAAAAAGTGTAAGAGTAAGAGACTCTATCTTCGAGTAAACATGTGACCAAGTACAAAATTTATAATAATGTCGTCCCAAGGGAAAGTAAACTCATGATTGTATCCGGATTTTCCATTGATTTATGCTTGTAAGAATGATAGATTGAATGTTTGATTGTTTAAGCTACTAATTATTGTTATACTCAATTAATTAAGAATTTGAACTAACAAAGTAATGATTCAATCAACACACAAATGATGAATGGAATGGAGGTAGAATTCACTTGAGAAGAGAGAAAGGATAATCATAATCATGGTTAAGACTCTAGCTAGATATGCATAACTCTTGATGGTGAACTTCATTAATTTGTGGACTAAAAGCAATCAAAATTTTACCTCTAATCCCTATGGCCAAGGCAATTAGGTTCTTGACTATTTTACAAGTCTAAATCTCCTAGGATTGTGCTTACTCTCAATTCCCTTAAGGTACTATGATCATAAGTTTGGTTCTTTTCATTCAATTTCTTAAGTATCTCCCTATGAGTGTTCTAAGCACAAGAAGGGTATGACTTACCTCCCCTCACACTAACATGCATGCTCATCTTAATATATGATTCAATTAAACACATAATCATAATATTGGAGTGGCCATCCTAACACTATGAATAGAGAATTTAATCACACAAGTATTGAAATGAAACATGATTCATTTATCATAAAAGGAAGTCCATAATTAACTCAATTCAACATCTCAAATCTTACATATCTAGCATTCTTCTCAACCAATCATATGATTAGCCCTACTATAGGACTAGCCACTACACATTGTGTTTAGATCAATACAAATCAAGCTTTGCTCCATTTGAGCCAAAATAAGAAGAAAATCAATAAATAAAAAGTAGTTTGGCTTCCCTTTCATGGAGAAACCTTCCTTCTCTTCAATATGCTAACTCCTTCAATCCTTGATGCTTTCCTCTACTCAAATGGTGGATGGATGGATTGGATGATGGATTGACAGATTGATTAATGGAGATCAAGTAGAAATTGATGGATCTAATGGATGGAGATGGATGAAATGGATCTAGTGTGTGAAAATGTAGTGTGGAGTGTGTGTAACTGCTCTAATTCTGATCTCTTCCCTCAAATTTCGCACAAGTCACCCTTTTATATCACTAATGGACCTTCTAGAAGCTTCCGAAATATTCTAAAAATTACACAGGTTTTTGCACCTACACGGCCCGTGTAGCAGCGCACGGCCCGTGTAGGGAACACCTACTTCAGCATGTTATGCATGCTTCCGGACACGGCTCGAGCTGTGCTACATGGCCTTGGTCATGGTCGTGTAGCGTTTTCATCCTTTTTCTTGAGTTAACCTTTTTTTTCATTTATTTGCACATTTTTCCACATCTTCCATTGTAAACCATCATCATCCTCAATTATCCACACATAGGTTACATATATAAGGCTCAAGTGGGTTTTTAAGGCTTGTATTGTGCTTAAATCACAAAGAAAAGGCTTATAGACTCAAAGTGGCTAACTAGGGATAATATTTTTGGTAAGGAATTTTATGGCTATGACTTCATTTAATAAGGATGGCCAAAGATCATATCACAAATTTCAATCATTCGGGCTTCGTTCCTATAGTCCATGAGCAAGTTCTAGTTTGTCTAAGTACAACTGGTCCTCTCATCAAGGATTAACCATGGAGGCACGGTTGAGGTTCAATTCTCACAAGCTTTTGCTTGAACTAAAAGAAACCTAATTACCCTTCATACTTCTCAAAATTGAACAAATTATGTAATTCATGTCACAATTTCAACAAGTAGAAACCATTAACATACTTGCCATCACTCATCACAAACAATGCATCATAGCTCACATTCAAAAATACTCAACCCCTTCCCAAAAATTTACCACCAAACCATCCCTACAAGAATAAAATCAAAACAAACATAACATAATAATCAAAAACTCACCAAACAACATAACAAGCACATAACATGCATGAACAAAATCATCCATCTCAAAATATCAAAACACATCAATTCACATCCATAACAAGTATAATCAAATTCCCATCACATCCAAATAATGAAAATCAAACCAAAATACCAAAATAACGAAAAGTAAATCACATAAAACTGAAAATAAAATCCCAAAGTAAAACCTCCCAAAAACTAACAACTTAAGTACAATCCAATCAAATCCTAGCAAATCAAATCAAATGTCTAATCATGGCTAAAATGAACTAATGGAAGTGTCTAGCACTCAAAGTACTCACTTCATGTCTCTGGAGGTGGAGGTGGATGATAGGCATTCCATGGAATGTATGCACGAGGAGATTTGGGGAACTCGAAATTGAACATCATCGTCATCATCTCCTCCATGTTGTTGGCGTGCACCAGTGACCGCTCCTCGTAATACTCCCACCGACACTATCCAGCTCTTAACTCCTGAATATTTACTCTGTGCTCCTGCTGGACCTCTCGAATCTCCTTTATCTGTGCTCCATATATTTGCTGCACATGCCTCATATCTCTCACCTCATCCATCATATAGTTCCATAGATCATTACCCTATTTCGGGCCCATTGGTGGTTGTTGCTCTTCTTTCTCGAACTGTGGTGGATCAGGGGCTTGCTCCCCAAACTCCACCTGCTCCGGTGGAGCATCTTGCTCATCACCCTCCATAGGCACTGGCTCCGCTCTCAAATTAGCCAGCTCTTCGTTCTCTTCAACCCTTATCTGTCTAAGGACCTCTTCCATTTTGTCTCTGTTTCTTCTGTAAAAAGCTCTCACCACCATAGAATGGTTCACACTACGCATTGCTAAATTAGCAAGCCTCCTTCTAGTGTACACTGTAGTGAGCTCTGGAGTTGGCAAGGAAAATGGAGCTCCTTTTTCCTGCCTCAGACAGTACTGATTCCCAACCATGGACAAGAACTCCATCCACATAAACTGTTGGTAGTTCAACCCCTCACTCACCATCATATTCTCCATACCTGCAAGATATACTCCCAAGCCTTGAGTGATCATGGTGATCATCCCTCCTAACATCAAACCCTAAGATGTTTGTTTCTTTGCAACTCTTTCCGCATGTTGCACAAAATGTGCTACCACATTCAAAGGTAGCTCCTTGTATATGCAATACATAATATAAAGCTTCTTCTCTCCTACAGATCCATCTTTAAACCTCCCTAAGATGGTGTTCGAAACAATCTTCTCTAGGTATCTCATCACTGGGTTCTGGATTGCAGTTCCCTTTGAAGCACTGGGAACATATCCTTCTCTTTCCGTCCCGTCATTCACCAAGCTTTTCCACCATTCCTGTTGGTTGAAAGTTCCTCCTGGATAAAAGCTCTGATGATATTCGCATAGTGGGCACCCAAAGAATTCATTCAACACTGGCAAAGGAATCTTCTCTCTCAACACATTGTCAAGCTGAAATGTCACTGAACGAGGAAAACCATTCCGATCATTCTTCACTTGCAGTGTTCTCATGAACTCAGCAGTAAGATGGTAGTAAGTGGGTGGCCTCTTATCAAAGAAAGCTTCCATCTGTGCAAATCTAAACAGCATCCTCAAATCTTCCTCAATTCCTAGCCCTCTCTTGTTTCTGTATCTTGGAATCGAGTCGGTTTGATCTTCATAGCCAACGTTTACCAACGGAGCATATACTTACCCCAATAGTCTTCAAATTCCACTCCAAAATAATTCGAATGGATCTCATCTTCCATTAGCTTTGCATCAAGATTAGCCAACTCTCCCGGATCGGTAATGATAATGAAATCCTCATTTCTTGGTCTAACTCTTCTCTTGGTCATCTACAATTCACAACAAGGCCTAAGTCATATGCAATTCCATTAATAAAATGTAAATGCACTTAGTTACATTCCACCCAAGTCATTCAACTTAGTATGAAATATATTATGCATCAACATTACACATCCACATCATCATGATTTCAAACTTAATCACTATATGCATCTCATCATCATTCATCTCAACTAACCATGATTTATATCTTATTTCTAAGCATCCTTACACATATGAATTCCAAATTAAATCATCACCAAGCATCATTCACATGTGATCTTCAAATTCAAACAAAATTCTCTCTTAGACATTTCATCGAACACTTGGCATGCACAATGTTTCACCATAATTTCAAAATATAATTCACATAGCCTCATGCCCAAACTCTCAATATCTAAGTCTAATGATTCTCAATTAAGCATTATACTCATGTGATAATTCAATTAACACAACACATATAATCAATTTCATCATTCTCAAACAATCCCCTAATTCACTTCTCATGAACCCTAACTTCAACCTTTATTCAAGAATCAAATTGAAACATGTATGATAATCAGTCAATAATTCATGCAAAATTCACACTATCACCAACCCCATGTACTAATTCAAACAATTTCTATCAAAACTTGAAAATTATAGTTCAAAGAAGTCATACCTTTCGAACTTGGATATGAAAAGTACTTTTGATGTGCAAAATTGAAAAACCTTACTCTCAATCCCTCAACACTCACCTTCGTTGTTGATTAATGCCCTAAGGAGACGAATTCGATGTGAAGGGAGTGTGTATGAAAGGGTGGAAGCGTGTGGAATGAGTACTGCACGGCCAATGTAAAGTTGCACGGCCTCAAGTGAGGCCGTTTAGCATGTTCTGACATTTCTGCACGGCTACACGTTACAGGACTGTGCTCTAGACATGGCCAGTGTTTCTTCTCTCCTGCACGGCTCGAGCTTTGAGCTTGGCCTTCCTCCTGGCCGAGTAGCATGTTTTGATGTCATTACACGGCCTGTCCTTATAGGGCCGTGTACTGAGCTCGGCCCGTATAGCATTTTTATCCTGTTTTCAAACTTTCATACTTTACCTCATTTTTACCCTGTTTTTGCACTTCACATACACCCTATTCATGCTCAAAAATACTTCCCAACATTATTCACACCACAATTATGATCAAAAATGAATTATCATGTACTTAAACACCACTAAACATACCAAAACTAATCCTAACTCATGAGAAAATTTTCAAAATTTTACCATTTTGTAAGACAATATAATACACATGATGATTTGCAAGACAATATAATACACATGATTCATCACACACTAAAGCATAAACAAGGTATAAGTCACACCACGCACTCTCTCCCCAAACTTAAATCGAAATAAGTTGCGAATTAAGTTTGCAAAAAGTGGTGAGACGTACCCTTGTCGTTTTCACCAATGGTCTTCATGAACTTACCTCATGATGACTCACGTGCACCTTCTATTCTCTTTCATATGATCAAGTATGTCCACTACGCAACCTCCCCCCAAACTTAAATTAACACAAGTGTTTAAATTTAAGTTTGTAAAGAGAGGAGTGGCATACATCATTATTTCACCATTTGCACTCTTAGCTTCCATCATATGTACTTTTCTCCATGAGCTTCACCACCTATATACCAAATCTACAAGAAAAACTATCAAACAATAACAAAAAGAAAATAAAATCTACACTACTACAAACTCAAAAAGGATCAAGAAGAGAGAGTATCCACATACACTATCTCCTTTTGAGAATGAGATAGGTAATGCTTCACCCTATGACCATTTACCACAAACTCATTATTAGGACCCTTTAAGCTTCAACGTATGTCCAATCAACACTTCAAGCACCTCATATGGCCCCATCCATTTAGACTTAAGCTTTCCGGGAAATAACTTGAGCCTCGAATTGAATACAAGAACTTTATCCCCGGGAGCAAATGTCTTCTCCTTGACCTTAGCATCATGCCATCTCTTCATATTCTCCTTGTAGATGATTTAGTTATCAAATGCTCTTCCTCTAAATTCCTCCAACTCAACTAACTTCAACAACCTTGCTTGACCACTCTCCATTTCATCAATGTTGAGGCGTTTGATAGCCCACAATGCACGGTGTTCCAACTTCACGGGAAGATGACAAGCTTTACCATAAACTAATTGGTACGGTGACACACCAAGAATAGTTTCAAAAGCCGTTCGATAAGCCTATAAGGCATCATCAATCTTGTCCGACCAATCCTTCCTCCCTCCATTGATGGTCTTCTCCAAAACTAACTTGATTTGGTGGTTTGAGACCTCCGCCAAACCATTTTCTTGAGGGTGGTAAGGTGTAGTCACTCGATGCTTCACTCCATATCTCTTCAACATGCTCTCCATCAACTTGTTTACAAAGTGTGATCCTCCATCACTCACTAAATCTCGTGGAACTCCAAACCTAGCAAAAATATTCTTTTTCAAGAACCTTTGCACAATCTAAGCATCATTTGTCTTAGTGGGGATTGCCTCCACCTACTTTGACACATAATCCACGGTTAGCAAGATGTACACATATCCTTTAGACGAGAGAACCCATGAAATCAATGCCCCATACATCAAATATTTCCACATCAATCCTCAAGCTCATGGGCATCTCATCTCGCTTACTTATTCCCCATATTCTTTGGCATTTATCACACTTAGCCACAAACTTCTTTGCATCCTTAAACAATGTTGGCCAATAGAAACCCGATTGTAAGATCTTAGCCCTCGTCTTTTGATGAGCGAAGTGACCTCCACACAAAGACGAATGGTATAGCTCAAGAATTCACATAACTTCTTTCTCGGCCACACATCTCCTTATTACTCCATCATTGCAAATTTTAAACAAATATGGCTCATCCCACAAGTACTTCTTCACTTCAACATGAAACCTCTTTTCCTTGTACTCATTAAGAAATGTAGGTTTGATTCCACATACAATGAAGCTGACATAATCGGCATACCAAGGCGGCACATTCACTATGAGAGCACACACTTGCTCAACCTCTAATAGCAAAATTTCCTCATCTGGGAACTCATTCTCAATTGGCTTCATGTCTTCATTCTCACCTTCATTTTCCAACCTAGACAAATGGTCCGCGATCACATTCTCCACGCCTTTCTTATCCTTGATGATCACATCAAATTCTTGCAAAAGCAACACCCAACAGATTAAACGAGGTTTAGCATCTTTCTTACTCATGAGGTATTTTATAGCCGCGTGATCCGTGTAGACAATTGTTTGTGTTCCAATCAAGTATGGTTGAAACTTCTCAAAAGCATACACGACGGCTAAAAATTCCTTCTTTGTTGTGGTGCAATTAATTTGGCACGAATTTAATATCTTCGAGGCATAATAGATTGCTCTAAACTTCTTCTCCCTTATTTGGCCCAACACCACTCCGATGGATTGATCGCTAGCATCACAATGTAGTTCAAATTGCAAACTCCAAATCGGAGTAACGAGTATTGGTGATGAAGTGAGAGCATCCTAGCAATTTTGAAAAAATCCTTAATGAAGCGTCTATAGAAGCCCGCATGGCCTAAGAACGAGCTCACCCCCTTCTCACTAGTATGAGGGGGAAGACGTTCTATAGCTATCACTTTAGCTCTATCCACTTTTAACCCATGCTTTGAAATATGGTGCCCCAATACTATCCCATCGGTCACCATAAAATGGCATTTTTTTCTAATTTAGCACAAGATTCGACTCTTCACACCTCTGCAACACAACAGTGAGATTAGTCAAGCATATATCATAGGAGGAACTATACACGGAAAAATTGTCCATGAACACCTCCATTATATTTTCAATTAAACCATCGAAGATAGCTATCATACAATGCTGAAAAGTGACAGGGGCATTACATAGACCAAACGGCCTCATTCTAAATGCAAACATACCATAGGGACATGTGAACGTTGTCTTCTCTTGGTCTTCCTGTGTAATCAATATTTGATTGTATCCGAAATAACCATCAAGGAAACAATAATACTCATGCCCCGTAAGACGATCCAACATTTGATTTATAAATGGTAATGGGAAATGATCTTTCCTAGTGTTTTCATTCAATTTTCGGTTATCAACACATACTCTCCAACATGTGATAGTTTTAGTGGCAATCGTTTCATTTGTATCGGATCTAAAAATTATCATACCACCCTTTTTGCCACTATATGTAAGGGACTTACATATTGACTATCACTTATTGGAAAGATTATTCCCGCATCAAGCCATTTTAATACCTCCTTTCTTACCACTTCTTGCATTATAGGATTTAATCTACATTGGTTTTGCACACAAGACTTCTCATCATCAATCAAATGAATCTTATGCATACATATAGATGGACTACTACCTTTCAAATCTTTTATGCTCCAACCAATAGAGGACTTATGCTCTCTCAAAACTCTTAACAACTTTTCTAATTCCAAATTATTAAGGGAAGAGGATACGATTACCGGATATATTTCATTCACTTCTAAGTAAGCATACATCAAATGCTCCGGCAATGGTTTCAACTCTACCTACTTCTTCTCTTGCACTTCCTCTTTTGGTTCTTCATCAAGTCTCTCCACTTTTTCTTCCTTTGCTTCCTCACTTGTGAGTTCCCTACAAGCATTTAGACTATGCAATTCATCAATTATTTCATCATTTTTCAAACAAAAAGAAGATTTAGATTTAAGAGATTCAATAGAGTAAGAATGGCTTATGATAATTTTCAACGGATCCTTGGAGTGAAGATGATATATATGCTCTTCAACAATGTTGTCCACCCCTCCACTCTTCGATATTCCTCCTTATTCTTAGGATACCTCATAGCCTCTCTTAAAGAAAATATCACCTCTTCTTATTCACCCTCAAAGTGAGCTCTCCTTTCTCCACATCTATCAATGCCTTTCCCGTGGCAAGAAATGGACGACCAAATATTAATGGAACATTTGAATCCTCATCCATATCTAGTACTACAAAATCAACGAAAAATACAAACTTTTCAACTTTGATTAAAATATCTTCCACAATTTCCTTTGGATATGTCAACGACCGGTCGGCTAATTGAAGTGTAACCGACGTCAGTTTGACCTCACCAATTCTCAACTTCTTGAAAATTGACAGAGGCATCAAGTTGATACTAGCCCCCAAATCACATAAGGCTTTGTAGTTCTTATGCTCTCCTATCTCACATGGAATCATAAAACTTCTCGGATCTTTCAATTTAATACTAGCCATTTGTAGTCGGGATGACTAATTAAATAATTTATTGAATCACAGGGAGGAAGGTGTTGGCGCTCGATCGTTTGGTTAACGTGACCCGTTAGGGATTCATACGTTTCTAACACAGCGGAAGCAATAAATTATAGAAACGATTACCGTTCACCAGGGTATGTTGATGAAGATTAATTCTCGTAGGTAGCCTGCACAGTTCCACGAGAATGGCCATAACTTTCTCGTCTGATATCAGAATTGAGTGATCTTTGTTTCAGACGATCCTCTCTTCGACGGCTTTCCGTCAGTATATTGATCATCAAATTCTGAGTATTGTACGAATTTATAAAAATTTCGCAAGGTCGCGGACAGCAGCAGCAAACTACCTTCTGATCTTCTGCTTTATGTCCCAAGTCCGATCTCGACGTCGTGTGGGCGACGATCTACGAGACCTCCTCAATCTGCTCTCAACCCTCATCACACATGAATAATCAATTAGATTAGGGTTCCAGATAAGTTGAGGTGACTTATATACATGGGCTACAGCAGGGACCAGGAGGAGAAATTGGGTTGGGCCTCCATTGGGCTTAAGTATCCAAGCTTAGCCCAAAGCTTATACTTAAGTCCAATAATAATAATATATTCCACTAAAATATTATTATTGCACTGCCGTACCAATCCCAAAATTACGTTTTGGGCTCCTTCTTATTATGAGTCCATTAATCTCCCCATGTTTAAGATATACAATGTCCATTAATTAATTAAGTTACTGACAACCCAATTAATTAATATCTCATCCAAGAGTAGTACCACTCAACCTTATTATCATGCCGGAATAAATTCCACCTGCAGGGTTTACATGATAATCCTTATGAGCTCCTCAAGGGGACATTATCAACCTATGACGGACACGGATTCCTTCTACAATCAACAGCACACCATAGAGACAGCACTACTTCCTAACTCATCGAGTTTGTTGATTTAATTACATATAAATCTCACCCATTGATGAATCAAAGAAATACATACTGCCCTATGTGTCGAGGTTATTGTATAGGGATTAAGAGCACGAACTTCCATAATAACTGAGATCAAGTTCTCCTATAAGTCAGTATAAGTCGAACGATCTCAAGCGGTCATGCTCAATACACACAAGTGCACTAATGTGATTCTATAGCCAAGAAAAACTAATACCAAACCACACTACAACCATCCCGATAGAGAGTCCCCGTCTATCTCGGTTGTGAGCATCAGTTTATACTTTATAAGGAAACCGATAATATGATCTTCCGCGTGTTGTCGCACAACATATTATCTATAGTATAAAGTAAGTGGACTATTGCATCGAACATATAAATAAATTATAAGATGCAATTATTTGATCATATGATTCTCATTTCAAATTAATTGTTACAATATTGTTCATACAAAAAGCTAGACTTTTAGTATACAATCCAACAATCTCCCACTTATACTAAAAGACTATGCTGTCATGTCTTCTGCCATACATCTCATTTCCACTCCCACAACACGACTATCAAAAGCTCTCGCCTTAAGGTCCTTGTAAAGGGATTTACTAGGTCATCATCCGATGCAATCTAGGCGACAACAACCTTCCCCTCATCATATGATTTCTCGTAATAGGTGGTACTTGCACTCCATGTGTTTAATTGCCTTATGGGCTCGTGATTCCTTCAAGTTTGCAACTGCACCAATATCATCAATATAAATTGTGATATCCTTGGGCAAACTTAGAAACACTTCGAAGTCCATCTTGAAGTTTCTAGAGTCATACAGATACTTTGGTTGCCTCATAGGCTCCAATTTATCATCTTTCCATGATGGAGTCCGGAGTCTGAAATATATTTCTATATAACACTCCTCCACATTATGACTCAACTTCCTAAAATTAAACGCATAACCTTTGAGGTAGATTTACTGTCGTCCCTATCTGATTTGAAAAATCTGAATCTATGTAACCCATAAGAATCAGTGAATCTGTTCGGTAAGCCCACATATAGTTTCTAGTCCTTTTCAGGTACATAAGTATATGTCTTACCACAGTTCATCATTCTTGTTCCGGGTTACGTTGATACCCACTGTTCATGCCATCGGCAAAACAGATATCCAATCTCGTGCATAGCATTCCTTAGATTAAGCTTCCTCATTTGCCGAAGCATAAGGAACCGCTTTCATCTTCTTTATCTACTTTTGTGTCACAAGACACATTCACTTAGATAAATTCACATGCTAAACGAGTAAAGATCGTATCATTATATGAAACTTGAGATAAGCATAACATCCTTTCTTGTGATCCGTATTACCGTGATCAAAAGGATATTTTTGTTCTTCTTAAGTCCTTCATCTCATACCGCTTTATCAACCATACCCATACGCCCGACAATACTCTTTCATTATCTCCAATGAGCAAGATACTATCTACGTATAGTACAAGAAATACCACCACGTTTCCATCACTCTTTTCAATACACAAGACCCATCCGATCATTGATTAGATCCATGTCACTGGATTACCTCATCAAAACGGATGTTCCATGATCTTGAAGCTTGTTTTAGTCCATTAATGGACACTTTTAAGCTCACTATCACAATGCTCTTAGCTCTTTGCAATGAATCACTCAGGTTGCTTCACATAGATGTTTCCCTTAAGACTTCCAATCAGGAAAGCTGTCTCGACATCTATTTGCTATCCCTCATATTTCATATGAGTAGCAACAAATAAAAGAGTCCGGATCAACTTAGGCATAGCTACCGGTGAACAGGTTTTCTCATAATCGAACCCTTTCTTTCTGAGTATACCTTTTCGCAACAAGCTTGCTTCCAAGATTTTCACCTTATTCTATGATCCTCTTTTATTCTTGCATGCCCGCTTCCAATGGCTTTTACGCCATTTAGCGGTTCAACAAGCATCCAGACCTAATTTAAAATCCATCGATTCTATTTTAATATTCATTGCACTTACTAAGATTCCGCATTTTAATTTTGTAGTGCAACGTCGTATCCCTGGGATAATGCCATGTTTACTAAGGATCAAGTCTTACGACTTTTCCAAAACATGTATCTCACGGGTTGTCGAATAATCCTCCCACTGCGACAAGGCACTACATGTAATTGTGTATCAGACGTGACACGCATTGCAGTTTACCTTGTGGTATATCCTCTTGTACACTTGGTACTTATACTTTGTGTTTTCTTCTCACTGCCTTTAGAACAACTCATACATGGGTTTGTGATTTATTACATAGTCCCTTTCCAAAAATCTAGTGTTTGTGTTAACAATCACCCTTCGATCTTTTAGACTAAATAAATCACCTTCATTTTTATAGCATATCCCACAAACAGACAAACATTCAAATGAATTACTGTTTCTAGGGCTTATCCATAAAATGAATTAAGTAATTCCAAATAATTCATCATCTATCCAATCATTACCATAAGAGTCTTATTCCTTCTATCCACCACACCATTCAGCTGGGGCATGCCCGGTGTAGACCACTTGAGATTTAATCTCAACCTCTGATTAATAGTTCCTAATTATCCTAAGAGGTACTCGTAATGACGATTAAATTGTCATTACTTGATATATTTTCCATGATGCTTTACTGTACCAACCTTGTAATTCTTGAATAAATCAAAGAATTTAGACATGCAGTGCATCAAATAAATATATCGGTATCTAGAATAATCTTTGATTATTCATAACCACCTCTCGCCTAGATAATATTAGGCCCGCTTGAATCAGAATGAACCAATTCCAACATATATATCTTTGGCTCTACACCCCTTTACCTTGAAAAGGTAATTAATCATTTTTACTTCCAAGTAAGACTCGCAAGTCCGATAGTTTCCACTTCAGATAAACCTTACGGTCCATCTGCTATCAACTTTTGAGTCCTACTCAAGTAAAATGATCTAGTCTTAGACGCCAAATGCATGTTTAGTTCATCTCCGAAGGTTACTTTCTCTTACTAAGATCAGAAGATCATTATTAATTACTATTTGTTGCATCTGTGGAATATACATGATTTAAGAGTATACAAATTGTCCATCAACGTACCATAACAGATTACAACTCTATCCTTCATTATAATGACCATGTCATTTAAAAGAAATGGAGTATCCATCTATTAATGCATAGAAACCGAAATCAAATTCTTTCTATGAAAACGTAAGTAAAGACAATTTTACAAAATCAAACGTTTATTCATATCGTAAGATAAATAAACAACTCCCACTGCAATAGCCACTAGTCTTGTAGTTTTACCCATGTCATAACAATCTTATCCTCACTTAGTAATGAACATTCAGTGATTCCAGTATCTACACACTTCGTGTCAGTAGATGTCATCACTAATTATGTTTAAACAACTAGTAAGTAAGATTCTATCCTTGTTCACTCCTTTTATGAAATTGAATTTCCTTTAACACATATTTTGTCAGAAGTTTCCCACCATATACAACCTCTTGTAATTCATGAGAAACTTAGTCAAAACATCTAGGCAATTATGAAGAATAAAATTGACTTAGGTTTCCCCTTCAACTTCTATTCCATGTATTTCCAATTCATTCATCAAATTCAATCATGACCTACCGCCTTTTAAATTACTCAAGTATCCGAAGAGTTACATGAGACCATCATATTTCTATGAACCTCTCATCTCTTCACTAGAGACTTTAATAGTCATCATGAGACGTCCTTTGTGAGAATACACATGTATTTTCTTAAGCAGTAAAATTCAAAACCAAGATTCTTTTCTAATCATCTAATTTGGACAAGTAAATATAATTTCTTTTAGTTAATAATAAGTGAGATAAAACCATTTGAAAATCAGATAATCACAAATAAATATACCAATCAAAACTTTGAATTTTATCCTTTTATATTGATTCCCTCAAAATAATATAAAAATAAAATTCACCGACATCTCAAGCACCGTGAGTCTGCAAGCCACGATAGTGTGGACGTTTACAAACCCGAACATTTATAAGAGAAGGTTTTACCCATTAATTTCATTTGTCAACCTAACTTTATGACAAAATAATTAATAGTCGGTTCCTCTTTAGCCATGCAAATAAAAGCAGTGACTCCGATGGGGAGGATATTTATTATTTACACCTAAGTGTACACCATTATTTGACTCCAAGTCCGCGGCCCAAACTTATGTGCCTTACAGATGGAGAAGTACACACGCGCTCGGATAACTTCCTACAGTCATCAATTATAAGTCTGTACAGTGATCCGCACATGAACTCATCCGATAGGGAGGAAGGTCTATGCCAACGCGCAAGTTCATATGCATCACATTACAAACATAATTATTTAAAGAAGTCTGTCCCAGCAATCCATAAATAAACTCATCCGATGGGGAGGAAGGCTCTAATGCCGACGCGCAAGTTTATTCACATTGCTAACAAACCAATAATGGAGGCCGCGGGAATTTTTACCAATCCCCTCTCCCACTTAGTTATTCAACACCGAGGGTTTTTACATGCATATAATATTTAAAAATAAAATACGCAACCTAGCATGCTCATACTTCCAAATATATAACAATAATTGACCAATAAAACAATTATAGCAGTTATATATAAGGAAATAAATTGCCAAAAATAAGATGACTTGATCAACACTCCAACATACATGCATATAATATACCAAATATAATACGCAATCTAGCATGCTTCTATTTAAGGCAATAAATCATAGAGAATCATGCATACATATATAACAATAATCAATTAATAAATCAATTATAACAGTTATATAACAGCGAATTCGATTGTTTGCCACCAATCATGAATGCGGACAACTGCGATGGGGATCGACCTCCCCGCAGCATGCTCCACCACTCTGGCATCCTGCCCGATCATATTGTGAAGACTCACGCGGAACCTGATGCAGACCAGTCGAACTTGATGCAAACCCGCTCAAACCTGGTGCAGAGTCGATCAAACCTGATGCAGACCAATCGAACCTGATGTGAATCCGCTCGAACCTGATGCAGACCAATCGAACCTGATGCAAATCCGCTCGAACCTGGTGCAGCATCGATCGAACCTGATGCAGACCAATCGAACCTGATGCAAATCCGTTCGAACCTGGTGCAGCATCGGTCGAACTTGATGCAGACCAATCGAACCTGATGCAAATCCGTTCGAACCTGGTGCAGCATCGATCGAACCTGATGCAGACCAATCGAACCTGATGCAAATCTGCTCGAACCTGGTGCAGCATCGATCGAACCTGATGTAGACCAATCGAACCTGATGCAAATCCGCTCGAACCTGGTGTAGCATCGATCGAACCTGATGCAGACCAATCGAACCTGATGAAAATCTGCTCGAACCTGGTGCAGCATCGATCGAACCTGATGCAAATCCGCTCGTCCAAGGGCCTACTTGCACGGAACCAAGTTCAGCCCAACGCGCAACATCAAACTACACCAACTGTCGTTCAGGGTTTGCAACTTTAGGAATCTGAGAATCCAATCTCCACCGTCCAGAATCTACGCCTATGAGTTTTGAACATTCTGTCCAAAATACAGGTCGATCCAACGGTTAGATTGTGAGAAATAGCACTTTTCCCTCGACTGCGCAGAACAGAATCGCCCAAAAAACTGCTTCTCTTTTCGGCGTATTTCCGACAACACAAAGCTCCAAATACGATCTTCACCGTTCAGAATGTACATCCACAAAATTCGAACGTGATGAAAAAAATTCAGCTTGATCCGACGGTTGAAACTCCGGTAATTGCCTCTGTAATATCACTGCGCAGGATTTTCTCTCAATTTCTTCCTTCCATGTGAAATTGACGAACAGTTTTCGTCGAATCCTCTCACACACAACCATCAACGAACAGATATGATATAGGGTATATTTCACATAGGGATATTCATGGTTTGCATAAAACCAAAATCCTAAACATGCGATCCTAATTTCGAAAAATTAATCACATAAACCCTAGCCTAACGTATCACGCTTCACCACGAAACCGAAGCTCTGATACCAATTGTTGGCGCTCGATCATTTGGTTAACGTGACCCGTTAGGGATTCATATGTTTCTAACACAGCGGAAGTAATAAATCATAGAAACAATTACCGTTCACCAGGGTATGTTGATGAAGATTAATTCTCGCAGGCAGCCTGTGCAGTCCCACGAGAATGGCCATATCTTTCTCGTCTGATATCGGAGTGATATTTGCTTTCAGACGATCCTCTCTTCGACGGCTTTCCGTCAGTATATTGATCATTAAATTATGAGTACTGTACGAATTTATACAAATTTTGCAAGGTAGCGGACAGCAGCAGCAAACTACCTTCTGATCTTCTGCTGTATGTCCCAAGTCCGATCTCGACGTCGTGTGGGCGACGATCTACGAGACCTCCTCAATCTGCTCTCAACTCTCATCACACGTGAATAATCAATTAGATTAGGGTTCCAGATAAGTTGAGGTGACTTATATACATGGGCAACAGCAGGGACCATGAGGAGAAATTGGGTTGGGCCTCCATTGGGCTTAAGTATCCAAGCTTAGCCCAAAGCTTATACTTAAGTCCAATAATAATAATATATTCCACTAAAATATTATTATTGCACTACCGTACCAATCCCAAAATTACGTTTTGGGCTCCTTCTTATTATGAATCCATTAGTCTCCCCATGTTTAAGATATACAATGTCCATTAATTAATTAAGTTACTGACAACCCAATTAATTAATATCTCATCCAAGAGTAGTACCACTCAACCTTATTATCATGCCGGAATAAATTCCACCTGCAGGGTTTACATGATAATCCTTATGAGCTCATCAAGGGGACATCATCAACCTATGACGGACACGGATTCCTTCTACAATCAACAGCACACCATAGAGACAGCACTACTTCCCAACTCATCGAGTTTGTTGATTTAATTACATATAAATCTCACCCATTGATGAATCAAAGAAATACATACTGCCCTATGTGTCGAGGTTATTGTATAGGGATTAAGAGCACGAACTTCCATAATAACTGAGATCAAGTTCTCCTATAAGTCAGTATAAGTCGAACGATCTCAAGCGGTCCTGCTCAATACACACAAGTGCACTAATGTGATTCTATAGCCAAGACAAGCTAATACCAAACCACACTACAACCATCCCGATAGAGAGTCCCCGTCTATCTCGGTTGTGAGCATCAGTTTATACTTTATAAGGAAACCGATAATATGATCTTCCGCGTGTTGTCGCACAATATATTATCTACAGTATAAAGTAAGTGGACTATTGCATCGAACATATAAATAAATTATAAGATGCAATCATTTGATCATATGATTCTCATTTCAAATTAATTGTTACAATATTGTTCATACAAAAAGCTAGACTTTTAGTATACAATCCAACAGAAGGTACTAGGGTTTAAGCGATCTCGTGTTCATCATAGTATTATAGAGATGATCATAAAGGGGATGGATAAATCAAGAAATGACAATAAAATAAATGGATAGATGAATGGCAGATGGATGAATGAGCCAAGTAGATAGAGATGAGACTAGTAATACTTGAAGCATGAAAAATCTAGGTATCATGCAATGAACTCATATGTGTCATGGGTATAGACTAAGGGCCAACACTAGTTCACCTAAACTCCCTCTCGGAATGAATAGGATATGGTTCTAAACATAGCTACAATGGTTGGTTCTCACTCAAACAATTCTAACTAGGTACTAAGCTTGAAATGAGAGTCCCTTCACACGATTAATCAACCTCTCGATCAAACCAATCGGATGTCCTATCAAAGGGTTCTAAAATCTAAAGGATTTCTCAATCTCTTTACAATTTATAATGCACATGAAGTGTTTGATGAAATGATTCAATTAATTATCCTAAATATGCAATTGACTTCTCAATCTAATCACATGTTTAAAACAACAAACCATACAAATCATCATTAACATCAAGATCTAAAGCATCAATATTAGAAAATCAATTAACTCAATCAACATATTTATTCAATTGCAAAATACCCAAAATTATCCAACACAATTCATATTGTTAATCTCACAAAGGAGTTAGCCTCTTATGGTCACAAGGAGTTCAACATAGACATTAAAACTCTTATAAAACATGATAAACAATAGGTTTCAATACAAAGTGTAGATGAAAACTTCCTTGGATGTCTCCAATGGTGATCTTCTTCTCCCCTTTGCAATCATCCTCTCTCCTTTACTTCTCTAACTACTTGGATGGTGTATTGGATGGATGGATTCAAGGATGGGTGAATGGGATGAAGGGTAGATGGAATGGAGAGGAAAGTGTGTGAAAAATGGTGTGAATTAGATGTAGATTGTATCCAGCAATGATTTCTTCCTTATTTTCACGCCAAATGATGTATTTGTGGCCTAGAACCTTCTGGAAGACGTACAGATCCAAAAAATGACTTTTGATCTAATACGGGTCGTGTTGGGTACACGGGTCATGCTCGATAGGTCGTGCTCGGTACCTGGGTCGAGCAGGTGCAGCGCAGTCTCACCGTTTCGCGCATAACTTCCACATTCGAAATTCGATTCGAGTGATTCTTGCGCTCACATGATCCTCTCTTCTTTGGCTTTCTATCCATATAAAAATCTGACAAAGAGTCCAACATTTGAAAGTGTAACAAGTCATGTAATGTGACACACTATTCTAATCATAACTTTCTCGTTTGAATTCCGAATTGAGCTCCATTTTTTCCAACGTCTTCCTTTTCACGTCTAGAATCCATTTTTACTTGAAAATCATACGTTTAAGCTCATTCACACAAATTTTTATAAAAATACAAAACACAACCAAAATACACAAAAATACGAATAAATAATATGAAAATGGATATAAAAAAGCACTAAAATCTAGGTGAAAATATCACTCATCACACCCCCAAACTTAAAGTGGTGTGCATCCCCGAACAACGAAAATGATAAAACAAGGGGAGAGAGATTTTCACCTATGAAAAAACTAAACGAACATAAGTAATAATACATCAATAGCAATAAGAATCACAATTTATGCTAAGTCATCCTACAACATTAAATTCATGACATGCAAATATTAACAAGTTCAATCAAAAGAGAATAAAAGTTTAATATAGTCCCCTTTTAGTCCAAGCCTCACATATGTCATAAATTTCATTTAACACTCTATAAAGAAAGGTAAAACAATACTCATCAATTGATTGGCTCGACTCGCTATAAACTTGCTCGCGGACTACATTCACAAACCACCAAAGTATTAATTAATGATCAAAAAGGTCTTTCATTAAGGATGTAATGGTAGGCTCTTTGGTTATGGTAGGAAGAATATAGGTAATAGTGACTAATCAAGTGCAAGTAATCGAAGAGGTAGCTACTTTCTTCCATACCTTCACTTATGTTTCTTCTTTTCTTTTTTTTTTATATCACGAGCACCTATTATCATTCATTCCTTGGATTAAGCTTTTATGATGCATGCTTCCCTTCTTGGATTTTTAAGTACTTGAGCATATTGTTGTTGCTTTGCTCATTTTCTTGTTTTGAGGTTGCATGTTCATTCTTGTTTGTGCTTTTTTCATCATTTTTCTTATTTGTTTACCATTTCCTTTCTTCTTTTGCTTTCTTATCAAACCTTTCTAGCTACCATCTCCTCAATTACTCACATGAAAGGGTATATATATAAGGCTTAAGTGGTCATCAAGGTATGTAATGTGCTAAATTTACAAGAAATAGGCTTATAGGCTCAAAGTGGTTGACTAAGGATGATGTTTATGGTATGGAAATATTTGGCAATGACTATAAATGACAAATGGCCTTAAATCATGTCACTAATCTCCACTAATCTGGCTCGTTCCTATAGTCCTTGAGCAAGTTCTAGTTTATCAAATACAACCAATCCACTCATGAAGAAATAACCATGTATGCACAGTTGCGACTCAAATGCTCGCAAGCTTATGCTCGCACTTTAAGGACTTATTACACCACATTCATCTCAAAATTGAAAAAGTTAAATAAAACATGTCACAATTTGAAAGTATAGAGATTCTTAATCATAATTTGTCATCACTTATCACCATAATATATCATCACTCACATTCAAAAATGACTCAGAACATCCCAAAAATAAACCACCAAAACAGTCCCTAACAAGAATAAAAATGCACACAAAATATAAAAGAAAAGACTCACCAAAAAAGAAACAATCAAAAACACATAACATGTAAGAAATATAAAACCATCCATCATAAGAAAATGAAGCACACATTCAGATCATCCATAATCAATTAAGCTCACAAACATCCCATCCTTGATTGAAAAGGAAATCCTAAATTCCGAAAGTAAACCTCCCACAAACATAACAAATGAAGTATCAAATCCATCACAATCAAAATTGACTAGAAATAAGCTAAAGAAGTGTTGAGCACTAAAAGTACTCCCTTTAATTCTTCGGGAAAGAGGTGGTGTTGGATGATAGTTTGTGGAGTTTGGAAGAGAGATTTTCGAGTGAGAGGGTTGAAGATGATGAAGGGGAATGAGCCGTTTTGAAAAGGTCAACCCGTCTTTTAATCTGCCTCAGAATGCGACATGGCACTTGTTGCTCACACGGCCCGTGTATCTGCACTCAACACGAGTCGTGTGGCATAAAACGATCAGGGATGGCCTTGTCAAATATTCTGATATCGTCATACGGCCATCTGTTATAGGCCCGTGTTGACGACACGACCCGTGCTTCATGATAAGACACGGCCCATGTTGCGCAAAAGGCATGTGCCTACCCGTGTTCCTACGTCTGATGTCAGTACACGGCCACTTGTTACAGGGCCGTGTACTGCACATGGATCGTGTACTGTTTGCCCTGTTTTATCCAATTTTTGACTTCAAACCCTGTTTTTCATACTTCCAATACTCCCTATTCATGCTCACAACTTAAAAACAACATTAGCTCAACATTAGGTATCAAAACATGGATTATCATCTACTTTCACACAACCAAACGGACCAAAATCACACCAAACTCATGAGAAAATTTTAAAATTAGCCCAAAAATACGAAAAGTATATGCCTTCAAGACAAAGTATGTCACACCACGCCATATCCCCTCAAACTTAAATTGAAACAAGAGTTTTAAGTTAAGTTTGTAAAAGGTGGTGTGACTTACCTATACACTTTAAATTAAGCACTTCTCGTATCTCCAATACGCATCTTCCTCACGAGCACAATCAACATACATGCCAACAATGCAAAACAAAACAAGCATCCTTATTGAAAGCAATATATAAAGAAATAAAGATAATGATGGGTTGCCTCCTATCTAGCGCTAAGTTTAACGTCTTCAAGCCGGACGGAATATGAAGAACTCATCGAAATGGCCATGGATATCTTTCGTCCTTGCTATCGAATTTTAACTGTTGTGCTTTTTTCTCTAATAGGCACTTGTGGCAAGTAACGACCTCGGTTGCATCCTTCGAGCATGGCTTTAAAAATTCGACTCTCTTGAGCTTACACTCCATTGCCCTTTCCATTCTTGAACAACATTTATTTCTTCTTACCAAATAGATCCCCAACATCTCTTCGAGTTCTCTTTTGTTTCTAAGGATATGAGAAAAATCAATAGATAAGACAAAGTCAATGTAAACAATATTATCAAATTCAAAGCAACTTAAAGAGTTTAAAGGTTTAGAAATGCTCATTTCACTCTTCAAGTTATCATCACTTGCTTCTTGACTTTGTTCCTCTTCATCAACATCATTTGCCTGAATAGGCTCTTCAAACACCTCATTTGATTCTTCATCTCCCAAATTCTCTTCCTTTTCCAACTCTTCTTCAACTTGCTCTCCTCTTCAAGTTCTTCAACTTGTTGAAAATTGGTCAAAGCACTTACAATTTGGCTTACTGGATGCTCCAAGGCTTTGAACCTCTTCTCATTTGCCTCATTTCTTGCTTCATCTCGTTTCTTGTCTTCCTCAAGGTTTGCTATCATCATCTCAATCAAGACTTCTAAGGATGATTTTTCTTCCTCAACTTGTTGAAAGTCTCCTCCCTCTTGGTTGTTAAAATTCTATCCTTGAATTGGTGGGTAATTCTCATGAAAACTTCCCTCATAGTTATATAGAAGATTTCCTTGGAAATTATCCACTCCAATGAAAGAAGTATCTCCTACTTGTTGGTTAGGCATCCTCCACTTTTCTTGCTCCATAAGGCTAGGAATCGATACACCTTGCACATTTTGACCACCCCCAAACTTGAACTAGGCAAGACTTGACCATAAGCACCTTGATTCATCATCCTTATTTGTCTTGTCAATTCCAAAGTAGCAGGAGTAATTATCTCGAAGGATTCATTTTGAAGAAAACTTGATTGAGGATTTTAACCTTCATCACTACCTTGAGCACATCTTCTATATAATTCCAATAAGGCGTAATTTTGGAATGGAGGAGAAGTGTTGGTGTTGGGATTTGGTGGAGAATAAGTGTATGCTTGACACAGGTGGAATGTATTTGCATTGTAAGCTTGTTCTCATTCAACATTTCTTCTTTGATTATAGTATTGAGAGCTCTTTTGATCCATTTGGAAATTGTAACCATAGTTGCTCTCAATCATGTAGCCTCTTGATTGTGGAGGTGGAACCCTTGTACTTTGATTCCCAAAAATATTATTCAAGTATTGGTTCCAACCTTCCATTTGAATGCTCTTCGCAAGGCTTACTACAATTCTTCTTCAATCTTACTATTTTTGGCTTTGATCCCCCTTCCTCTTCTCTCAATATAGTTTCCAAGTACCTATCAAAACGAAAAAGTAAGATCAAAAATTTTCCAAAACAAATAATGAAAAGCAATAAAAATATCTCTAGTAATACCAATCGAAACACTCATTTGTTAAACCACTAGCAACCATTGCCTCCCCGGAAATGGCACCATTTGATTGGACATTTGTAGTTGGGATGACTAATTAAAGAATTTATCGAACCACAGGGAGGAAGGTACTAGGGTTTAAGTGATCTCGTGTTCATCATAGTATTATAGAGATGATCATAAAGGGGATGGATAAATCAAGAAATGATAATAAAATAAATGGATAGATGAATGGGAGATGGATGAATGAGCCAAGTAGATAGAGATGAGACTAGCAATACTTGAAGCATGGAAAATCTAGGTATCATGCAATGAGCTCATATGTGTCATGGGTATAGACTAAGGGCCAACACAAGTTCACCTAAACTCCCTCTCGGAATGAATAGGATATGGTTCTAAACATAGCTCCAATGGTTGGTTCTCACTCAAACAATTCCAACTAGGTACTAAGCTTGAAATGAGAGTCCCTTCACATGATTAATCAACCTCTCAATCAAACCAATAGGATGTCCTATCAAAGGGTTCTAAATTCTAAAGGATTTCTCAATCTCTTTACAATTTATAATGCACATGAAGTGTTTGATGAAATAATTCAATTAATTATCCTAAATATGCAATTGACTTCTCAATCTAATCACATGTTTAAAACAACAAACCACACAAATCATCATAAACATCAAGATCTAAAGCATCAATGTTAGAAAATCAATTAACCCAATCAACATATTTATTCAATTGCAAAATACCCAAAATTATCCAACACAATTCATATTGCTAATCTCACAAAGGAGTTAGCCTCTCATGGTCATAAGGAGTTCAACATAGACATTAAAACTCTTATAAAACATGATAAACAATAGGTTTCAATACAAAGTGTAGATGAAAACTTCCTTGGATGTCTCCAATGGTGATCTTCTTCTCCCCTTTACAATCATCCTCTCTCCTTTGCTTCTCTAACTACTTGGATGGTGTATTGGATGGATGGATTCAAGGATGGGTGAATGGGATGAAGGGTAGATGGAATAGAGAGGAAAGTGAGTGAAAAATGGTGTGAATTAGATGTAGATTGTATCCAGCAATGATTTCTTCCTTATTTTCACGCCAAATGATGTATTTGTGGGCCTAGAACCTTCTGGAAGACGTACAGATCCAAAAAATGACTTTTGACCCAACACGGGTCGTGTTGGGTACACGAGTCGTGCTCGGTAGGTCGTGCTCAGTACCTGGGTCGAGTAGGTGCAGCGCAGTCTCACCGTTTCGCGCATAACTTCCACATCTGAAATCTAATTCGAGTGATTCTTGCGCTCACGCGATTCTCTCTTCCTTGGCTTTCTATCCATATAAATATATGACAAAGATTCTAACATTTGAAAGTGTAATAAGTCATGCAAAGTGGCACACCATTCTAATCATAACTTTCTCGTTTTGACTCCGAATTGAGCTCCATTTTTTTCTACGTCTTCCTTTTCACGTCTAGAATCCATTTTTACCTAAAAATCATACGTTTAAGCTCATTCACACATATTTTCATAAAAACACAAAACACACCAAAATACATAAAAATACGGATAAAATAATACGAAAATGGATATAAAAAAGCACTAAAATCTACGTGAAAATATCACTCATCAGTTCCGCACATGGCCCGTGTACAAGTACGCCCTGCTCTTCCATTCTCCGTTTCACTCCCGACTCTATTTTTATCCATTTCTTGATCTGTTTTATACATATTTAAGCTCATTTACACAATTCTATCAATTCATACCACATTTCACATTATAACAATAATTCCACCAAAAATCATACAAATACGGATAAAAATATCAAAAAATTCACAAACAAAGAAACTAAAATCTAGGTGAAAATGACTACGATCAATAACTAATTTAAAAGATGTAAAATGGTCTCACGTTATACGGTCTCATACAAGATTTGCCCGCAAATATTAATAAATGAGTTTGGGATGTATCTCAATAAATTTTTTAAACATGATAGGTATGAATAGGACTAAAAAGAAATGAGAGAAATATATATCATGCAAAATGTTATGTAAAGTACACAAATAGGACTACAAAGAATTGAGAAAAATATATATATCATGCAAAATGTTATGTAAAGGTACATATTTGGTTATAATGATACATAAGATAGAGTTCTACATGATAAATTTTTTACAAGTAATAGTGTTTGAGAACATGTTTCGTACCGTATAAGACTTTTATCATTTGATTATACCATGTGAAGTGTATGGCTAACCCAATAACGAAAGTTCGTAAGGGACTGGAGCAGGATATCATGAGACAAAAGATCTTCTTTCTAAAGAGATTCGATTGGAACTCTTATATGTCCAAGGTTTAATATTGAAATAATTTTAGAGATTTTTCCTTACTTTATCCGTGTCAACAAAAAATTCAAAATACCTCGACTTTTTTAAAACAGGTCCGAGTCAAATAGTAATGATTCGAAGCATCTCTTTTTACACTCTTTCGAAAACCCAAGGATCGTATGGATATGTAAAATACAGGATTTCCAATCCTAGTAAGAAAGGGAGGGAAAATGGATACTCCATTTAAAGTGAGTAAACATAATTCCATACTCAGATCTCATAGATACATTTAGAATTTTGTGGAAAGCCGTATGTATAGCTTGGAGGGAGATCTTTCATATCTTTCGAGATCTACCCTACAATATAGGGTAAAAAAGCCAAAATAATTGATTTTAGCCCTTATAAAAAAAAAACTAATTCTGAAACCCCCTTCACGCTCATGTCATGTTGAGGCACTGCAGAAGAAGAAATAACAAAATTCGATCTAATTTATCGTAATCGATTAGTTAACATGTTGGTGAACTGTATTCTAAAACACGAAAAAAAATATTGACTTATCAAATTATCTATCAAGCCATGCAAAAATTTCAACAAAAGATAGACAAATCCACTATTTGTTTTACGCCAAGCAATACGTGGAGTAACTCCCGATATACCAGTAAAAGCAAGATGTGTAGGTGGATCGATTCATCAAGTTCCCATTGAAATAGGATCCACACAAGGAAAAACACTTGCCATTTGTTGATTATTAGCGGCATCCTGAAAATATCCGGGTCGAAATATGCTTTTAAATTAAGTTCCAAACCAGATTAGAATAGCAGCGGCAGAGGTAGTTGTCGATGGTAGATACGACGGCGACGGTAGCGAATTGAGCGAAGAATCCTGATCGAGGCTGGAATCATCCTAGAAGCATTTGATGTAGCCTAGGTGCAACGTCATTGTTAGCCATGTGAAAGGTCATAAGCTAGTTGGATATTGGATTGCGTGAGTGGAGTCGGGGAGATTGGTTAGGGGTGTTTGAATATTGGATAGCGGAGTTGGGGTAGGGAGGGGTTAGGGTATTTTGTCTTGTAGCAGATAAGTTCAAAAATAAAAATTAAAAATTCACATCACGATGTTCGGATGGGAAACCCTCTACACCCGGTAAAGGGATGATTTTATCAAATTTTATAAACTTAATGGACTAATTTCAAAAAGAGTGAAACAGATTGGCCAATTTCAAAATTGGAAAATGTTAATGGATATATAGAAAAGTATATTTAAAAAAATTTATATATTATATATATAAATAATTAGTAGTTTATTTATAAAATATATATATTCAAATAAATAAATAAATAATTATATATATGAAGAACATAAAAACGACTATATAAATAGGAAAAGAAATAATTGTAATTTAATTTATTCCGTGCAAGGCACGGATGGGTGTATCTAATTTTTTTATGGGATAATGTGAGATGGGTCGATCCATTATTAAAGTATACAATTCCCTCAATCTCAACTTCAACTCCATGCTTTTTGTTTTGGTCTGTCTCAATTTCAACTTCATACTTTCATAAAAAGAGAAAAACAACTAACTAATACTCCCTCCGTCCCACTGAAAGGTCTTCATTTTATTATATTGAGCGTCCATTCAAAGGTATTCATTTTTTTCTTTTAGTAAAAGGGCCCCACATATGGCACACCACTCACTACTAATATAACTATCCACTACACATAAAATAATAATACTCTTTAATTCACTTACAAAAAGCAAATAAAGACATATGTTTGGGACGGAGGGAGAAGTATCTTTCTAACACACTTTAATTTTAAATTTGTCATTACTTCTTTAATATACATAGCATACTTTATAATTTATTTATTACCCAAAAATACAAAACTACCCCCAAAAGTAAGTAAAAAAAAGGAGTACTTTTTATTAATATATGTGGAACACTAAATGTAAAGATGAATTTGGGACGGAGAGAGTAGTATATAAATGTAAAGTATGTTTATTAGTAAAAGTTTGTAGTTAATCATATTATAACACTTAAAATTATATTTTAATATCATTTATCATACTTTAGAAAAATATACTTTAATTACCAATAACTTTACCTTACATAGTATATAATATGAATATACTATAATACGTCTCACAACTCGTGTCACATAAACACCGTTTCACAAGAAATTTTGTACTCTCTTGTAAAATGGATATATGTGAGGTGGGTTATAATAGGGTCGATTCATTAATTAATAAAATATATTTACTCCTTCAGTTCATTGTCAATCTATCCGTTTGCTTTTTGCGCATATATTAAGGAGTATTATTATTATTGTATATAAAGTGGGTAATTGTATTAGTGGGGTGTATGGGTCCTATAAATTAATTGTATTAGTATGTGTGTAGATCCCATATGTCTAGAAGGAGAAATTGATAGATTAAGAGTGGACGACCCAAAATAGTAAAATGAATAGATTGACAGTGGATGGAGGTAGTATTATATAAGTGAAATATATTATTTATACTTAAAGTATGTTTACAGTGAATCATATTATAACATTCTTTAATTATAATCCCTCCGTCCGCCTTTAAGGGTGTCATTTTTTTTTGGACGTGGATTAAGGAGTATTATTATTTAATGTGTAGTGGGTAGTTGTATTAATGGTGGTGTGGGTCCCATTTTTTAGTTGTATTAATAGGTATGTGTGGGTCCCATATGTATAAAAAAGAAAATGAGACCCTTGGGGGCGGACGCCAAAAATGAAAAAATGATATCATTGAAAGCTGACGGATTTAATATTTTAATGTATCATTCATCATAATTTAGAAAAACGTACATTGACTACTAATAAGCATACTACCTATATTAGGCTCATACTTTAAAACATATCACAAATCATCTCACATAAACACTGAGACTTTGCATTGTTTTTAATATTTAATTATAGAAGTTAACTCTCATGAAATCAAAATTAAATTCGATAAGAGTCTCGAGATCAAATAATTTTTAATCCCGGAAGTAAGCTTTCAATGCAAGGATAAGATATAAATTTTCTTTAAAATATTATTTTCTCCGTCCACTGTCAATTTATCCATTTTACCATTTTGGGTCGTCCATCCTTAATCTATCAATTTCCCTTTTTGGACTATGGGACTGATGAGTGTGTAAATTCACAAGTTTGGCACCATGTTTTGTGCTAGTTTTGGAGAGTTTTGATATGAAAATAGGTGAAAAACCTATATATATTGTGAATTAGCATGAATCAGGTGTTAGTGGAGCTATTTGAGTATTTTCTTAGCAAAAACGGAGTGAAAGTACCAAGAATCGAAGAGACGGAGTCGAAGCCATGCGAACCGCCCAAGAAATAGGGGAGTTCGACCTGGTTGGAGGAGGGTTCGACCTCTCCAGCAGGTAGAACCAGCATTGCGGAACTTACAGAAGAGGATTCGAACACGACTCAAGTGGTTCGACCTGTCCATCAGGTCGAACCCTGGTCGAACCAGTTCGCAGAAAAGAAGATTCGACCACGACGTTTGAGTTCGACTTGCTAGTTGATTGAATCGTGAGCGAAAATTGTCCAGTGATGAGGTTCGACCTGGGGTTCGACCAAGGCCTAAGTTGTTCGACCTGTTCAAGAGGTCGAACCAGTGCAGAATTCTTCCAGTAGCGGGGTTCGACCTATTATTCGACCTGTGGCCAGTTGTTCGACCTATTTGACGAGGTCGAACCTACGTGCGAGAACTTACCTTATCCGGATTTTCGAGGTCGAAACGCGTGAGATCACTTAGAAAGCTCGTTCCAAGCCCTAGAGACGTGATTACAAGTATAAAAGGAGGCTCATACAGAGAATAAAAGGAGCTTTTGATCATCAATCATAAGAGAGACAGGAGTAGAAGTGGTGATCCATCCGGAGGGCTGTGACAGAAGTTCGCTGAAGGTTCAAGTAAGAATGATCAATCTAACCATGATTGTTCCTAGATCAATCATGGGCTAGAACCGCCTTGGTAGTTCTAGGGTTATGAAAGTTTCATGATGTAATTCATATTTCGTGTGTAAAACTCCGTACAACACTACATGTGGTTTGTTTTATATAAGATTGCATATTTAATCCATACTCATAGTCGTTTTGTGCATCAATGATCGTTGTGTAGAGTCTGAATACATAACATGGTTATTGATTGAGTGCGTTCACTACTGAGCAGGGTTTATTGTTATAATTCTAAGTGAAGGGATTCCGAAGTCTTATTAGAACTGTCTTATATGAATATTCATGAATTGAATTAAATTCGGGTTGATGAATAGGATGAAGAGTATAACTTTATAGTACCTAAAAAGAGAGATCAATCGGGTTAGATTCTAGACGTAGAAGATAATTGATTATGATAGTACCTAGAAAGGGGGGTGAAGTATATCTCTTGCTCCGAGATTATTCACACGTGTCAAGCGCATATTTACTTGTGTCTATAGAGTAAACTTGCATGGTCTAGTGATGCGTCCACAAACCACAGGGCAGAGTCGGACACCATTACATGAAAATATGATATACTAGTGAAACTGGATGACCCGACGAACTACCTACTATTCTTATTGATCACAACTCACTTTTCTCTACTCTTACTATTTCTTTTTGCTATTTCGATTAGAAGTTATTATTCCTTAAACCTTTACAATTACCAAACATGGTCTAAAGTATACTAGAATATAACGAAATTGATATTTAATCGTCCCGTGGGTTCGATATTGTAACTTGGTCATCTTCGCGACTACAATTGATATCCTTATACTTGAGGATTAATTTGTGTGTTGAGAAAACCCCTATCAAGTTCTTGGCATCGTTACCGGGGATGGCGTAAAATATTTTTTTGTATTATTTCTAGTTTATTAGGACTATTTACCTTGTTTTGTTGTTTTCTTTCTTATTCGTTTTAGGTGTATGCTCACAAGATCAAAGAAAGGTAATCTTGAACCGTATAATCCTGAGATTGGAGCATCATCAAGAAAGAAGAAGAAGAATAAGAGCAAGGCAAAGATAATTCACCCAACTGAAGCTCTGAATTTTGGAGCCAAGGTTGACGAGCAGATTTCGCAGATGATTGAGGCTATAACTGAAGTTAATTTGGAAGTAGAAACAGTCAACATGGCAGCGAATCCGGATAATCTAGCCATCCGAGAGGTTTTCAGAAATAATGGGGCTGGAAATTATGAGCTTTTAGGAGCAAGGGGAACTAACACAGCTTTCGATCTTCATCCCGCTCTTATTAGCATGATTGAAAGAAACTCCTTTTCAGGAGGGTCTATCGAGGATCCGCAGCAGCATCTGAACAAGTTCTTTGGTTATGCAAGTACTCAAAAAGACGTAGGAGAACATGAAGATGCTAGGAAGATCCTTTTGTTCAAATTCTCACTTACTGAGAAGGCGAGGGATTGGTACGATACTATTAACGCAGCTGAGTGCACCACGTGGGAGCAATTGAAGTTAAGGTTCTTGGAAAGGTATATGCCACCTTCGAAGGTGTTTAAGATGAAGCAAGATATTAACCAATTTGCTATCAGTGGAGGTGAGAAATTTCATGAAGCGTGGGATAGATTCAAGGACATGCTCAGGAAGTGTCCTCAATATGGGTTATCTAAAGCTCAATATATCAGTATATTCTATAATGGATTGGACTGTGAATCAAGAGTGTTACTTGATGCTTCTTCTAATGGAGCATTGCTTACAAAGTCATCCGTTGAGGCCGAGAAATTGTTTGAAGACATATCGATGAATTCGAGGGTTTGGCCTACTGATAGAGTTAGAGGTACGTATGTTCTTGGAAAGGTAGCTCAGGTTGAACAAGCATTGGTGAAAACAAAGAGAGAGGATGAGATCGTTTCGAGCTTGTCCAATATCAACAAGCTACTTGAGTCTCAACAGAAGCAGATCAGCGAGATATCAACGAGTGCCAATCATGCAGCAAGAGATGATGAATAATGGAACCATCCAAGAAGAATTGGAGGAAGAAAATAATGCCATGGGTCAAAGTATTCAAGGAACAAGGTACCCAAATCAAGGAAACCGGAATTACCAAGGGAACTATCGAGGAAACTTTAACAATCGTGGTCCCTCTGGTAGTTATCAGCAGCAACCAAGGAGGCCCGAATTTTCATGGAGCAATACGAACAATGCAGTGTAACTTCCGATGGGTGTTGATCCGGGAGAAAAGGTGGAAGAAGGGAAGCCTGGTTTTGAGGATACTGTGAACAGGTACATGGTAAAGAATGATGAAAGAGTGAACCGCCTTGAGGCCAAACTTGAGAAAAAGATTGATGATCACCATAGAGATTTGTCCACTCAAGTGAAAGATCTCACGTTGTTGATGGGTACAATTGCAGAGAATGTGAACACATTGACTCAATCTGTAGGCAAAGGGAAGTTTCCGTCTCAGAGTATAGAGAATCCGAAGTCGTATAATGCCATCACACCGAGGTCGGGAACGCAGTACGAGGGACCGATGAGGCCGGAATCAAAGTTGGAATTTTCTAAGCCTCGGTTCGACCAACACTCAGAGGGTTCGACCTGGCATACAGGTCGAACCATGATCAAACCTCATCAGCAAGAGCACTCTGTTTTATCGCAGGAACAGTTTGACCACGATCGTAATTGTTCGACCAACCTATCAGGTCGAACCCAGGTCGAATCGGAGGACAGAAACTATACAGTGGAACGATTCGACCACGATCGTAATTGTTCGACCAACCCAACAGGTCGAACCATGGTCGAACCTCATCAGCAAGAGCACTCTGTTTTGTCACAGGAATGGTTCGACCACGATCGTAATTGTTCGACCAACACACCAGGTCGAACCCAGGTCGAATTGGAGGATAGAAGCTATACAGTGAAGCGGTTCGACCTTGGGGGCAATTATTCGACCTCCAATGTTGGTCGAACTCAAGTTGAACCTCGAGAGCAGAATGAGATCAGTCTTCTAGGAGAGAGGTTCGACCAATACAAACCTGGTTCAACCTCACAAACTGGTCGAACCTCGCCAAGATGTTTTGATTGATGCACCTGATGTTCCTTTTGATGTCGATGCAACTCCAGTGGTACGGAATGAGCAAAGTACAGATATAATAGCTGAGAAAAAATGGGAAAAAGCTAAGCGATTAAGAGCCGAAAAGGAGAAAGCGGAGAAGGTTGATCGTGATGAATGGGGGATTCCCAAAACAAAGATACCTCCACCGTTTCCCTACAAGCTAGTGAAGAAGGGATTGGAAGAGAAGTTCAAGAAGTTTTCAGAGATAATAAACAAGATAGCCTTGAACATCCCTTTTTCAGAGGCAATCATGGAGATGCCATATTATTCTCGATTCCTTAAAGACATATTGATGAAGAAGCGAAGCTTAACCGGAGTTGAAACGGTAAACTTATCTGAGAATTGTAGCTTAATTATTCAAAAGAAGTTGCCACCAAAGATGAAAGATCCGGGGAGCTTTACTATTCTATGTGAGATCGGGAAAGGGCCAGCACGGCGAGCTTTGTGCGATCTAGGGGCAAGCATCAATTTGATGCCGTTGTCCATCTTTTAGAAGCTTGGTTTGGGGAGTTGACCCCGACGACTGTGGCTCTCCAATTGGCAGATAGATCAATGATGTTTCCGAAAGTTATTGTTGAAGATGTTCTTGTAAAGGAGGAGAAGCTAGTTTTTCCTGTGGATTTCCTTGTACTAGAAATGGATGATGACAAGGATAATGTTCCTTTAATCTTGGGGAGGCCATTCCTTGCTACAGCTGGAGCTATGATAGATGTTCGGAAGGGAGAACTTAAGCTGCGAATGGACAAAGAATAAGTACTTTTCAACTTGGACAAAGCAATGAAGATGCCAATGGAGTCCCAGTGTTATAGTATTGACGTGGTGGAGGAGATTGTGAAGGAGGATATGTCTCTGATCTTGTCAAAGGATCCTCTTGAGACATATTTGATGGAGTCTCTTACTTATCCCACTACGGAGCTTGACGGACTTTCTAACGAGGTATGTATTGAATTTCTTGAAAACTTACTTGCTTTGGGTGATGACAGGTTTGAATTGGAAAGAACAAAGGTGGAAGAAGTCAAATGGACCAGGAGGTACTTACCTTTGGATAACGAAAGCGCTCCAGTGGAAGAAAGGAAAGAGGAGTTGAAACCATTGCCAGAACACTTGAAGTATGCTTTTCTTGGTGATAATGAAAAATATCTGGTAATTGTATCTTTTTCCCTTAATGATGATCAACTTGAGGAGTTATTAGATGTCTTAAGGAAGTACAAGTCTGCAATAGGGTGGTCACTTGATGATTTGAAAGGTATTAGTCCTTCGTATTGTATGCATCGGATTAGGTTGTTGGATGAAGCTAAGACGAGTGTTCAAAATCAGCGTAGGGTGAATCCAGCAATTCAAGAGGTGATAAGAAAGCAAATCCTTACGTGGTTGGATGCTGGAATAATATATCCTATTAGTGATAGTCCCCATGTGAGTCCATTGCATGTAGTTGCTAAAAAGGAGGGCATGACTGTAGTGAAAGCTGAGGATGGAGAAGCTATAGCCACGAGGATTCCTACGGGATGGCGTACATGTGTGTATTACAGGAAATTAAATGAGAACACATGTAAGGACCATTTTCCTCTTCCTTTTATGGATCAAATGTTAGATCGTCTTGCAGGGTATGAGTTTTATTATTTCTTGGATGGATACTCGGGGTATAACCAAATCATGATTGCTCCCGAGGATCAAGAAAAAGACCACTTTTACTTGTCCCTACGGGACCTTTGCTTTTAGGAAGATGCCGTTTGGATTGTGTAATGCGCCTGCTACTTTTCAGAGATGCATGATGGTGATTTTTGATGGTTTGATAGAAAAGATCATGGAAGTTTTCATGGACGATTTTTCAGTTTTTGGTTCTTCTTTTGATATTTGTTTGTCTAACCTTGCTATTGTTTTGAAGAGGTGTCAAGAAACTAATCTTGTCTTGAATTGGGAAAAGTGCGACTTCATGGTGAAGGATGGGATTGTTCTTGGGCATCATGTTTCCGCTAAGGGATTGCAGGTAGATCGTGCTAAAGTGGTGGCAATTGAGAAGCTTCCACCTCCGACCAATGAAAGAGGAGTGCGGTCCTTCCTTGGACACGCCGATTTTTATAGGAGATTCATAAAAGACTTCTCAAAATACTCTAAGCCCTTATCTCATTTACTTGAAAAGGATATTCCTTTTGTGTTTAATGATGAGTGTCTAACAGCTTTTCAAGTTTTGAAGGAGGCGCTAATTACTGCCCCCATCTTGATCACACCGGACTGGACTCAACCATTTGTACTTATGTGTGATGCAAGTGATGTAGCACTGGGTGTGGTGCTCGGGCAGCTAAGGAAGAAGAAGTTCTGCGCCATTTACTACGCGAGTAAGACTTTCGATGCGGCACAGAAGAATTACACGGTGACTGAAAAGGAGTTTTTGGTTGTTGTGTATGCATTCGATAAGTTTCGTCAGTATTTGGTTGGCATGAAGACGATTGTGTATACGGATCATTCAGCGATTCGGTATTTGATGGAGAAGAAGGAGACGAAGCCTAGAATTATAAGGTTGATTCTACTACTTCAGGAGTTTGACATGGAGATTCGGGATAAGAAAGGAACAGAAAATGTGTTGGCAGATCACTTGTCAAGGCTGGAGACTAGGGAGCATTGTGATAATTCTTTTGAGTATATTGAAGAGATGTTCCCTGATGAGAAGATCATGGTTGTGGTTGTTGAAGGGACTGAGCAAGCATGTGTGGTCGCAGCGCAAGGTATGGATCCATGGTACGCGGATTATGTTAATTACATTGTCATTGGAGAAATTCCAAGGGATCTCAACCGATATCAACTTGCGAAATTTAGGAGGAAAGTTGAGACATTTATATGGTATGATCCGTTTGTTTACAAGATATGTACAGATTCTATTGTCTGAAGATGTGTACCCGAGATGGAAATGGAGAGTATGCTTGAGTTCTGCCATGCACAACCAAATGGGGGGCATTTCGGAGCGCAAAAGACTGCAGCTAAGGTACTTCAATCCGCTCTTTATTGGCCTACATTGTTTAGAGATAGTGAGAGCTATGTGGCGTCTTGCGATAGATGTCAGCGCATGGGAAATATAGGTAGGAGAGATGAGATGCCACTGCAGCCTAGCATAGTTGTGGAGATATTTGATGTATGGGGGATCGATTTTATGGGGCCTTTTTTCCCCGTCGAATGGGTTTCTCTACATTCTTCTTGCTGTGGATTATGTTTCAAAGTGGGTGGAAGCAATTCCTACTCGTGTAAATGACTCAAAATTATTTTATATTTAAGGTGCTTACTAATCGGCAATTACATCTCTTTTCAAACTTAGTTTCGACTTACGTTTTTACTAAGTTTGGGGGGGTGTGATGTTATTACCTAATTGAAGCATTAAGAGTATAATCTTTTATTTGTATTGTTTGTTAGGGGAGTTGGTTTTTGCGGCCATATTGAAATTTTAATCGATTTTGACGTGACGATTTTTTACAACTTGCCTAATGTTCAGTGGTTTTTGGTTGTGTTTTCTTTTACGGAGTTACTCATGAATGATGTTTTGTGGAATAATTTTTGAAGTTATGCTCTAGATTGTACCTAATGAGTTGTGTTGAAGCTTGAAGTGTGTAGTGAATGAAGAACACTCAGTTTTGAAGGTCAGAAGGATGGTTCGACCAACACCAGGAGTGGTTCGACCAGTGCCGGAGGTCGAACAAAAGCAGAGGAAGTCGAACCAAAGTCGAAAGTTGTCCAGAGAGGTGGTTCGACCTAAGCCATATTTGTTCGACCTGATCAGGAGGTCGAACCTGAGGTCGAACCAGTCAGTTCAAAGCACTCTGCTTTCCAAAAAATGGGTTCGACCAATTCAAGGATTGTTCGACCTGATCAGCAAGTCGAACCCCAGGTCGAACCGAGAAGAGCATTTGTCCAGAATGTAGGTTCGACCTCGTCATCCATTGTTCGACCTGTTCAGGAGGTCGAACCAAGCCAGGTACGCAATTTAAGTTCGATTTTTCGGAGGGTTCGATCACTTTCTCAAAACACCAAACCTCGAACCCTCTTCGAACCTCTACACCATTACACAAATTCTTTGATTACACTTGATTGCACACCAATTACACAACATTGCACCTTGAATTTACGAGTTAGTCGCGGATTTGGGCGATTTTCGTCGCAAATTAGGGCTGAAATTGCGATTTTTGGTTGTTGTGTGTTGTTGATCGGTTGTTCACCATGGGCAAGTCAAAAGAAAAGAGACAAGGATCAAGTACAGGTAAGGGAAAGGCAGAGGAGGAAAGATCGAAGAAGAGGCATGACAGGCCTTCGAATTTGGACAAAGTGACAAGGAAACTGAGGCTACAAGATCGTTTACCCAAAAAATTCAAGATTCATATGCAAGATTGGGATGAGATCAAAGAGAAGTGGGAAGAAGTTTCAGACAAGATAGCTCGCACTCGATACCAAGATGATGAAGCGATGAGGATAATGAGAATAGGGGATGACATATTTTGGATGTTCGATCAAGTAGGGATCCGAAGATTCATGGAGTTGAAGAGGCCGACGTACTTCCATGTTACAGCGGAAGTAGTTTGCTCGTTTGAGATGGAGAAGGACCCGCTTGGGTACCCATATCAGTGTACGTTTCAGCTTGGCGGAGTGAGTAGGAAATAGACGTCTGAGGATTTCAATGAGTTGTTTGAGACGTCTTTGGAGATCCCTCGATTAGAAAATGCTGCATTCGGTGCAAATCGGTTTTAGAGGGAGATCACCGGGGAGATTCGAGATTATAAAATCAGACAGGCTCATGCTTCCGCAATAAAGAACCCAGTCTTGAGGTACATGGACCGCGTCCTGAGCAACACGTTATTCGCCCGCTCGAAGGGGAGTGTTGTACCTAGAGGAGAGCTTTACGTCCTTTGGTATATGCTGAACGGGGTGAAGTTCAATGTTGGAGCTTATTTCATTGTGCAGCTGCATCGATTCAAGACCATTGGATTTCAAAAGGTGAATATTGGAGGGTTACTGACGATCGTGGCTAAGCATTACAACTTGGATCTCACCGGCTTTACACCAGTAGAAGGAGAACCCAATTTGATGATGAGCACGTGCATGAAGGGAGGATTTGCCTATTTTAGAGATGGAGATTGGTTTTTCACGAGGGGTCTCAAGCCTTTCGAATTTATGTTTTCCTTCGACGTGAGCAACTTGACAACTATTCGGGAAGCAAGGAATAAGTTGATGAATTCTCTCGGACATACCGCCTTATCCGTGGCAGTGAAGTCAGGTGGTGATTGGAGAGCAGTAGCGCAGATGTGTGCTGAGGGGAGGATGGCTGAGCTATAGCAGATCATTGATCAAGGAAAGTTCCGTCCACCTCAGCCACAGCAGCCTGAAGAGGAGGATCAGGTAGATAAGCAGCTGGAGATGGAGATTCCGTAAGAAGAGCAGCATGATGTGCCTCAGCATGCTCCGGTACCGCAGCAGCGGCGAGCAGTTCCAGGTACCCGGGAACAGCTTCGCTTGATTCATGAGCAGCTGGTCGCAATAGTAGCTGCACAGCAGGAGACGAACAAGCAGCTCACGCTCGCTAACGCCAACTACGCCACGCTGAACGAGAGGTACTCTGCCTTGGATGAGCGTATTGGTAGAGTGAGTAGTCGAGTGGATATGATGGATAGGCACATTACCAATCTGTGTCGAGCTGTGAAGAATAGGATGGATGAGGATGACAAAGATGATGATGAGGATGATGATGCTCCTAGGGAGTAGTTTCAAGTTTTCTTTTGGCTTCTCCGATTCATCTTATCTCCCATTCTTCTTTTTATTCTTACAGATTGGGGTGTGATTCATGTGTGAGTGGCATGTACTTGATATAGTTGATCTTGTATCATTGATTTGTATATGGGTTATTGATTCTGTGCATTCATGTGTTTACGTGTTTATTTTCATTGGAAAGAGCATGTATAATTTGTTAAGCATATGGAATTCATAAGGAATTGATCTTGATTATGTGCTATGAGGAGTACTAGGAATTGAATACCTATGTGAGGATTTGAGCCTCTATCATGATTGATATGATAGTTTATTTTTGAGAGAATCATTCGTATGAACGTATTCTAGAACTTGGCTTGGAGTCTTGTGTGAGACTTACAATTGATGAAATACTAGGACATGATCTTATGCCATTTTTGATTAATTGAGTCACTTAGCCAAATTTTACCTTTCCTAATGATTTTATAAACCTTTGGTAGCCCTGTTTGAGCCTTTTAAAAGCTTTTTCTTTGGCAAGCCAAATAAAAGAGCCTTAATTACCTTATTTGAGATTTGAAAATACCCTATTCATTGGTAGAGAGAGTAAGGTGAATAAGTGTGCGAGAAGAAAAGGAAGATGGAATGAGGTTTAGTTAGAAAAGTACATGGTTAAATCTTGTTGGGGGTAGTGCCTGAAACTGGTATCCCAAATTGCTTATACATGGGGCTTGAAGTTTTAAGAAGCAGCCGAACAATGTTCGAGAAGGGTAGTGCCTACAACTGGTACTTGAGCGATCAAAAGAAGAATGATGTTGATGCAAGGAAGAGAAGGAAAATCGAAAATCGCAAGTGCAAGAGAAGAATTGGAGGAGAATATGAAGCCGAATGAGAAATCAAGAACCTCCAAGGTAACTCTCTACTAGTGTCTTAAGTCACTATGTCCAAATTTTCCTACCCTTTCCAAAGAGCCAACATTACAACCTAGAAACAAGTCCTTTGTGATCCTAGTATTAATTTGATGAGAGTTGATTTTTGAGACCTTTGCCAAGCTTATGGTTACGCGTGAATATGAATTGATATGAGTATTTATACTAGCCTATAGTGCCTCACGCACGTGAGCGAAAGAGAGTAAAGACTTATCTTGTCAGCGAGATTACTTAGTACTCCGAATGGTGTGTGATTTGATTGATTTTACATGAGTGAAATATATGATGCAAGTAATTCTTGTTTGATTCAATGAAGTGGCATGTGTAATATGTGTTGTACTTGATCTTGTTGAATTATACACGACTCCTGTGGTTTAAATTGATTGCCTCGGGACGAGCAACATGCAAGTTTGGGGGTTTGATGAGTGTGTAAATTCACAAGTTTGGCACCATGTTTTGTGCTAGTTTTGGAGAGTTTTGATGTGGAAATAGGTGAAAAACCTATATATATTGTGAATTAGCATGAATCAGGTGTTAGTGGAGCTATTTGAGTGTTTTCTTAGCAAAAACGGAGTGAAAGTGCCAAGAATCGAAGAGACAGAGTCGAAGCCATGCGAACCGCCCAAGAAATAGGGGGGTTCGACCTGGTTGGAGGAGGGTTCGACCTCTCCAGCAGGTCGAACCAGCATTGCGGAACTTACAGAAGAGGATTCGACTACGACTCAAGTGGTTCGACCTGTCCATCAGGTCGAACCCTGGTCGAACCAGTTCGCAGAAAAGAGGATTCGACCATGACGTTTGAGTTCGACTTGCTAGTTGGTCGAATCGGGAGCGGGAATTATCCAGTGATGAGGTTCGACCTGGGGTTCGACCAAGGCCTAAGTTGTTCGACCTGTTCAAGAGGTCGAACCAGTGCAGAATTCTTCCAGTAGCGGGGTTCGACCGGTTGTTCGACCTGTGGCCAGTTGTTCGACCTGTTTGACGAGGTCGAACCTACGTGTGAGAACTTACCTTATCCGGATTTTCGAGGCCGAAACGCGTGAGATCACTTAGAAAGCCCGTTCCAAGCCCTAGAGACGTGATTACAAGTATAAAAGGAGGCTCATACAGAGAATAAAAGGAGCTTTTGATCATCAATCATAAGAGAGACAGGAGTAGAAGTGGTGATCCATCCGGAGGGCTGTGACAGAAGTTCGCTGAAGGTTCAAGTAAGAATGATCAATCTAACCATGATTGTTCCTAGATCAATCATGGGCTAGAACCGCCTTGGTAGTTCTAGGGTTATGAAAGTTTCATGATGTAATTCATATTTCGTGTGTAAAACTCCGTACAATACTACCTGTGGTTTGTTTTATATAAGATTGCATATTTAATCCATACTCATAGTCGTTTTATGCATCAATGATCGTTGTGTAGAGTCTGAATACATAACATGGTTATTGATTGAGTGCGTTCACTACTGAGCAGGGTTTATTGTTATAATTCTAAGTGAAGGGATTCCGAAGTCTTATTAGAACTGTCTTATATGAATATTCATGAATTGAATTAAATTCGGGTTGATGAATAGGATGAAGAGTATAACTTTATAGTACCTAAAAAGAGAGATCAATCGGGTTAGATTCTAGACGTAGAAGATAATTGATTATGATAGTACCTAGAAAGGGGGGTGAAGTATATCTCTTGCTCCGAGATTATTCACACGTGTCAAGCGCATATTTACTTGTGTCTATAGAGTAAACTTGCATGGTCTAGTGATGCGTCCACAAACCACAGGGCAGAGTCGGACACCATCACATGAAAATATGAATTACTAGTGAAACTGGATGACCCGACGAACTACCTACTATTCTTATTGATCACAACTCACTTTTCTCTACTCTTACTATTTCTTTTTGCTATTTCGATTAGAAGTTATTATTCCTTAAACCTTTACAATTACCAAACAAGTCTAAAGTATACTAGAATATAACGAAATTGATATTTAACCGTCCCGTGGGTTCGATATTGTAACTTGGTCATCTTCGCGACTACAATTGATATCCTTATACTTGAGGATTAATTTGTGTGTTGAGAAAACCCCTATCAGGGACTCATACCCTCCACCAATACAAATAAAATATGAGACCTATACCCTCCACTAATACAACTACCTAATACACATAAAATAATAATACTCCTTAATCCACGTGCAAAAAGCAAATGGATACATTGAGGATGGACGGACGGAGTATTATTTTATATGTAGATACTAGTGTAGATGAGTCGTGGTAAGCTCGAACTCGATTCGATTAAAAACTTCGAAGCTTGAAACTCGACTCAACCTCGATCAAACTTATTTTTTAGTACTTGAGTTCGACTCAATATTTTGCATTGCATTAAATTAATAAAATAATTAAATAAATATTTGTTTAATTAAAAATAAAAATTTTCAAAGTCCATTGATAAGATATCTATTTAATTTTTGCATATTGAATAAAGAGTATTATTATTTTATATAAAATAAAATAGATTTTTGTATTAGTGGTGAATGGTGGGCCATGTATAGGACTTTATTGCTAAAAATAAAAAATTAATATACTTATATGGAACGATCAAAATGACAAAATGAATTGAGTAAAATATTTGAGATAGTAAAGAATATGAGTGTGGAGATTTTAAAGAGAATTTTTAAATAAAAAAATAAAATTATATATATATATATATATATATATATATATATATATATGAATAATTAATTAAGAAATGCATAATAATTTTATGGCTAATTATATTGTGCACCCTAAGATAGGGTGCACCTACTTTAAAAAACGTATGCAAATATAAATAAAAATATATACAATTATGAACAAAAATGTATACAATTTAATTATTAGTTTTTTTAATAAAAAATTGAGTGTATAAAAATATACAATTATTAAAAAACATGTATACATTATTGAATAAAAGTTATACACATATGGATGCTAGTTTTTTTAATGAAAAACGTAGTGTGAAAAAAGTATACAATTATTAAGAAACGCGTATACAAAATAGAATAACATTCATACAAAATAGAATAAAAAGTTATATACATATGGGTGTACCTTTACACTGGGTAAACCTAATATCAACTCTAATTTTATATAAGCTCGATTGACTAGTCTCGTGAGCTTATCCAATTGAGTAATATTAAGCTCAACTCAATTAAATTAAAGTCGATTTTGAGATTTTTGCGAGTATGAGTAACTCCTTAGCCAGCTCAATTCACTTACATTATGGAAAAAAAAGGTGGTTCGTCGATCCTGCACGCTGACCTGACATAATGTGAAGGAGGTTAATCATGGTAATTCAACTGATCAACAAGGGTTAGATCTTTTAACCCACCACACAATGAGGCAAGAACCCCCTTAATTAAGAGGTTGCTCACACGCTGTCCTTGGTCATTATGCAAGTTGTCTTCTTACTTGACCAATTGAGCTGCCCATGCGGGCCTCGATTCACTTACATCCTTACACATAATGAGTAGTTATTGTATTAAATTTTACTATATTTTTACTTTTAAAATACAAAGATAGTGCATTTGTGGGAGAGCTTTAACTACCTCTGCCTCGTACAAAAGCTCCGGACCCGACGGTATGTCCCCTATATTTTTTCATAAGTTTTGGGACATTACTAGTAATGATGTTTTATCGTCTTCTTTAGCAGATTTAAATGGGAAAAATCCTGTTCATAACAATGCATTCATTGTTCTCATTCCAAAAGTTAAAAACCCATATATCCTTCTAATAGACCTATAAGCCTTTACAATATTGCTTTTAAGGTCGTCACAATAACAATTGCAAACTGTCTCAAAACATCTCCCTAATATAGTGCTTTCGGTTGATTTATTATGGACAATGCCTTTCTTGCATTTGAGATTTTCCACTATATGAAAACAATAAATCATTTTCTTAAGTTTTGTAGGAGCTTTTGTCTTTTTTTTTTTTTAATTTCGTAGAAGTTTTTGTCTTTGCAGTTCTTTAAAGTCTCTTTTCACTCAAATGAGCCAATCTTCATCTGCATAAGACTTCACGAATAAGTTTCTCCATCCAAATGTACCCTCCTTGTCCCTTGCATGATTTTTGTTTGTCCCTTACTATTGTAACTTCCAATTTTTTGATTGGAACATGTAACGAAGAGAATCTAACATCTTAAAGTGATATTAAATTTATTCTTTTAACTCAAGTACGCGTATCTAACATTAGTACTCTTTAACTCATGTACATAAATTTCTTCTTAATTCAGTGATCTAACTAAGACATCTATTAGATTGTTTATACAGATTTTAATATCATATATTATTTTCATCTACGATTAATTTATTTTAAAGAATTATATATCAAATAAAATTTAAAAGTTTTATAAATAATTCTAAATATAAATTTAATTTAAGATTTCTATGGATAAATTATATGACATCACTAAGAAAAAAAATAAAAAGACTAAAATATAAAAGGGGTTAGCTATTTGCAACCCCAAAATTATTGAACGTACCCCAAAAATATTTAAATTGACATAATTATCCTTATGAAATTTATATCTGTTCGGTTGCAACAACCGAACAGTTATCCATCTTATCTATTCGGTTCCAGCAACCGAACATAATAAAGAATTCATATATGTTATTTGTTCGGTTGCAGCAACCGAACAGAACAAAATAATTTATTTATCTTATATATTCGGTTGCAGCAACCGAACAAAACAAGATTTATGATTTTTTTAAGATTTGTGATTTTTTTAACTCATATCTATATTACCGAATAAATAAGATAACAGAAAAGTTTTATAGATCATCATCTTAAAGATCGATGATATCTATAAAACTTATCTGTTATTTTATCTGTTGGGTAATTAAAAAAAATCACAAATCTTGTTTTGTTCGGTTGCTGCAATCGAACAGATAACATGAATAAACTCTTTGTTCTGTTCGGTTGCTGCAACCGAACAGGTAATAGATGAATTCTTTGTCCTGTTCGATTGCAATGACCGAACAAATATAAATTTTATAAGGGTAATTATGTCAATTTAAATATTTTTAGGGTACGTTCAGTAATTGTGGGGTGCAAATAGTCGCTCCCAATATAAAATAGGTAATAATTTTTATTTTAAAAATGACTTCAAACTAATATTCTTTTAAATAAAAGAATATTCCTTCTCAATTATTTTAAATAAAAAAAATTATTCCCTATATTGTGATTTTTTATATCTCGGGAATGCTTTTCTTTCCAAAGAGTAGATAAATTCTTTAAAAATTATACTTTTAGATATTATCACTTGTATGCTTTGTTATTTTATCAATATATATTTCTATATTTTGTATAATTTAAATTAAAGAATTATATTCATATTTATATTCATTAGTATTTGTACAAATATTATAAAAGATACAAATATCAATGATATATTGATATTTCATAAATTCTTTTGTTATGAATACTGATAATCTAAGTCTTTTGAAGTATGTGCAGAACTAGGAAGAGTAATATATTTCAAATACTCAGTTTGGTAAAATAATAAATAAGTTCGAGCTTAAATCATCATCAGTATATTGCTGTGATTTATTAATTTGCAAAAGATTAATTTATTTTATTTCATTGATTTCGTTAAACTATGGATTATAATAAATTAGAAAGGATGTAAATATATTTAAGTTAATAGACCCATTCAATAACTTAGATTTATACTAATTGTGTTGAGTGTAATTCCTCTAAAATCTTAAACATATGAAGAATAGAAGAATAGTTAGATATTAATGGCAGAGCCGGGGAGACAGTAACATATGGTTCTATGGAGCTAAGGTGCAAAATATGGAAGAAAGAAACATTTCCACCAATCTACCACCCAATCAATTCTGTTCCACTGAATCCCTCTTTCATAGCTACATATCTTTCCGGCTAAGGAATGGAAAATCTTTCTCCTGTTCCATGAATCCAATTTTCATTTCATCCAGAAAAAGCCATCTTTTTCTTAACAATGTCTTTTTCATTTGATCCAATAGTGTCCCCAATCAATTCTGTTCCACTGAATCCCTCTTTCATAGCTACATATCTTTCCGGCTAAGGAATGGAAAATCTTTCTCCTGTTCCATGAATCCAATTTTCATTTCATCCAGAAAAAGCCATCTTTTTCTTAACAATGTCTTTTTCATTTGATCCAATAGTGTCAGAGTTGATAAATACTGATAACTCTCGAATAGAGTAGGCACCAAAATATATTGTCATATGAAAATGAATTAACTTTAGCATGAAAAAATATATCATCAAAATATATTATCAAATATATAAAAGTGAAAAAATATATCATCAAAATATATTATCAAATATATAAAAATGAATGGAGTGTTTTATGCATTTTTTATTTTGGAAAAAAATGCACGGTTTAGTGAGTGAACAAACAAATGTACGTACCTCACTTCAAACCAAGTTCCTCACTATCTCCAATATTTTCATATAGGGCTTCCTCAAAAAAAAAAAAAAAAAAAAAAAAAAAAAAAATATATATATATATATATATATATATATATATATATATATATATATATATATATATATATATATATAACATCAAAATATAGTGTTTTATGGATTTTTAATTTTAGAAAAAAAAAATGCACATTTTAGTGGGTGAACAAATAAATATACGTGCAAAACCTAACGAAGTTCTTCTCAATCTCCAATACTTCATCCAGGGTAACTTGTATGGAAGCCAAAGCTAACCTTTGAAGAATAGTTACATATAAATAGTAGGTGAGGACCCAAAATATATATTGTCAAAATTATGAAAATGAATGAACTTAACATGAAAAATATAACATCAAAATATATTGTCAAATATATAAAAATGAATGGAGTGTTTTATGCATTTTTAATTTTGAAAAAAAAAATTATTGTAGACAGAGAATCCTTTCATTTTTAATAAACAAAATAACAACAATATAATTTAAAACATTCATATCATAAATGAATATATTGATGAAAAAGAATATATGGATCCAACATATAATTTGAAATTATCTCATTCATCACATACACATCACAACATAGCCACCAATATCTGATCTCCTTAATTTTGTATCTTACTTGCTTAACCATCAATAAGATTATTTCAAGCATCCAACCACACTTTTTTTTTTCTCTATCCCAAAATATTTATATATACCATAAAAATAAAAACACGATATCAACACTCTTAGAATATTATAAAAATTTTATAATCTTTTTACACACAATTTAATCAAAGTTAATAATATCATATACTTTATTCAATTAAATTATTAGAAAAAACTATTTTTCTTACATAAAAATTACATTAACATTATTTTTTTTAATTTCATGTCATTAAATACGTGCATGTATTTTGGGTGGAGGGAATATTTTATAATTGAAATGTTATTGTTAGATGTTTTTATTTTCAAATAAAAGGATTTTCATTTTCATATTTTTATAATAATTAAGTTACGGTATTTAATTAGGTGCATTTAGTATTCAATTTCAAATAATAATTTTAATTTTTAATTATTATAAATGCATTATTCATCTTACAAAATTAGTTCTTGAAATCCCTAATGTCGGGGTTCAAGATCAACCCGTATGCATTTATCGGTTCAAGGTGAGACCGACCATATGGGGTGTTGTGTAGATTAAATCCTCGCACTCGACAAGCTCCCGTTGACAATCCCGTTGCCTTTATTTTGAAATTTTCTTGGTTTGAGGTTGTTTCTTGTCTCACTTCATGGGCTCTATGTGATCTCAAAGTTCCTTCATTTTGGTTCAAATCATGTTGTATTTGAGGAGTCCTCGACTGTTGTTGAGAGCTTGAGGTTTCACCCGCATTCATCTTTATATCTACAATTGATAGTCCTTAGTAGGACTCATATAAATCTTGTAGATCCTCAAAATTCGCTCTTTCCATCTGGAGATGTGGATTCTCCTCGAAGGATAACGATCATCTTTTCACTCTCGGTCTTTGGTCTTGTGACCCCTGTCGTCTTTTTCTTTTGATGCAAAAGGGGTTCTATTCCGAAGGTTGGTGGCAACCTTCCTTTTGGCCTTCTCCCATTCACCTTGGTTTCCAGGGATATTACTTGATCTCTCAATTTCTTGATGAGATCAAGTTGTTTGCTCTGCAACGACTCCACCTTATCCATCTTGGAGCTGATCTCAAATATTGTTATGGATATGTTTTGGCAGTATTCTCCAAAGAATTCCATCGTCTTTTGGATTTCTCTAAGATCTTGACTCATTTTAGAGGATTTTGGGATGATCTTTTTCCACTCCATTTTGACCACCAAAAGGAGTGGTATGGCTTGCAGATCTCTCTTGGACCTTGATTTGGTCATCTCCTCCATTGTTCGTGTCCATGGATCTCAGTTAAACTATAAAATTCCACTATATTCCTTGATACCTCCTTGGAGTATCTTATTTCATTCTGGCGAATTTCCTCCAGGTGTTCTTCCCTTGTGTAATTGGCACGAGTCTCTGCCCATTTCCATCCTCGTTCGAGTCCATTTCAGAATCGATTGTTGCCCTCTATTTTCTTTTCTGCCTTTTATCTATACAAAATATTATAATATTGTTGTATAGGGCTTGATGGGTGTTTTCTCAACACACAATTTTAATCCCCAAGTATGAAGGATATCAATTGTAGTTTCGAAGGTGACCAAGTTAAATATCGAATCCACGGGACGGATAAATATTACTTTAGTTATTTTCTAGCAATTATGACTATGTTGAGAATTGTAATTGTTGGTTTGTAAACTAAGTAACAATTAAAATAGCAAATAAATAACAAGAACAAGAAAATAGTAGTTGTGATCAAATAAGATGATAGGTAGTTCGTCAGGCCATCCAGTTTCATTCGTTAATTCATACTTTCGTGTGTCGATGTCCGACTCTGCCTTGTGGTTTATGGACGCATCGCTAGACCATGCAAATCTATTCTATAGACACAAATAGATAAGCTTTTGACACGTGTGAGTATCCTCAGAGCAAGACGTATACTTTACCTCCCTTTCTAGGTACTATCATAATCAATTATTTCCCGTGCACTTAGTACTCTAACCCGATTTGATCTCCCTTTTTAGGTACTATAAAGTTATACTCTTAATCCTACTTGTTAACCCGAATTCAATTCAATTAACAAACATTCATATAAGATGGTTCTAATAAAACCTTGGAATCCCTTCACTTAGAATTATAACAATAAACCCTGCTCATTAGTGAATGCACTCAATCAATGACTATGTTATGCATTCAGACTCTACACAACGATTATTGATGCACAAAACAACTATGAGTATGGATTAAAAATGTACAATCTTATATAAACTAAACCACAAGTAGTGTTGTATGGAGTATACACACGAAATACAAATCAACTCATAAAAAATCTTCATAACCCTAGAACTACCGAAGTAGCTCTAGCCCATGATTGATCTAGGAACAATCATGGTTAGATGGACCAATCATACTTGACTCTCCAGCGGACTCTAAAAGCTCTCTTGTTTTCTTCTTATTGTATATTGTGTCCTTGGTGGTTTGGTGATGTCTTCCTTGACTGCATGAGCCTCCTTTTATACTTTTAATCACATCTCTAGGGCTTGGAATGGGCTTTTCAAGTGATCACACGTGTTTTGGTCTCGAAAATCCAGATAAAGTAAATTCCCGCACGACGGTTCGACCTCAGCAAACAGGTCGAACTACTGGCCGCAGGTCGAACCACAGGTCGAACCCACCTACTAGAAGTATTCTGCACCTGGTTCGACTTCTTGTACAGGTTGAACCCCTCGAGTCTTGGTCGAACCACAGGTCGAACCACGCTACTGGATAATTTCTGCTCTCGATTCGACCAATCGTCAGGTCGAACTTCCAACGTCGTGGTCGAATCCATCTTCTCACGAACTGGTTCGACCATGGTTCGACCTGATAGATAGGTCGAACCCCTTGAGTCGTGGTCGAACCCACCTCCTGCACTCTTTCAACGCTGGTCCGACCTACTGGAGAGGTTGAACCCTCCTCCAACAGGTGGAACCCACCTCTCTCCTTGGTGGTTCGCGTGGTCTCGACTTTGTCTCTTCGATTCTTGGCACTTTCACTCCGATTTTGCTATGAAAACTACTTAAATAGCTCCACTAACACCTGATTCATCCTAATTCTCAATATATATAGGTTTTTCACCTATTTCTACCTCAAAACTCTCCAAAACTAGCACAAAACATGATGCCAAACTTGTAAATTTACACACTCATCAAACCTCCAAACTTACATGTTGGTCGTCCCGAGGCAACCAAATCAAACCACAGGAGTCGTGTATAATTCACCAAGATCAAGTACAACACATATCACACATGCAACTTCATTAAATCAAACAAGTATTAATTGCTTCATATATATCACTCATGCAAAACCAATCCAATCACACACCATTCAGAGTACTAAGTAATCTAGCTCACAAGATAAGTATTTATTCTCTTTCACTCAAGTGCGTGAGGCACTACATAGGCTAGTTTAAACCCTCATATCAATCCATATTCACGCGTAACCATAAGCTTGGAAATAGTCTCAAAAATCAACTTATAATCAACTCTTCACTAGGATCACAAAGGACTTGTTTTTGGGTTGTAATGTTGGCTCTTTGGAAAAAGGTAGGAAAAATTTAGGTAAGTGACTTAAGACACTAGTAGAGAGTTACCTTGGAGGTTCTCGATTTCTTCTTCTTGCTGCAATATCTCCTCCAACTTCCCTTCTTCTTCTCATGGATTTTCCTTCTTTTCCGTGCATCAACATTATCTCTTTAGACAATTCGGATACCAGTTTTAGGCACTACCCTTCTTCACTTTATCAATCAGCTGCTCTTAAGCTTAAAGCTTCATGTTATAATCAATCGAGGTACCAGTTTCAGGCACTACCCCTAAACAAGATTTAACCATATTCTTTTCATCCAACCATATTCTATCTTCCTTTTTCTTCTTGCAACACTTACTCACCTCAACTCTCTCTACTAATGAACAGGTTAATCAAGGCTCAAGTAAAGGTTTATAAGGTTATTTACTTCGGCTACCAAAGAAAAGATTTTAACGGCTCAACGGGGCATCCAAAGGTTAATAAGATCATTAGGAAGGACAAAATTTGGCTAAGTAACTTAATCACAAAATAATGGCCTAATATCATGTCCTAGCAATTTATCAATCATAAGTCTCACACAAGACTCCAAGCCAAGTTCTAGAATACGTTCATATGAATGATCCTCTCAAGAATAAAACAATCATGATCAAGCATGATTATCAAGGCTCAAATCCTCACATAGGTAAATAGAATCCTAAGTACTCCTCATAGCATATAATTAAGATCAATTCCACAAGAACTCTACATACTTATCAAATTATACATGATTTTCATCAATAGAAATTAACACATGAACATATGAATGCACAAAATCAATAGCCCATAAATCGAATCAAATCATACAAGTGTCTCTACAGCCCAACTCATGCATCATAGAAGGACGAAATTAAGAACACACTTTCCTGGCTCGGTTCGACCTTGATTCGACCTGTGGAAGAGGTCGAATCAACATTCTGAACACCTTCTCCTTCGGTTCGGCTTGGGTTCGACCTGCTGACCAGGTCGAACCATATCAGCTTAAGTCGAACCACCCTTCTGTAAGTTTCATGTCACCAGTTCGACCTCGGTTTGACTTGCTGAACAGGTCGAACTAAGAACGTCGTGGTCGAACCGCACTTCTGGAATTCTGCTATCACTGGTTCGACCTGTTGATCTAGTCGAACCATCTTACATGAGGTCAAACCACCTCTCTGGATAACTTTTGCAACACGGTTCAACTTCTTCATTCCCTACACACTTCAAACTTCAAAACGAATCATTAAGTACCAACTAGAGCACAACTTCATCAAGAATTGGTTCTTCAAAAACTTATCAATCATGAGTAACTCCGCAATCACTCAAAATACGAAACAACAAAACACCACGGAACATTAGGCAAGTTACAAAAAATCGACACATACAAACCGGTTAAAGTTTTAAATATGCCGCAAAAAATTAACTCCCCTAACAAACGTCACAAAGAAAAGATTATACTATCGGTGCTTATTGAGGTAAGTACATCACACCCCCCCAAACTTAGTAGAAACTATAATTGAAACTAAGTTTGCAAAGAGATGTAATTGTCAATAAGTAAGCACTTCAAATATAAAAAATTCTTACTCACACGAAAGAAATAAAACATTAAAATGGGAGGGAAAGCCCCCAACAGGCGCTCATGTTTAACGTCGGAGAGTCACGACGGTACCAACTCAGAAGACTACTTGATCAGAGGATGATCATATCGCATCCTCACCTTCCAATACTTTCTCCCCCTCTTATCATCCACACTTACCACCTTACCATTGTTATGCACCATACGATCAGTAGAATCTCCTTTCTCAAACTTTCTCTTCTCATTCCTGTCAATCTTCCACTCAATTTTGGAATAACTCCTATCTCCATTAAGATCAAAATCAGGATAAGAACGAGAGTAAGGACTTTCAAATTTGTTGGTATCCAGTGGTAAGTTAGGAGGCTTCAAGTAGGCATCATCTTCTCTTCCTTTGTCTACAGTCAGCACGGCACCTTTCTCGCTCACAAAAATATGATCATTAGAATTACCTTCATCCCATGACCGTGTAGACTCCTCCGGGTCAATCTTCCTCTTGAATTCCGAATCACTTGATGGATCTTTTTCATTGTCACCAAGATAAGCATACGTCAAGTGTTTCGGTAACGGTTTTAGCTCCTCTTTCTTTTCTTCCATCGGAGTACTCTCTCTCTCCAACGGCAAGTACTTCCTAGACCCTTTCGCTTCTTCAGCCTTAGCTTTCTCCAATGCATACCTAGCATCCCCCAAAGCAAGTAACTTCTCAAGATATTCAATACATACCTCGTTGGAGAGTCCGCCAAGCTCCGTAGTGGGATAAGTAAGAGACTCCATCAAACATGTCTCAGGAGGATCCTTTGACAGGATCAGAGACATATCCTCCTTCACAATCTCCTCCACCACGTCAATACTATAACACTGCGACTCCATGGGCATCTTCATTGCTTTGTCCAAGTTGAAAAGAACTTCTTCTTTGTCCATCCGTAATCTAAGCTCTCCTTTTTGAACATCAATCATAGCTCCAGCAGTAGCAAGGAAAGGTCTCCCCAAGATTAGAGGGATATTATCCTTGTCATCTTCCATCTCTAGCACAAGAAAGTCCACAGAAAAGACTAGCTTCTCCACTTTGATGAGAACGTCTTCAATTATACCTTTTGTAAACATCATCGACCTGTCCGCCAATTGGAGAACCACTGTTGTAAGGGTCAACTCCCCCAAACCAAGCCTCTGAAAGATGGACAACGGCATCAAATTGATGCTTGCCCCTAGATCGCATAAAGCTCGCCGTGCCGGCCCCTTTTCGATCTCACATAGAATAGTGAAGCTCCCTGGATCCTTCATCTTTTGCGGCAGCTTCCTTTGAATGATTGAGCTACAATTCTCAGATAAATTCATCGTTTCAATTTCGGTTAAGCTCCGCTTCTTCAACAATATGTCTTTAAGAAATCGGGCATAGTACGGCATCTCCATGATTGCCTCTAAAAAAGGAATGCTCAAGCATATCTTGTTCATTATCTCTGAAAACTTCTTGAACTTCTCTTCCAATCCCTTCTTCACAAGCTTGTAAGGAAACGGCGGAGGTATCTTTGTTTTGGGAATCCCCCATTCATCACGACCAACCTTCTCCGCTTTCTCATTTTTGGCTCTCAATCGCTTGGCTCTCTCCCACTTTTTTTTAGCTATTATCTCTGTACTTTGCTCATTCCGAACCACTGGAGTAGCATCAACATCATCGAGAGTGTTCGGAGTAGCAACAGGCAACTTCTGGATGGGTTCGACCAGGGTTCGACCTGTGGAATAGGTCGAACCAGGCACGTAATGGTCGAACCGCTCTTCTGGATAACTGCTCTCTTTTTGAATTTGAGGTTCGACCTGGGTTCGACCTATTAAGTAGGTCGAACCACGGCCACCTAGGTCGAACCGACCTACTGTACTCCTTTCGCCCTCCGGTTCGACCAAGGTTCGTCCTGTTTGATAGGTCGAACCACGGCCACTTAAGTCAAACTGACCTACTGTACTCCTTCCGCCCTCCGGTTCGACCTGTTTGATAGGTCGAACCATGTCCGTCGTGGTCGAACCGTTGCTATGAAAAAACAGAGTGATCCAAGTTGTGCAGTTTGACCTGGGTTTGACCTGTTGGATAGGTCGAACCATCATTGATTTGGTCGAACCGGTATTTTGGAAAAACAGAGTGCTCCGAATTGTCAGGTTAGACCATGGTTCGACCTGTATGCCTGGCCGAACCATTTTCATTTTGGTCGAACCAATGCTGCGATTCTTCCTGATCATGTCCAGTGCGTTGGTTCGACTTCCCTTGTATGGTTCGACCTTCAATGTTGGTCGAACCATGGTCGAATCTTGCCCTAGACATGTTCAAATTTGATTTCGGCCTCATCGGTCCCTCGTACTGCGTTCCCGACCTCAATGTGATGGCATTGCAGGACCTTGGATTCTCAATACTTTGAGACGGGAACTTTCTCCTCTCAAGAGTTTGAGTAAGCTTGTTAACACTTTTTGTCATCTCCCCCATCAGCAATGTAAGGTCCTTCACCTGCTTAGATATAACCTCATGGTTTGCATCGATTTTCTTTTCAAGTTTGGCTTCAAGGCGGTTCACAGTTTCATCGTTCTTGGCCATATACCTGTTCACAGTATCCTCAAAACCCGGTTTCCCTTCTTCCACCTTAGCACCCGGATCAACACCCATCGGAGGTTGAATCGCATTATTTGGATTGCTCCATGAGAATTCCGGCCTCCTAGGCTGTTGATAACCACCCAGGGGACCACGATTATTAAAGTTTCCTCGATAGTTCCCTTGGTAGTTCCGATTTCCTTGATCTGGATACCTAGTCCCTTGAATACTTTGACCCATGGCATAGTGTGCCTCTTCCAACTCCTCTTGGATTGGTCCATCATTCTTCAACTCCTGCTGCTTGATCGGTACGCGCTGAGATAATTCGCTGATTTGCTTCTGTTGGGATTCAAGTAGCTTGTTGATATTGGACAAGCTAGAGACGATCTCATCTTCTCTACTTGTTTTCACCATTGCTTGTTCAACCTGAGCTACCTTCCCAAGGACATAAGTACCTCTAACTCTATCAGTTGGCCAATCCCTCGAATTCATTGAAATATCTTCAAACAATTTCTCGGCCTCTACGGATGACTTTGTAAGCAATGCTCCATTAGAAGAAGCATCCAATAACACTCGTGAATCACAGTCCAATCCATTATAGAATATACTGATATATTGAGCTTTAGATAGCCCATGTTGAGGACACTTCCTAAGCATGTCCTTGAATCTATCCCATGCTTCATGAAATTTCTCACCTCCACCGATAACAAATTGGTTAATGTCTTGCTTCATCTTAAACACCTTTGAAGGTGGCATGTACCTCTCCAAGAACCTTAACTGCAGTTGCTCCCAAGTGGTGCACTCAGCTGCGTTGATAGTGTCGTACCAATCTCTCACCTTTTCAGTAAGCGAGAATTTGAACAAGAGGATCTTCCTAGTATCTTCATGTTTTCCTGCGTCTTTTTGAGTACTTCCATAGCCCAAGAACTTGTTCACATGCTACTGCGGATCCTCGAAAGACCCTCCTGAAAAGGAGTTCCTTTCTATCATGCTAATAAGAGCGGGATGAAGATCGAAAGCTGAATTAGTTCCCCTCACTCCTAGAAGCCCAAAATTTCCAGCCCCATTATTTCTAAAAACTTCTCGGATGGCTAGATTATCCGGATTCGCTGCCATGTTGACTGTCTCTACTTCCGAATTAACTTCAGTTGTAGCTTCAATCGTCTGTGAATTCTGCTCGTCAACTTCAACTCCAAAATTTAGAGCTTCATTTGGATCAATAGTCTTTGCCTTGCTCTTCTTCTTCTTCTTCTTTCTTGACGATGCTCCGATCTCAGGATTATAGGGTTCAAGTTCACCTTTCTTTGATCTCGTAAGCATACACCTAAAAAACTAGAATTAAAACAGCAAAACAAGAAAAATAGCCCTAATAAACTAGAAATAACAAAAAGATATTTTAAGCCGTCCCCGGCAACGGCGCCAAAAACTTGATGGGTGTTTTCTCAACACACAATTTTAATCCCCAAGTATGAAGGATGTCAATTGTAGTTTCGAAGGTGACCAAGTTAAATATCGAATCCACGGGATGGATAAATATTACTTTAGTTATTTTCTAGCAATTATGACTATGTTGAGAATTGTAATTGTTGGTTTGTAAACTAAGTAACAATTAAAATAGCAAATAAATAACAAGAACAAGAAAATAGTAGTTGTGATCAAATAAGATGATAGGTAGTTCGTCAGACCATCTAGTTTCATTCGTTAATTTATACTTTCGTGTGTCGATGTCCGACTCTGTCTTGTGGTTTATGGACGCATCGCTAGACCATGCAAATCTATTCTATAGACACAAATAGATAAGCTTTTGACACGTATGAGTATCCTCAGAGCAAGACGTATACTTTACCTCCCTTTCTAGGTACTATCATAATCAATTATTTCCCCGTGCACTTAGTACTCTAACCCGATTTGATCTTCCTTTTTAAGTACTATAAAGTTATACTCTTAATTCTACTTGTTAACCCGAATTCAATTCAATTAACAAACATTCATATAAGACGGTTCTAATAAAACCTCGGAATCCCTTCACTTATAATTATAACAATAAACCCTGCTCATTAGTGAACGCACTCAATCAATAACCATGTTATGCATTCAACTCTACACAACGATTATTGATGCACAAAACAACTATGAGTATGGATTAAAAACGTACAATTTTATATAAACTAAACCACAAGTAGTGTTGTACGGAGTATACACAAAAAATACAAATCAACTCATGAAACCTTCATAACCCTAGAACTACCGAAGTGACTCTAGCCTATGATTGATCTAGGAACAATCATGGTTAGATGGACCAATCTTACTTGACTCTCCAGCGGACTCTAAAAGCTCTCTTGTTTTCTTCTTGTTGTATATTGTGTCCTTGGTGGTTTGGTGATGTCTTCCTTGACTGCATGAGCCTCCTTTTATACTTGTAATCACGTCTCTATGGCTTGGAATGGGCTTTTCAAGTGATCACACGCGTTTTGGCCTCGAAAATCCGGATAAGGTAAATTCCCGCACGACGGTTCGAGGTCGAACCACAGGTCGAACCCACCTACTGGAAGTATTCTGCACCTGGTTCGACTTCTTGTACACCTCGAGTCTTGGTTGAACCACGCTACTGGACAATTTCTGCTCTCGATTCGACCAACTGTCAGGTCGAACTCCCAACGCCGTGGTTGAATCTATCTTCTCGCAAACTTGTTCGACCATGGTTCGACCTGATAGATAGGTCGAACCCCTTGAGTCGTGGTCGAACCCACCTCCTGCACTCTTGCAATGCTGGTTCGACCTGCTGGAGAGGTCGAACCCTCCTCCAACAGGTCGAACCCACCTCTCTCCTTGGCGGTTCGCGTGGTCTCGACTTTGTCTCTCCGATTCTTAGCACTTCCACTTCGATTTTGCTATGAAAATCACTTAAATAGCTCCACTAACACCTGATTCATGCTAATTCACAATATATATAGGCTTTCCACCTATTTCCACCTCAAAACTCTCCAAAACTAGCACAAAACATGATGTCAAACTTGTGAATTTACATACTCATCAGGGCTGCATGTTCTACCATATCTAACAGGCCAGAAGGCGTTGTTACTCCAGTTTTGAACAGGGCTAATAGTTCTGTCATACTCGGATGTCAAACTTTCGTTCGGATCCATATATCTCTAAAATTTTCCTCTCGTTAAGTGATATATAATAGTTTTCCATTCATAAATAAATAAACCTGGGACTCTTATACCATTTTGAAAGCATGAAATTGTGATAAAATTTGAGTAAATAAGTGTATAAAGTCTTTGTAAAATATTAAGGGTATTTTGGTCCATTTGGGTATCAATCGGGTATTTTTAATAAAATTATTTGTTGGGTTATACACAAAATTATTTAAATTTGAATTTTAAAATAAAGGTTAAGGGCAGAATAGTCTATGAACATAAAATATGGTCAATTTTAATTTTTTTGAATAGGTGGGAAAAAAAGATTTTGAAATTTGAAAGAGGGTAGTTTTGTATATTTCCCAAGAATCTATCATTGGTCTACCGAGGAGTAGGTTTTCACCGAAGTGCGTAGTCCTGCTACGAATATAGTAATATTTATTGAAACATGTATGTTATGGGTATTTATACACGTATATGACGCATGACTTATACGCACGGTTCAACTCGTGAAAAAGCTGAGGCTAAAGATAAGAGTGAGATTAGAACACATGCCCAACAAATGCCGATGGAAGTAGAAGGAGCCGACCAACTCTAAAGCTAAAGATAACATGATGTTGACTGGACATCAACAGAAGGGAGAAGAAGTCGACACCGAGGATAAGGTCTCGGCCCCTTATCCTCGGATCCATGTCATCTGCCAATTCTCATTTGTTCAAAACTCAACAGTCCATTAGGAATTGTCATCGGCCCGTTAAGCTTGCTCACCCGACCAGAACACAACATACATAAAGTGTGAAGGGGACATGTCAGACTCATCATTGTCCTTGGAGGGACACGTGGCAACACATGACAATCCCATGGGGGACCTACCCAAAATATCTCCTATAAAGACAATGCATCTGCAGAAAGGAATGACACACTACTTAATACTCACTTCACTCAAATTTCATCTTCTCCACTTTACTTTATCTTTCTACAAACCCACTTGTATTTCTCTTTCTACTATGTAATATTCATGGATGGAACTCTAAAATATAAATATCAATAATATGGAAAGGGCTCCCAATTAACGGGGCGACGAGTAAAATTATTGTGTTTGATGAGTCCGTTTTAGTATCCGGTTAATTGCCACTTCAAGCTTGATTTATATTAATCTAACCCGCTAAAAACGACCATCAACAATGTATACTTACCTATATTTAAGTTTCACACTTCCTATGTCCCACACCACCTTTCACATTTACTATTCAACATTGTTTAAGAAAAAATATTTTTTGATAAATTTTATTAACTTTTTGGGTATTTTAATATTTTTAGATAATAAATAAAGTGTAAAATAATGTTATAAATATGAAAAAAGAGTGTCAAATTTGAAGTTTAAAGTAAAAGTGTTGTTTCCTTTTCTTAGGTGTGTAAAGTTTTGTAAGACAAAAAAATTTAGAAAACATGAACGATTATGTGGGATGGGGGGAGTATTATTTATATAGTTATATGATATCTTATTATTAAACCACTAAACCATCAAAAGTGACCGTCAAACTGCTAAAAATTGAGTGATGAATTATAACTAAAAAATCACAGTTTAAAAACATAAAATCGAATCACTTATAGCTAGGGGTGATCATAACTTTTTCAAAACCGCCTAAACCGCCCAAACCGAACCGCACTGCACTGCCGTTGATGATTTTTCATAATAAACCGTGGTTAATTTTTTTTTTATAAAACCGCACCGCATAGTTGGGGCAATTACGTTTTTTATTGAAAACCGACCGCACCGCACCGCGTAACTTCATTTATAGTTAACTATCTATACCCTAACTAATAATCACTGATCCTTAATTTAGTTCATACTATACTCCATGTATATTAATTTAGTTATAATTTATTTAATCTAAGTTTTTAATTTTTATATAGTATAAACATACATTGTACTAGTTTAATATTTAATCTCATACAGCATACTACATATTATATCTTCAATAACTTTCATTGTATATTTTATATTTTTTTTCGTTTTATTTATACTCTTTTAATTAAAAGATATATGAGTTAGTTTAGTCAATGTAAATTTTATGTATGTTAACAAACACAAACACTTACACTAATTTAAAACCGCCAAACCGCAAAATAACCGACCGAAACCGCTTGAAACCGCATAGTTAATTTTTTTAATAAACCGCCACATTTATATATAATTGAAAACCGACCGCCTATAGCAATGCAATTTGAATTTTACGGAAAAAACTGCAAAACCGCACCGTGAGCACCCCTACTTATAGCAAAGTAATTTGAATTAAAAAAAAAATCTATTCAAACCGCTATGTGATCACCCTATTAAAAATTTCCGCACAAGTTATACTTTATATTAAAAAACATTATCTCACCTATAATTTGCATTATTATTTATTTATTATTAAAAAACTCATAAAACTCATAAAACTCAATAAAATGGTTAGGGGTGTTAAAAAAGATGAGTGGGTCGGTATCTCAATTAAGCTCAAGTTGTGACTACTCAATCTCGAAGTCGTTAAATGAGGTCCGGCCCACTCATCGTTAAATGACTACTCAATTAATAATAGGGTTAGTTTAAATACACACCCCTTTTATTTAATACACACCTCATTATTATATAATTAAAATATATATTTTTAAAATATTTAAAATATCCTTAATTCATTAAATAAACACCCATTAATTAAATATATATATTTGGACGGCTTCTGTTTTCCAACTTCATTTTTCTCATTGAACATCTCAGACGAAATCAGGCTTAAATCCCCATCCCTTATCTAGATCGGTCCTCGTTAAAACGACAAAATGCCCGTCTACCCTGCAAAATTGTAAATGAGTTCAGTCCTACCTTTCCTTTCCAATTTTTTCACATCCTCAGTTGATTCAATATGCTTAACTACTCCTGTTAATCTGGCTTCATTCTTCAGAACAAGAATTGAAATTTAAACTTCTTAGTCCTTCCAGTTCCATACTCATACCAAACAAAGTATATCATAAATGGTCTCCTCCACATGTAATTTAAACTCATTCAGAAGTAACACATCGATTGAAAAGAAGAGATTCCAAAAGAAAATTTCTGAAGCAACCACAAACACCCAATACAGCACCAAAAGAGACGGGGCAAATCTATATTGGAACACATGTAAACTCCAATGGTAAATTTCTAAACGCCACTGTCATTGGAGTTTCCGACTTATATTTTTGGGTTCGCGTATTGAAGTCTTTGCAGAAAGCATTGAGATTCAATCTGTACTGACGGATTCAAAACTAAAATTACTTGTTGCTATGATATGTTTCTTCTATTGCGGTGATAGAGAGAAGAGAGAGAGTGAGAATGAGAGAGAAAATAAAAGAGTAATTCCTGAACGCCATGGATGATATCGAATATCTTAAACTATTTCAGTAATATTAAATTGGTGTTTTAATAGGTTTATAATTTTAATTTTGAAAGGATAGTATTGGAATTTTAAGGGGTGTGCATACAATAAAATGAAGAAATAAAAATTTTAAGGGGGTGTGTATTCAACAGGAGGTGTGTATTCAATAAAAAGGGATGTGTATTTAACAATACTCTTAATAATATTCCCTCCATCCATTGTTAATGTATCAATTTGATTTTTGCATGTAAATTATGGAGTATTATTATTTGATGTGTAGTAGATACGTAGTTGAATAAGTGGAGGGTGTGAGTCTCATATTTTATTTATATTAGTGAAGGGTGTGGATCTCATATACTCTATCTAAAAAGAAAAATGGATATATTAAAAATGGATTGTTCAAAATAGTAAAATTGATAAATTAAAAATGAACAGAGGAAATATTAATTATGACTATTATTAATAATAATAAATACCTCTAACTCTCAATAATTTTCATCCTCTTGACACGAAGCTTAAGAGAAGTGCTAATCATTAAGGGTATTATATATATGTATACATTTTGTGATAAACAAATGATAAAATATAATAGGCGTGTTATATATAAATAATAGTTTTTTTTGGTAAATAAAATACTCCCTCCATCCGCTTTCAAGGGTATCATTTATTTTTGGGCACGGAGATTAAGAAATATTGTTATTTAATATGTAGTGGATAGATAATGTGTAAGTTTTACCTTTTTACCCATCCACCTTATTAATATAATGAGGGGCAGATGGGTAATTTGCAAATACATTTAGGATTAGTAGGAGTATTATTAGTGGATCCCTCATTGTACATAAATGGAAACGAGATCCTTGTGTATAGATGTCGTAAATGGTAAAATAGAACCTTTGAAAGCGGACGGAGGGAGTATATTGAAAAGGTAGATGTTTTAACTTTTTGCCTCTTTTAAGGAGGTGAAATTTTTGCGGGACGACCAAAATGAAAAGGGTGAAAATTAAAGAGACTCAGAGGGAGTATAATTTAATAAAATTATATATTAATATACTATAATTATTAAATATAATAATAAATATTGAATATATTAATTAAAAACCGTCTCGATAAGCTCATCTCGTTTGCTTATGAGTCGAGCCGAGCCGAGCCGAGTTCAAATGAGTAATTGTCAAGCCGAGTTCATTTGATAACCAAACGAGTAATTGTCAAACGAGTAATGTCGAGCTCGTTCTTAGGCTCATTACCTACTCAAGCCAAAGCTCGGCTAAATAACTAGTTTAGTCAAGATCAAGTATACACTACTCGAGCTCGCTCGACTCAGTATTAAAATACTAATCCCTCTATCTCACACATATCTGTGCCGAAACTACAGGAACATAGTCTAAGAAAAATGACGTTTTTATTATTGATTGAGATTATTGATTAATATGATGTTTCTTTTTTGGGTGGTGAAGATGTTGAGATAGATGTAAATGGAAAATATGAAGATAAGTGTGGAACGGAGGTAGTATTTTTTTTAACTCTGATATCTATAAAATTAAGACAAAGTCTCTGGTAAGATGTTGCCTATGTGAGATGGGTCGACCCATTATTAAAGTATGATTAATATACAAATAAAATATGATTATTGGGTAGTTAAAATATGATGAATGATGCATCAAAGTATGATTTTAGGGTGTTATAATATGATTCACTAAAATATAATTATTGCATAGTGAATCATATTATAACACCTAAAAATCATACTTTAATACATCCATCAAGTTCATAAGAGGATATATTTGATGATTACTACCTTCGTCCCTTTGAAAGGTGTGCGTTTATTTTTTACACATAGAATAAGAGATATAATATTTAATGTGTAGATAAGGAGAGAGATATTACATTTTAAGGGTCAATTTAAAAAGTACTCCTTTATTTAACTAAATTAACAATACCAGCAACAAACAACTTATATAATAAATCTAACATATATACATTTTTGGACTTTAATGCCCCTACTATTCAACTAATAATACCCAATGTGTCCCATGAGTGAGTGTGTCGGTAGGGATATCGGTTCTGATGTCAGTACGAATGTCATTACGGATGTAGGTGAGTGTTGGTTCCAATATCGGTGAATATTGGTTACCTTATCAGCGGGTGGCGGCAGCTAGGGCTGGGAAAAAATACCGAAATTTTGGTATACCGCCCTTATCATAACGAAAAATACCGATTTTACCGAAATTTTAGGTATGCCGAAATTTTTGGTAAGGTATGATACCGTATTGAAAATTTTGGTACGATAAAGGTATATAAATAATCAATACCGCGGTATTTTGGTATATGCCGAAATACCGTAAAATATTCAATTTTTTTAGTTATATGATACGATATTACCATATTAGATGATACATACAATTATAATTATTATTTATGTATTATAATTTTTAATTAAATTATATATATACACTATTTTATTAAAGATTAAATCTAAAATCCTACTGTATATTTTTTCATAATTATAAATTATTGATAAAGATCATTGACTTACATGATATTAGTACTTATTTTTTAATTAAGTAATTCTATGTATATGGAAATTTAAAAGTGTTGATTTTAATATAAGTTTCATATATTTTTGTGTAGATCTCTTAGGTACTATTTATTTAATGACAAACACTTTGTAAAACGGGTTTAGATATATTAATTATGTAAACTCGGTTACTGTTTAGTACATAAAAAATTACTCTTTAGCACATGAATTGTTACTTTTTAAATTAAAAAATTACTCTTCAAATTCTTGTAAATCCGATGTATCGATTACTTTAAGTACATGAAAAATTACTTTTTAGAGATACGAATTATTACTCTATTGTGTAAAAATTATTACTCTTCAAAGAGTTATTTTTTATATATTAAAGAGTAATATTAAAAAATAAGGCTTACCTGTAAACCCGGTTTTCATGAGACTTACTCTTTTATTTAATTTGGTCATTTGCAGATTGTCGTATATTTTTGAATTTGTTTTTTATTAGAGTATGTTTTATAGCTATCTTTCACTTTTCTAGTACATGGTTTTTATAAGATTTATTGAATTTTAGATGTATAACGGTATAGCAAACTATGTAATAGGATGATATATACCGATATTTTAGGTATGGTATGGCATACCGAAATATTGGTAAGTAGAAGGTATACTATTTTCTTATACCGAAATATTGGTATACCGAACTAAGGTATACCGAAAGTTTAGGTAAGGTAACGGTATGATTTTTTAAATACCGAAAATTTCGGTACGGTATATGGTATGACCAAAAATTTTCGGTATGCCATACCGCCCACCCCTAGCGGCAGCAAGAGGGGGAAATAAAAGGGGTGGGAATTGTTTGGGGTGAGGGGTATTTTAAACCTTTTAGAATGCATTTGGGTAGAATAATTATAAAAGTTGTTTAATATTGGTATTACTAACTCAATAAAGAGAGCAAAACAATCAAAAATGCTAATCACCGACTTCTGCAACAATGGATGATGAGACGTTGTAGGTTTTCATGAATTGCAAGCCTCATAAACTAAACGATCATTGAGGTAAGTAAATATAATGTAAATAATGGAGTAAATGTATTAATTAATTAAGATTAAAAGATGAGATGGTTCACTTAATTGCAAAGCCTTTCAAACTCCATATAATATGAATGTAAATTACACAATGAATCTATTAATTAATTAATAAAGTTAAATGATGTTAAAAAATAAATAAGTGATGATAAAATAGGAAAAAATATTTCTCAATAGGCTATCCACTTTTAATATATTATGATTATGATTATGATATGATATGATTATAATTATGATTATGATAAGATTATGATAATATTAAAATTATATAAAAAGAAATTAATAAATAAAAGAAAATGAAAATGTGATAAATTATAAAAGTAATTTACTTGTATCATAATTTTAATCTTTTTATCTTCCTACTCTATTCTTACGTACACATTCCTCTCCTTATTACATTCTTAACTTAATTTAAAAAAAATTAAAAAAAATCTAATATAAATTTTATAATAATAATATTACCATTAATTTAATATCTGTTAGAGACATTACATTAAGATATTTTTTAAATATATTATTTCAATAAATCATTATTAATATAATAATTTAACTTCCACTACTCATGAACTCTTGAAATTTTACAAATTTCTTGAAATTTCCTCAGAACTTTCTCTTTCTGTATATATTTTATTATTTCATAAAGCTAATAAATTATTTAGAACTTCTGTATATATTTTATTATTTCATAAAGCTAATAAATTATTTTTTCTAAAATTTTTATTTATAATATTTAGATAATATAAAATTACACAACTCACTAAGAAAACTAATAAAAGAAATCTAGATGATATAATTATATATAAGGGTAGTAAACTTAAACGTCACCAGCAAAATTACATGCAAAAAAAATTAAAAAAATTGCACAACTCATTATGGCTTCATTATCGGAGAAATACAATCAGTATTCTAAAAAATTACACCGTGTCTTCTCCTTCTATGCCCAGTGGAATGACATCGTCGTCTTCTTCTTCAATGTCTATCTTACTTTGTTATTGTACCCCTCTCATTTAATCGAGTATTTTAGAAGTTTTTCATTATCGTTGAGGACTCGTACAGCCATACAGGGACTTTGCTTTCGATGTCTTCATCACCTCCACATACTTTCCATTTTATAATATTTGATTTGTCTCTTCATATTACACATTAATGACTTAATTTATTTTTGATGTGCAGAGTTATGTACATTTGTTGTTTGGACTTTAAAACTTCCTTAAAAATATGAATATAAATTAAATAATAAATAACTATTATTAATTAATTATAAATATTAATAATTTAGGTTAAGAATTTAAAAAAGAAAAAAAAATAGTAAGGATAAATGAGAGTATTTTTCAAGAGGCTAGTACTTTTAATAGGTAAAAATAAAATTTATGACTTAAAGATTAATTATTAAAATAAATGATATGAAAAATGAAAAGACATCACATTTATATTTTATAGTTAATTATAATGTCATTTTTTAAATAGTATGAATTATAATAAGATAAATAAAGGGTAAAAATGTAGTAAAAAAATAGGTGAGGATAAAGTGGGAAAAAATATTAACACTTGTTAAGCCACTTTTAATATATTATGATATGATATGATTATGATAGTGGGTAGTTATATTAGTATTGTGTGTGAATCCATGTATACATATTAATTGTTTTGTGTGGGTGTTATTTACCAAAAAAAAATATATGCATCTATTGTATTGACATGCATTAAAATGATAAAATATACTTCTTTAAGAGGGACGGATGGAGTATTATTTTAGGTAAAACCAGGACTTTCTGGTTCTCATGGATGAACTTGTTGCGTCTACTCTTCTCATATATGAACTTGTTGCCTCTAGTCGTCTACACTACATCTAATTTTGCCTTAAAAAAAGATCATTTATACGAGGGTATAAAGTTTTAATTTGACTACTAATAAATAGTGTTCCACGTTTGGTTTAGAGCGAATTGGCTGATCACATTTTAAATTGTACTAGCCCAAATCTTAAACTAGTTCATCATTGAAGTGCAGATGGTGCCAAATGAACTGAAGAAGTCGGCCGTTTTATGTCAAGGGATGCAATAGGAAGGTGCCAACAAGCATAGTGTCTGTGTCCGACGACGATCGGTTGTTCACAATACTTTCACGGCAACATCCAATTTTTATCGTTGAGCAACAGGGGAAGGTTGAGATATCCAAAGCTGCCAAATACAGTTTCTCGGCAAGCTGTAATGGTTTTACTGGAGCGTACAACAGCGACACTTCACTATCACTGCATTTTTCGAAAATAATCCGTTTTTCCGTATTTAGCTTCCATGGAGTTTAAAGTATTTGTTCCACGCATTTCTATACTTGGCAATAAGTCATTATTATTAGAGTGTTGCATACTAACAGTTGTTGTCTGAGTCCAGAAACCGGAGGAATGTTCAAAACAATCACTTAGCTCGCTCTCGTGTTCTGGTCTATTTTCAGAAAGCTCCGTTAGTCACTGGAGGTTTTATGCACAAGGAGAATACCATTATTATTCCCAGTGCATCATTATCATTCAACCGGCCCTTAAATTCATTATCTCATTTTTATTTCACAATTACACGAGCTGTATGACAAGTAAACTAAAATCAACGACACGACTAGCTCGCTAACAGCCCTACAAACTCCAGTGGCTATTCTGTAGTTTAAACTAAAATTACCTAAGAACGTTTGACAACACCTTGGATGTATTAGACAAACGATGATCAAACTCATCAATTCTTCATTTTTTTATAATCCCTAAAGTAAGAGCACACCTCATTTGAAACTCTGCAACTACACCGTAGAAGACAACTAGATTGTTCCAACATCCAATAAGAGGACATAGGGGTGAAAACCAGGTTACCAGAAATACCAATATTGAGGATGTTAAATCACTGAGGAGTAGAATCATAGCCAAGCCAAGCCTACAACATACCAACTATGCCAAGAAGTTACCATATTTAGCACTGAACAAGAATTTCCTTTATCTTCACCGTGATCAAAGGCATGGTTTTTGCAAAAAAGATGCATAATTCCGTGAACATTTATATGTCTTACAAAAAGATGTAAGATTAAAGTCATACTAGGATAACCTTATTATATGCTAAAACATCATAGCAGAGTGTCACTTCAGCTGCTAACACAGTTAACATCATGAGTTCTTGGGAGCTGATTCATTACCTTGTTCCCAAGGGGTCAGCTTCGCCATCAAGGCCTTGTCATGACATTGCTCTTCATCGACATAGTAAAAGTTACCATTAGCCTCAAATAACACATAAGGCCTATTGGTATTTGCAGGTTTGATATCAGCAAACTTGATGGTTCTTGATCTGTACGTTGCCAGCCACGACATCATCTCAACCTCAAAGCTGTCAGAACCAGGCGTCCATCTAAGCTTGTGCACATATGGGTTTGCAAACCAGTGAAGGGCTGCTGTAGTTGAAGCACTGAAGAGAACAACAGAAGATGCAACCACAGTTTTCAGAATAAAATTCGAGTCTTGAGATGACATGAAACTGACAACAGGGCCCAGAGATGCAGAGATGAAGAAGGTTGAAAGTGACGGAAGCTTCACTCTCTTGATTGTATCCGATATAGGACCATGATAAAAAATTTCGGGTCCCTTCTCTTGGTTTCCCTCATCTCCACCTTTATGAGGTCCAATACTAATCTTTTTGTTGACTTCAGCCGTGGCCGGTTGAGATAAAAAACGTCTCTGGGTAGGAGAATACTGATGGGCAGAGTTAGAATCAATTTTATAAAAAATCGTAAGGGTCCTTGGGCCGATACCATCAGCAAGGTGACCTGATGCAATGAATATTCTATGAGTAACAATGTTGTGGATAACTAAGTTTACAATGCAAGATCACTGAGTTTACTGTTTAGTGAGTTATTATGACCGAGAATCATCTTGGGTGTTACTGTGTCATTAAACTAATGTGTAAATGAGATAACGCAATAATACATCGGAAGCAAGATGTATAGATATTCCTTGACTGGAGATAAAATCTTCAAAAATAATTAGTTAGTCTAAGCTCTACATCTCAATTCTCAAGCATGACAAGCAGCAAGTTAGCTTCTCCATAGTTGCAGGAAATTGCTAGAACTGTATCATGAGTTTCAAGACAAAATCAGCAATGGATAAACTCCAATCCAGCCACATTCTACAAAAAATTGTGTGGTGAATCTCTTATGAGACGTTTTGCTTACACGTGATTAATTATAACAAGACTCAAGCTAGCCATGATTAAAAGCATTCAAGAAATTCAGATGCATGTTTGCTAAAGAGTTTGACGAATCCCTATTATCTCTAGAAAAATTACAGCACAAACACTAAAATTGCTAAATTCTGTACTTGCAATGGTTAATCTTGTGGATCATTGAGAAGATTACAAAGCTGAAGCACATGTTTTAACCACTATGGAAACTAACTTCCTCAACTTATCCGTGGGAAAAAAATTAACTCCTTAATTCTATTTTTGGCTGAAATTAATAATTTAAAACACGAACAACGAAATTTAAAAATGAAAAAAAAAATCCCAACATTTCCAACCTCCGTTTCTAAGCTACACCCAAATTTCGAACAAAATTTAACTTCAATAATCGAAAACTGCAGCGATAAGTATATCTTAGAGATATATTATACTCACTAAGAACAAAATAAGCAACTCAAAGAAAGGGGAAGAAACAACGGAAAATCAAATCGAACAATGAAATCAAGAACAGAAGAGTAGGTCAAATTTATGAACTATTGAGAAGAAGGAACCTGAACGGAAACTTGTCGATCGAGATCTAACCAGATGAAGTAGAGCAGCTCTCGCCATTTTTAATTTTCAGGGGTTGGAGAAAAATTCTTTCTTCCACTTCTACAGCAAAAATAGAAAACCCCAGGATTAGGGTTTAAGTGTAAAATATTAATTATATTATTTTAAAATTAAAATTGGTTTAAGGGCAATTCGTCTAGACTCTAGAGGCACGCTTCGTATTTGGGCACACTTGCATAACGTACTCCTTCCATCTCATCTTAATGGTTACATATTTTCTTTTTGGGCACTCCATCTTAATGGTTACATTTCTCTTTTTAAAATATGGTATTCACAAATTAATTATTACTTTTTTCTCTATGAGTCCACACATCACACTAATACCCCTACTCACTTTACATTAAAATATTATTTCTCTCACCTCAATACACATTAAAATAATATATTCATTAATTCATTTGCAAAAAGCAAACGTAACCATTAGGACGGGATGGAAGGAGTATTATTTTTTTCATTTTTGTAGATAAAATAAAATATGTGGGGAAAAAAATTATAAAAAATTTCACTCTAACATAACTTATTTTAATACTATTTATTATTTAAAAATATCCTAATACCCCTAAAAGTCAATAAAAATTAATAAAAAATAATTTTTCTTAAATTTTATATTTACAATAACGAAAAAAGCTAATTGGAACAGAGGGGTATAAAATAAATCATTGCATCATTATCATTTTTCATTGATTAAATATCACCTTTTATTAAACAATTATCACTTCTTATCTAATTCACGAAAATCATTCCATTAAAACGGTTTAACACAAGTATTTACTTTTTTTTAAGAGATTGAGAAAGTTCAGTTTATTGATTTTTTCAACCTATTTCTTAAAGGTGGAGTTGTCCATTTATCTTATTTAAGTACTCCCTCCGTCCCGTTTCAATATTTACGTTTGTTTTTTGCACGTTGATGAAGGAGTATAATATTTTAATAGATAGTGGGTGGAAATATATAATATTTAATATAAAGTGGGTAGGTGTATTAGTGTTGGATGATATATTAATTGTTTTAGGTGGGTCCTATATTCCAAAAAGGAAAATGTAAATATTGAAATGAGACGCGCAAAATAAAAACTTAAACATTGAAACGGGACGAAGGGAGTATGTGATTAACTTTATAGGTCACTTTGGCATTTAATTTTGGGATTGCACCAAAATCTACTAAATGAACTCCATTAATTTATAAATTAAAATATGTTCATGTGAGAAGACATAAATACTCTTTTATAAATAATAAAAAAATTAATTATGACAAATTATTATACAACGCCCCTTAAATTTTTAAATGTACCCCAATTAATCCTAAATCTGACATCACCGACAAAAAAAATTTACTAATTGCAACCAAACACGAAGGTAGCGCAAATTCGGCTCGCATTCTCTGTGCCATTTTGGTACATTATGGACGATATAGGAGAGAGAAAATTATACCCTAAACCTTAAATCCTTGAGGCAATGGTTGGATTTATTTCCCCTCTTACGTGTCAATCACTCAATGCGTGGCACAAAAGATCCGGTGTGGCCCAAATCATTGGAGTAACGGAGGTCGGAAAGGAAAGTCTCGCAGCATTTTTTTAAGAAAAAAGGCAGTTTCTCTTTCAGAAGCTGTGGCGGCAGCATCTATTTAATTGAATTAAGTTTTGATAAGTAGACGCACAGGGAGTTCGAGTGGAGATTACCGCAGGCATGGGAGGAGAGGATCCATCCCTTTATAAGAATTGATATCAGTAACCAGCGAAGAAAATAGATTGTTGTAGATAGCATTGCCATTGCCTGACATTGATTGGATACTGATTCGAACGTTATTGCAGTCTTTGAAGGGGGGAGGGTTTCAATCGGAGGGGAGGAGGTGAGTGGTTCAGTGGTGCAGTTCCTGATCTGAATTTGATTTTTAATTGGTGTGCATTTTAAAATTTAATTGGGGTTTACATAACAAATTATCATAATTAATCTTATTTTATTATTTATAAAAGGGTAGTTATGTCTTTTCATATAAATATATTTTAAGTTTATAAATTAATGAGGTTCGTTTAGTAATTTTGGAGTGCAAATAGCCGGACCCTTTAATTTTTTATTTCACTTATTAGATACTTTTTTTGTCACAATAAATTTCACAATTTTCTCATATATCTGTCACAATAAGTTTCCACATCTCATAAAAGAAAATACACCTATTCAACAATTTTAAAAGTTGAGTATTTTATTTTCAAATTTGTCATTTGTTTTTTTATACTCATAACATTATTTTACACATTTTTATTATCTAAAAATACTAAAATATTTCAAAAAATCAATAAAATTAATAAAAATAATTTTTCTTAAATAACATGAAACAATAAATGTGAAACTTATTTTGAGGTTATATTTGTTAATATATGTGTTTTAATTAATGGTTAAATTACCGTGAAATAATATTGGAGAATAGGATATAGCATGATACACATAATTAAATCAATCATGTGAAAGTATTGTATTAATTAATGCCAATCAATGAACAAAACAACACCTGCTTGTTTCATAATGGTATTCCATAACTAGTTTATTATTAAAATATTATGTCCTAATTAATGATAATTAAACTCTTGTACATGCATGAGAAATTTGGAAATTGATTATGACAGAATTTAATATATAGAATAGTGGAAACTAAATGTTTACAAAATGTTTCGAACTCGATCGGTTAGTTTCAATAAAATTATAAATGCATGTTTGATGTTCTCCTAGTCCTAGCTATACATACTTTTATTTAATGGAGTAATTAGCTGTAAGTTTGTAACACAATTATATAATCTAGTACTAATTCAACATATATGGTTTCGTTGTACCTTCCACACTCAACGAAAAGAACATTCTAATCATGTACATATGAATTAATCATCCACCATCAACAACTCCATCTTATCATCTAACATCCCAAACTCCAATGCTTATATATATAGTATCGTCTTACTCAATCCGTCATAACCAGAACATCCAAATTCGCACATATTCAAAAGAATATACCACCCCCCCCCCAACCCCACCCACCCCCCGCCAAAAAAAATGTTGAATTCACAGCCATCAACGGTCGTCTTTTCCATCCTCTTAGCAATCACCGTTTTCTCAAACACGATCGCCGCCGTGGATCCTCCACCCGCGGCGGTCCTAGAGCTCTTCATGCACGACATCCTCGGCGGCAGCAACCCCACGGCCCGACCGATCACCGGCTTACTCGGTAACATATACAGTGGCCAAGTCCCCTTCGCTCGCCCCCTCGGCTTCCTCCCCCCTAAAAACGGCGTCGCTATACCCAACGCCAACGGCGCCATCCCAGTCCTAAACCCCAACGGCGTCCCGCTGGGAACCGGCTTAGCCGGTACCGCCTTCGCCGGCATCCCAAACAGCAACGCCAACCCGATCGGGGCCACACAGCTCGGGCCGGACGGGCTGGGCCTCGGCTTCGGCACCATCACCGTGATCGACGATTACCTGACCACGGCTCCCGAGCTGGGGTCCCAGCAGCTAGGGAAGGCGCAGGGGGTGTACGTGGCGAGTTCGGCTGACGGGTCGACTCAGATGATGGCGTTCACGGCGATGATGGAAGGAGGGGAATTTGGGGACAGTCTTAACTTCTTTGGAGTGTACAAGATCGGAAGTACCATGTCACGGTTGTCGGTCACCGGAGGGACGGGAAAGTTCAAGAACGCGTGCGGGTTCGCGGAGGTCCGGTCATTGATTCCGGCGGGTCAGAGTGTTGCTGATGGTGTTGAGATGTTGTTGAGGATTACTGTTCATCTTACTTACTGATCATGGGATATATGCATGTGCATGTTGTGGTTGTGGAAAAACATACAAAATTAATGTTTGTTTGTGTTGATATTGGGATGTTGCTCAACTTTAATTTCTGATTTGTGTGCCATTTGTATCATGAACACATCAATTTTAATTTATTACTTCAGCTTTGTGTACAACATTCCTCTTTCTTTTATTTTTTAAGTACTTTACGTACATGGTTTGATGGTGGTATACGCGCGATAAGAAAATTGAATTTTTTTTCTAATAGATTATATAAATTTTCTAATCTAAGTGATATGTAAAAGGTTAAAGAAAATTTGAATGCTCTCCTCCTCGTACAAAAATCATGTATTTTTGTATGCTAAAATTTAAAAAAAATATATATCATTTTTATATATAAAGATGTTTAAAATTGTTAGTACGATGTGTGTAAAGTGAATATTTTATATAATTTAATTATTAGAATGCGTATAAAAAATAAATATTATTGAATCTCCATCTTAAGAAACATGCATAAATGTATGTATAAAAAAGAAAAGTTTGAATTAAAAGAGTATTTCAATTTTGGATTTAATTATACCTCCTTTTAAGAGCAAGAGCTAATTTTTTTCTTCATTTTTCATAAATGAATGTTACTTCCTCCGTCCTACAAATGTTTGCACCATACTTTATGCACGGATATTAAGAAAAGTGATAACTTTTAGGGGTATTATGATATTTTTAATAATAAATACTCTCTTCGTCCAATAACTAGGTATATATTTTTTCATTTTAGTCCGTCCCAAAACAAAGTATACATTTCTCGTTTTGGTTGATGGGACCCACACAAAACAATTACTCCCTCCATCCGGATTCAAGGGTGTCATTTGCTTTTGGGCACGGAAATTAAGGAGTATTGTTATTTACTGTGTAGTGAGTAGTTGTATTAGTGGAGGTGTGGGTTCTATTTTTTAGTTGTATTAGTGGGTGTGTGTGGATAAAAAAGAAAATTAGACCCTTGGGGGCGGATGCCCAAAATGAAAAAATGATACCCTTGAAAGCGGATGATGGAGTATTATTATAAACACATATATGGGACCCTCCAAATACACTAATACAACTACCCACTACACATTAAAATATATTTTCTCTCACTTCATTACACATTAAAATATTATTCCTTAATCTACGTGCAAAAAAGCAAACGTATATCTTATTTCGGGACAGAGGGAGTAAATGATAAAGTATATTAGGTGTGTTAGGTATGAGTGGTTTTTTTTGTAAATAAAGTGTAAGGGGGAGGACGATTGTGTTTGACTTTTTGCTTTTTTATGAAGGTGCAAACTTTTGTGGGACAATCCATAATAGAAAGTGTGTCATCTAAAATGGGACGGAGAGAGTATATTTTATGAAAAGTGGCATCTCATAAGTAATGTTAAATTTTTTCTATTTAGATGAAACCCACACAAAATATTTAAACATTTTCATGGAGCCCACAATTATACTACACTAATACAATTATCCACTATATATTACTCCCTCCGTCCGCTTATAAGGTGTCAATTTTACTATTTTTGGCGTCTGGTTCAAATGATTCATTTCCCATATTTAATAAAAAAGTACACAATATGACCCACCATTTCCCTCTAATACAACTACCCACTTTACATATAATAATAATACTACTTAATCCACGTGCAAAAATAAATGTACACTTTAGAACCGGACGGAGGAAGTAAAATACTATTTCTCTCACCTCACAACACAATAAAAATATTTTTAAAAAATACTCCCTCCGTCCCGGAATTTTTTGCACACTTTCTTTGGTATGCAAAAAAATTCCGGGATGAGAGAGTATTATTTCTCTTCCTTCACAATATATTAAAAATATTCCTTAATTTCAAAATATATTAAAAATATTTCTTAATTTAATAAGTGTAACGACGGCGGGAGTACATCAAAATATTAAATTGGGACCCCGGCTGACATGACCCACCTTACACAACTTATAATTCAAATATTATTTAACATAAACATCATCATTATAAAAACCTGCATATAATTTTTTTCACATAATATGTTTATAACCAACACCATCACACCAGTTCAACATACGTAACTGGTTTCTGACACCACTTCAAACCACCCAAACATGTGATAATACTTATTATATTACACAACCAAAACATCATCGGAAATAAAATAAACCCACGACCTAACCCAGCAGGTCGTCATCTATGTACATCCGCTCAAACCCTGAAGGAGCTCCACAGCTTACACCACACACCACATACTTAAACATCATCAGGCTCACCTACAATGCATAAACTAGTGAGACAAAAATCTCAGTAAGTAAAAATCATGCATGTTAGTGCATGAAAATGCATTTAGTTCTCTATCGCCTAATTTCTAATCATTCCAGTTGATCTCTTTTATTTTGAAAACTGTTCACGTTGCGGGATCCTCACGACACACTTATGATATGCACCCCAAATGAGCTCAATGGGGATGATTTTTTCGAACCCCAAATAAAGTACCGAGAACGATTTTTTTCCGAACCCTGACAGAGTGTTGGGGACGATTTTTCCAAACCCCTAATAAAGTATCGGGAATAATTTTTCGAACCCTGACAGAGATGCATATATAGTGGCTGCACACACCATTAGTATCTTATTAATTTTGAGGAAAACACTTTTCATGTTTATGCATGGTATGCACCCAAAATAATTAAATGTGCATCACAAACCATTTACAATATCAATATCAACATTTAATCACAATAAAGCAACAATTTAACTTCAATTTAAACAGATCCACTTTTGGAATAACAACTTCACCTCGGATCCCACATATCCTTATAACCAATATCTTCTCAAGCCATACAAATATATTTTCAACAGTTTCCAATCACACAGATCTATATAGGACAATTATATTATTTCAAATCACATAAATCCACAACTTGTATCGCAAAAATTATCACAAATAATTTACAAATAATATTGTTGAATATGAACCCTACTTTCTTCAAATCACATAAATTCACTGCTTGTATAACAAATTAATCTCAAATAATTCATATAGTAATTAAACTAATTACAAATAATCCATAACATAATTATCACATACTAATTACAAATAATACACAAACAACATGTTTATGCATTGTAGTTGGACTTCTACTTACCTGGACTCCGACAGTAATATCGCCATCGTAAAGAACTATAACTAATCTGCTATCTCCCGTCCCGGCAAGCACGTTCCGGCACGCTTCCTCTTTTTCTTCTTTCTCTCTCTCTCTTTTTTTTTTCGAACTATGCTGTTAATCCCAAAATGAATGGGGGTTCTCACCCCAAAATTCTAATATATATACATATGGAGTTTGAGTTGAGGGACGCCACCGAAATACGTGGTCAATTACTGACCAAAATAAAGTTTTGGTTGTCAATTAACCACGTAGGAGTATTGTTGGTACTTATCTCTCTTTTTTTTTTATTAATAATATTAATATTATTATTATCTATTACAAATATACGTGTAATACTTAATAGCTAAGATATAATATATTTACAAGTTAATACACATACGTGTACACTTTTCATACCATTATTATTATTACGAGAATACGTGATACTTAATAATTAAGAAAAGTGTATTTATACTCATAAAATAATTTACTCATATATCCAAATTAATGCACGTAAATATTTATGCACCCATATATTCACATATTGTCACCATGTTTATCACGTTGTCTCAAATAAAATGTACAGATAATTAAAATGTAAAAATAATTATCACATAATTGCCACATAATTATCACATAATTATAAAATACACATAAACCAAATTAAATTATATTGGCACATGAGTAGTGAGAAGCTCGGGTATCATATCCTCCCCACCTTATAAAAATTTCGTCCTCGAAATTTACTTACCTGAAGAGGTCTGGATAATTAGCCATCATCTCATCTTCTCTTTCCCAAGTAGCCTCCTCAACTAGTTGGTTCCTCCATAATACCTTTACTAATGGTATTTCCTTATTTCTGAGCTTCTTCACTTCTCACTACAAAATCTCAACTGGTACTTCCTCATAACTCAAATCTTCTTTCAACTCAACTGGTTCCTGTCTGAGAACATGAGATAGATTTGGAACATACTTTCTCAACACAGACACATGAAACACGTCCTGTACTCTGAACTTGGTTTCAATTTCGGTAATTGATAAGAGCAAGTGTACTCTATCGTGTGTAGCACGTAAGCGACCAAGTGCAAAATTTATAAGATATCGAACCCAAGGGCGAAAGTGGGTAGCCGTGTTTGAGAAATGCTTTACTCTAGTAGGACGAATCAAAGAATGAGGGGGGATGATTATACTACAAACTAACAACTAGGAAAGCAATGAAAGATAGAACATGTACAAGTGTGATGGAAAATGGATGAAGGTGAACAATCTAAGAAGTATGTAAGGCAAGCAACATCATGGATAAGGCTTATGTAGACTCACACACACACATGCATTGATGATTTTCAAGTTATGATACTAAGGGCAATCACAATTGTACCCCTAACCCCTATGGCCAAGGTGATTAGGTTCTCAACTCTTTTACAAGTTTAAATCTCCTAAGATTGTCTTACTCTCAATTCCCTCATGGGTACTATGATCATAAGTTGGTTCCCCTCACTAGTTCATCACTAATGTCCTATCATGAGGTTCTAAGCACTTGGAGGGAATGGCTTTCCTCCCCTCATACTAACTAAGTCACCTCATACAATCAATGATTCAATTAAACTACCATACATAATATTGGAATGGCCATCCTAACACTATGCATAGAGAATTTAACCACACAAATCATGCATCAAATGAGAATAAGCATTCATGATAGAAAATATTCATAACAATCATTTCATCAAACATGTGGTGTGCAAAATCTACATAATTCCTAACCAATCATATTGCTAGCCTCACATAAGGACTAGCCACAAATATTCATTGCAAATTGGCTACAATCCAATACAAGCTCCATATGAGCAATAAAATGAAGAAAGTAGCAAAATAAAAGAGATTGAGCTTCCCCTTGAAGGTAGACTCCTTCTTCCTTGATCATGCCAAATTCTTCAAACAAATCTGATTTCCTCTTCTTAGATGATGGAAGGAATGGATGTATGGATGGATTTATGAAGATCAAGGTGAATTGATGGATTTAGATGGTGTAGATGGCTTGTAGATCTAGTGTGTGAGGAAATGTGGTGTGGATTGTGTGTAACTGCTCTCAATCTGATCTAATGTGTATCTCCCCCTCTAATTTCGCACAAATCATGGTTTTATATCACTTATGGACCTTCTAGAAGCTTCCGGAACTTTCTGAAAATTACACAGGATTTTGCACCTACACGGCCCGTGCTGCAGTACACGGCCCGTGTAGGGCACACCTACTTCGGCGTTTTGTGCGTGCTTCCGGACACGGCTCGAGCTGCAATACACGGCCTTGATCATGGCCGTGTAGCACGTTCTGACGACAATACACGGCTTCTTCTTACAGGGCCGAGCTCCGCACACGGGGCGTGCAGCAGCGCACGGCCCGTGCACCAGCGCACGGCCGAATCTCTGGCCGAGCAGCGTGTTCTGATGACATTACACGGCCAGATGCTACAGGGCCGAGCTCCGCGCACGGCCCGTGCAGCTGCCTGGCCTATTCTTCGTCTCCCTTTCGCTCCCGACTCCGTTTTTGTCCGTTCCATGACCTGTTTTACACATATTTAAGCTCATTTACACAATTCTATAAGTTCGTACCACTTTCCTCAAAACAACAATAACTCCACCAAACTTAACACAAATACGGATAAAAATATCCGAAAATACACACATAAAGACACTAAAACCTAGGTGAAAATGACGACAATCAACCCCCCAAACTTAAAGTGTTGTTCGTCCTCGAACAACTAAAAATGATAAACAAGAGGAGAAATTTTCACCTAGAAAACATCTAACGAACATGAACCACAACGCATCACAAGTAATAAGGACTTCAAAATCAAGTCAAGTATCCCTACATAATCAAACTTATAACATGAAAAATTAACGAGTTCAATCTCAAGCATGACAAAAGAGTAATCAAATCCCTTTCAATCCAAGCCTTTCATAGGATATCAAATTCGCTCAACACTCTTTGAAGTAAGGTTTTGAACAACACTCATCAACCGGTTGTAACCGACTCACCATAGGCTTGCTCATGGACTATGTTCACAAGCCACCCTAGTTTCAATAAGTGATCAAAGAGGTCTTAATCTTTGGATGTAATGTTTAGGCTCTTTGGTAAGGTAGGAAACTTTGGATCATAGTGACTTTTCAAATGTGGTTGATCGAAGAGATGATTCCTTTCTTCTACATCCTCACTTTCATGCTTCCTTTCTTTTCTACTTTAATCACAAGCACTAAGCATCATTATTCCTTGGATTTCTTGAGCTTCTTTTTGAATGGCATACTTCTTTTCTTTAACTTTTGTGTTCCTTGAGCATATTTTTCTATTGTGCTCCTTTTTCACTTTTGTTGAAGTTGCACTTGCTTTTCTTAAGCTCTTTCATCCTTTTTCTTGACTCAACCTTTCTTTCCATATACGTTTCTTTGCACATATTTCCACATATTCCCTTGTAAACCATCATCATCCTCAATTACCCACACATAGGTTATATATATAAGGTTTAAATGGGTTTTCAAGGCTTGAAATGTGCTTATATCACAAAAAAAATAGGCTTAAAGGTTCAAAGTGGCTTACTAGGGATAATGTTTTTGGTAGGGAAATTTTTTGGCCATGACTTTCTCAACAAGGATGGCCTAAGATCATTTCACAAATTTCAACCATTCGGGCTTCGTTCCTATAGTCCAAGAGCAAGTTCTAGTTTGTCTAAGTTCAACCGATCCTCTCATCAAGAATTAACCATGGAGGCACGGTTGAGGCTCAACTCTCACAAGCTTTTGCTTGGACCAAAAGAAATCTAATCAACCTTCATACTTCTCAAAATTGAACAAATTATGTAATCCATGTCACAATTTCAACAAGTAGAAACCATTAACATGCTTGCCATCACCTATCACAAACAATGCATCATAGCTCATACTCAAAAACATTACTCAACTCCTTCCCAAAACATACCACCAAAACCACACCTATACAAGAATTAAAATAACAACAAACATCACCTACTAATCAAGGGATCAACCAACAATACAAACATATAACAAGCATAAATCAAACCATCCATCAAAAGAAAATAAAACACCTTAATTCAAATCCATAACAATAAAGATCAATCACCCATCGCATCAAACAACGAAAAATCAAACTAAAATACCAAAAAGTAAATCGCATAAAACTAAAAATAAAAATAAATCCCAAATTAAAACCTCCCAAAAACCAACAATTTAAGTACAATCCAATCAAATCCTAACATATCAAATCAAATGTCTAAGCAATAATACCGAAATTCAACTAATAGCTAGATGAATGGACAAAAGTGCCAAGCACTCAAAATACTCCCTCATTGTTCCGGAGGCGGAGGAGGTGGACGATAGGTGTTCCATGGGATGTAGGCTCGAGGGTTCGCAGGAAACTGGAAGTTGAACATCATGGTCAACATCTCCTCCATGTTGTTGGAGTGCGCCCTTGATTGTTCTTCATAGTACTCCCTCCTTCGTTGTCCAGCTCTTAACTCTTCAATGTGTCTTCCATGCTCTTGCTGGACTTCGCGAATCTCCCTGATCTGAGTCCCATATGTCTGCTGCACATGCCTCATGTCACGTACCTCATCCATCATATAGTTCCACCTTTCATCTCCTTGGCCCGGTGCGACTGGTGGCGGTGCTCCTTCTTCCTCAAACAGTGGTGGATCGGGGCCTTGCTCCTCAAATTCAATCTGCTCCGGTTGCTCTCCTTGCTCATCACCCTCCATGGGCACTTGCTCGGCCCTCAAATTGGCTAGCTCTTCATTTTCTTCAACTCTAACCTGCCTCAGAACCTGTTCCATTTCATCTCTGTTTCTTCTATAAAATGCCTTAACAACTTTGGAATGGTTCACGCTTCCCATAGCCAAATTTGCAAGCCTTCTCCTTGTATAAACTGTAGTGAGCTCCGGCATTGGCAACGGAAATGGAGCTCCCTTTTCCTGCCTTAAACAGTATTGATTTCCTACCATAGTCAAAAATTCCATCCTCATCAGCTGTGAGTAATTCAACCCTTCACTAACCATACGATTCTCCATTCCTGCGAAGTTAACTCCCATTCCTTGAGCTATCATTGTAATCATCCCTCCTAGCATCAACCCTTGAGAACTCTGCCTCTTTGCAACTCTCTCCGCATGTTGCACAAAGTGTGCTGCAACATTAAGCGGTAGCTCTTTATACATACAATACATGATGTAGAGCTGCTTTTCTCCAACTGAGCCTCCTTCAAACCTTCCTAGTATAGTGTTGGAGACGATCTTCTCCAAATACCTCATTACCGGATTCCGGATGGCTGTTCCCTTTGATGCACTAGGGACGTACCCTGCTCTCTCAGTTCCATCATTCACAAGGCTTGACCACCATTCCTGTTGATTGAAAGTTCCTCCGGCATAAAAGCTCTGATGGAATTCGCATGGCGGGCACCCAAAACACTCATTCAAAAATGCCAATGGAACCTTTTCCCTCAACACATTATCTAGCTGAAAAGTCACCCACAGTGGATACCCATTCCTATCTTTCTTCACTTGTAAAGTACTCATGAATTCCGCAGTGAGATGATAGTAGGTTGGCGGCCTCTTATCGAAGAAAGCTTCCATCTGAGAGAAGCGAAATAACTTCCTCAGGTCTTCCTCTATACCTAATCCCCTCATCGTTTCCGTATCTTGGAAACGAGTAGCCTTGACCTTCGGGGCTAGCACTTGCCAGCGAATCACATACTTTCCCCAATAATCCTCGAACTCAACTCCAAATTCTTGTGGATGAATTCCTTCAACAAACAACTGGGCATCCAAGTTAGATAACTCCTCAGGGTCGGTTATCACAATGAAATCCTCGGTCCTTGGGCGAACTCTCCTCTCAGCCATCTACAATGTATAAGCAATATACAACTTATCAAATATATTCACACTTAACAACTTATCACCATTCATCTCAACTATCAATAATTATAACCAATTTCTACTCATGATCACACATATGAATCCTCATTTCAATCATCTTAAAATGCTATTCACATTTGACCATCAATTTCCAACGAATTCCTCTCTTAGACATTTCATCAAACACTTGGCATGCACAAAATTTAAACATCCTCTCAACATAAAATTTGCATATCCTCATGCCCAAATCCTCAATATCTAAAGTTAATTTCTTACAAATAAACATCCTACTCATGTAATTCATCAATTGGCACAACACAATTATTCAAATTCAACATTCTCACACACATCCCCAAATTTCTCATGAACCCTAATTCACTTTATTCAAAAATTCTATTCAAAACATGTATGAACATCATCAATTGAGCATAAAATTCACATTAGAACAAAGCCCATATATCATTTTACTAAATTCATATCAAAATTCAAAAGTTTTGGTTCAAGAAGTCATACCTTTCAACAATTGGATGTGGAGAAGTGATTTGGTGTGCAAACTTGACAAACTTTACTCACAATCCTTCAAAAACTAACCTGGTGGAAGATTTGTGTACTTGGAGGAGTGAATTGGATGTGTACGGATGGAAGGGAGTGTGTAGAATGCTTTCGGAAAAGCCCTTTTTAAAAACTGGTCGAACCCCTGCACGGCCCGTGTTACGCAGCACGGCCTCAAGTTAGGCCGTGCAGCGTGTTCTGATCCCCCTACACGGCCACATGTGACAGGGCCGTGTACAGCGCACGGCCCGTGTACTGTTTCTCCTGCACGGCTCGAGCTGCGTAACTCGGCCATCATCCTGGCCGTGTAGCATGTTCTGATCCCGCTACACGGCCAACTGCTACAGGGCCGTGTACAGAGCACGGCCCGTGTAGCAGTTTGCCCTGTTCTTCATTTTTCTTGCTTCACTCCATCCTTGCCCTGTTTTTTTTTCACTCTTCACATACCCTATTCATGCTTAAACACTACTCAATGTTATCCATGCTACACTTATAACCAAGAATGGATTAGAATGCACTCAAAACACCACCAAACACACCAAAACTATCCTAACTCATGAGAAACATATTCAAAATTTTTCAACAAAAAAAATTGACCAATTTGTAATGATGATATATGCACAAGATAACACAATCAATTGAACAAAGTATAGATCACACCACGCACTCTCCCCCCAAACTTAAATCGAAACAAGTTACGAATTAAGTTTGCAAAAGTGGTGAGACATACCTTATTCGTTTTCTCAATGCTCTTCATGCTTCTCCACCTCTTATGCCTACTTTAAGCTCCAATTGATCAAGTGTGACCACCACGCAACCTCCCCCCAAACTTAAATTAACACAAGTGTTAAAATTTAAGTTTGTAAAGAGTGGTGAGGCATACAATCATCATTCCACCTTTAACATCCGTGTCTTTTCTCGTATGCGTTTCTCATGAGCTTAACCACCTTCATACCAAATCTACAAGAAAACTAAAAAAAATCTACACTAAACCAAAACTCAAAAGAAGTTTAAGAAGAAAGAGTAACCACATACACCGTCTCCTTTTGAGAAGGAGATAGGTAATGCTTCACTCTATGACCATTTACCACAAATTCATTATTTGGACCCTTTAACCTCAATGTATGTCCATTCAACACTTCAAGCACTTCGTAGGGTCCCATCCATTTTGATTTAAGCTTTCCGGGAAACAACTTGAGCCTCGAATTGAATACAAGCACTTTATCCCCGAGAGCAAACGTCTTCTCCTTGACCTTAGCATCATGCCATCTCTTCATATTTTCCTTATGAATAATTGAGTTTTCAAATGCTCTTCCTCTAAACTCCTCCAACTCAACTAACTTCAACAACCGAGCTTGACCACTTTCCCCCTCGTCCATATTAAGACGTTTGATAGCCCATAATGCACGGTGTTCAAGCTCCACGGGGAGATGACAAGCTTTACCATAGACCAATTGATACGGTGAGACACCAAGAATGGTCTTAAAAGCCGTCCGATAAGCCCATAAAGCGTCATCAAGCTTGTCCGACCAATCCTTCCTCCCTCCATTGATGGTCTTCTCCAAAACTAACTTGATTTGGCGGTTTGAAACCTCCGCCAAACCATTTGCTTGAGGGTGGTAAGGTGTAGCCACTCGATGTTTCACTCCATATCTTTTCAACAAACTCTCCATCAACTTGTTTACAAAGTGTGATCCTCCATCACTCACTAAAGCTCGTGGAACTCCAAACCTAGCGAAAATGTTCTTTTTCAAAAACCTTTGCACAATCAAAGCATCATTCGTCTTCGTGGGGATTGCCTCCACCCACTTGGACACATAATCCACAGCTAGCAAGATGTACACATATCCTTTAGACGAGGGAAATGGTCCCATAAAATCAATCCCCCATACATCAAAAATTTCTACATCAATCCTTAAGGTCATGGGCATTTCATCTCTCTTGCCAATTCCCCCTATCCTTTGGCATCTATCACACTTTGCAACAAACTTCTTTGCATCCCTAAACAATGTTGGCCAATAGAAGCCCGATTGTAAAACCTTAGCCCCCGTCTTTTGATGAGCAAAGTGACCTCCACACAAAGACGAATGACAAAGTTCAAGAATCCCCATAACTTCTTCTTCAGCTACACATCTCCTTATTACTCCATCATTGCAAATTTTAAACAAATACGGCTCATCCCAAAAATACTTCTTAATTTCAACATGAAACCTCTTTTCTTTGTACTCATTAAGCAACGTGGGCTTGATTCCACACACAAAGAAATTGACGTAATCGGCGTACCAAGGCGGCACATTCACCATGCGAGTATTCACTTGCTTGACCTCTAATAGTAAAATGTCCTCATCCGGGAACTCATCCCCAATAGGCTTCAAATCTTCATTTGCACCTCCATTTTCTAACCTAGACAAATGGTCCGCAATCACATTCTCCACGCCTTTTTTATCCTTGATTACCACATCAAATTCCTGCAAAAGCAACACCCAACGAATTAAACGAGGTTTAGCATCTTTCTTACTCATGAGGTATTTTATAGCCGCGTGATCCGTGTAGACAATCGTTTGTGTTCCAACCAAGTATGGTCGAAACTTCTCAAAAGCATACACTACGGCTAAAAATTCCTTCTCCGTTGTGGTGTAGTTAATTTGGCACGAATTCAATGTCTTTGAGGCGTAATAGATTGCTCTAAACTTCTTCTCTCTCATTTGTCCCAACACCACTCCAATGGATTGATCGCTAGCATCACAATGAAGTTCAAATGGTGAACTCCAATCCGGGGTAATGAGGATCGGAGATGAAGTGAGAGCATCCTTAAGCACCTGAAATGACACACAACACTCATCATCAAAGTTAAATGGACAATCTTTTTCAAGCAATTTACAAAGGGGTTTAGCAATTTTGGAAAAATCCTTAATGAAGCGTCTATAAAAGCCCGCATGCCCTAAGAACGATCTCACTCCCTTCTCACTAGTAGGAGGGGGTAGACGTTCTATGGCTATTACTTTAGCTCTATCCACTTTTAACCCATGCTTTGAAATATGATGTCCCAAGACTATCCCATCGGTCACCATAAAGTGGCATTTTTCCCAATTTAGCACAAGACTCGACTCTTCACACCTCTGCAACACAATCGTGAGATTAGTTAAACAAATATCATAAGAAGATCCATACACGGAAAAATCGTCCATAAACACCTCCATAATATTTTCAATTAAACCATCAAAGATTGCCATCATACAACGCTGGAAAGTGGCAGGAGCATTACATAGACCAAATGGCATCATTCTAAATGCAAATGTACCATAGGGACAAGTGAACGTTGTCTTCTCTTGATCTTCCGGTGCAATCAATAATTGATTGTACCCAGAATAACCATCAAGAAAACAATAGTACTCATGCCCCGCAAGACGATCCAACATTTGATCTATGAATGGTAATGGGAAATGATCTTTACGAGTATTCTCATTCAACTTACGATAGTCAACACATACTCTCCAACCCGTAATAGTTCTAGTGGCAATTGTTTCATTTGTATCGGATCTAACAATTGTCATACCACCTTTCTTTGCTACTACATGTAGAGGACTTACATATTGACTATCACTAATTGGAAAGATTATTCCCGCATCAAGCCATTTTAACACCTCTTTCCTTACCACTTCTTGCATTATAGGATTTAATCTACGTTGGTTTTGCACACAAGACTTTTCATCATCAATCAAATGGATCTTATGCATGCACATAGATGGACTAATACCTTTCAAATCTTTAATACTCCAACCAATAGATGACTTATGATCTCTTAAGACTCGTAGCAATTTTTCTACTTCTAAATCATTAAGGGAAGAGGATACAATTACCGGATACGTTTCATCTTTATCCAAGTAAGCATACTTTAAGTGATCCGGCAATGGTTTCAACTCTACCTTCTTCTTCTCTTGCGTTTCCAAAGATGGCTTTTCATCAAGTTTCTCTACCTTTACCTCCTTTGCTTCCTCTTTTGTGAGTGCCCTACAAGCATTTAAACCATGCAATTCATCAATTATTTTATCATTTTCTACATCAAAAGAAGATTTAGCTTTTATAGATTCAAGAAAATAAGAGTGGCTTATGATGATTTCCAAAGGGTCCTTGGAGGGAAGGTGATACATATGCTCTTCAACCATGTCGTCAATAACCTCCACTCTTCCACATTCCTCCCTAGGATACCTCATAGCCTCGCTTAAGGAAAATATGACTTCATCCTCATTCACCCTCAAAGTTAACTCCCCTTTCTCCACATCTATCAATGCTTTCCCGGTGGCAAGAAATGGACGTCCAAGTATCAATGGGACACTATCATCTTCAGCCATATCTAATACCACAAAATCAACGGGGAACACAAACTTGCCAACTTTGATCAAAACATCTTCCACTATTCCCTTGGGATGTGTCAACGACCGATCGGCTAGTTGAAGTGTAACCGACGTCGGTTTAACCTCACCAATACCCAACTTTTTGAAGATTGATAAGGGCATTAGGTTAATGCTTGCCCCTAGATCACATAAAGCTTTATAGTTCCTTTGCTCTCCCATCTCACAAGGAATAGTGAAACTCCCCGGATCTTTCAATTTAGGGGGAAGTTTCCTTTGCAAGATTGCACTACATTCCTCCGTAAGGTTCACTGTTTCGAACTCTCCCAAGCTTCTTTTCTTTGACAAGATATCCTTCAAAAATTTGGCGTAGTTGGGCATTTGAAGTAAGACCTCCGCAAAAGGCATATTCACATGTATCTTTTTCAACATTTCAACAAACTTGGCAAATTTCTCTTCTAATCCCTTTTTCAAGCATCTTTGTGGAAACGGGATTGCCATGGGCAACTTAGGAATTCCCCATTCATCTCTTTCAAACTTTTCCTCTCTCTCTTTTCGTTTTGCTTCTCTACATCTTTCCCATTTCTTTGGAGACTTTACTTTTTCTTCTTCAAGTGTAGGGGTACTTTCACCTTTTTCAACAATATCAACTTCTTTCTCTTTCCCTTCTTCACCCAAACTTTCCATAGGCTCAAGTTCACAATCCACCTCCTCTACTTCCCTTGGCATTGAAGGCCCTTCGTATTTTGTTCCACTACGAAGTTCAATCACCTTACATTGCTCCTTCGGATTAGTAATGGTTGTGGATGGAAACTTCCCTTGGTGATGAACATTACCCCTTTCACTTGCAATTTGACTAATGTGAGTCTCAATTGCTTTGAATCGATTCTCATTTACCTCATCTCTTTGCTTCATAAACTCAAACATCTTAGTCATTTTCTCCTCCAATGTAGACAATGTAGACAATGTAGACTTTCCTTCTTCATTTGGAGCCTTCTCCCCCGGATGAATGCCCGGTGGCAATGTGAGTGCATTACTTTGATTCCCATACGACAAATTTTCATATCTCCGGGGTTGATTGAAATTCCCTTGAAAGTTACCTTGCCCCCAACCTCCTTGCCTTTGTGGGTATCCTCCTCCATTATTCCCAAAATTCCCACCGTAATTTCCTTGGAAGTTCCTTCCTTGCATGAAGGCAACTTCCTCAAGTGTCATCTCCGATGGGCTCCAAGAATTAGGGGACATACCTTGTTGAGGTATAGAAGTAGGCATTTGACAACTTTGAGAAGATTGACCCATACTTGGTGTAGAAACACCTTGTTGAAAATTAGGAAACACTTGTTGATTCATCAAAGGTAATGACATCACATGCGGAGGATTAGCTAGCACTTGTTGATTCACCATTGGTGTAGATGTTGGATTCACTTGCATACTAGCATTCATCCTTTTTAGTATCTCAGTTATTGCTCTATCGGTTACATCTTCATTAGGCACCTCCACCTTTTTCACTTGTTGCAAGCACACTTCTTCCATCTTAGCAATCTTCTCTTTTTCATATAAGCCCGCAACTCTATCCATGGCCCATTGTCCCGTATTCAAAGCTATTTCTTCACATATGGCAATTGCTCTTTCCGGAGTTTGCCCCAAAATCGAACCTCCCGATGAAGCATCAACAAGCATCCTTTCACTTCCATTCAAACCGGCATAGAAAAATCCTACTTGTTGATCTTCGGGAAATCCGTGTTGTGGGCATTTCCTTAGCATTTCTTTGAATCGGTCCCAAGCCTCACTAAAAGTTTCAAGAGGCATTTGCTTAAATTGTAATATTTGACCTTTAAGATGCAACATCTTCGATGGTGGGAAATACTTGCTCAAGAATCTTTGTGCCAACTCTCTCCATGTGTTGTAGGATCCCGGTGGTAAAGTATGATACCAAGCCTTAGCTCTATCTCGTAATGAAAACGAGAAGAGCTTCAATTTAATAATATCCTCACTTACCCCATTTATCTTGACCGTATTTGCTAACTCCGTAAATTGGGCTAAGTGAGCATTTGGATCCTCCATAGTACCTCCACCAAATTGGTTTGCTTGCACCATGTTGATCAATCCCGTCTTGATCTCAAAATGATTAACATTCACCGGTGGTCCCACAACATGGTTTCCATATTGCGGTTGGAAGTGATCTCGGATGTTCATTCCCACTCCATTATTCCCATTTCTACGAGGTTGATTTTGCACTATCGGAGGATCATTCCTTGCTTCTTGTTGTGCCAACAAGTTTTGAATAATAGCTTGCAATTGTTGGTTTTGCAAGTGCATTTGTTGAGCATAAACTTGTGGCACATATTCTTGATTACCAAAACCTCCTCTAGCATTATCACCACCTTGAAAATTTCTCAAATTACCTTCTTCATCAACCATATTTGCATTATCCCTTACTTCTTCCATATTTTCTTCCGTTGGTTCCAACACTCCTCTTCTTTGTCTTCTTAAGGTAGCTTCTAATTCCAAATTCAAAGGTTCAATAGATTGAGACCTTGAACGAGTTTGCATGTACCTACAAGAATTCCAAAATTTAGCTCTCCAAGTAACTAAGACAAGTAAACAACTATACAAATGAAAGAAATATCCTTATCAAGACTAATCAACTTCAAACTCGTTACAACCACAAGTTTAACATTTCCCCGGCAAGCGGCGCCATGAACTTAGTCGCATTTTTAGTGAAATGACAAGAGTAAGTGTACTCTATCGCTGTTGTATACGCGTGACCAAGTGCAAAATTTATAAGTTTTGTCGTCCCAAGGGAAAAGGTAAACTCAAGTTGTATCCGGATTTTCCATTGATTTATGTTTTGTAAGGATGATCAAGATAAGGTTTTGATTAAGAACTATGATTACTCTATCAATTAACTAATAAACTAGACAAGCAACTAATTACAACAAGTATCAATCAAATCAAGTAGCAAGAATGAGATGGAATGGATGAAGTATATCTAAAAAGAGAGCAAGGCTAGCAACATCATGGTCAAGGTTCTATGTAGACTTCACACTTACTCAAGCATTGATGACTTTCAAGTTATGATACTAAGGGCAATCACAATTGTACCCCTAACCCCTATGGCCAAGGTGATTAGGTTCTCAACTCTTTTACAAGTTTAAATCTCCTAAGATTGTCTTACTCTCAATTCCCTCATGGGTACTATGATCATAAGTTGGTTCCCCTCACTAGTTCATCACTAATGTTCTATCATGAGGTTCTAAGCACTTGGAGGGAATGGCTTTCCTCCCCTCATACTAACTAAGTCACCTAATACAATCAATGATTCAATTAAATCACCACACATAATATTGGAATGGCCATCCTAACACTATGCATAGAGAATTTAACCACACACATCATGCATCAAATGAGAATAAGAATTCATGATAGAAAGTAATCATAACAATCAATTCATCAAGCTTTAATAGTGCAAAAATCTACATATTTCCTAACCAATCATATTGCTAGCCTCACTTGAGGACTAGCCACAAATATTCATTGCAAATTGGCTACAATCCAATACAAGCTCCATATGAGCAATAAAATGAAGAAAGTAGCAAAATAAAAGAGATTGAGCTTCCCCTTGAAGGTAGACTCCTTCTTCCTTGATCATGCCAAATTCTTCAAACAAATCTGATTTCCTCTTCTTAGATGATGGAAGGAATGGATGTATGGATGGATTTATGAAGATCAAGGTGAATTGATGGATTTAGATGGTGTAGATGGCTTGTAGATCTAGTGTGTGAGGAAATGTGGTGTGGATTGTGTGTAACTGCTCTCAATCTGATCTAATGTGTATCTCCCCCTCTAATTTCGCACAAATCATGGTTTTATATCACTTATGGACCTTCTAGAAGCTTCCGGAACTTTCTGAAAATTACACAGGATTTTGCACCTACACGGCCCGTGCTGCAGTACACGGCCCGTGTAGGGCACACCTACTTCGGCGTTTTGTGCGTGCTTCCGGACACGGCTCGAGCTGCAATACACGGCCTTGATCATGGCCGTGTAGCACGTTCTGACGACAATACACGGCTTCTTCTTACAGGGCCGAGCTCCGCACACGGGGCGTGCAGCAGCGCACGGCCCGTGCACCAGCGCACGGCCGAATCTCTGGCCGAGCAGCGTGTTCTGATGACATTACACGGCCAGATGCTACAGGGCCGAGCTCCGCGCACGGCCCGTGCAGCTGCCTGGCCTATTCTTCGTCTCCCTTTCGCTCCCGACTCCGTTTTTGTCCGTTCCATGACCTGTTTTACACATATTCAAGCTCATTTACACAATTCTATAAGTTCGTACCACTTTCCTCAAAACAACAATAACTCCACCAAACTTAACACAAATACGGATAAAAATATCCGAAAATACACACATAAAGACACTAAAACCTAGGTGAAAATGACGACAATCATACTCTAGCCATCGATGCTGGTAACTCCAACTTATAGGCAACGCTGCCAACTCTCTCAATGATAGTGAACGGACCAACATATCTTGTACTGAGTTTCCCTTTCCTTCCAAACCTCATTATCCCCTTCATTGGAGATACTTTCAAGAATACCTGATCAACCACTTCAAATTCCAATTCTCTCCTCCGTTTGTCTGCATAACTCTTATGCCGATCTTGAGCAACTTTCATGTTCTCTCGTATACGGGTAACAGCTTCTGACATTTCACGAATCAAGTCTGGACCCAAAAGTTTCCTTTCTCCAACTTCATCCTAATGTACTGGAGATCTACACTTTCTCCCGTACAATGCTTCATATGGAGCCATCCCGATAGTAGACTGATAACTATTGTTGTATGAGAACTCTATCAAAGGCAAAAATTTACTCCACTGACCTTGAAAATCTAACACACACGCTCTGAGCATATCCTCCAAGATTTGTATTGTACGCTCTGATTGACCATCTGTCTGTGGATGGAATGCTGTGCTGAAAGATAATTGTGTCCCCAACGCCTTATGTAAACTCTTCCAGAAAGCAGACAAGAATCTCGTATCTCTGTCTGACACAATGGTAAGTGGTACTCCATGGAGTCTGACAATCTATTGTATATATAGCTGGGCATAACGATCCATGGAATACGTAGAGCTAATCGGAAGAAAATGAGCTGACTTAGTCAATCGATCCACAATAACCCAAATGGCATCGTGACCTTTCACTGTCTTCGGTAGCCCGATAACAAATCCATCGTGATATTCTCCCACTTCCACTCTGGAATAAATAAAGGCTGTAAAGTTCCTGCTGGTCTCTGATGCTTGGCTTTGACTTGCTAACAAGTCAAACATTGCTCCACATATCGAGCAATGTCTCTCTTCATCCCTTGCCACCAATAATGTGACTTCAAATCTCTATACATCTTCGTAGCCCCCGGATGTACAGAGTATGGTGTTGAATGAGCTTCTGTCATCACTTTCCTCTTCAGGTAGACATAATCGATCTCTATAACGAATCACACCATCATTTGTTATTTGGAAGTCAGAAGACTTTCCAGAGCTGATATCATTCTTTATCTTGTCAAACAACTTATCCTCCTGTTGGCCCTGTCGAATCTTATCCATCAAAGTTGGTCGAAGTGTCAGAGCTGCCATCCTTGCTTCCAACGATCCTTCCTGATTGATCTCCACACCCATCCTTTGCAAATCAAGCAACTCTAGTTTCTGATTTATGGTCATAACAGCTAAACTCTGTATTGCCTTTAGGCTCAATGCATCAGTAACCACATTGGCTTTTCCCGGATGATAATTGATAACACAGTCGTAGTCCTTCACCAATTCCAACCATCTTCTTTGCTTCATATTCAACTCTTTCTGAGTGAAAAAGTACTTCAAACTCTTATGATCAGTATAGATTTCACAACATTCCCCATACAGATAATACCTCCAAATCTTGAGTGCAAATACCACTGCGGCTAACTCTAAATCATGAGTTGGGTAATTCTTCTCATACTTCCTTAATTGTCTGGATGCATACGCTATCACTTTTTCATTCTGCATCAATACATATCTAAGACTATTCTTTGAAGCATCACTGTAAACCTTGAAGTTTCCTGTCTCCGTAGGAATAGTTAAGATAAGTGCTGATGTCAACCGTCTTTTCAATTCTTGGAAACTTTGTTCACATATCTCCGTCCATATGAACTTCACATTCTTCCTGGTCAACTGTGTTAATGGGGAAGGAATCTTAGAAATCCTTCAATAAACCTTCGATAATATCCCTCCAATCCAAGAAAGCTACGAACCTCAGTGGGATTTGAGGGTTGTGGCCAATCATGGATTGCTTTTACTTTGCTTGGATCAACTGAAATTCCTTCTCTCAATACCACGTGTCCCAAGAAAATAACTCGGTCTAACCAAAACTCACACTTCTTGAACTTCGCATATAACTGCCTCTCCTTCAGAATCCCTAACACCTTTTTCAAGTGTAGAGCATGATCCTCCTTATTCTTAGAGTAAATCAGAATATCATCGATAAACACAATCACAAATTTATCGAGAAATTCCTGAAATACTCTATTCATCAAATCCTTAAATGCTGCAGGAGCATTTGTTAATCCAAACGGCATCACTAAGAACTCATAGTACCCGTACCTTGTACTGAATGCAGTCTTTGGGATATCCTCCTTTTTTATTTTCAACTGATGATACTCCGACCGCAAATTAATCTTCAAAAAGATACCTGCACCCTCTAGCTGATCAAACAGATCATCACTGTGAAGCAATGGATTTTTATTCTTCACCGTAACTTTGTTGAGATCCCGATAATCAATGCACATCCTCAATGTGACATCCTTCTTTCGAACAAACAGAATTGGTGCTCCCCAAGGTGAGAAACTAGGTTGGATGAATCCTTTGTCTAGCAACTCTTGTAACTGTATCTTCAATTCCTTCAGTTCAGCTGGTGCCATTCTGTATGGCGCTAGCTTTAGATATAGGGGCCGTTCCTGGTTGTAACTCAATAACAAACTCTATTTCCCAGTCTGGTGGCAAACCTGGAAGATCATCTGGAAATACCTCTAGATATTCTCGAACTACTGGTACATCACCGAGAACTGGACATTGCTGCCCCTCAACATTCATTACACTCACCAGATACCCCTCACAACCACTTTTCAACAACCACTGTGCTTTTGCTGCTGATATTATCGGAAATCTATAATTTTTCTTGATCCCAACAAAAGTGAACGGTTCTCCTTTCACTGGCAGAAAAGTGATACTCTTCTTCTGACAATCTATTATTGCACCGTATTTTGACAGCCAATCCAATGCCCAATATGATATCATAATCATTCATACTTAACACAATCAAATTAGCGAGGAGTCATCTTCCTTCAATAGGAATAACACAACCTCGAAGAAGTTGATTAGTTTGCTTTGACTCACCAGAAGGTATCATCACCTCATAATTAGCTTCAATCAAGTTAGGTGTTCCACTCAACTTCCTCACATACTCAGTGGATACAAATGAATGTGTTGCTCCAGAATCAAATAACACATATGTAAGAGTGCCAAAAATAGAAAACTTACCCGTGACAATTGAGGAATTCGCATCAGCCTCCTCTCGCGTCAAAGTATATACCCTAGCCGGAGCTCTTTCTTACTGTGCCTGCTTCCCTTTCTTAGGACAAGTAGTAGTCACATGTCCTTTTTCCCCGCATGTGTAACACGTTCTAGGAGGAATTTGACACTCCCCACCATGTGATCTAAGACAATTAGGACATATAGGTAGTGGCGGCGCTAGTGGCACCTTACCCTGATCTAATTTGGGACGCTTGTTGGGTTCTCCTTGTCTATTTCCTTGCTCCACTCGAACATTAGGTTTCGGCCTCTGAAATGGCATCGGCCTCTTATCAACTCTCCCAAACTGCTGCACTGGTTTTTGCTGAAATTGATGTCTGATAGCCTGCGCTTGTCTGATCCTCATCTCCGCTTGCTCAGCAATTTGAGCTTTTTCTGCAACTTGTGAGTATGTTGCTCCATGCAATCCCTCCATACTCACATCTCTGTAAAGTTCAGGCCTTAAGCCTTCCACAAATCTCTCCACTTTCAGTGCTTCCATACTCACCATATGTTCAGCAAACCTCGACAACTGCTCAAACTTACGAAGGTAATCTGTGACTGACATACCATCCTGCTTCAGTTGCATAAACTCGTTCATCTTTATTGATCTCACTGGTGCCGTAAAGTACTTATTTCTGAAAAGCTCCTTAAATCTTTCCCAGGTCATAGTCGTGACATCCTCAATACTTTTAATGGTATCCCACCAGTGGCCTGCACTTCCTCGTAACATGAAAGAAGCACACAGTACTCTGTCCCCATCTGGAATTCTACTATATTGAAATATGTTTTCCACCGTGCGTAACCAATCCTCTGCATCTGTGGGGTCTGCTGCATCCTCAAATATAGGAGGGCTCAGCTTTCGAAATCTCTCACAAACCATTTCCACACGTTCTACTTGACGTCTATCTTGATTTGCATTACCCTCTGGTTATCCACCCATATCTCTTTGTTGAATCAGTTGTTGTATCTGTTGGGACTGGCGCTTTACCAGTTCCATCAGTCGAGTAATCACCACATCACGATTATTCCCTTCAGGAGGTGCTGCTTGCTCAGCAGTCCTATCCCCTTCAGAACTTTCACCTGTAGCCCTTACCATTTTGTCTACTAACTACACTTCCTACACCACATGGCCAATATAATTTATAAGACACATAACAACACAGAATGAAAATAACACTTACATGCAAAGCTACGCTCCTAAGGAATGAGTTCATGTACATAGACAGTCTGCAGGACCCAAGCCGTGCTCTGATACCACTCTGACACGACCCACCTTATACAACTTATAATTCAAATACTATTTAACATAAACATCATCATTATAAAAACCTGCATATAATTTTTTTTCACATAATATGTTTATTGTTGGATTGTATACTAAAAGTCTAGCTTTAGTATGAACAATGTCATAACAATATTTGAAATGAGAATCATTGATCAAATGATTGCATCTTATAATTTATTTTATATGCATGATGCAATAGTCCATTTACTTTATACTGTAGATAATATGTTGTGCGACAACACGCGAAAGATCATATTATCGGTTTCCTTATAAAGTATAAACAGATGCTCACAACTGAGATAGATGGGGACTCTCTATTGGTATGGTTGTAGTGTGGTTTGGTATTAGCTTGTCTTGGCTATAGAATCACATTAGTGCACTTGTGTGTATTGAGTAGGACCGTCTGAGATCGTTCTTCTTATACTGACTATATAGTAGAACTTGATCTCTGTTATTATGGAAGTTCGTGCTCTTAATCCCTATACAATAACCTCGACACGTAGGGCAGTATGTATTTCTTTGATTCATCAATGGGTGAGATTTATAAGTATTAAATCAACAAACTCGGTGAGTTGGGAAGTAGTGCTGTATCTATGGTGTGCTGTTGATTGTAGAAGGAATCCATGTCCGTCATAGGTTGATGATGTCCCCTTGAGGAGCTCATAAGGTTTATCATGTAAATCTTGCAAGTGGATTAATTTCCGGCATGATAATAAGGTTGAGTGGTACTACTCTCGGATGAGATATTAATTAATTGAGTTGTCAGTAACTTAATTAATTAATGGACATTGTATATCTTAAACATGGGGAGACTATCGGGCTTATAATAAGAAGGAGCCCAGAACATAATTTTGGGATTGGACAGGTAGTGCAGTAATAATATTTTAGTGGACTATATTATTATTATTGGATTTAATTAAAAGCTTTGGGCTAAGCTTGATTAATTAAATTCAATTGAGGCCCAGCCAAATTTCTCCTCCTGGTCCCTGCTGTAGCCCAAGTATATAAGTCATCTCAGTTCCTGTTAAACCTAAGTCAGTGCCTCATTTGACATACGGGAGAGAACAGAGAGCAGATTGAGAGAACTCTGGGGATTGTTGACCACCCAACACCAGAGTTGACTTTGGGACATACGGTAGAAGATCAGAGGTGTTCTTCACTGCTGTTCATCCTCTACACCAACCCAGAAGCACGGTAAACGGTTTAATTATGCTTCCGCTGATTTGTTTACCTGTTTTCCTAACGATCACGTTGAACCGCACGATCCAATTGCCAACAATTGGTATCAGAGCGTTGGTTTTGTGGTGAAACGTGAGACGTTAGATTGGGATTGTTTGTGATTATTTGATTAAATGAATATAATCTGGATTAATCGCATGTTGAGCAGTCTGTATGTGTTGAGCAGTCTGTATGTCAATATGTGATTGGAGTTTAACTTTGTAATCGCATATTGCTTTGTGTTCTATTGTTGGTGATTATACACTGGACAAACACTGTTGACAATCTAATCATATCTTTCCTATCTCCCTGCTATCACACTGGATACATCTAAACACACACACACGATGTATGTTGATGGCGGCGCTGGAATGGGCTGAGACCACGGCGGCTGAGCATCAACGATGGTGGCGTGATTGGCGTTGACCGCCTGATGGATATCGGGCGGACGTTGACCCAGAAGCATGACGATGGGAATCGGTGATAGGCGCTGAAAGTGGCGCGTGGCTGCCTGCGCCATCAATCGATGGCTGGAAGTGGCGCGTGTGAGCAGTGCGCGGCTGATGCGGGCGGATCCACGGCGATCGGGCGATGACTGGACTGCTGCACTATAATCGCGAGGGACTGGCTTCGGAAGTATGATTCTCGTCGCGATGCGTGAGGGCTGGAGGTTCCGATGAGAAATCGACTGAAGATTGGGGCGCTGTCGTTGCTGGCGGCGCGATTTCGGTTGGGCCGTCGGGGGTCTTCGACGATCGATGCCGCTCGAGGCTTACTGACGGTGCGTCTGCTCTGGCCTCCCGTCGCGCCTGGTTGGCGGATGCCTGTTTTGTCCTTGTGCGCGGCGGCTCTGTTGAAGAAGACGAGGCTGGAGAGGGCGGCGTCAGACCTGAACTGGTTGTTCCAGTCGAGCCTGCTATGCTTCAGTCGGGTTTGACAAGGAAGGAGGCGAGGCAGCGGAGCAACACGATTGCTAGTCACTGTCGACATGATGGATCGTGCGACTGGCGGGGCGTTGTCGTGGCGGGCAGGCGCTGCTGCAAGGTCTGGGCTGTCGGGGCGACTCCGATCCGGTGGGCTGACGACACGGCTGGCTGCAGCAGTGGCGCCAAGTTGCATCGGTGATGATTGATGGTCGTCTGTTGCAGCGCCGATAAGCAGTTGGCGGCGGATGCTAGGGCTGGGAAAGGATGGGCTCGGCTGGGTGGAAAGTGATGAGGTTGCCTTAATTGGCTTGATGCCTTGTTGGGCCCATTTTCCTTGTTGGGCATGTATCTTGCAATTGTTGCTTGGGCTGCTGGGCTTGATTAATTATATTAAAGGCTGCTCAATTTTAATTTGTTTTGGGCTTGGTTTGCTGGGCCCAAATTTTAATTAAAATAGTAATGGGCTGTGGATTAATAGTGGGCTGCACATTTTTCTTAATTTGGTTTTGGGCTGTTGGGCCCAAATTTTTAATTAAAATGGTAATGGGCTGCTGGGCTATTATTTAATTGCTGGATTTTAATTAATTGTGGGATTGATGTTGGGCCAAGGTTAAATATTGGGCTAGACCTTAATGTAGAAATTGGCAGGGTAAATGGGCTTAATTATTTAATTAATGGGCTGCTCATTTTATGCTAATGATATGTGGGTCGGCTGGGCCTATTTAATTGATCCAACATATTATGCAATTAATTATGTTATATAACTGATTAATTGATTTAATTGTCAATTATTGTTATATATGTGTAAGGCATGTTCTATGTGATTTATTTATTTAAATTGCTGTTAATAGAAGCATGTCTTAGTTGTATATTTTATTCTGGAATATTATATGCATATTAAAAACCCTCGGTAATTAAATAACTAAGTGGGAGAGGGGATTGGTAATATATTCCCGCGGCCTCCATTATTGGTTTGTAAGTGATGTGAGTAAACTTGCGTGTTGGCAATAGGCCTTCCTCCCTAACGGATGAGTTTATTCATGGATCGCTGGTACAGACTTCATTAAATAATTATTGTTTGTAATGTGGCACACAAACTTTCGTGTTGGCATTGGTCTTCCTCCCTAACGGATGAGTTTGTGTGCGGTTCACTAGTACAAACTAATAATAGATGATTATAGGAAGCTATCCGAGCGCGTGTGTACTTCTCCAACTGTAAGGCACACAAGTTCGCGCAGTGGACTTGGGATCAAATAATGGTGTACACTTAGGTGTAAATAATTAGTATCCTCCCCAACGGAGTCACTGCTATTATTTGCATGGCTAAAGAGAAATCGACTATTAATTATTTTGTCATAAAGTTAGGTTGACAAATGAAATTAATGGGTAAAACCTTCTCTTGTAAATGTTCGGGTTTGTAAACGTCCACCCTAACGTGGCTTGCAGACTCACGGTGCTTGAGATGTCGGTGAATTTTAATTTTATATTGTTTTGAGGGAATCAATATAAAAGGATAAAATTCAAAGATTTGATCAGTAAATTTATTTGTGATTCTCTGAATTTCGAATGGTTTTATTTCACTAATTGTTAACTAAAAGACATTATATTTACTTGTCCAAATTAGATGATTAGAAAGAATCTTGGTTTTGAAAATTACTGCTTAAGAAAATACATATGTATTCTCACAAAGGACGTCTCATGATACCTATTAAAGTCTCTAGTGAAGAGATGAGAGGTTCATAGAAATATGATGATCTCATGTAACTCTTCGGATACTTGAGTAATTTAAAAAGGCGCAAGATCATGGTTGAATTGATGAATGAATTGGAAAAGCTTGGAATAGAAATTGAAAGGGAAACCTAAGTCAATTTTATTCTTCATAATTGCCTAGACGTTTTGAGTAAGTTCCACCTGAATTACAAGAGGATGTAAATGGTGGGAAACCTCTGACAAAAACACGTGGCAAAGGAAAGCTATTTTCATCATAATGTGAACAAGTTTAATATCTTATTAACTAATGGTTTAAACATGATTAGTGATGGCATCTACTGACACAAAGTATGTAGATACTGGAATCACTAAATGTTTATCACTCAGTAAGGATAAGATTGTAATGACATGGGTAAAACTACGAAGGTAGTGGCTATTGCAGTGGGAGTAGTTTATTTATCTTATGATAGGAATAAATAATTGATTATGAGAAATTGTCTTTACATACGTTTTCATAGAAAGAATTTGATTTCGGTTTCTATGCATTAACGGATGGACACTTCATTTCATTTAAATGACATGGTCATAGTAATGAGGAATGAGACTATAATCCGTTAAAGTACGTTGGTGGATAAAAAGTATACTCTTGAATCATGTACATCCCACAGATGCAATAAATAGTAATTAAATAATGCATCTTCCAATATTAGTAAGAGAAAGGAACCTTCGCAAATGAACTAAACATACATTTGGCATCTATGACTAATTCATTTTACTTAAGTAGGATTCAAAAGTTGATAGCCGATAGACCGTAAGGTTTATCTGAAGTGGAAACTATCGGACTTGCGAGTCTTGCTTGGAAGTAAAAATGATTAACTGCCTTTTCAAGGCTGTGGGGTGTAGAGCCGAAGATATATATGTTGGAATTAGTTCATTCTGATTCAAGCGAACCTAACAATATCCAGGCGAGAGGTGGTTATGAATATTCTAAGATTATTCTAGAAACCAATATATTTATATGATGCACTGCATGTCTAAGTTCTTTGATTAATTCAAGAATTGTAAGGCTGGTACAGTGAAGCGTCATGGAAAATATATTAAGTCATTATGATTCAATCATGATGGCGAATACCTCTTGGGATAGTTAAGAGCTATTGATCAGAAGTTGAGATTAAATCTCAAGTTGACTACGCGGGGCATGCCCCAGCTGAATGGTGTAGTGAGTAGAATGGATAAGGCTCTTATGGTTATGATTAGATAGATGATGAATTATTTTGAATAATTAAATTCATTTTATGGATATACCCTAGAAACAGTAATTCGTAAAACATTTGTCTGTTTGTGGGACATCCTGGAAAAATAAAGGTTGATTTATTTAGTCCAAAAGATCGAAGGGTGACTGTTAACACAAACACCAGATTTTTGGAAAAGGACTATGTAATAAATCACAAGCCCATGTATAAGTTGTTCTAAAGGTAGTGAGAGGAAAACACAAAGTATAAGTACCAAGTGTACAAGAGGATATACCATAAGGTAAACTGCGACGCGTGTCACGTCTAATACACAATTACATGTAGTGCCTTGTCGTAGTGGGAGGGTTGTATGACGACCCATAAATATATATTTTGGGAGAGTCGTGAGACTTGATCCCTAGTGAACATGGTATTATCCCACGGATACGACATAGCACTACAAGATGAAAATGCGGAATCTTAGCAAGGTGCAATGAATGTTGAAATAGAATCTACGGATTCTAAATTAAGTCTGGAGCTTGAAAGATCACTAAAATGGTGTAAAAGCCATTGCAAGTGATCATAGGAAATAAAAGAGGATCATACAGAAAGGTAAAAACCTTGAAGGCAAAGCTTGTTGCGAAAAGGTGTACTCAGAAAGAAATGGTTCGATTATGAGGACACATGTTCGCTGGTAGCTATGCTTAAATTGATCCGGATTCTTTTATTTATTGCTGCTCATATTGAATTATGAGGGACAGCAAATAGATGTCAAGACAGCTTTCCTGATTGGAAGTCTTGAGGAAAACATCTATGTGAAGCAACCGGAGTGATTCATTGCAAAGTACTAATAGCATTTTGATAGTAAGCTTAAAAGTGTCCAGCGATGGACTAAAGCAAGCTTTGAGATCGTGAAGCATCTGTTTTTGATTAGGTAATCCAGTGGCACGGATTTAAATCAATCAGCGGATGTATCTTGTGTATTGTAAAGAGTGACGGAAACGTGGTGGTGTTTTTTGTACTATACGTAGATAGAATCTTGCTCATTGGAGACAATGAAAGAGTATTATCGGGCGTATGAGTACGGTTAATAAAGCGGTAGAGATGAAGGACTTAAGAAAGGCAAAATATATCCTTTTGATCACGGTAATACGGATCACAAGAAAGGATATTATGCTTATCTCAAGTTTCATAAAATGATACAGTCCATACTCGTTTAGCATGTAAATTTATCTAAGTGAATGTGTCTTTGAGACACAAGAAGAAGATAAAGAGGATGAAAGCGGTTCCTTATACTTCGGCGAATAAGGAAGCTTAATCTAAGAAATGCTATGAACGATGTTGGACATCTGTTTTGCTAAATGCAAGAACAGTGGGTATCAACGTAACCCGGAACAAGAATGATGAACTGTCGTAAGACATTTATAAAGTGCCTGAGAAGGACTGGAAATTATATGTGGACTTACTGGACAGATTCACTGCTTCTTGCGGATTACGTAGATTCAAATTTTTTAGTCAGATTTGATGGCAGTAAATTCACCTCAAAGGTTATGTGTTTAATCTTAGGAAGTAGAGTCATAATGTGGAGGAGTGTTATATAGAAGTATATTTCAGACTCCGGACTCCATCATGGAAAGATGATGAATTGGAGCCTATAAGGCAGCCAAAGTATCTATATGACTCTAGAAACTTCATGATGGACTTTGAAGTATTTCTAAGTTTGCCCAAGGTAATCACAATTTACATTGATGATATTGGTGCAGTTGCAAACTTGAAGAAATTACAAGTCCATAAGGCAATTAAACACATGGAGCGCGAGTACCACCTGTTACGAGAAATCGTATGATGAGGCGAAGGTTGTTGTCGCCTAGATTGCATCGGATGATGACCTAGTAAACCATTTACAAGGACCTTAAGGTGAGAGCTTTCAATGGTCGCATAAGTGGGAGTAGGAATCAGATGTATGACAGAAGACATGACAGCATAGTTTTTTAGTATAAGTGGGAGATTGTTGGATTGTATACTAAAAGTCTAGCTTTAGTATGAATAATGTCATAACAATATTTGAAATGAGAATCATTGATCAAATGATTGCATCTTATAATTTATTTTATATGCATGATGCAATAGTCAATTTACTTTATACTGTAGATAATATGTTGTGCGACAACACGCGGAAGATCATATTATCGGTTTCCTTATAAAGTATAAACAGATGCTCACAACTGAGATAGACGGGGACTCTCTATCGGTATGGTTGTAGTGTGGTTTGGTATTAGCTTGTCTTGGCTATAGAATCACATTAGTGCACTTGTGTGTATTGAGTAGGACCGTCTGAGATCATTCTTCTTATACTGACTATATAGTAGAACTTGATCTCTGTTATTATGGAAGTTCGTGCTCTTAATCCCTATACAATAACCTCGACACGTAGGGCAGTATGTATTTCTTTGATTCATCAATGGGTGAGATTTATAAGTATTAAATCAACAAACTCGGTGAGTTGGGAAATAGTGCTGTATCTATGGTGTGCTGTTGATTGTAGAAGGAATCCATGTCCGTCATAGGTTGATGATGTCCCCTTGAGGAGCTCATAAGGTTTATCATGTAAATCTTGCAAGTGGATTAATTTCCGGCATGATAATAAGGTTGAGTGGTACTACTCTCGGATGAGATATTAATTAATTTGAGTTGTCAGTAACTTAATTAATTAATGGACATTGTATATCTTAAACATGGGGAGACTATCGGGCTTATAATAAGAAGGAGCCCAGAACATAATTTTGGGATTGGACGGGTAGTGCAGTAATAATATTTTAGTGGACTATATTATTATTATTGGATTTAATTAAAAGCTTTGGGCTAAGCTTGGTTAATTAAATTCAATTGAGGCCCAGCCCAATTTCTCCTCCTGGTCCCTGCTGTAGCCCAAGTATATAAGTCATCTCAGTTCCTGTTAAACCTAAGTCAGTGCCTCATTTGACATACGGGAGAGAACAGAGAGCAGATTGAGAGAACTCTGGGGATTGTTGACCACCCAACACCAGAGTTGACTTTGGGACATACGGTAGAAGATCAGAGGTGTTCTTCACTGCTGTTCATCCTCTACACCAACCCAAAAGTACGGTAAACGGTTTAATTATGCTTCCGCTGATTTGTTTACCTGTTTTCCTAACGATCACGTTTAACCGCACGATCCAATTGCCAATATTTATAACCAACACCATCACACCAGTTCAACATACGTAACTGGTTTCTGACACCACTTCAAACCACCCAAACATGTGATAATTCTTATTATATTACACAACCAAAATATTAGCGAAAACAAAATAAACCCACGACCTAGCCCAACAGGTCGTCATCTATGTACATCCGCTCAAAACCCTGAAGGAGCTCCACAGCTTCCACCACACACCACATACTCAAACATCATCAGGCTCACCTACAATGCATAAACTAGTGAGACAAAAATCTCAGTAAGTAGAAATCATGCATGTTAGTGCATGAAAATGCATTTAGTTCTCTATCGCCTATTTCCTAATCTTTCTAGTTGATCTCTTTTATTTTGAAAATTGTTCACGTTGTGGGAACCCCACGACACACTTATGATATGCACCCCAAATGAGCTCAATGGGGACGATTTTTCCAAACCCCAAATAAAGCACCGAGAATGATTTTTTTCCGAACCCTGGCAGAGTGTTGGGGATGATTTTTCTGAACCCCTAATAAAGTGTCGGGAATGATTTTTTCGAACCCTGACAGAGATGCATATATAGTGGCCGCACACACCATTAGTATCTTATTAATTTTGAGGAAAACACTTTTCATGTTTATGCATGGTATGCACCCAAAACAATTAAATGTGCATCACAAACCATTTACAATATCAATATCAATATCAATATTTAATCACAATAAAGCAATAATTTAACTTCAATTTGAACATATTCACTTTTGGAATAACAACTTCACCTCGGATCCCACAGATCCTTATAACTAATATCTTCTCAAGCCATACAAATATATTTTCAACAGTTTCCAATCACACAGATCTATATAGGACAATTATATTATTCCAAATCACATAAATCCACAACTTGTATCGCAAAAATTATCACAAATAATTTACAAATAATATTGTTGAATATGAACCATACTTTCTCCAAATCACATAAATCCACTGCTTGTATAACAAATTAATCTCAAATAATTCATATAGTAATTAAACTAATTACAAATAATCCATCACATAATTATCACATACTAATTACAAATAATACACAAACAACATGTTTATGCATTGTAGTTGGACTTCTATTTACCTGGACTCCGACAGTAATATCACCCTCGTAAAGAACTATAACTAATCTGCTATCTCCCGTCCCGGCAAGCACGTTCCGGCATGCTCCCTCTTTTTCTCCTTTCTCTCTCTCTCTCTCTATTTTTTTTTTCAAACTATGCTGTTGATCCCAAAATGAATGGGGGTTCTCACCCCAAAATTCTAATATATATACATATGGGGTTTGAGTTGAGGGACGCCACCGAAATACGTGGTCAATTACTGACCAAAACAAAGTTTTGGTTGTCAATTAACCATGCAGGAGTATTGTTGGTACTTATCTCTCTTTTTCTTTTTTTTATTAATAATATTAACATTATTATTATCTATTACAAATATACGTGTAATACTTAATAGCTAATATATAATACATTTACAAATTAATACACATACGTGTACACTTTTCTTACCATTATTATTATTACGAGAATACGTGTGATACTTAATAATTAAGAAAAGTATATTTATACTCATAAAATAATATACTCATATATCCAAATTAATGCACGTAAATATTTATGCACCCATATATTCACATATTGTCACCATGTTTATCACGTATGTCTCAAATAAAATGTACAGATAATTAAAATGTAATAATAATTATCACATAATTGCCACATAGTTATTACATAATTATAAAATACACATAACACAAATTAAATTATATTGGCACATGAGTAGTGAGAAGTTTGGGTATCACACCGACAATGCCGCAAAAAAAAATTCTTCGGGGGCGTTTGGTAAAATGGGCTGGAATGGAATGAGTATTGGAAGGGAATGACCTGGGTATCATTCCTCCCATTTGAGAGAGGAATGGATGATTCCTTAATAATTGGGTATCAAACCCATAGTCAAAAAAATAACAAACAATCTCTTTTACTTTCATTCCCATACCCTTCTTCAAAAGTACCCAAATTAACAAACACCCCCTTCATTTTTCAATCCACTCCCCCAAAAAATTTTCACCACCTATTAAGATTTAATAATAGTAATAAATTCAACCCAATTAACTTCTAATAGACTTTATTTATATAAGTACTAGTACGGTGCCCGCTTGTTACACGGGTTATCGTATTTGTTATTTATTTATTAATTTTAAATTTATATTTTTTAATCAAATTTAATCATATCTATTTGGGATAATTGAAAGTATAATTTTTGTTCAATCATAAAAAAGAATACCTTAAGATATACTTCATACGTCCCGTGTTAACGTTGACGTTTGTTTTTTGCATGGAGATTAAGAGATTTAATATTTTAATGTGTAGTGTGGTGAGAAAAATAATATTTAATGTAAATTGGGTAATTGTATTAGTATTGTGTGTGGACCCTACATAAAATAATTAATTATTTTAAGTGGGCCCAACATGACAAAATAGAAAATGTAAACCTTAACTTGGGACAACCCAAAATGGAAAGCGTAAACCTTAACGCTGGACGTAGGGAGTATAAATTTAACCGAGTGTAAAATATGCATTCTCTATTTATTTTATATTAATATATTGCAAGTTATCCTTCATTTATACACTTATATTTATCTCTATAGATTTAAATTGTATGGTGTTATTGAATTTTATTATTTCATTCTATGCAACTATAAAATAAAATTTCTAATAATTTGATATATTCAACTCAAAATTAGAGTTGATGAAATTAAGTTTTGGAAAAATTTGAACTTGAATTATTAATGAATTTTATAATGAATTAAATAATTATCCATTCTTAATGTAATTATAACTAATAAAATTTTCATTTAAAGAATACTTAATTCTTTAAAAAAATAAATAAAACAAAACAAAAATAAAATGACAAAGACTTGGGTGAAACCGTTCACGAATCTTATTTCGTGAGATGGATAGGGTTTCATCCCAATTAATTTGTCTTTAAATTTTTTATGTGTTGAATGTCGTAAATTTGATAGAATTATGCATATCTGGTGCAAAACATCACTGTAAGTTCATGGATCAATACCATGAAAAATTGTCTTTATTTTTTATTATTTTTATAATCAACGTAAATTTATTAAAACTTGTCATAATTATTATTATTTTTTAAAATTTTATATTTCGTATGAAAAATATTGATTTTTATATTTAATAAAATTTTGAATATTATTTTTTTATTTTTATATTTTAAAAAAAGAGACATTAATCATAACTGTTACTGTTGGAATAAATGGAAGGGGTCTATTAAGCCTTTATTGTTCAAATTAATTGGAATTAAAGTGCTGGACGCGCGCACGGCCTATTTTTTTTTAAAAAAAATATTGTAAATGGGTTGGGGAGGATCCATCTTACATAAGTGGATTAGTGAGACGATCTCATCCAAAACCTACGTAAACAAAATTTTATTTTTAGCCCTTAATGTAATTTTCTGGTTTTATTAAGAATTTACCGAAATTAATATAAACCTAAAGTACAATTCAAATAAACCAAAATAAACTAAAATAATAGAACTGTAGAAGTTTGAACTCGAAATCTTCCAATATAAAATTTTTTAGTCCAAATCAAAAATAAAAAAAATGTGAAAGCAGATGTTCTAACTCAAAACCTTTTACGAATGAGGAAATGGGACTTAATACCCAATGCAAACATCCAACATGCAAAAAAGCCCACTCCCACTTGAAAAATGCAAATATGCCCACTTTTCAATTAAATTGACCTAATTACCCCTTAAAATTTATCACACCAAAAAATATTTTTTGTCTTCTTTTTATAATTCAATTTAAATATTTATAATTAAGTATATGTTGTATTAATTTAATTTAATTTAATTAAAAAAATATAAATTAATTAATTATCAAAAATTTTAAATTATTTAAATTTAATAAATATTTATTATAATATTGATTTAAAAAGAAAAAATAAAATAAAATTATAAAGTTTGTAAAATTAAAAAAGAACAAATATACATTAATAACTTATATGTAGTATTAGTATTTAATTTATCATAATACAAAATTAAATATTATTAATCGTTATCTAATTATATTTTAATTTAAATTGTGTCTTGAATAATAATATTTTTAAATTATTTAATTAATTATTAAATTTAAGATATCAATTAATTAATTATAATGAAATTTTGGAATTCTGCTAGATTATTCTCAATCATTTAATTAATTAATAATTATAGATAATATATTGTCAATCTAAATTTTAATTGAACATAAATATTTAATGGAGTCAAACAAATGTCACATAGGGGCAATTTTGTAAAAGAACATAAAAGTGGGCATATTTGCAATTTTTTTAAAAGTGGGACTTTTGCATTTTGATTTATGGTATTGGACATTTATGCTCAAACCCCTTTAAGAATTAGTCCACCTTTTAAGAATACTAGTTTTTAAGACGTGCGTTGCGTCAAATTTTGTGGGTTTTTTTTTTCTTCTTCTAAACTTTTTAATTAAAAAATCTTAATTTTCCACTTAATAATGAATAATTTAGATAATTCAAGTAGATGGTCTATTTATCACATTTAAACATATTTATATACAAATTTTTTCGTACTACAATGTTCACCCGATTTAATCAAAACTTTTGTATTTTTCTTGGATCTAGAAATTCAAATATGGCATGTAATTGCTTTCTTATGAATTTAAATAGGAATTCATTTGTATAACCTTGATCAACCAATTTCAAGAAAATTAATTACTACCATAACTGACTATTGTCATTTCTTATTGCTATTCAAATTCCAGCATGCTACAAAAACATCAAAACTATTTAACCACTATTCTCATATTCATCATTTAATCAACATCTCAATAGAGAATGCTTATTTTAAAAATATAGAAACAAATACCATTAAAGTACTCTGGCCTTCAAGCAACAAATGTTAACACTGTACAAATAAGTAGAAGTTAAAGCATGGCAACCTAAAGTTAAAAGTAGTACCTATTCAGCTTTCTAATACAACCAAGCCCAAATTACCTATTTTCCATGGAATCATCATGTGGATGTACGTGGATGAAAAGCATAAAAGGAAATGCCAGTAGATGCTCCAATAGCTTTCCCATGTCTTTTTCTGGAATCAAACCAATATAAGAAGCATAATCAATTATTACATCTGTTTTATTGCAATAAAATGAATTAATTTTTTTAGCAGCGAAGTAATGTTCATTGGAAAGTGCAAATAAATAACTAAGATTGCATTATACTAAAAAACCTGATCCAATCCAGGAAGAAGCCACGGGTATTAGACATGTCTTCCATGGACAATTATTTTCCTCCTTAATGCAAAGCCATGGAATCTGATGATTTACCAATCTCAAAAGGAATCTCACACTTTATCTAAAATTGAATATGACCAGTTGGAATGAATAACGGAAACATAATAAAAAATTCACACAATAACTCAATTAGACAATGCATATAGGTAGCAATTACCCTTTTAAATGCGACAATTGTTGCATAAAATTTCAATAAAGTTTCACCTGCATACCAAAATCTTTGAACTTGTGCCTATAGTTATGGCATCAGTTGAGATTGTGGAGGGAGCATTGCCTAAAAAATCAACATCGTACATTCACGCTACCTAAGTCAACCAACTTCTTTGAGGGTTCACGATGACCCACCTCTACCTCCACCTTCACCTCCACCTCCCCAATGCTTCATTACTTTATAGATATTAGACTGCACTCAAGGGTTTTGTTGAAAGTAAAAGAGTAATTTGAAATTAATTAAAGAAGGGAAGTTCAGGGGATAACATTGAGTATAGTAGTTGATAGGAATTATGGAATTTCAAGAGTTTACCCTCATAAATAAGAAATTTATGTGTATTTGAATTTCACCCAAGGATTCTTGAGTTTCAAGAGATTATCATAAATGCAGGGAAGTTTGTGTATCTTGACACGGGTTTACGAAAAAGTTAATAATAATTAATTATTGAAATAATAATTAATAAGACATATAATGATAACTAAGGGTGAAAATGTAGTTAAAAGAAATTTGTGAGGACAAAAGTCTCAAAAATGTTTTAAAAGTGTATGACACTTTTAATATATTAAGATTAAGATAAGATTAGGGTAAAATTAAAGAAGTTGAATAGTCAAGATAAATAATGTTTCTCAAGTGCTAGCAATTTTTATAATAATAATAATAATTATTATTATTATTATTATGATAAATAAAAGGTAAAAATGTAATAAAGAAATATGGGTGAGGATAAAAATGAAAAAAAAATGTTAACACTTGCTAAGCCACTTTTTAATATACTATGACTATGATTATGATAGTGAATTATATAACATATTTTGGGGAGACATAAATATTGAATTAACATAAAGATACCATCACACACTTTTGCAATCTAATTTTGAAAATGTATTTTACTTTAATATGTAAAAATATTCTACATGTTATATTTCATAATAATGTACATATAATAATAATATAGTTATTATAATAATTATAGTAATATTTATTATAATAGATACTCATATTTAACAAAATTTCATTAATTAATGAATTCCATTATAGTAAAATCTATATCTATACTATTCTATTAAGCGGCTTGTAGGGAGGAGTGGCCAGTTTGCGCCCGGTTGTAGGTAAAAAAGAAACGCTACGTGTCTCACTCACTCTCTTCCATTCTACAATATTCATTTGTGTGGCTTGAGAGGATATATTTTGATAGCAGCATGTCAGATGTGTTCAAGGACAACACCATATTTATTCATTGTATTGGGTCTCATGATTCTGAACTTTGTCTCGTGGACCCACTTATTAAAAATTTCTACCTAAGCAAATAGAACATGATAAGAGAACACAAAAAATCAAACAAGTTGGAAAAAAATTTATGATGCTGGAAGATAATAGGAAACTAAGGAAGTTACCTCTGCCTGCAACATTTCACAGAAATGTGGCTGCAGCATTTCAAATGTAAATATTTCAGGAGAGGGTTCATACATTATGCCTCTGAAACTCTGTTCAGTATTCTCACTAATTGCCTTAAGGAAAAGGTTGAAGATTGCATATTTTAAAGCTCATTGTGTAGATGCTGAGAAAGACAGTTCAGTTGTTTGTTAGAATTCTGTACTTACATGATGATATCAGAAGACAGACAGTTCAGAAACTGCTGAAACAAATCACAATATTTTTGGCATAGAATCTAGCATATAATAGTATAGAATATCTATATCAGGTTTATCCATTTTAATTTTGGCAAGCACTCTCAGGTAGAGAAACACCTGTCTTCCATCCTACTTGCATCCCTGTTTCAAACGTACTTTAGAAGAACAACATTGCATAGCTGTCACAAAAATTAACAAATTGAAAAATACTTAAAAGAGCCCACTTTCGTTTAATGAGGAATCAAACATTCACAAGTGAACAAGAAAAATTGTCAAATATATGTATAAGAGGTCCAGTTCTTCCCATCAATATTTATCATTTTGATACGCATTAGCCTCTTTAAAATCGCCAGTAGAAGATTATTCTATTTGATAATCTCCTCTCTAATCTAAAATCATCAGGCAAAAATAGAAATACTTTTGGAAATCAAGAGATCAATACTTGCAAGCATCCATAATTTGATTAGGTTTTGATAGTCTTTTCTATCTAAAACCATTAATCAAAAAGAGAAATACTCTATTGGAAACCAAGAGGATCCATACTTGCAAGCATCCACAAATTGATAAGAATAGGTGCTAAGCGCCAAATATATGCAGCAAACTTCGTACCAATAACGATACTATCCTGCGCCTGTTTATTTCCTTACATACAGGGAACAAAAATACCTAATCAACACCATGAAAATAATCTATTTCCTTCTGCTAAGATACAACTATCATATAGTGATAATTCACAAAATTTTAGGATAAACTTCCCAAAAATCTTCTCACTCGTGTATTCAACTTCCCATATCATAAGAATCAGTTGTATCAAACACAAATAAATCATGTTCTCAACTGCAAGATTAAATTTAATGATGTTTATTTTTCTTTCCATAGTGTTGTAGCCACCACACTCTTCCTCATACATATTATAGTTTCATTTCTAAGCAGAAGAGAGATGTACATGAACCACACTTAAATTTTAAAAAACAAAATAACGGATATCAATATCATTAGTTCAAGAGGACAAGATTTTCGTTGAAGCTCATACCTTGAAACTTGTCTTTAATATCGGAAGGTGATATTGATGCCAGTAGACTACCCATAAGGACATCCCCTGTCACTACACCATCTCGCATAACAGAGAGAAACCATCTCTGTACATGCCGAACAACGTACTATGTCGTATCATGTGAATGTCGATAATGTAATCAAGTACCAACCATGAAGGCCATGAGCATCAGGTGCATCTTCCAACTTGAAGCAATTTTCACCTTGTGAATAGTTGTAGTATAAACTTGCAGCTGCAAAGGTTCTGCTGAGTTGATATGTGATTTGTTCATCAACATGAAGAGGAATTGATGCATTAGGCACTTCTGTGACAGGTTAGGCAAGTAATGGCTTCATGAATTTGGCTGCGTTGGATAATTTATCATTGCTATGTACACAAATGCTTTCCACAGCCAATCTCGAGCGGAACCAACCAATATGTCTGAAATATCAGACTCAGCTCACAGTTTTTATAATTGTTCAATCATGCACATTTTCAATAATCTATTACAAGAAAATAAATCTTCCACGTGTCTTAAAACCTACCTTAGGAGCTGCAGCACATTCCCTTCAAGCTAAGTGAAGTTACCTCCAATTGAAACACCATAAGCTGTTAGCAAACACTTAACATTCTAATTGCTGGAAGGTCGAAAGAGCTTTTGTGGAGCGCTACAGGGGCGCCAATGAACACAACTGATACAAAAAAAGAATGCATTATATTGGGAAGTTTATCCTACACACAAAGTGAAAGATAATTGCTCAAGTAACGTGACCAAAAAGTGAACAATATTTGGCAGGTATGAGTAACAGCACAGACTGTACAGTACGAGCTTTCAATGCTATATTATCAATATAAAATTTTAGGATGAATAGAACAAAATTTAAAACAAAAAATACAAAAGATTTCTTATTCTCAACCTTCTTATTTGCTTTAGAATCTCTCTTCCTTTTTCTTGTGGGCTCTGGTTTTCCCTGTTTTTCATTGAACGAATCCTCAGGAGTTGGAAGGGAGAAGCACATACCCCTGAAAATCAGTCATAAGGTACAATTATTTAAGCATTCATTCACAATCAAGTATAAGCATAGCACAACGCATCGATAATCATGGATTTGAAAGTATGAAAGAAAGCAGGTAAAACATGAACAATCAGTCCAAAGGCTCACATGAAATTAACAACACAGTCAGATACCAACATATAAACTTATATGACAACAAACAAATAATAAATGTGAAAATTAAACCTTATTTTTGTATGAAAGATAACTCTTGCCTCAACCACCACACAGCAGGCACCAGGCTTTTTGCACTAAACCATGCTCCATACCTTATAAGTCAATTTGTGGCTGTTGTATTGTAAGCTTGACGAAAATGATAGCATTGTACCTGTTGGATTGTATACTAAAAGTCTAGCTTTAGTATGAACCATGTCATAACAATATTTGAAGTGAGAATCATTGATCAAATGATTGCATCTTATAATTTATTTTATATGCATGATGCAATAGTCCATTTACTTTATACTGTAGATAATATGTTGTGCGACAACACGCAGAAGATCATATTATCGGTTTTCTTATAAAGTATAAACAGATGCTCACAACTGAGATAGACGGGAACTCTCTATAGGTATGGTTGTAGTGTGGTTTGGTATTAGCTTGTCTTGGCTATAGAATCACATTAGTGCACTTGTGTATATTGAGTAGGACCGCTTGAGATCGTTCTTCTTATACTGACTATATAGTAGAACTTGATCTCTGTTATTATGGAAGTTCGTGCTCTTAATCCCTATACAATAACCTCGACATGTAGGGCAGTATGTATTTCTTTGATTCATCAATGGGTGAGATTTAAAAGTATTAAATCAACAAACTCGGTGAGTTGGGAAGTAGTGCTGTATCTATGGTGTGCTGTTGATTGTAGAAGGAATCCATGTCCGTCATAGGTTGATGATGTCCCCTTGAGGAGCTCATAAGATTTATCATGTAAATCTTGCAAGTGGATTAATTTCCGGCATGATAATAAGGTTGAGTGGTACTACTCTCGGATGAGATATTAATTAATTTGAGTTGTCAGTAACTTAATTAATTAATGGACATTGTATATCTTAAACATGGGGAGACTATCGGGCTTATAATAAGAAGGAGCCCAGAACATAATTTTGGGATTGGACGGGTAGTGCAGTAATAATATTTTAGTGGACTATATTATTATTATTGGATTTAATTAAAAGCTTTGGGCTAAGCTTGGTTAATTAAATTCAATTGAGGCCTAGCCTAATTTCTCCTCCTGGTCCCTGCTGTAGCCCAACTATATAAGTCATCTCAGCTCCTGTTAACCCTAAGTCAGTGCCTCATTTGACAGTTAGAAAAGAACACCTCATTTGACAGTTAGAAAAGAACAGGAGCAGATTGAGAGAATCCTGCGGATTGTTGCCCACACAACAGCAGGATTCGACTTGGGACATACAGTAGAAGATCAGAGGTAGTTCTCTGCAGCGATTCATCCTCTACATCAACCCAGAAGTACGGTAAATACGTTTTATGCTTCCGCTGATTTTGTTTGCCTGTTTTCCCTAACAGATCACGTTGAACCACACGATCCAATTTCCAACAATTGGTATCAGAGCGTTGGTTTCGTGGTGAAAACGTGATTCATTAGTTTATGTGATTAAATGATTTTATCTGGTTTTAATCACATATTCTTTTCGTGCTTCTTGTGATTTAATTTTCGGTGAAAGCATGATATTTGGGTTTGGTATGTCTATGATAATCCATGGAATCCTTTTGTACTATTTGCTTTTATGTTCATCTAAATACGTCAGTAGATAGGAGTTGTGTGTGTGTTTATTACTGTTTGAGAAAGATAGATATAACACACACCCCTTCACACTCGTCTGTTTGACGGTGAGTACGACGTGGAGAATAGTACGACTTTCGCATTTTTGTCTACGATTGTACACGATGGACCAGAAATTCCCAATCGACCCAGAAAAGAAAGAGGGAAGACGGTTGATGACGGCGAGCCTCGATGTAGAATATCAAAGTTGGCGTGAACTGCTGAGAGCAGTTGTCAATGGCGAAGGCATCGTGCCTCAGCGACGAATAGAAACGAGGGTAGGCGATGTTGTTCATCCGAGGGGAGTATTCCTATCAACGTACCAGGCCGATGCCACGAGTTTGACGATGACTGCTGGACTCAATCAGCGATGGCGGCAAGCGTGGTCTGCTGGATCGAATCGTCAATGGCGGAAGGATGAAAATGCATCCTGGCGAATCGCGATGGAAGACAGGCAGTAGCGGAAGGGCCAGGCCATGTACGACACTCCTGTCGATCGTGTCTGACGAAGATGGAGCGCCGATGGGTTCCGGTGGTCCTTGCTGCAGACTGATGGAAGGCCTGGGTGTTTCTTCCGAGCGTGACTGCTGCGATCTTCAGGCGGGTTGATAAGCAGCGGCCGGCGGTGGGAGCAGCGGTTTCCAATCGGGTCTGCAACAGTTTTTAAAGGAGATTGTTGGGCTGAGCGCGGAGGTTGATGGAGACGGCATGAACTGCATCACTTGCAGTCGCTGTTTGGCGATGGAGGCATATCGACGGGACCCGATTGTACGCGCTGCAGACTGGTGCTCCCGAGGTTCTGGACAGCGACGGAATCCAGTCGTTGGTTGTCTCTGCAAGCATGTCTTCCGGCGAATCCTTCGTGGGCTTTGGGCAAGTGATGGTCGTCTGCAGCAGCACTGTTAGGCAAGATCGGTGGTTGCTGGCGGTTCCAAAATCGGCTGGCAGGCCTTGTGCGGCTGCTATTTTAGGGCATCAGATGGGTCTTGGGCTGTCTCCATTGGGCCCATTTTTTATTAAATGAAATTGGGCTGTTGGGCCTATTTTATGGATGATGGGCTGCACAATTTTATTGCTAGACTTATCTGCTGCTTGGGCTTGCACTTGAGGCTGCTCAATTTTTTAATTTGGTTTTGGGCTGTTGGGCCCAAATTTAATTAAAATGGTTTTGGGCTGCTGGGCCATTTTATTGCAAGTTTTAATTAATTGTGGGTAATGGGCCAAGCATGATAAATTAGTTATTTATTAATAGGCTAATTTTGTGCTAGTGGGCTTGGTGGAATTAATTTGGTTTTGGGCTAAGATTATAGGTCATGGAGAGTGAGCTTGATTAATTATTTAATCTGCTGCTCATTTTGTGTTTATTTGTTGCTCTAGGGCCCAATTAATTGATCCACTGTTTAAGCAATTAATTATGATGTATAACTGATTTAATTGTTTTAACTTGACAATTAATTGTTATATATATAAGGCATGTTCTATGTAATTTACTTATTTAAATTGTTGTTAATAGAAGCATGTCTTAGTTGTATATTTTATTCTGGAATATTATATGCATGTTAAAAACCCTCAGTAATTAAATAACTAAGTGGGAGAGGGAATTGGTAATTAATTCCCGCGGCCTCCATTATTGGTTTGTTAGCAATGTGAATAGACTTGCGCGTCGGCATTAGAGCCTTCCTCCCCATCAGATGAGTTTATTCATGGATTGCTGGAACAGACTTCATTAAATAATTACGTTTGTAATGTGATGCATATGAACTTGCGCGTTGGCTTAGACCTTTCTCCCTATCGGATGAGTTTATATGCGGTTCACTGATATAGACTTGTAATTGATAATCGTAGGAAGTTATCCGAGTGCGTGTGTACTTCTCCATCTGTAAGGCACACAAACTTGGGCTGCGGACTTGGGATTAAATAATGGTGTACACTTAGATGTAAATAATAAGTATCCTCCCCATCGGAGTCACTGCTTTTATTTGCATGGCTAAAGAGGAACCGACTATTAATTATTTTGTCATAAAGTGAGGTTGACAAATGAAATTAATGGGTAAAACCTTCTCTTGTAAATGTTCAGGTTTGTAAACGTCCACACTATCGTGGCTTGCAGACTCACGGTGCTTGAGATGTCGGTGAATTTTATTTTATATTGTTTTGAGGGAATCAATATAAAAGAATAAAATTCGAAGATTTGATCGGAATATTTATTTATGATTCTCTGAATTTTGAATGGTGTTATTTCACTAATTGTTAACTAAAAGACATTATATTTACTTGTCCAAATTAGATGATTAGAAAAGAATCTTATTTTTGAAAATTACTGCTTAAGAAAATACATGTGAATTCTCACAAAGGACGTCTCATGATATTTTTTAAAGTCTCTAGTGAAGAGATGAGAGGTTCATAGAAATTTGATGGTCTCATGTAACTCTTCAGATACTCGAGTAATTTAAAATACGGTAGGTCATGATAGAATTTGATGAATGAATTGGAAGATTATGGAATAGAAGTTGAAGGGAAACCTAAGTCAATTTAATTCTCCATAATTGCCTAAATATTTTGAGTAAGTTCCACCTGAAATACAAGAAGATGTAAATGGTGGGAAACTCCTGACAAAACATGTGGCAAAGGAAAGCCATTTTTCATCATGATGTGAACAAGTTTAATATCTTATTTACTAATGGTTTAAACATGATTAGTGATGGCATCTACTGACTCGAAGTATGTAGATACTGGAATCACTAAATGTTTATCACTAAGTAAGAATAAGATTTTTAATAACATGGGTAAAACTACAAATGTAGTGGCTATTGCAGTGGGAGTTGTTTATTTATCTCATGATAAGAATAAACGATTGATTATGAGAAATTATCTTTACGTACGTTTCATAGAAAGAATTTAATTTCGGTTTCTATGCATTAACGGATGGACACTTCATTTCATTTAAATGACATGGTCATAGTAATGAGGAATGAGGTTATAACCCGTTAAAGTACGTTGGTGGATAAAAAGTATACTCTTGAATCATGTACACCCCACAGATGCAATAAATAGTAATTAAATAATGCATCTTCTAATATGAGTAAGAGAAAGGAACCTTCGGAGATGAACTAAACATACATTTGGCGTCTAAGACTAATTCATTTTACTTGAGTAGGATTCAAAAGTTGATAGCCGATAGACCGTAAGGTTTATCTGAAGTGGAAACTATCGGACTTGCGAGTCTTGCTTGGAAGAAAAAATGATTAACTGCCTTTTCAAGGCTGTGGGGTGTAGAGCCAAAGATATATATGTTGGAATTAGTTCATTCTAGTTCAAGCGAACCTAATATTATCCAGACGAGATGTGGTTATGAATATTCGAAGATTATTCTGGAAAACAATATATTTATATGATGCACTGCATGTCTAAGTTCTTTGATTAATTCAAGAATTGTAAGGCTGGTACAGTGTAGCGTCATGGAAAATATATTAAGTCATTACGATTTAATCATGATGGCGAATACCTCTTGGGATAGTTAGGAGCTATTGATCAGAAGTTGAGATTAAATCTCAAGTTAGCTACACCGGGTATGCCCCAAACTGAATAGTGTGGTGGATAGAAGGAATAAGGCTCTTATGGTAATGATTAGATAGATGATGAATTATTTGGAATAATTAAATTCATTTTATGGATATGCCCTAGATACAGTAATTCGTGAAACGTTTGTCTGTATATGGGATATCCTAGAAAAATAGAGGGTGATTTATTTAGTCCAAAAGATCGAAGGATAATTGTTAACTCAATAACTAGATTTTTGGAAAAGGACTATGTAATAAATCACAAACCCATGTATAAGTTGTTCTAAAGGAAGTGAGAGGAAAACACTAAGTATAAGTACCAAGTGTACAAGAGGATATACCACAAGGTAAACTGCAACGCGTGTCACGTCTGATACACAATTACATTAATGCCTTGTCGTAGTGGGAGGGTTGTTCAACTACCCGTTAGATATATGTTTTGGGAGAGTCGTGAGACTTGGTCCCTAGTAAACATGGTATTGTCCCACGAATACGACGTAGCACTACAAGATTAAAATGCGGAAATCTTAGTAAGTTGCAATGTATGTTGAAATAGAATCTACGGATTCTAAATTAAGTCTGGAGCTTGAAGGATCACTAAAATGGTGTAAAAGCCATTGCAAATGGTCAAGTGAAATAAAAGAGGATCATACGGAAAGGTGAAAATCTTGGAAGCAAAGCTTGTTGCGAAAAGATGTACTCAGAAAGAAATGGTTCGATTATGAGGAAACATGTTCGCTGGTAGCTATGCTTATGTTGATCCGGATTCTTTTATTTATTGCTGCTCATATTGAATTATGAGGAACAACAAATAGATGTCAAGACAGCTTTCCTGATTGGAAGTCTTGAGGAAAACATCTATGTGAAGCAACCAGAGTGATTCATTGCAAAGTACTAATAGCATTTTGATAGTAAGCTTAAAATTGTTCAGCGATGGACTAAAGCAAGCATTAAGATAGTGAAGCATCTGTTTTGATTAGGTAATCCAGTGGCATGGATTTAAATTAATGAGCGGATGAGTCTTGTGTGTTGTAAAGAGTGACGGAAATGTGGTGGTGTTTCTTGTACTATACGTAGATAGTATCTTGCTCATTGGAGACAATGAAAGAGTATTATCGGGCGTATAGGTATGGTTAATAAAGCGGTAGAAATGAAGGACTTAAGAAAGGCAAAATATATCCTTTTGATCACGGTAATACGGATCACAAGAAAGGATATTATGCTTATCTCAAGTTTCATAAAATGATACAGTCCATACTCGTTTAGCATGTAAATTTATCTAAGTGAATGTGTCTTTGAGACACAAGAAGAAGATAAAGAGGATGAAAGCGATTCCTTATGCTTCGGCGAATAAGGAAGCTTAATCTAAGGAATGCTATGAACGATGTTGGATATCTGTTTTGCTGAATGCATGAACAGTGGGTATCAACGTAACCCGGAACAAGAATGATGAACTGTGGTAAGACATTTATAAAGTGCCTGAGAAGGACTGGAAATTATATGTGGACTTACTGGACAGATTCACTGCTTCTTGTGGAATACGTAGATTCGGATTTTTTAGTCAAATTGGACGGTAGTAAATTCTCCTCAAAGGTTATGTGTTTAATTTTAGGAAGTAGAGTCATAATGTAGAGGAGTGTTATATAGAAATATATTTCAAACTCCGGACTCCATCATGGAAAGATGATAAATTGGAGCCTATGAGGCAGCCAAAGTATCTATATGACTCTAGAGACTTCATGATGGACTTTGAAGTGTTTCTAAGTTTGCCCAAGGTAATCACAATTTATATTGATGATATTGGAGCAGTTGCAAACTTGAAGAAATCACAAGTCCATAAGGCAATTAAACACATGGAGCGCGAGTACCACATGTTGCGAGAAATCGTATGATGAGGGGAAGATTATTGTCGCCTAGATTGCATCGGATGATGACCTAGTAAACCATTTACAAGAACCTTAAGGCGAGAGCTTTTAATGGTCGTGTAGTGGGAGTAGGAATCAGATGTATGGCAGTAGACATGACAGCATAGTCTTTTAGTATAAGTGGGAGATTGTTGGATTGTATACTAAAAGTCTAGCTTTAGTATGAATCATGTCATAACAATATTTGAAATGAGAATCATTGATCAAATGATTGCATCTTATAATTTATTTTATATGCATGATGCAATAGTCCATTTACTTTATACTGTAGATAATATGTTGTGCGACAACACGCAGAAGATCATATTATCGGTTTCCTTATAAAGTATAAACAGATGCTCACAACTGAGATAGAAGGGGACTCTCTATCGGTATGGTTGTAGTGTGGTTTGGTATTAGCTTGTCTTATCTATAGAATCACATTAGTGCACTTGTGTGTATTGAGCAGGACCGCTTGAGATCGTTCTTCTTATACTGACTATATAGTAGAACTTGATCTCTGTTATTATGGAAGTTCGTGCTCTTAATCCCTATACAATAACCTCGACACGTAGGGCAGTATGTATTTCTTTGATTCATCAATGGTGAGATTTAAAAGTATTAAATCAACAAACTCGGTGAGTTGGGAAGTAGTGCTGTATCTATGGTGTGATGTTGATTGTAGAAGGAATCCATGTCCGTCATAGGTTGATGATGTCCCCTTGAGGAGCTCATAAGGTTTATCATGTAAATCTTGCAAGTGGATTAATTTCCGGCATGATAATAAGGTTGAGTGGTACTACTCTCGGATGAAATATTAATTAATTTGAGTTGTCAGTAACTTAATTAATTAATGGACATTGTATATCTTAAACATGGGGAGACTATCGGGCTTATAATAAGAAGGAGCCCAGAACATAATTTTGGGATTGGACGGGTAGTGCAGTAATAATATTTTAGTGGACTATATTATTATTATTGGATTTAATTAAAAGCTTTGGGCTAAGCTTGGTTAATTAAATTCAATTGAGGCCCAGCCCAATTTCTCCTCCTGGTCCCTGCTGTAGCCCAACTATATAAGTCATCTCAGCTCCTGTTAACCCTAAGTCAGTGCCTCATTTGACAGTTAGAAAAGAACACCTCATTTGACAGTTAGAAAAGAACAGGAGCAGATTGAGAGAATCCTGCGGATTGTTGCCCACACAACAGCAGGATTCGACTTGGGACATACAGTAAAAGATCAGAGGTAGTTCTCTGCAGCGATTCATCCTCTACATCAACCCAGAAGTACGGTAAACACGTTTTATGCTTCCGCTGATTTTGTTTGCCTGTTTTCCCTAACAGATCACGTTGAACCACACGATCCAATTGCCAACAGTACCTGCATCATACCCCCTGGAATAATCAGTTTAAAGTATTAATGAAGGAGGTGTAGCTGTTAAATATTATCTCTTTTAGTTATCACCTTAGAACTTAGGTACTGTTGGCGATTACTAGAACCTCTTCAAACACGATATTTTTTGTGTAATTTGTACCTTGTGTTAGTGTTGTTACTGGTCTTATAAGAACCTTTATTTGATCTGCAGTTTTTGCTCTGGACAGTGCAACATATAGTTGACCGTGTGAGAATACTGGTTCTTTTAGATATACACCAATATAGTCTAAAGTTTGGCCTTGTGCTTTGTTAATTGTCATTGCATAACATAATCGTATTGGGAATTGTGTTCGTTTGAATATAATAGATGAGTAGCTATCATTTGGAGCATCTAACATTATACGGGGATAAATACAGGTTTTCCTGCATGTGCTCCTACTGAAATCTCAGCGTAAACAATATTTTTATCAAAGCCTTTGCAAGTAAGGCGTGTGCCATTGCAAAGTCCTTCTGTGGGATTAATATTTCTCATCAACATAATTGGAGCATTTATTTTTAAGCATAATTTGTGAGGAGGCAGTCCTGAGGGGGTCAAAGAATGAAAGAATTCCTATTGTTCTTGTGTGACGTAAGGGCATGTGCTCTCATCATAACTAAAGTAAGTAGTTTCTTCTCCAAGAAATCTATTAATGATTAGAGCTATTTTCACCTAGATTTTAGTGTCTTTTTATATATATTTTCGTATTATTTTATCCGTATTTTATATGTTATTTGGTTGTGTTTTGTATTTTTATTGAAATGTGTGTGAATGAGCTTAAACTTAAGATTTTCACTTTTTATTGGATGCTAAACATGATAAGGAAGGTGTAGGAAAAAGCGGATCTCAATTCGGAGTTGAAACGAGGGAGAACGAGCCAAAATAGTGAAGAAATGCAGGAGCCAGCACCAACACGGGCCGTGTAGCCAACACGGCCCTGTAAGAGTTGGGCGTGTGGAGACATCTAGTCATTCAACACGGGCAACTTCCGGTCGTGTCCAGTCGCACGAGTCGAGTCGGGAGCACGAGCCGTGTCGCCAACACGGCCCTGTAAGAAGGTGGCCGTGTGGCGACATCAGAAGAGTCAACACGACCACACCTGTGCCCGAGTTACAACACACGACTCGTGTTGCAGCACACGAGCCGTGTTGCGTAACACGGCCCTGTAAGGCGAGGCCGTGCGGGAGCATCAGAAGACACAACACGGCCACCTCGTGGCCGTGTTGCAGAGCACGACTCGTGCCGGGTATTTTCCTGCAGAAATTTCCAGATCCTTCTAGAAGCCTCCAAAGGGGTATAAATACCCCTTTATTCAACAATTGGCAAAGAATCCGAAAATCCTATCATCTACACACACCTCACACACCATTTCTTCCATTTCCCACCATCATCTTCATCCACCTTCATCCATTTTGATCCATCTTCATCACCTCCATTAATTCTCCATCAAAACTTCATCCCTTCCATTGGGTGTGAGAGATCTCAAGGAATCAAGAGCTAGAGGTGGAGATCAAGAAGAATAGAAGATTCTCTTCAAGAAATTGATAGGGAAGAATCCATTCATTTTGTATTTCTTTAGATCTTAGACTATGGGTAATTGTAATGAATCATTTAATTGTTTTGTTACTTTTACTATGATAGGCTAATCCCTCTAGTGGGATTAGGAATATGAAGAGCATATTAGATTTATATTATCATGTGGATTAAATTGGTTTTTGATTTAATTGATGTTGATTTCTATTCATGGAATTTAATTGTCTTGATGTTGTGATGGCATGGTTTGTTATTCATGAATGTTTATTGATTTAATGGATTGTTGATCAATGGATTATTTGTGGTAATTAAATGCTATCATGATGTTCATGTATGTATTGCTTGGAGTGAGACGGAAACGACCCTCTATAGTATTAGGAAGGCATGATTAGACATTGAGTTTGGGTTTGACCGAAAGGATATTTGAATTCAATGAGGGGAACCAATCCATTCGTTGGCCTTAGTACACAAAAAGGGAGAGTTTAATCTAACTAGTACCTAGATGGAAGGGGTTAATGTTGGGCTTTGATCTTAAGTGCTTTTGGGAGTCTAAAATGGATCAACAACCTTTGTAACCCGAAAGGGAGCTTAGGATATAGTCGTGATCACCCTTAGTCTACATCAATTGAATTGAATTCCGTTTGCATGATAATATGAATTGAGTGTGCTTGGATGTTTCTAATCCCATGTTTTTCCATACTTGAACTTAAGCACCCATTTTCTATTCTTGTCATTCTACTTATTTGATATTGTTATTTACTTGTTACTTGTTTTAGTTGTTAATCAATCTCTAAACCCCCGATCATCTTTACAAAAACAACAATGAACATGAGCTTACGTATTTTGCTAGTACGAAAATAACTCCTTATTGGATTGATAATTTTTCTTGGGATATACTACTACAACGATCGAGTATTCTTGCTCGTGAGTGCTAAAAAATTAGGCAAACAAGAAAATGGCGCCGTTGCCGGGGAGTTTGACGGACTAGTCGAGTACTGTGTTATTGTTTTAGTTGTTCTTGATAAGGATTCTTTTTATTTTCTTTTATTTATTATTTGTGTTTGTGGTCTCACTCTTGGCCTTTTCGTAGGTGTTTTATGATCACAAGATCAAAGGGAAATCAATCGATCATTCCTTTGAATTTGGAGATTGAAAGGACCGCACGACAAAGGAAACGAGAGAGGCGTAAAGCTAGAAAAGAAAAAAATATGGAGAATCAACGGGGAGACAATGTTAATTATGACCCACCCCAAGATCCTTTACAAGATCAAAGGGGGGTACAAGAAGGAGTGCAAGAGAATCAAGCGGAGATAATGAGGAATGTCTTTGCTCAAAATCAAGAGTATATGCAATTGCTTGCCAATCAAGAAGCTCAAAGGATATTTCAACAACAAGAGTTGCCAAGGCCTAGAGCAATTCAGGATTACTTCCAACCGAGAGCCGTACACAATATGGTTCCTCCGGTTCAAGCCAATGATTATGAAATCAAGACCGGATTGATCAACATGGTTAAAGCAAATCAGTTTGGGGGAGGTCCTCTTGAAGACCCGAACACTCATCTATCTACTTTCTTGGAGGTTGCAAATACCGTCAAGATGAAGGGAGTGTCGGAGGATGCTATTCGAATGAGGTTGTTCTCTTTTTCTTTAAGAGACAAGGCTAAAGCATGGTACAATACAATTCCTTTGGGAAGTTGTAATACATGGGAAGATCTTGAGCAAAGGTTCCTAAACAAGTACTTTCCTCCTTCAAAGACGCTCCAATTGAAAAGCCTTATCACTCAATTTAGGCAACTTCCGGATGAAAATTTTTATGAAGCATGGGAACGCTACAAAGAGATGCTCCGAAAGTGTCCTCAACACGATTTTCATGAGAATCAACAAGTGGCTTTCTTTTACCAAGGGTTGAATCAACAAAATCGGATGCATGTAGATGCCTCATCCGGAGGGTCTATATTTGGAGTGGATGCTATGAAAGCTATGGATATTTTTGAAGACATTGCAATGAATGCTTATCAATGGCCTTCCGAGCGAGTAATGGGAAGTTATGCATTTGGAAAGGTAGCTCAAGTGGAGAGTGTGAACAAAGTGAAGAATGATATGTTCCAAAGTGAAGGCATGAAGGAATTTAATGAGAGCATTCAAGCTTTAACAAAGCAATTGAATTTGATTACTCAAGGAGTAAGTCAAGGGGGAAGCACAAGTGCTATTGTGAATGATGAGAGCCATGTTATGCAAAGTATAGAGGATGTTGCCTACTTAGATAGGAGAAATTACCAAGGGAATTTCCAAGGTAATTATCCTTCTAATCAAGGTAATTTTCAAAGAGGATATCAAGGACAAGCTCGGGGAAGCAATTTCAATCAATCAAGTGGAAATTATCAAGCTCCGAGGAAGCATGAGAATCTTTCTTACTCTAATCCTCAAGCCGCCGTGTCATATCCTCCGGGATTCGATCCGAGTGCTAAACCACCAAATGGAGAAGGAAAAGCATCATTGGAAGAAACATTGATGGCATTCATGAAAGATACAAGGGCTTACATGGAAAAAAGAGATGCAAAGATGGAGGCTAGAATGGAGGAAAATGAGAAGAAATCCGACAATAGGATGAGAGCTTTTGAGTATCAAATGGGTCAAATTGCTTCTTCCGTGGGATCTCAACACCAACAAGGAAAGTTTCCATCTACCACGATAACTAATCCTAAAGAAGATTGCAAAGCTATCACTCTTAGAAGTGGAAAAGAGTATGAGGAACCTCCTATGCCTAAAGAAGATAGTATTGTCATTGAAAGGGAAGTGGAAAGCAAGGTGGAAGAAGGGTTGGTGCAAGAAGAGATTGAAATGGAGGAAGTAAGCAAGAAAAAAGAAATTGTTGAGCAAAGGAAAGATGAAGAGAAGATAGAGAGAATTCCAAAGTGGAAAAAGGCAAAGGAGTTAAGGGAAAAGGAAGTTGAAGTTGAAAGAGATAGTTGGGGAATACCCAAGACTCAAGTACCGGTTCCTTTTCCTCAAAGGTTCTTGAAGAAGGGTTTGGATGAGAGGTTCAAAAAGTTTCTTGAAATCTTCAAGAAGATTCAAATCAATATCCCTTTCGCCGATGCTTTGGATCAAATGCCTCATTATGCTCGTTTCTTGAAGGACATCATGGGAAAGAAAAGAAGTCTTGTGGACAATGAAACGGTTAATCTAACCGAAGAGTGTAGTGCCATTCTACAACGGAAACTTCCACAAAAATTGAAGGATCCGGGTAGTTTCATTATACCATGTGAAATTGGAAAGAACAAGAAGAACAAGGCTCTTTGTGACCTCGGTGCGAGCATTAATCTAATGCCTCTCTCCATATTCAAGAAGCTTGGATTAGGTGAAGTAAAGCCAACTTCCATCACACTTCAATTGGCGGATAGATCTATGACACATCCAAAAGGAGTAGTTGAAGATGTGTTGGTGAAAGTTGATAAGTTCGTCTTTCCGGTGGACTTTGTTGTTCTAGATATGGAGGAGGATGAAAATGTGCCATTGATTTTTGGGAGACCGTTTCTTGCTACCGGGAGAGCTCTTATTGATGTCTACAAAGGAGAATTGAAGTTGAGGGTTAATGATGAGGAAGTGGTATTCTCCCTACACAAGGCCATGCAATATCCAATGAATGATGAAGAATGTAAAAGTGTGGATGTTGTAAAGGGAAGTGTCGAGGAGAGTTGGCCTTCCATTGTAACCAAGGATCCACTTGAACTTTGCTTGAGCAATTCTCTATCTCTTTCTAATATTTCTACTACTTCTCTTGATTTAAATGAAGAATTGATTAATTGCTTGCTTGATCTAGGTGATTGTAGTGAAGCTCAAGAGGTTGCAGCCGCCATCTCAAGAGGAAATGAAAAGTTCTTAACACTTAGAGATTCACTCGAGCAAGAAGAGAAAAAGGAAAAGAAGGTGGAGTTGAAGCCTCTACCCGATCATCTTACTTATGCCTACCTTGGTGAAAATGAGACTTATCCGGTAATTGTATCATCATCTCTAACTTCTAGTCAACTTGATAAATTGCTTAATGTCCTTAAAGAGCATAAGTCGGCTATTGGTTGGTGTATTGATGATTTGAAGGGAATTAGTCCAACAATTTGCATGCATAAGATAAGACTTGAGGATGAAGGGAAAGCTTGTGTTCAAAACCAAAGAAGACTTAATCCTATCATGCAAGAAGTGGTAAAAAAAGAGGTTCTTAAGTGGTTAGACTCCGATATGATTTTTCCTATTAGTGATAGCCCCTATGTGAGCCCGTTGCATGTAGTATCTAAAAAAGGGGGTATGACTATAGTGAAGACCGATAAAGATGAGACCATAGCCACTAGGACAGTGACGGGATGGCGTGTGTGTGTTGATTATAGAAAGCTTAATGAAAACACACGTAAAGATCACTTCCCCTTACCTTTCTTGGATCAAATGTTGGATAGGTTGGCCGGATATGAGTTTTATTGCTTTCTTGATGGATATTCCGGGTATAACCAAATTCTCATAGCACCCGAAGACCAAGAAAAGACCGTTTTCACTTGTCCTTATGGAATATTTGCTTTTCGAAGATTGCCATTTGGACTTTGCAATGCACCGGCCACCTTTCAAAGGTGTATGATGGCAATCTTTGAAGGATTAATTGAGAATATAATGGAAGTTTTCATGGATGACTTTTCGGTGTTTGGTTCTTCTTTTGATAATTGTTTGGCTAACCTTGCTATTGTTTTGAAGCGATGTCAAGACACTAATTTAGTGTTGAATTGGGAGAAGTGCCATTTCATGGTAAATGATGGCATTGTACTTGGACATCACATCTCTTCAAAGGGATTGCAAGTTGACCGAGCCAAAGTTGTTGCTATAGAGAAGCTTCCACCGCCAACAAATGAGAAGGGAGTACGATCGTTCCTTGGTCATGCCGGGTTCTATCGTAGATTCATCAAGGATTTTTCTTCATTTTCTAAACCTCTATCTCATCTCCTTGAAAAAGATGTGCCATTTAAGTTTGATGATAATTGTTTAAATGCTTTTCAGGTGCTAAAGGAAGCTTTGATTTCATCACCCATCTTGATCACCCCCGATTGGAAGGAACCATTTATATTGATGTGTGATGCAAGTGACGTAGCTCTTGGAGTGGTTTTGGGGCAATTAAGAGAGAAAAAATTCCGAGCCATTTACTATGCAAGCAAGACATTTGATGCGGCTCAAAGGAACTACACTGCTACCGAAAAAGAGTTCTTGGCGGTAGTATACGCATTTGATAAGTTTCGTCCTTATTTGGTAGGAACGAAAACTATTGTATACACCGACCATGCCGCTATCAAGTATCTCATGGCAAAGAAGGATGCAAAGCCAAGGGTGATAAGGTGGGTACTACTTCTTCAAGAATTTGATATTGAAGTGAGAGATAAGAAGGGCACGGAGAATGTGATAGCCGACCATCTTTCAAGGTTAGAGTCGAGGGAGCATTGTGAAGGTACTTATGAGTTAATCAAAGAGGTTTTTCCCGATGAAGAAATCTTGGAGTGTGATTGCTATCAAATTGAGGCTTTAGTGGAGGAAGAAGGAAGCCCGTGGTATGCGGACTATGTGAATTACTTGGCTAGTGGAAGGAGGCCTTATGAGCTTAATAAGTATCAATCCAAGAAGTTCTTTCATGATGTTAAAAGTTACTTGTGGGATGATCCATTCTTGTATAAGATGTGTAATGATTCTCTTGTGCGAAGATGTGTGCCCGAGGAAGAATGGAATAGTGTGTTGGAGTTTTGCCACTCTTCACCTAGTGGAGGCCATTTTGGAGCTCAAAAGACCGCTGCAAAAGTCTTACAATCGGGGTTGTATTGGCCATTTTTGTTCAAGAGTTGTAAGAAATTTGTAGAGGGTTGTGATCGATGTCAAAGGATGGGAGGAATCTCCAAGTGGGATGAGATGCCCCTTAAGAGCTTTCAAGAAGTGGAGATATTTGATGTGTGGGGCATCGATTTCATGGGACCGTTTCCTCAATTGAATGGATTCCTATATATCCTATTGGCGGTTGACTATGTCTCGAAATGGGTTGAGGCCATACCTTCAAGAACAAGTGATGCTAGAGTTGTCATGGGGTTTCTAAAGAAGCATATCTTCACAAGATTTGGAGTACCTAGAGTGTTGGTAAGTGATGGGGGTAGTCACTTCATAAATAAGCTCATGGAGAACATTCTCAAGACTTATGGAGTAAAGCATCGAGTGTCTACTCCGTATCACCCTCAAACGAATGGTCAAGCTGAAATTTCTAATCGACAAATCAAACAAGTCTTGGAGAAAACAGTGAGTGTGAGTAGAAAGGATTGGTCAAATAAACTTGATGATGCATTGTGGGCCTTTCGAACAGCATTCAAGACCACTCTTGGTATGTCTCCTTTTCAAATTGTCTATGGTAAGTCTTGCCATCTTCCGGTGGAGTTAGAGCATAAAGCTTATTGGGCCATTAAGAAGTTGAATTTTGACATGAAAGCTTCGAAGAAGGTAAGATTCTTACAATTGAATGAGCTTGAGGAATTTAGAGAAAATGCTTATGAAAACTCAAGGATTTTTAAGGAGAAAACCAAGAGGTGGCATGATGCTCGTTTGAGGAAGAAGAGCTTTGAAAAGGGTGAGAAGGTGTTGGTATTCAATTCTCGACTAAGACTTTTCCCGGGCATGTTGAAGTCCAAATGGAGAGGACCTTATGTGGTAAAGGAAGTACTTGATGGGGGAGCTCTAAAGGTTATAGATGAGAACGGGGGAGAGTTCTTGGTCAATGGTCATCGTGTGAAGCACTATGTGGATTCATCACAAAGGGAGACCCTCTTTGTGGATACTTTAAGTGAAAGATGAGCTAAACATTCGTCTAGCTTGAAGACGTTAAACTTAGCGCTCGATGGGAGGCACCCCATCACTATCTTTATTGCTTTATTTTTGTTGCTTGTTTATTTTGGCCTTTTAGGTTGATTGTGCTCATGGAGAAAAATGCACATTGAAGAAAAGAGAAATGCTTCATGGATTCAAGTTGACATGTTCCACAACTTGTTGCAAACTTAATTCATGACTCTTGTCTCGAGTTAAGTTTGGGGGGTGCTAGTGCGTGGTGGACATAGCTTGAGTCGTGTGGATGCGGTTACTTCTCTACAAGAAGATCATCAATGGAAACTACAAGGGTAAGTCTCACCACTTTTTGCAAACTTAAGTCTCAACTCTTGTTTCGATTTAAGTTTGGGGGGAGAGTGTGTGGTGTGACTCACCACTTGAGTATGATTCTTGTAAAAATTGGGTCAATTTTTAAAAATTTTCTCATGAGTTTGGGTTGATTTTGGCATGATTGGTGGTGTTGAAGTGCATGATAGTCCATATTTATAATGAAAGTGTTGAAATAATGGTGTTTGTTGAGTGCTTGAGCATGAATGAGAGGTATTGGAAGCAAGATGGAGCTTGGAGCTAACGCTTTCCTTACCAAATGCCTATTGAGGGAGTACTCTACACCTTATCATTTTATTACTTGAAATGAATTGAGTTTGATTTGGATTGTTGTGACTAGCATGCTACTTCATGTGTTATGTTTGTGGGAGGTTTACTTTCGTAAATTAGGATTTCCTTTTCAATAAAGGTTGGGATGAATGTGTGCTTAATTTTCTTATGGATGATGGTATTTTGTGTTTTTGCATGTTTTGTGTTTTTGTTGTGTCTTGTTTGTTGAGTCCTTATTTGTATGTTGTGTGTATTTTCATTCTTGTCTTGGGATGTTTGGTGGTTTGTTTAGGGATGTCGTGAGTCATTTTTGAATGTGAGTGATGATAGATTGTGGTGATAAGTGATGACAAATTATGATTAAGAATCTCTACACTTTCAAATTGTGACATGTTTTACTTAACTTGTTCAATTTTGAGATGAATGTGGTGTAATAAGTTCCTTAGGGTCCGAGCACAAGCTTGTGAGCATTTGAACCTCAACCATGCATACATGGTATTTCTTCATGAGTGGATCGGTTGTGTTTGATAAGTTAGAACTTGCTCAAGGACTATAGGAACGAGCCCGATTAGTGGAGAATGGTGAAATGATCTAAGGCCATCCTTGTTATTATAGTCATTGCCATATATGTTCCCTACCATGAACATCATCCTTAGTTAACCATTTTGAGCCTATAAGCCTATTTCTTGTGAATTTAGCACATTACAAGCCTTAATGACCTAGTCAAAGCTTATATATACCTTTGTGTGGGTGATTGAGGAGATGGTAGCTAGAAAGGATTGATTGATTACCAAAAGAAGAAAAGGACATGGTAAACAAGCAAGAAAAAGGATGAAAAGAGCAAAACAAGAATGGACATGCAACCTCAAAGTAAGAAAGGAGCAAATCAATATCAAAATGCTCAAGTAAACAAAATTCAAAGATAGGAAGCTTGAATCAAAAGAAGCTCAATCCAAGGAAAGTTAATGAATAGTGCTTGAGATTGTAACGATAAGAAAGGAAGAAAGAAAAGTGGAGAAGTTGAGGAAATTGGCCATCTCTTTGATTACTTACACTTGTTGAGTCACTCTTATCCATATACTTCCTACCCTACCAAAGAGCTTATCATTACATCCTAATTAAAGACCTTTTTGATCATTAATTGAAACTTTGGTGGTTTGTGAATATAGTCCGCGAGCAAGCTTATAGCGAGTCGAGCAAATCGATTAATTAGTGTGATCTACCCTATTTCAAAAAAGTGTTGAGAGACATTAATATCCATTGTGAGGCTTGGACTTAAAAGGAACTATATTACACTTTATTCTCTTTTGATTGATCTTGTTAATTTCTCATGTCATGATTTTAATGTTGTAGGATGACTTAGCATAGGTTGTTGTTATTATTGCTAACGATGTGTTATTGCTTATATTCGTTTAGTCTTTTTCTAGGTGAAAATTTCTCTTTTTGATTTGTCATTTTCGTTGCTCGAGGACGAGCAACACCTTAAGTTTGGGGGGTTGATTAGAGCTATTTTCACCTAGATTTTAGTGTCTTTTTATATATATTTTCGTATTATTTTATCCGTATTTTATATGTTATTTGGTTGTATTTTGTATTTTTATTGAAATGTGTGTGAATGAGCTTAAACTTAAGATTTTCACTTTTTATTGGATGCTAAACATGATAAGGAAGGTGTAGGAAAAAGCGGATCTCAATTCGGAGTTGAAACGAGGGAGAACGAGCCAAAATAGTGAAGAAATGCAGGAGCCAGCACCAACACGGGCCGTGTAGCCAACACGGCCCTGTAAGAGTTGGCCGTGTGGAGACATCTAGTCATTCAACACGGGCAACTTCCGGTCGTGTCCAGTCGCACGAGTCGAGTCGGGAGCACGAGCCGTGTCGCCAACACGGCCCTGTAAGAAGGTGGCCGTGTGGCGACATCAGAAGAGTCAACACGACCACACCTGTGCCCGAGTTACAACACACGACTCGTGTTGCAGCACAAGAGCCGTGTTGCGTAACACGGCCCTGTAAGGCGAGGCCGTGCGGGAGCATCAGAAGACACAACACGGCCACCTCGTGGCCGTGTTGCAGAGCACGACTCGTGCCGGGTATTTTCCTGCAGAAATTTCCAGATCCTTCTAGAAGCCTCCAAAGGGGTATAAATACCCCTTTATTCAACAATTGGCAAAGAATCCGAAAATCCTATCATCTACACACACCTCACACACCATTTCTTCCATTTCCCACCATCATCTTCATCCACCTTCATCCATTTTGATCCATCTTCATCACCTCCATTAATTCTCCATCAAAACTTCATCCCTTCCATTGGGTGTGAGAGATCTCAAGGAATCAAGAGCTAGAGGTGGAGATCAAGAAGAATAGAAGATTCTCTTCAAGAAATTGATAGGGAAGAATCCATTCATTTTGTATTTCTTTAGATCTTAGACTATGGGTAATTGTAATGAATCATTTAATTGTTTTGTTACTTTTACTATGATAGGCTAATCCCTCTAGTGGGATTAGGAATATGAAGAGCATATTAGATTTATATTATCATGTGGATTAAATTGGTTTTTGATTTAATTGATGTTGATTTCTATTCATGGAATTTAATTGTCTTGATGTTGTGATGTCATGGTTTGTTATTCATGAATGTTTATTGATTTAATGGATTGTTGATCAATGGATTATTTGTGGTAATTAAATGCTATCATGATGTTCATGTATGTATTGCTTGGAGTGAGACGGAAACGACCCTCTATAGTATTAGGAAGGCATGATTAGACATTGAGTTTGGGTTTGACCGAAAGGATATTTGAATTCAATGAGGGGAACCAATCCATTCGTTGGCCTTAGTACACAAAAAGGGAGAGTTTAATCTAACTAGTACCTAGATGGAAGGGGTTAATGTTGGGCTTTGATCTTAAGTGCTTTTGGGAGTCTAAAATGGATCAACAACCTTTGTAACCCGAAAGGGAGCTTAGGATATAGTCGTGATCACCCTTAGTCTACATCAATTGAATTGAATTCCGTTTGCATGATAATATGAATTGAGTGTGCTTGGATGTTTCTAATCCCATGTTTTTCCATACTTGAACTTAAGCACCCATTTTCTATTCTTGTCATTCTACTTATTTGATATTGTTATTTACTTGTTACTTGTTTTAGTTGTTAATCAATCTCTAAACCCCCGATCATCTTTACAAAAACAACAATGAACATGAGCTTACGTATTTTGCTAGTACGAAAATAACTCCTTATTGGATTGATAATTTTTCTTGGGATATACTACTACAACGATCGAGTATTCTTGCTCGTGAGTGCTAAAAAATTAGGCAAACAGTGACGTAAGGGCATGTGCTCTCATCATAACTAAAGTAAGTAGTTTCTTCTCCAAGAAATCTATTAATTAAACATCGTTTATTTCATGTACGAACTCATTTCTCGTGGTAAGTATAGCTTTTTGAAGAATTTGAGAAAAATCCCAGCAGTGGTTATTAATATCTGGGAATACTGTGTTAATTAATGTGTCCAATGAAGTGGTGACATCTGTGTAAGGAATGTTAATTTTAGGTGGTATCTAAATTTCAAATTTGTCATTTGTTTGTTCTATTCCATCGCCAACTCTTAGCAAATAAGCTGAGAAATCTAGATCAAATAGAGCTCGCATATTTTATTATAATTTAAGCTTTTCAAAATGATTCCATAAGGGTGACATGATGATAGAGGCATCTATGATGTCATTTTTAGAACCTTGAGTAACAACTGGTAATATCTGTCGAAAGTCTCCTCCAAATACAATAATTTTACCTCCGAAATTTATGTTTGAGTTCATTATGTCTCATAATATTTCATCAAAAATTTCAACAGTAGTACGTTTTGCCATTGAAGCTTCATCCCAAATTATTAATTTAGCTTCTCTTATGAGATGGGCTAATGTGCTTTGCTTATTGACATTACAGGATTGGTTAGTAATAATTAAACATCTCCCTTTATTGATTAGTCCTTCTAGAGTGAAACATATTTCGAATACGGATATATCACTTTCTCACTTGGGTTCGATATTATAAATTTTATACTTGGTCACTTACGTGCTACACACGATAGAGTACGCTTACTCTAATCAATTTATACCAAAATTGAGACTAAGTTCATGGCGCCGTTGCCGGAGAGAAAGGCTTCGGTGTAACGTGTTTGAATTTGTTAGCTTTACTCAGGATATTTTTTTTAATTTTGCATATATATTTGCTTTGGAAAATCTTGTTCTAACTTGTTATTCTTGATAGGTACACCAACCTTGATAGAAGAGAAGAAGGAGCAACCAAAAATAGAAAGTGAAGGAAGTTGTAGCAAGCCTTGAAAAGAAGAGTATGGACATGGATGGTTGGAACCAATACTTGGGAGGAAATTATGGAAATCTATTTGGTTTTGGTTCCACCACAACAATGAATTGGCTATATGAATGAGAGCAACTACGGGTATAATTTCCAAATGAGTCAAGCAAGCTCTCAATGCTACAACAATGGGAGTTATGAGGAATGGCAAAGTACTTACAATGGAAATACTTTCCAACCTCATCAAGCATACATTTATTCCATACCAAGTTCTAACAACCAGGTTCATCCGGTTACATCTTTATTCGAGAATAGTGCCTTAATGGAGTTGTATAGAAGATACGCTCATGGGAGCAATGAAAGACAAAGCGTCCAACCAAGTCTTCCTAGTTATGGGACTCAAGATCTTCAAAGTATGCCAACTTCGAATCCTACGGTGCAACAAGAGTGGATGATGCCAAGTTCTCAAGTAGAGGATATGTTTTACATGCAAGGGAGTAATTTTCAAAATTAAGGGAATTATCTCCAAGAACAAAGATGACATCCACCGAGTGAAGAGATAAAGCCACCCATAGAAGATCAAATTGGGCAACTCATGGATATGCTCAACGAGATAATTGAAGTAAGAAGAGAAGAAAGAAACAGAGAAGATGAGGAAAATGAAAGGAGATTTGAGGCCCTAGAACATCAAACGAGTCAAATGATAAATGAACGGAACACTCTTCACGAAATGAAAAATTTCGATGAAGATATTGAAGAAGAATTAAAAGTAGAAGAGTGTTCGGGGGATGATGAAGACTCAAGAGATGTTGAGCTTATTGAGGATAAGGAAAATAAGGTTGAAGAAAATTTGGGGGAAGAAGAATCAAAAGAGGTGCTTGAAGAGCCTATTGAGGCAAATGATGTTGATGAAGAGGAACATAGACAAGAAGCAAGTGATGATGACTTGAAGAGTGAAATGAGCATTTATAAACCTTTAAACTCTTTAAGTTGCTTTGAATTTCATAATATTATTTTTATAGACTTTGTCTTACCTATTGATTCTTCTCATATTCTTAAGGACAAAAGGGAACTTGAAGACATGCTAGAACTCTATGTGGAGAGAAGGAATAAGTGGTGCTCAAGAATGGAAAGGTTGATGGAATGTAAGCTCAAAAGAGTAGAATATTTAAAGCCAATCTTGAAGGATGCAACTGAGATCGTTACTTGCCACAAATGCCTAATAGAGGAAGAAGCACAAAGATTAAAATTTGATGGCAAGAATGAACGATATCCTTGGCCATTTCGATGAGTTCTCCAAGTTCCGTCCGACTAGAAGACGCTAAACTTAGCGCTAGATGGGAGGCAACCCATCATTATCTTTTTTGTTTTATTTATTGCTTTCAATAAGGATGATGGATTTGATTTTTGGAGGTTTGGTTTGATTTTGGTGTTTGTTGGTGTTTTATGTAGAAACTATGTTGAGCTTGGTGTAGATTTGGAGTGTTTTGGATTACGAGAAGAGCTACGAGGGATGCTTCAAAGGGAGTACTTGTTCTTTGGCGCCAACTTAATTCTAGCATTAGCTAAGAATTAAGTTTTGGGGGGGTTGTTGTTATATTTTTATGCTCTCGTAGTTCTCTTATTATGAACATTTGCACTGACGCATATATTTTCCTTGTGTCTTATGTCTTGTGTCTTATGTTTGTGTTGTTTCTTGTTTGGTGTGTCTTTTTGTATGGTTTGTGTGCATTTTTATTCTTGTTTAAGGGTCGTTTTGGTGGTTTATTTTTGGGATGTCGCGAGTCAAATTTTTTTATATGAGTGATGACATGTTGTTGTGATAAGTGATGACAAATTATGATTAAGAATCTCTACACTTTTAAATTGTGACATGTTTTACTTAACTTGTTTAATTTTGAGATGAATGTGGTGTAATAAGTTCTTAAGGTTCGAGTATAAGCTTGTGAGCATTTGAGCCTCAACCGTGCATACATGGTATTTCTTCATGAGTGGATCGGTTGTGTTTCATAAGTTAGAACTTACTCAAGGACTATAGGAACGAGCCCGATTAGTGGAGATTAATGATATAATCTAAGGCCATCCTTGTCCTTTATAGTCATTGCCAAATATTTCCATACAGTGAACATCATCCCTAGTTAACCACTTTGAGCTTATAAGCATATTTCTTGTGAATTTAGCACATAACAACCCTTGATTACCCACATGAGCCTTATATATGTACCCTTTTGTGTGAGTAATTGAGGAGATGGTAGCTAGAAATGTTTGACAAGATAACAAAAGAAGAAAGAAAATGATAAACAAGTAAGAAAAAAGATGAAAATAGCACAAGCAAGAATGCACATGCAACCTAAAAACAAGAGAAGGAGCAAGCAACAACAAGATGCTCAAGAAAATAAAAGTTCAAAGAAATGAAGCATGCATCATGAGGAGCTCGATTCATAGGATAAAGATGATGAATAGTGCTTGTGACCAACAAAGATAAAAAAGAAGAAAAGAAAAAGTGGAGGAATGGAAGAAAGTAGCTACCTCTTCGATTACTTACGCTTGATTAGTCACTATGATCCATATTCTTCCTACCTTACCAAAGAGCCTATCATTACATCCGAATATAAAGACCTTTTTGATAATTGATTGGAACTTTGGAGGTTTGTGAATGTAGAACACGAGCAAGCTTATAGCGAGTCGAGCCAATAGATTGATGAGTGTTGTTTTACCTAAATCATAGAGTGTTGAGTGAAATTGATATCCTATGTGAGGCTTAGACCTAAAAGGGACTATATTACACTTTATTCTCTTGTGATTGAAGTTATTAATTTCTCATGTCATGAATTTAATGTTGTAGGATGACTTAGCATAAGTTGTAGTTATTATTATTATTATCAATGTGTTATTGCTTATATTCGTTAGGTCTTTTTCTAGATGAAAATTTCTCCTCTTGGTTTATTATTTTCGTTGATCAGGGACGAGCAACACTTTAAGTTTGGGGGGTTGATCGTCGCTATTTTTACCTAAATTTTAGTGTCTTTTTATGTGTATTTTTGTATTATTTTATTCGTATTTATATACTATTTGGTTGTGCTTTGTGTTTTTATGGAAATTTGTGAAAATGAGCTTAAACGTATGAAAAATAGGTAAAAACGGAGCAAAAACAGAGACGGGAATTAAGTCGGGATGAAAAAGGCGAAAAAAGGAGAAAATTCGGCAGAGACAGCACGGAAAAGACAAAACTATTCAGAAAAGTGTTGTCTATTCAGAAGTGCAAAAAAATCTCCAGAGAGCTGAAATTTTGCAAGAAAACACGGGCAGATGCAAGAAAACACGATCGTGTTTTTATGCAAAAGTATCAAAACTCAAGTGCGATTTCTAGATTTTCCAAGGGGGTATAAATACCCCTAATTACACTATTTGCAACAGAAAATCAAGGGCTTTTGCTGCCCACACACATCACACACCACTCTACCCATTTTACACCTCCATCTTCATCCATCTTCCATCTCATCCCTCTATCCTTCAATCCATCCATCCATTCCTCTTGATTTCCTCAAATCCATTCATCTATTCCACTAATCCACCAATCTAAGAAGGGAAGAACATCAAGGATTGAAGATTGGAGCATGTTGAAGGAAGAGAAGGCCAACTTCAAAAGGGAAGCCCATCAACCTTTGATTTGTTATTTTCTTCATTATTTAACTCAATTGGAGCATGACATGGACAATATTAATTTTATTATGATTTTTAGTGGCTAGTCCTCATGTGAGGCTAGCAATATGATTGGTGAATGATAATGTAGATTTTGCACACCACGTGTTCGAAGAAATGATTATTATGAATATTTTCTATCATGAATGCTTATTCTCATTTTATGTATGATTTATGTGGTTAAATTCTCTATTCATAGCATTAGGATGACCATTCCAATATTATACTTGGTGGTTTAATTGAATCATTAATTGCATGAGATAACTTAGTTAGTGTGAGGAGAGGTAAGCCATACCCTTCAAGTGCTGAGAACCTCATGATAGGATATTAGTGATGAACTAGTGAGGGGAACCAAACTTATGATCATAGTACCTTTATGAGAATTGAGAGTAAGAGACAATCATAGGAGATTTAAACTTGTAAAATAGTTAAGAACCTAATTACCTTGGCCATAGGGATTAGGGGTACATAAGTGATTGCCCTTAATATCATAACATGATGACCTTCAATACATGTGTATGTGAGTCTACATGAGCCTTTTCCATGATATTGCTTGCCTTACATACTTCTTAAATTGCTCACCTTCACCCATCATCCATCTCATATGTATATTTTCTATCTTTAATTGCTTTCCTAGTTGTTAACTGTAGTGTAATTAAACCTCTTCATTTATTGATTAGTCCTTCTAGAGTGAAACATATTTCGAATACGGATACATCACTTTCTCCCTTGGGTTCGATATTATAAATTTTGTACTTGGTCACGTACGTACTACACACGATAGAGTACGCTTACTCTAATCAATTTATACCAAAATTGAGACTAAGTTCATGGTGCAAATAGCCACCCCCATCGAGGAAATGATGAAAGTGCTAAAATAGATTTCCCATGGAGTATAAAACTTCTGATGTAAACATTGAGAAATTATCATTTTTGGTTCATTAAGTATATTAAAATCCAGTTTCAATCGTTTGAGTATTCAATTTCTTAATTTTATTCCTTTTATTTTTAATTTTAGTCCATCCACTACAGTTTTAATAAAATCTAATCGGAAAATTTTTAATTGTGACCGAATGTTTAAACAATTTGGGAATTCTTTTAAATTCCGGCAAGAAAGCCAAGGTTGCAGTTTAATTACAAATTTTTAATTTCCAAATGATGGACAACTCAACATGCCATGTCATAATTTGAAAGAAAAAAACTAATAAAATTAAATTGTAAAAAATCTTAATTCTCTATTTCCTCAAACCCATCTTCACCCAGCTTCCGATTCACCAAAAGTGACTAACAAGAAGTTGTTTTACAGGGACATCTCAATTTGCCTCTTTTCGTTGCTTTCGATTTTGAACAAGCCGGAGATGCATGCCGTCAAAGGCCGGCGTTCAGAAATGCCATTCAACACACTACCTCTGTTTTTAGTTATTTTCATAAAACTCTACGGCTGCAGCTCTGCATGGTCTGACTCTTTCGCCGCCGTTGAAGCATTCCCTTCTCCAAAAATAGAGGAACCTTCATCTCTTCATTGAACTCTACGCTCCATTCTCAATAGCCACTCGCCTTTGGTTGGATTATTCATATTTGCTGCTTGATCTTTCACCGTTGGAGGCAGATTTGGCTTTCTTGTTTGGGGTAGAATTTGGAATTAGAGTTTCTTTGAGGGAGATGGGTTTGTGTGATGAGATGTCCTTTGATTAAATTAAATTGGTGACTGTAAATTTATACTATAGAAAATCCGGTGGGGATAAAATTTTAGTTGAAATGGACCAAAATTGAAAAGAATGGATTAAAATTGAAATAAAAAGGACCAAAATTGAGAATTTGAAAACATAAAGGACTTAAATTGGATTAATTTCTCTGTAAACATTTTTTTTTTAAAAATTCGTGAACAGTGTTTTAAGACAACCGCTTTCAAATGTTGGGCCAAACATTATTAAAACACAACACAACACAAGTTGGGCCAAACATTATTAAAACAAAATGGGCTAAAAAAACTAAATTAACAACCTTAAGCCCAACTGTTCTGTTATCGTCCGAGATAACACCAGCTCCTAGTAATAAATACTCCCTCCGTCTCTGAAAAGTTGGCACACTTTCCATTTTGGGTTGTCCCACAAAAGTTTGCACATCCCAAAAAAAGCAAAAAGTAAAAAACAACCACCCTTCCCCATACACTTTAATTACAAAAAAACCATCTCTACCTACCATACTTTATCATTTATATATTACATAAAAATACCATTATACCCCTAAAATTATCACTTTCTTAATCTCCGTGCCGAAAAGAGGTGTGCAGACTTTTCAGAGACGGAGGGAGTACATTACATTGAATTAGGAAATTCAATCGTCGGCGAAATGATGGATCCGGTGGTGGCGGCCGTGGAACATACGGCGGCGGCAGAGGAGGAGCTCCTGGATCTGCGGCGGTGGAGCTTCCTGAATCTGCGGCACCACGAATACCCACGGGTATTCCCTAAATTGATGGAGGTTCTGACGCCTTGCATCACTTTTAGGAAGAATCCGTGGGTATTCCTTGTGACGCAGATCCAGGAAGCTCCGCCGCTGCGAATCCAAGAAGCTACTCTGCCGCCGTATGTTCCACGGCTGCCACCGGATCCATCGAAAATAATGTTGTAAGTGGGCGTGGTGATAGGGGTCGCAATTGGCATTCTGATTGATTCTAAAATTCTGCGTCTCGAGTCACTCTGACTGCACTCAAAGCCTCTGTAAAGGATGGATGCCACAGAGTTGATAACAATCGAGGTAAGTTTGAGTGACCCTATATCTGCATTCATTTCTTCTGAAACATCGCCAATCCACCACCGAATCCACCCAATCGAGCATGATTTGTTGTTAATCTCCATCATCTATTGCTCATTTTTGTTGTTAATCTCCATTTCATTCAATCTCCTCCATCATCTATTGCTCATTTTGTTGCTGATCTATTGTTTTGTTCATTCAATCTCATCTCCATCCCATCCTATACTCCTATTGTGGTTACTGAACAGGACACTTTTGATACTATCGTAAATCTGATATACATTCTACCTGTAATCGGTTGTAATTTGTGAATGATGAATTGTTGCACTTCCTATTTTGAACGTTGCACTTAGTTACCCTTACTATTGAATGAATTGTTGCTGCATTATGTTGGTTGTATGGAAAATCTTGTTTTCAAGGGTGTGATAATGCAACTATCAAACTAACTGACCTAACAACTATAGGTTTTAAGGGTATTCATAATTTTGGATTTGCTACTCCAATTTGCTGATTTAAGTAGTTGGAATTTATCAAGGGTGATGAAGCTACATCAAAATATTAATAAAATAAATAAAATAATTAAATACAAAAGATTAGGATAGTATGGACGAAGTCTTTCATATCCTCTTCAATCTCTCTGTCGTCTTCGATATTACATTGTCTCTTCCAAATTTCCCGATGCCTTTGCAAAATAGACCTGCAAAAGTACACCGGAGAGGATCTTAGGTGTAGAGATCAAAATTTAAGCCCAATAGTTGTTGAATCATATATCTTGATAGAATATAGCAATGATCAATCAATAATTGGAAGGATTCTGGTAATATGCTCCAACGGAATGCCATCCGTGGCACTTTTCAAGGACGACAAGTTGGCCCTTATTCTGATGTTTCTCTGTAGCCCAACCAGAGTTAGGATGAACTTGTCCAGAGCTAGACCTTCAATATTGATTGCCTGTGGAACAATTTCATCATACACAATCACACACTCTACTAAGAAACCTATCCAAGCCTTTATTTTTTTTTATCTAGACCCATACCTCTGCAAGAATGGACCTCGACACTTTTTGATAAGTTAGTGAAAGGACATGAACGGCATATGCTTGAATTGCTTGATTAATTATGCACATCAGTAGGCTTCAGAAAACAGAGATCAGAAAGAGTAACAAAAAATTTAGATAAAAATGAAAAATGCTCCTTCCAGCTAGGAAGAAGTTGAAATACAATGCACAGGTACACAGTACAAACCATAAAAACAAATACGTCCAAACTCAATTGTAGAATTTGCAATTTTTATAGATTGTTCAGTGACATTTCCACAAAAATAAAATTGGATAATAATACAAATTCATAGGAAATCTGCACATTCTTACTGGAAATTGCCATGAAATTCAGCAGAACGTGCATCAGGAAGGATAAGATATGCAGAAGAAAATATATAACTAAATAAATTATTGTCCTCTGTCCCGAAATAGTTCTGTTCAAATTTAAGCCGAAATATTAAAAGATTTAATGAAAAAATATTTTATTGAATACAAAACATCTCATAATATTTTATGAGATGAGGAAGATGAAGAAGAGAAAGTTGAATTCAAAGGAGATATTTTATGAAGAAAAAAATTAAAATAAATAACAATCATGAGGATGACTTTAACATTGATGATAGAGATGATACTACTATCTTATGTGATTGACTTGTTTTATTTCAACTTGATGGAATTTTACATAAGCATGAGTTATATTCGAGTGCATTACTATATTATGTGTTTTTAAACTTCATTCAATAGGTAAATGTTCTATGTATATCATATTTTTAGTGTAGGACTTATTATATATAAACACTATACTTTTACGTTCAAGGTGCGACTCAAGCACAAATATGCCTCAATGTGCCTTTAAAAACTATGTAATCAAGGCATGTACTTTATTTCAAAACAATGCATTGCAAATGAAAAGAAAGCAGATTGCGTGTTGCTATATTTTCAACAATATGTACAAAAATGAATTTGATTGATAAGAAGTTGTTAATACTTGATCATCTTAGTTCACAGGCCAAAAAATTATATTTTTATGATGATTAAAAGCAAATTTGGTAAATGCACAATGGCACTTTCTACCACATTCTTTCTCCCTCAAGAAAGGTGCAATGGAATAACATTAAAACCAAATCTAAACTCTCTATGTACCTGGTACAACCTCTAATATGTGCCGGCTCTTAGCAGCTTCATCCCAAAACTGACGAAATCTTGCAGTCTGCACATGAAGGTACAAAAGAAGATGTATCAAATGTCTGATGATTATAGCAAAGAGAGGCACATTTCATGACATTTGCTATTTCCTAAAAAAAATGGTGTACCCCACCATTAGGGGCCCCACCGCCCCTGTCTGGGGATTGGTGGAGGAGGTAAATCGCAGGATGTGCCTCAAGTGGCTTATAGGGAGGGCTCACTGTTAAACTTGTGCTTTCAAGGGGCCAAATCCATGTCAAAGGCAGGATCGAACCCCCACCCTGCAGCAACCAAGCTCAGCTGGAAGACCTTTTCACCCTCCCCTCTACCACTTGAGCTATGCCATGGGGCCACATTTGCTATTTCCTAAACATATCTCCAAGTAGTGTGACAGAACAATTAGAGTTTTGAACTGCTCCTCCATTTGCTAATGTCAAAAAATAAGAAAATGTTAATCAATTAGAGCAATTAAAACTCAGAAGATTATAAAACCAAGCAAGGAAATGAGAAGTTCATTGGACTTGAGCAAAAAGGTAAAAGCTCACATACATCTACGATATAGCGTGAAATAAATAATGGATATAAATTAATCAAAATTATTTAATCATCGTCAGAACACCTAACACCAATAGACATACTCTTCGGTGATATATAATAGTATTAATCTATTTAATATATAACATTAATAATAATTTAATTTAGATGTTAAGAAAAAATTAAGAATGAATTTATATGAGATTTGGGGATATATTAGAAATTATAATTATTTAGAATATAATTTATCAGCATGATACAAAGTCCTTAAATGAGAATAAGGACCAAAATAATTTTTTTTTTTTTAAAATTATATTTTATCCATATAAAATTGAAAAAAAAATTGGGTGTGGTGAATTTGGGCTTAGGTAGATAAAGAGTATGGCAAATATAATTATTTAGTTAAAATTTCAGCCCAACCAAAAAATAAAATTTTCATTTAAAAAAGTTTTAAAAAATGTATATATTGAGATTTGAACCCAAGAACTCTTTAAAATCAATTAACCAATAATACTTCACCACCTCACAATTTACAAAAAAAAAATTATAAATACTCTATTAATATAAGAGTGAGTCTCCTGTGCACCCGGGCGCACGGAGCACATTCCGTGCACCTTTGCAATTTTCATGCCCCTTTGCAATTTAGACCCTTAGCAATACATATGATTAAATAGAATTGGAGGGGAGGATTGTGTTCACATGTGGACATGAAGTATCCTCCGTGTCCTGGGGGCGCGGGAGCTTTTGCCTTAATATAATCATGCCACCTCACATTTTTTAAATTTGATTTTTGAAAGTTATTTTGTTTTAATACACTTTAAAAAACATATACAAATATAAACAAAAACATATACAATTATGAACAAAAATATATACAATTTAATTGTTATTTTTTTTAATGAAAAATTGATTGTAAAAAATATACAATTATTAAAAACATGTACACTACTGAAAAATTATACACATACGGATGCTAATTTTTTTAATAAAAAACTTAGTGTGAAAAAAATATACAATTATTAAGAAACACGTATATAAAATAGAATAATATATATACAAAATAAAATAAAAAGTTATACATATTGGTGCACCTTGCATCGGCTGCACCTAATAACAACTCTAAGAAAATTGTTCCACAAAGGTACTCTTATATTCCTTATGTACTAGTTAATATTTATATTTTTTCATTTTATTTTTTTTCGATTATTTAAATTTTTTAATAAGTGAAATTTATACAAAATAATTAATTTTGGTAAATAGGGTTCACATGTAACATTAATACAAATATTTATTAAATTTTAAATTTCATAATTCACTACACATTAAAATATTATATCTTTTAATATACATTTAAAAAAACAAATGTATATGTTTACATTAAGAGACAATAGTGATATATTTTTTTTAATTATTACTTAAAAATATTGGATTTATCTAACTAATTAAAAAGACAAAGTCTCTTGTGAGATGTTACTTACGTGAGACGTGTTAAAGTATGTCTATTATTTAGATAAAATATGTTTAACGGTTATTAAAGTATGTTTTCTAAAGTATATTCGATTATGCATTAGGCAAAAACTTGTGTCCCCTAGGCACACCGTGCGCCCATATTCTTTAGTATTAGATTGTATACAATTTAATACTAAAGAATATGGGCGCACGGTGTGCCCCGGGATACAAGAGACCAACCCTTTGGTTAAACGCCTTTAATTGCCGCTTGGGTTGACTACCCGTCTCACGTAATAAAATTCGTGAGACGGTCCCACCCAATTTTTTGCCTAATAATAATAATAAATGAGTAATTTTGAATAATAAATAAAGTGAAAACATATTATGAGGGTTAGGTATGAGGTGATAAATAAATAAAAAAGGCGAGGCTATTCACACCCCTGATTTTTGTAAATGTACCCCCATAAATATACAAGACAAAAATATCCTTATTTGTTAAAACATAAATACTCTTACATTAATTATTAATTAATATTTCTCATTTATATGATCCCTGCTTTGAAACTGTGAAAATTCATTCTGTTCGGACGCTCTAGCGAACAGGTTGTGTTGTTCTACTGCTGTGATCGATCGAAAAGGATTAACACCAAACTAAATCTTGATTTACTTTTTTATTCACGAAAGTCAATCCTGTTTACTTTTTTATTCACAATTGAGAGAAATAAGATTATCAAAGTGGTAGATGTGAAGGTTCTGGGTGAGTAAGGAATCAGACCCACAACCAAAAGGGAGAAAGAACACTCTTGAAACCCAAATCGATCTTTCCACGATAGGAAAAAAAAAAAGGGGATGAAATGCCTGTATTAATGTAAGAAGATTTTGAAGAATTTATTGTGGAAAAAATAAAAGTTTTGAAAAGTATGTGTCGCTAATGATGGCCTTGAAGGCTTGAACTAGCCACAACCTATCAAATGAAAAAAATTGAATAGAAGCCAAAAGCCCTTCTTCCCCAAATTTTCCCCATGTATAAATACAAATCCACCTGGGTCCTTCTTGGTCATTAAACATACAGTATGTATTAATTTGAGTTTGAGGATTTTTAATCTTAAAATCAAATTTCTTCTGGATTCGATCGTAACAATCTGCTTAAATATTCTTTCATATAGCCTTTTCCTATTTGAAGATGTTGCGATATTTTTTTATTCAAGGATTAATTTTAATTAAAAGCTAAAATGAGTTTGGGATTTAAATAGAAGGGTAAAATGGTATAAAATGGGGGTATGTTTAGTAATTTATATATGTATTTATTTCATTTTTATGGAGTACATTTAGTAATCGGGTGCATTTAGTGAATTTTGGGGTGTAAATAGCAGTGTCCAAATAAAAAATACTATGATTTATAAATGGGATTAGGATCCTCTCTCGTTCTTAGTCTTTCAATTTCGTGAATTTCTTATAACTGTCACCCCACCGATAACAACTTGACATGTCATCCACTATCAAAATCTCTTTATTTAATTAAAATTTAAATAATAATTTTGTTCGCATGTATTTCTTTTTTCCTTACATTATTATGCTATAACGTGGCAAATTCACGTTTGTAGATAATAATAATTGAATGATACAAATTAGAAGAAATTCATGTAAATTGAGAGAGTAAGGACGGAAGAGGATCCAAATCCTTATAAATGAGGTTGAAGGTTTAAAAATTATTTGTCATATTTAAATTGTTGATATTGTATTGAGACGTAGGATGGTATCAAGGTAAATCGAAGCAATGCCTTAGCCAAAATCTCTTGCCAATTTTGCACTTTCTATTTTGAACCATTCCAAGAATACTTGCGTACCATAGAAATGGAAACAATATACAATATCAATTATTTTACAATATTATAATATTATAAAAATACCATGTTTTTTAGTGAAGCTTGGGCGCACGCTGTGTGCCTTTAGAATTTAGTATTATGGATAAGAATACATTATTTTATTCTAAAGGGTATACACTTTAATTATTAAGGGTACACCATTTTGTTCTAAAGGGTATACACTTTTCATTATATTTTTTATTTTCTTTAGAAAATAAAGGGTACACATCTTTATACTAAAGGGTATACAATTTAACACAAAATTCTAAAGGCACACGGAGTGCGCTTCCGTGCGCTCGGGCGCACACACGTTTTTGTTTTGTAAAATAAAGGATACACATCTTTATACTAAAGGTATATAATTTAGCACAAAATTCTAAAGGCACACGGAATGTGCTCCCGTGTGCCTAGGCACACACAAGCTTTTGCCTTTTTTTTTTAATACACTCAAGTCAAAGTCAATTATACCATACATTTTATTCTATTCAATTACCCAAAATATTTTTTCTATTTCTTACATCATTACAACAAAAAGTTAATTTTCTTAAATTCCATGCCACAAAATACGTACATGTCGCTGGGAGTTCTTGTCCAAATGAGTTTGGGTATTAAGGCTTCAGTTCAGGCATTAGAGCGGAAGTATTCTTGGGATGAGGGGAATATTATATTATTAAATAAAAAAAAGCAATTAAAACAGTAAAAAATAAACTTGAACAAAACCGTACTAGACTAAAAAATACAAATATTAAAGGCAGATTCATATGTGACTCTGATCATATGTGACTCTGATCATATATGATCAAATATCATAACAATCGTTAGATATCAACAAAAAGAATGGGATGGTTGGATAAAATAAAGTTAATAACCAAAGAAAGGGATGATTGGATAAAACAAAATTAATAACTGTAGGGTACGTGAACAGACTGAAGTTATTCACGAAATCTTAGTCCACAATCAGACTGAACCTACATTCTTCACCCAAATTACTAACCCCACCCAAATTGGATCTATCTTCATTCCATGTCTAATTAATACTAACAGCTGAAGTTATTTAACGAAATCTTACTCCACCATCAGACTCCAATTGAGAGGCCCCTGTCTTTTCTTTTTTCTTTATCTTCTAAAGAAGAGAATGTATATGTTCATGCTTCCATGTAAAATTGGGGCTTTTCTGTTCGTCCATCCATCCATGGACTTACATTATATAATGCAACTCCAAGCTTAAGAAAATTCATGCCAATTAAGTATAAGATTAATATTTAAATATTACCGGTATTTAGATTTATTTTTTTTTAAGAGAAATGACATTTAGATTCTTTGAAAGGCTGTTGCTGTGAGGGCCCAAACTCGGCCCGACAAGACATTATTCTGCATTTCAATCTCGGAGAGTTCAATTTTGAGGCCCAAAAAATCAGTCTGGACATATCCTTCATCTTGTACACTTCGCCAGATGATGGTCTTTTCCATTGGAACAGCCATGGCTACTGCCAATTGGGTTGGATAAATCTTGATTTTAGATTTGATTTTACTCCTTTCTTAATGTAAAGTATGGTGTAAGTTTTGTATGTAGAGGTTAGAATAAGATTTTCACAATATTTTTTAAGGGAATCGGGTGCCTTATTAAAAATTCAAGTGACAATAACGCTACCCTATATTATTATCATTGGTCAAAATATATCTTCCAAAAGAGGCTGCAAAAGCTACCTTGATCCATATTGGAATTGGACTCTTTATCACTTAAAAAAGGAAACGCACTTTTATATTATTTTTAAAAGGTATTTTAATTTTAAATTCATAACTCTCTTTTTCATATTTATAACATTACTTTTCATTTATTTATTATGTGAAAATATTAAAATACTCTATAAAATAGTTAATAAAAAACAAAGTTTGTTAAATAAAATGATGCAGATGGAACCTATTCCTGAACGAAATGAGGGAGTACTATGTAAATAAGAAAATGGATTAGTTTGAGGGAGCATATTGTTACGATGTAACCATGAATAAGATAATAATAACATGCCAACTAATAAATTAAGATACTACTATTATCAAGGGTGCACGTTTTCGTAATATTTAGAAGGATTAGCTCAAGTGATAGAGGGGATAGTGGAAAGGTCATCCAGCTGAGCTTGGTTGCTGCAGGGTAGGGGTTCGAATCCTGCTTTTGGCATGGATTTGGCCCCTGCTTGCAAGCACAAGTTTAACAGTGAGCCATCCTTATAAGCCACTTGAGGCACATCCACTACAAAAAAAATATTTTTTAGCAACGGAATTCAATCCGTTGGTAATTAGCAATGGATTAGCAACAAAAGTGATATTTTTGTTTTACAAGTTTAACAGTGAGCCATCCCTATAAGCCACTTGAGGCACATCCACTACAAAAAAAATATTTTTTAGCAACGGAATTCAATCCGTTGGTAATTAGCAATGGATTAGCAACAAAAGTGATATTTTTGTTTTAGCAACGGAATGCCAACGGAATTATTCTCTATTTTAGCAATGAAATTCAATCCGTTGCTAATTACCAACAGAATAGCAGGGGAATCCTTATATAAATTACCAACGGAATTATTAGCAACGGATTACCAACGGAATTATTTAGCAACTGAATTGATTTTTTGTTGCTAAAAATTTAGCAACCACCACTTTACCAACTGAATTTTAGCAACGGAATCCGTTGGTAAGCCAATTTAACAATGGAATTAAGGCTTTTAGCAATGGAATATTCCGTTGCTAAAAAACAATTTTTTTGTAGTGATCCTCCTCCACCAATCCCCCCTATAAGCCACTTGAGGCACGGCTCCTCCACCAATCCCCTTATAAGCCACTTGAGGCACGGCGGTGGGGGCCCTAATGGTGGGGTACACAATTTTTTAGAAGGATTTGATTGTGTAGCGAAGAATTTTTTTTTTATGAAGGTCACATGTTCTTGCACTTTAATATTCATTTCGCAGCATCAATTGATGAATCTTCATTAATTATCCTCAAAAACACAAAAAGAATTTCATTTCAATATAAATTGCTCATCTCCTCCAAGACTCCTACCAGTAGGGTGAGAAAGATTAAAGAGAAGATCATGAGAGGGAAGAGTTACCATGATGTATTCTGTGCTAAAATAGAAATTGATCGATTCATCAAATCCGAATGTTACAAGTTTGTCGATGAACACTGTCGTGCCATCTTGAAATTTGCACACAGTATAGTGGAGTCTCTTGAAGAAACAGCCAAGAGAACTCTCCAAAGTGATTTGGACAAAGCAATCTGTTCGGCGGTTCCTGTAATAACCGACGTCGTACAGCTGATTGCCCTAAAATTAGATATACCCGATTTGGGGATTCAATTATCCGCAAACGACGTCGTGGAGTGGGAACAAAAGATGGCTCGTTCGATCCTTCCAGTGAAGGAGATGGAGGAGCGCTGCAGCGATGGATTGTACAGCTCCAATCCAGATGATGAAGAAGAACACTATGATGATTCATTGTCCTCATCGAAGATCATAGGAGTATCCGAGGTGTACGAGGAGCTCAAACGGAAGGTAATGGAAAACGGAGTAACTGCACTCATTGGGATGCCAGGGATTGGTAAAACTGCTCTTGCAAGGGAACTCTTGAAAGATGAGACAATCAAGAAATCCTACCACTGTGTGTGGGTTCGAGTGGGCAAGAAATGTGGGCTAAAAGATATTCTGAGCCGAGCCATTGCAGAGATATTCTGCTAAATGGTCCTAACTGACGATGATGCAGTTATTAAAAGCTGGAAGACAAAAACGCGTAAGAGGAGATACTCATTGAGTTGGATGATGTATGGGACAATAACATGTTGTTTCTATTGTGCATTATTACAAATAGGGTAAAATGAGCAATCCTTTCTTCGACTCGTTGAGGCAGAGATATCGGATCTTGTTCACAACTAGGCTGCAACAAGATGATGGATGTGGTCGTCGTTTTTCTGGAGATGTGGTGACAATGAGGTTGCTGAACAAACAAGAAAGTTGGGATCTTCTTCGTGAAAAGGTGTTCTCTGGAGGGCTATGTCCTCCCCAGCTCGAGAAAGCTGGTAAGAAGATTTCCGAAAACTGTGAAGGCCTTCCTCTTACCATACTCACTCTTGCTGGCCTGCTATCCGGGGTCGACAAGACCCTGGAGCGTTGGAACGAGGTGGCAGAAAAAAGACGACACCAACTCTTTCTGGATGCGTACGAAGCAATGTCGAAGACATTGCTTCCAAGCTATACTTACTTACCTCGACTCTTACAAATGTGCTTTCTATTCATGGGAGTGTTCCCTCAGAATGAGAAGGTACCCCGAACCAAGATCAGCAATCTTTGGGTCGTCGATGGATTTCATGAAGTAAATGTTAAAATAAGATCAGGTTATGATGCTAATGGTTGTTTGGAACAACTTGTTTTCAATAGTCTTGTAGTGGTGTACGAGGAAAGCACGTTTAATTGGTCTTACTTTGTGAAAACCTGTGGCCTTCATTCTTCCTTGTAGCACCTTTCTATCAAAGTAGCTAAGGAGACCAAGTTTTGTCTTGGCCTAATCAGGTACACAGACGGTTTAGAGGACGACATATAAGGCGGCCATCAACGGTTGTCATTCCATAACAACATTTTATTTAGCATCAAAGACGTGCATAGCTTAGTTGAGTATAATTGTAAGTCCTCTGTACGTTCTCTCCTGTGTTATGGTCCATATCAGCAATATCAAGTACCAATATATTGGCATTTGAGATTGCTGAGGGAACTCGAAGCTCTCTCGATCCGTTTCTATGAGTTCCCCATGTAGATACTACAACTAGTTGAGTTGAGGTACCTTACTCTTACGGTGCTTCCATTACTCGACTCTCCAAGCTTCAGCTCCTTATAATGGAATGAAATTATCGTACGATCAAGTCTTGTGAGGGACCGTCTTATCTTCCGGTGGAGATATGGGGGATGAAAGAACTGAAGCATCTTCATATCACAGGAAGCGACTTGTCGGATCCTCCTGTTGGGTTTTTTGGTGATGATAAGTTGAACTAGATATTTTGGAGGAATTTAGAATCTATCTATTGATATTCAAGTTCACTCTCATACATCAAATGAGTAATACATGATCCTATTTATATTATACATTCTTGATGATTAAAGAGACACTTTGACTAGAAATAAATGAGAATACATGAACCATAGTAAATGAGTAACTTGGACCACCCATGAAGATTGAACATCACTTTGGATACAACTTATCCATTTCATCACCCCTTCTTAATTTGTAATCAGAAAGTGATCTCGAAAGTTTGCAAGTGACTCGAAACTTACTGCTTTAGTAAAGCTGTCTGCAAGCTGCTCTTTAGTTCCAACAAACACCAATTGAATTTCTTGTTTGCCAACAAGCTCTCTAATATAGTGATGACGAATTTCAATATACTTCGACCTTGCATGAAAAACTGGATTCTTCGTCATTGCAATGGCCGACATGTTATCACAGTAAATTATAGTTTCATTCGTAGGCTTCTTGAGAACATCAGCAAGTATCTTTCTCAACCATACGACTTCACATGCGGCTTCATTAGCTGAAATGTACTCCGCTTCGGCAGACGAAAGGGAGACAGTTTGCTGCTTCTTTGAGGACCAATAGATTATGTTTGTTCCCAAAGAAAATACATATCCTGATGTGCTTCTACGATCATCAAGTGATCCAGCCCAATCGCTATCGGTGTAACCGAAAAGTTCACTTCTTTCCTCCTTGATATACTTGATCCCGAACTTCCTTGTTCCTTGCAAGTAGCGCAAGATTCTTTTTGCAGCTGAAAAATATGACTTGCTTAGATTGTGCATGAACCTCGAAACCATACTCACGGCATAAACTATATCAGGCCTTGTATTGATTAAATAAATCAATGAACCAACCAAGCTTCTGTATATATTAGCATCAACTTTCTCTTCATCATCGTTCATGCTCAATTTTTCATTTTCTGCAAGTGGAGTGGAAATTGATTTGCAATTATCCATATGAAACTTCTTCAATAATTCTCCAACATATTTCTCTTGAGAAATAAAGATTTCTCCTTTCGATTGACGAACTTGTATTCCAAGAAAGAATTTCATGAATCCCAAGTCAGTCATTTCAAATTCTTTCATCATGTCTTGTTTGAATTCTTGCACCATAGCAGCATTAGTTCCCATGTAGATTAAGTCATCAACATAAAGACATACAATGAGAAAATCATGCTCACCTTTCTTTATCTATAATGATGCCTCACTTGGACTTTGATGAAAGCCAATTCTTTTAAAATAACCGTCAATTTTATTGTTCCATGCATGGGATGCTTGCTTAAGCCCATACAATGCTTTCTTGAGACGATAGACCTTGTCTTCTTCTCCTTCAACAATAAATCCATCAGGTTGTTGGATATACACTTCTTCTTCCAAATCTCCATTAAGAAATGCTAATTTCACATATAATTGATACACATGCAGCTCGAATTGTGCGGTAAGATCAAGAACAATTCGAATGGTTTCCATTTGAACAACCGGTGCAAATGTCTCGTTGAAATTCACTCCGAGCTGTTGCGAGTACCCCTTTGCAACTAGCAGAGCTTTGTGCTTCTGAATCGTTCCATCTTCATTCAACTTGGTCTTGAAGACCCATTTCACTCCAATTTTATGTTTTCCTCTCGGAAGATCAACAAGCTGCCAAGTATTGTTCTTCTCAATACTTGCAATTTCTTCTTGCATTGCCTTTTGCCAAATATATTCGTTGAATGCTTCTTCAAAAGTTTTAGGTTCTCCTGCATAAAGTGCCACATTTGCCGTAGCATAAATTTCAGCCAAGCTTCTTAATTTTCTTACAGGACTTTGAGATGTATCACCAATAATTTTTACCAAATTTGGATCATGAGTAGAAGTCACTTCGGTGCTTGATTGATTTTCTTGAACTGAATTCGGAGACAACAACGGCACAACCTTAGAATTCACATGATCTTCTTCAAAATTCCATGACTGCTGCTCATCAAAAATCACATCACGTGAGATAATCAAGCTATTATTTTTTTGGATTTAGCAAATGATACCCTTTCGATTCATCGCTATAACCAATGAAAATGAGCTTCTCACTTTTGTCATCAAATTTTTCTCTCTTTTGGGATGGAATATGAGAATAAGCAATAGAACCAAAAAACTTTCATATGATGAACCTGTGGTTTCCTTTGATGCCATGCCTCATATGGAGTTCTATCCAAGACTGCTTTCGTTGGACATCGATTCAAGATGTACACTGCTGTCAAAATAGCTTCAGCCCAATAATTTTTTAGAAGTCCTTTTCCAGCCATCATACTCCGAGCCATCTCCATAATAGTTTGATTCTTACGTTCGGCTACTCCATTTTGTTGTGGAGTGTAGCAAACAGTGAGCTGCCTTTGAACTCTATTTTTTTTGCAATAATCCATGAAGGATTTTCCAATGAATTCTTCTCCATGATCAGTGCGAAGAGTTTTGATACTCTTGCCACTTTGATTCTCCACCATTTTCTTAAATTCAAGAAACTTGCAGAAAGCTTCAGACTCGTGCTTTAAAATATACACCCACATCATCCTTGTATAATCGTCGACAAATAGAAGAAAATATCTATTGTTGTTCAGAGAAGGAGTTTGAGTAGGCCCACATATATCAGCATGCACAAGTTCGAGTGGAACCTTTGCACGATATGAGATTTTCGAAAATGGTAAGCAATGCATTTTTCCAAAAATACATCCTTCACATGGGCTATCCTGTTCATCAATATGTGAAGACCAAAAACCATATTTTTCTTTTTAAGCAAAATCAAACCTTTGTAGTTTAGATGTCCATACCTCAAGTGCCAAATTTCTTGTTCAGTTCGAGTTGCACTTTTGTTGATGGCAAACGAAGAGGAAAAATCTTATTTTGAGTCATCTTGATCTTTGCCATGATGAGGTTCTTTTCTTTATTAACATGATGCAATGACCATCATTAAACTCCACTTTGTAATCTTTCTGAAGCAACTGCCCAACACTCAACAAATTTTGAGCAAGATTTGGAACATGGAAAACATCTTTGATAACACTGATTTTGCCTTCCTTTGTCTTCACTGCAATTTCACCTTTTTCAGTGATTTTATGTCCTTTGCCATCGTCGAGTCTTACTTCGGATGAATAAGACTCGTCAAGATCAACAAACATCTTCCTATCTCATGTCATGTGATTACTGCAACCACTGTCCACAAACCAAATATTTTCAGTTTCTTGTTGCGAACTCAAGCAAAAATAGAATACCTGCTCTGCTTCTTCTTTTTCAGTGAAGTTTACCTCTTTCTTTTCGCCATCTTCTTTGTACCAACAATCTCTATGAGAGTGTGTAGCATTTCTGCACCTTTTACACTTGAATCGATAATAACTTGTGTCGTGATTGTTCTTTCTACTGATTCGACAAAACTGATCATCAGAATTTTGGGAAAAATTCTTGGAGCATTATTACCTCGTCCTCCTCGACCACGGAAATTCTGATGTCTTCCTAGACCTCTTCCTCGTGAAGAATTTTGCGGCTGCTTGTTCTTGTTGTCTTGTTGTCCATCTTTCTTAGGATCTTGATGTGAAATTTGAACCTTTCCTTGAAAGGCTTGCTTAAGATTTTGATTTGAGAATCGATTTAATTTCTTCTAGTGCGCTTCAATAGAATCCATCAACTCCTCTAAGGATAATTTTGATAAATCCTTAGACTCTTGATGAGTGATATTTTTACCTAGATTTTAGTATCATTTTATGTGAGTTTTCGTATATTTTTATCCATATTTGTATTCTATTTGGTTGTGTTTTGTATTTTTATTTGATGTTAGATATGATAAGGAAGGCATAGGAAAAAGCGGATCTCAATTCGGAGTTGAAACGAGGAAGAACGAGCCAAAACAGTGAAGCAGACTGCACAACACGACCAGCCGAGCCCGGAAACACGACCCGTGTCCAGTGCAGAAAAATGGGTCGTGTACCAAACATGGGCCTGTAACGAAAGCCGTGCGCGGACACCAGATTACACAACACGGCCACCCCTGTGGCCGTGTGCAGAGCACGAGCCGTGTAGGTGTAAATTCTGTCAAAAATCAGAATCCTTCTAGAAGCTTCCCAAGGGGTATAAATACCCCTTTATTCAACATTTTACAAAAAAGATCCGAATTCCAGCCCTGCACACACACCTCACACACCATTTTCTTCATTTTACACCTTTTCTTCATCCATTCATCATCTATCATCATCCTTTCATAAATCCACCATCATTTCATCTTCAAATCAAGTGAGGAAGCAAAGAAGAGGAGGATTTCACTCAAGGAAGGAAGGAGATTCATTTGGATTCAATCCAAGGGAGTTTTCATCTTGATTTAGTGTTAAACTTTTTAGTTTGCAATGATTTGTAGGATTTCTAATGTCTATGTTATGGATCTTGTGATGATTGTAGGCTAATCTCCTTTGTGAGATTAGCAACATGATAGGAGTTGAATAATTTGTGATATTTATGTACTTAAATTCATGTGTGGATTTGGTAATTGATTTTCTATCATTGATGTTTAATATCTTGAGGTTGATGATGTTTTGTGTGTTTAATTATTTTAAGCATGTGATTAGATTGAGAAATCAATTGCATATTTAGGATAGTTAAGTGAATCATTTCATCAAACATTTCATGTGCATTATAGATTATTAGGAGATTGAGAAGTCCTTAATAGTTTAGAACCCTTTGATAGAACATATCATTTATTAGATTGAGAAGTCAATAGATTATGTGAAGGGACTCTTAATTGAATCTAGTACCTAGTTGGAATGATTTAATTGAGAACTAACCATAGAACCTTTGTAAGATCATATCCTACCCATTCCGAGAGGAAGCTTAGGTGACATTAGTGTTAGCCCTTAGTCAAGCCTTAAACCACATGAGTTTGAATGCATGAATATATGAATTACGACTCCTTGATTGTTGTTAATCTCACCCTTGCTTAATTTGGAAAACACTCATTTAATCATTTAATCTTGCTTGCATTGATTGATTTAATTTTTTGTTTGATCACTCCTCCATTGATATCCGTCTCTATAAAATTACAATGAACATGAGATCGCTTGAGCTCTAGTGCCATCCTCCTTGAGGTTCGATAATTTTTAGTTGGTCATACCACTAAACTATGGCTAATCAAATGACTAGCAACCATTACCTCCCCGGCAACGGCGCCATTTGATTAGCCATAGTTTAGTGGAGAATGACCAATTCAAGAAATTATCGAACCCAAGGGAGGTAGGCACTAGTGCTTAAGCGATCTCACGTTTCTTATAATTTTATAGAGATTAATCATCAAAGGGAGGTTGATCAAACAAGAAATTAAATCAATCAATGCAAGTGAACAAGCAATGATCAAACGAACAAGATGGATGGATGAAAAGTGGTTTACCAAATTGATTAAAAGTGAGATTAACAACAATCAAGAAGTGGTAATTCTAGGAATTATGTATCAAATTCATATGTATCATGGATTGAAGACTAAGGGCCAACACTAAAATCACCTAAACTCCCTCTCGAGATGGATAGGATATGAATATCAAATAGCTCAATGGATTGGTTCTCACTTAAACAATTCCAACTAGCTACTAAGCTTAAATGAGAGTCCCTTCACACAATTAATCAATCTCTCGATCAAACCAATCACATATCCTACCAAAGGGTTCTAAACTATGAAGGACTTCACAATCTCTTCACAATCTATAATGCACATGAAGTGTTTGATGAAATGATTCACTTAATTATCCTAAGTATATAATTGATTTCTCAATCTAATCACATATCTAGAACAACTAAACACACACATCACACACAATTCTCTCCATTTTACACCATCATCTTCATTCATTCACCATCCTTTGGATCTACCATCATCCAACCATCAAAATCATCATCCAATTGAAGAAAAGAAGCAAGGAAGAGAGGAAGATAACAAGGGAAGGAAGGAAATCACCATTGAAGTGACATCAAGGGAGTTTCCATTCATTTCTTGTATTAAACCTCATAGTTTCATCATGTTTTGTAAGGATCTTAATGTCTATGTTCATTTTCTTCTTAATATGGTAGGCTAATCTCCCTTGTGAGATTAGTAACATGAGAGTTGTTGGATAATTTTGGGGATTTGTGTATTCAAATTCATATGTTGATTGGATCTATGATTTTCTACCATTGATTATTAATTGCTTGAATTGTATTGATGATTTGTGTGTTTAGTTGTTCTAGATATGTGATTAGATTGAGAAATCAATTATATGCTTAGGATAATTAAGTGAATCATTTCATCAAACACTTCATGTGCATTATAGATTGTGAAGAGATTGAGAAGTCCTTCATAGTTTAGAACCCTTTGGTAGGACATGTGATTGGTTTGATCGAGAGATTGATTAATTGTGTGAAGGGACTCTCATTTAAGCTTAGTACCTAGTTGGAATTGTTTAAGTGAGAACCAATCCATTGAGCTATTTGATATTCATATCCTATCCATCTCGAGAGGGAGTTTAGGTGATTTTAGTGTTGGCCCTTAGTCTTCAATCCATGATACATATGAATTTGATACATAATTCCTAGAATTACCACTTCTTGATTGTTGTTAATCTCACTTTAATCAATTTGGTAAACCACTTTTTATTCATCCATCTGGTTCGTTTGATCATTGCTTGTTCACTTGCATTGATTGATTTAATTTCTTGTTTGATCAACCTTCCTTTGATAATTTGTCTCTATAAAATTATAAGAAACGTGAGATCGCTTAAGTACTAGTGCCTACCTCCCTTGGGTTCGATAATTTCTTGAATTAGTCCTTCTCCACTAAACTATGGCTAATCAACTCTTCAATGGGAGCAACCACATGTTTGAACTTCATTGGCAAGCAACGTACCTTCTCAATAATTTTTTTGACTTCTGGAGTGTCTCCAAATCCTTTAATTTGATTTGCAATGGAGGAAACTCTAGAAAGAAAATCTTGCATGCTTTCGTTTTCTTTCATCATCAAATTATCGAAGTCCCGCCATGATTTTTGCAGCTTGATCGTAATCACCTTCTCATGTCCTCCAAACTAATTTTTCAGAATCTCCCAAGCACCTTTGGAAGTTTTTGCAGTAGTAATACGCGGAAGAAAGGATCGACTTACCCCTTGGTGCATAAAGGACAAGGCACGTGCATCTTTGGTCTTGTTCTCTTTATGCTCATTCTTTAGTGCATTTGTTAATGCAGCCACTTCTTCTGCAGATTGAACTTTGAATCCATCTTTAACAATATCCCATAAATCATGATATATAAATAGAGTTTTCATTAGAACACTCCATTGCTCGTAGTCTTGACCAACAAAGATAGGAACCCCTTTTTGAGAATAAATAAATGCTAGATCATTATTGCTAGAAGAAGCCATTTGTTGAAGAGGATTTTCGAAGCCAAGGGATGGCTCTGATGCCACAAATATGTTGGGTTTTTTGGTGATGATAAGTTGAACTAGATATTTTGGAGGAATTTAGAATCTCTCTATTGATATTCAAGTTCACTCTCATACATCAAATGAGTAATACATGATCCTATTTATAGGATACATTCTTGATGATTAAAGAGATACTTTGACTAGAAATAAATGAGAATACATGAACCATAGTAAATGAGTAACTTGTACCACCCATGAAGATTGAACATCACTTTGGATACAACTTATCCATTTCATCACCTCCTTGGAAAGCTTGTCGACTCTTCTGAATGTGGGCGCCCGGAGCTGTGCAGAGCATGTTGTTAATGCAATTCCTAATCTTAAGGAGTTGAGAGTTCGAATCGAATTGACACCTGATGATGATGGTGCACAATTGAGATGTCTTGCTCATAACTCAGTCTAAGCAAACTAGTTTCGTTTAAATGTGTAGTCGTGAATCCTGAGATGGTTGTTCGTCTGCAGGTTGTCGGGATTCCGAGCTTTCCAAAATATATTCAGAAGTTGAGTTTGAGTGGATTAGGTTATCCCTGGAAGGAGATGAGCAATATTTCTTCATTGGGAGTGAGCACGCTTAAATTGAAGAAGTATGCTTTTCGAGGGGCAAAATGGGAAGTAGAAAATGGGGGATTCCAAAATCTCTACTCTCTTGTAATAGAAGACTCGAATTTGATGGAGTGGAAAGTTGGCAATGGAGCATTTGCTTTCCTTCGGAGCTTGAAAATGAAACATTGCTACAAGTTGAAAATGGTTAGAGGAGAGTTTGGAGGAGGTATTCGAAGGCTTGAACTCCTTCACTGCAACCCCAAAGGAGTGCATAAACTTGACTTGTCCACAAGGAAAAGAGCTAGACTCCTGGATAGTCAACCTACTAAATCTTCGTGGGGTGGTGATCTTAATTGAAATGAATTTCATTGCAACTTCAGAGTATGTTTGGTATGAATTCCTCAATTTGAATCGCAATAAGTATCATTAAGGAGTTAATGACAATGAAAATGAAGTGAGGGAGTATTTATTAATGCACCAACCAAGTATCAACAATGAAAATCAATATACATCTATTCTCATTACCCCTCCCACTACCCCAACCAAGCAGCCCCAGAGTTTCTTGCATTTCCTAGGCCTCTCCTATCATTGGTCACATACAAACACACATGACACATGTTCCACGTACCATTACACTCTTCTCTCTTTTTTTCGTTTGTTTGTCCTACTACATTTTTCACCCTATAAAAATAGTAAAAGTTTCAAAAGATTGAAGATGGAGCATTTTCTTTCCTTTTTATGTTTGAGAATGAAGCATTGCTACAAACTGAAAGTGGTTGGAGGAGAGTTTGGAAGAGGTATTCCAAGTGGAGATACTAAGTTGGGCCACATGGAGAAACATAAGGATCGTCAAATTACTCAAATCTTTTGTGGGATGATCTTCATTGAAATTTTGAAATGGAAAACCCATTCAATTTCATTGCAACTTCTATTTTTATAATGTATCACTAATTTATAATTTTAATTTTTTACTTTATCCATCCCAACAAGAAGTTTATAATTACAGTAAATTTGATATTTGAGAAAAGTTATTTTTGAGTTGTTTTTAGGGATGTTTTTTTTAAAAAAAATAATAAAAAAAATGTTATACTCCATAACAATTTAAATTCGAAGTATGAGAAAAGTTTAATACTACTTTCGTCTCACTAGCATGATACACCATGGATGTTTACTTTTTGCACATAGCTCAAGGGATATAATATTTTAATATATAGTGAATTGAGATATAATACTTTAATATAATGTGGATAGTTGTATTAGTATAACGTGTGAGCACTGAGCCTATGAATTGATCTGTGATGATCTAATTTATCAAAAAGGAAAATTTAGACTTGCATTGGGACGAACTAAAATGACAAATTGTGTACATTGCAGCGGAACAAAGGGAGCATTTTTAAATAATAATAAATAAATTTAAAATATGTTTAGTGTATTAGGTGATAATAACAATTTAAAAATGCAGAACACTTGCATGAGACCATTTTATGTGATATCATTTTACTTCACTTTTTATCCAATATTTTATCACTTTTTTATTAAAAATGTTATTATTAGTAATCATTCATGAAACCCATGTGCATTTGTATTATATTTTATAAATTTGGGTATCATTCTTTTATTAAAATATTATTATTACTTTTTATCAATTTTTTTATAAACACAATCTCACACGATTATTTCTTTTTAAAAACTAATGTGTATGTTAAGTTATTTATTTTGTTATTATGGAATGGTAGTAATGTATTTACTTTTATTCAAGTAATAATACATATAAATGCCTATTGCTGGATTAGGCTGTGAACAGCCAAGTGATGATTGTAATAGTACGTAGTGGCCAATTGGACGATGGTTTAATAGGTTTGGGGTGGAATGCGGGATTTTAATGAAAATTTGATCTCAACTGCAAATTCTTTAAATTTTCAATCTATTCTGTTACAATTTAGTCCGAATTAAATTCCATATTCTGTATTTTATTGGTGTTTCATAATATAAAAAAATTATACCCTACAAATGATCATTAAATCCTTGGGGCATGTGGTGAATTTTGGGCACTGATTATGACACATGGCAAAAATCTAACTAATAAAAAAACATATAGAATATGGAAATAGAATAGGTGATCCCATTTGAATTTCGTTGTATGCTTGTTTCCAGTTTTAAAACCTCAGAATTAAAATTCAAAACCCACACCTAGATTTTAAAAATCACCCCAACATATACCTATATACACCTATATACATTCTCTCTCTTTAATTAATACATTTTTTTCTCATTATATCTCCTCTCTCATCGTTTTTTTTACATAAATTAATACAAAAATCACCCCTATATATACCTGTATACATTCTCCCTCCTCAATTAATACATATTTTCTCTTTATCTCTCATCTCTCATTTTTTTACATAAATTAGTATATTCTTGCATATCAATTTGATATAAAGTTAAAATCTACCCTATCAAAAACCTAAAATAAACAGAACATCACTATTCATAATTTTCAAACTTTGTACACTCCCAAAACAAAGATCACCTTAAAGTCTTGATGAGATGCATTTATTAGCTGGTGCAGTCAATGTTATCCAAACCATGTCAATGTCAACCAAATTTACGGTCAGTCTCGTTTTCATTTTAATATTATATCTCTTTCTACCTATTGTTCAGATTGTTTAATGATTGAATTTGTGATATAATAAAAGAATCAAGTTTATTGTGTCCCCAAATGCATAATATGTAAAAATCTTTAAAGAATATTAATATAATTTTTTTATTAAAAAAGTCTAAAAAATGATAGTATAAATGTTTGATTAAAATAAAATTCTCAAAAAATCAAGGTATAAACTTTTATATCATTAAATAGACATGCACCGATTAACCGGAACCGCCGGTTCCAACCGGAGAATCGGCGGTTTTAACCGGAACCAAAACCGGCGGTTCCGGAACCGTAAAAAAAGAAATCAAAATCGGTAGAACACGGTTCGGTTTCGGTTCCAGCCGAGCACAAACCGGAACCGCCGGTTCGAACTGCCGGTTCGCCGGTTCACGGTTAAAACCGGCGGTTCCTCTATTTTTTATTTTTTTTGAACGGCCAAGATCGACTGTCCGTTGGAGATCCGACGGCCCAAAAAAGTGACCGTTGGGGCGGTGAACCGGTGGTGAACCGGCGGTTCCGGTTCGAACCGGCGGTTCAGGCGGGAAGGGCGGGCTTTTTTGAATTTTGAAAATTCAAACGTGCGGCCGAGATCGTGTGACCGTTGAAGATCAACGGTTGAGATGGACGGCGGAACCGGCGGTTCCAGTTCAAACCGGCGGTTCCGGTGAACCGGCGGTTCCGGCCGAATTTTTTTTTTTTTTTAAATTCAAGGGTTGAGATTTTTTTGTGTTTAAAATTTGAAATGGATGGATGAGATCACTTCCAATCCTCTATAAATACCCTCCAAGTGTGATCAATTTTGGCACACAACATTCACATTCAATCTACTACTTCTTCTACTACTACTACACTCTCTTCTCTACACTATTTATTCTTCTATACTCAATTTGAATCTATTCCACATTCTTGATTGATTCTACATTTCTACTCAACTACTCAAGTTCTCAATCTCATCTCATCTCAACTCTCAAGTCTCAACTTTCTTTTTTTAGTTCATATATATCAAACTAAAAAAAAAATTGTAGTCTTTTATTTCAATTCTCTTATTATCACTTTCATTTCAATTCTCTCATTATAATTTTCTATTCTTTCCCACACATATACTACTAATTAGTATACTTCTACTTCTAGTCTCTTAGTTTTAGTTCATAAATCTTATATATTCATCTTTTTTTCAATCTAAAAAAAATGTCTAGAAGAGGTTCTTCTTCATCCGGTGCCTCACCTTCTTCATCTAGAGGAAAATCCATACCCAACACCTTAAATTGTCCTCCACCACCTCCACGCGGACCACGCCAACTTCCACCAACTCTAGAAGATATTGAACTTGAAAATATTCCTTCGGACGAAGAAATCTCCTCTCATTTGTTCAACTTGAATGTTAGGGAGATACTTGGAGATGATTTCTCCTCCGACGACGACAACGATAATACTCAAGGTCAATCACAACAAAGGGCGAGTGGAAGTCAACCAACCTCGGGTGGTACGGGTACGGGTACCGGAGACGGAGCCGGAGGCTCTAGCGGAGGTGGAGGATCGACTCGAAGTTCCCAACAAGTGTTACGTTCCGATATATTTTCCATTCATTTCAAGAAGGAGGCGATTGAGAATTCGAATGAATTCAAATTTATTTGCAACTATTGTGGCACTAAGTATAAATTCAAGCATGGCGGAGGATATGGAACGTTCATCAAGCACATCAACTCGAAGCATCCGGACAAGATTGGCATCTCAACCGGTCAAACACAAATAGGACGAGGGTTCACGGCCTCTTCCGGAGGAGAAGGTTCATCGGCGTCGGGTAACACTCTTTTTAAATTTGATGAACCTAATTATTTGAGATTATACCTTAAACTTATGTGCACCAAACATTTGCCATTTAACTTTGCCGAAAATGTTTTTTTTCAAGATTGGGTAAATCTCACTTTAAATCCTCAAGCCCCACCTTTGCATCGTAATAAATGTAAACTTGGTGTTGCTAAAGTTGTTAAAGAGTATGGTTTGATTTTAAAACAAATTTTGCAACAATTACCTCATATAGTGTCTATATGTTCGGATATTTGGAGCAATTTTTGGCAAAAAGCGGATTATATGGGTATTACTTGTCATTGGATTGATAGTTCATGGAATTTGCAAAAAAGATTAATTGCTTATAGATCATTTGATGTTCCTCATACCGCTGTTAATATTGCTCACAAAATTAGTACTATTTTGCAAGAATATGGTTTAGTTACAAAGATTTTTACAATCTCATTTGATAATGCTAGTGCTAATACGGCTAGTTTAGAAAGTCTTATTGATATTTGCAAACCCTCAATTGGTGGTAGATTTTTTCATGTTAGATGTATTTGTCATATATTGAATTTATGTGTTCAAGATGGTATAAATGCTTTGAAAATACACATTCAACCTATTAAAAGTGCTATATGGTATATAATGAGAAACCCTTCCGTTACTAAAATGTGGAAAAGATATTGTCATTCTGTGAACATTCACCCAAAAAAATTTCCTTTAGATGTTTCAACTCGTTGGAATTCAACGTATAAAATGTTGCATGACTCTTTTGATTATAAAGATCATATTTGTGCTTTTTATTCACAAGATGCGGGTGGTCAAATCTTGTTTACTAATCAATGGGACACATGTTATACTCTATGTGATATTTTGCAAATTTTTAATGATGCTACGGAAGAACTATCCGGTGTTTATTATCCTACTTCAAATTTAGTTGTTGATAATTGTGTTAAAATTGCTATGATTTTTAGTGCTAATGAAGCACACCCATTGTTGTCAAATGCTATTCTTTCCATGAAATCTAAGTGGTTAAAATATTTTTTCAAATCCCGGACTTGTGTTTAGTTGCTAAATTGTTGGACCCACGTATTAGAACAGATGGTTTAGAAGAATTGTTAACGCTTTACTATGATTCATTGTATGCTAATTGTGATTCTCCTACTAGACAACAAGCTCCTAATCCTAAAGACATAGTTGCAAGTACTTATAATCTACTAAAGGAACATTTTAAGGAGTATAAAGAACAAAATGGTACAAATGATGATCAATCTAGTGGTGATGATAGTAGTGATAGTGTTGATAATTCTAGGAAATATGATGCTCTTCAAAAATTTTATAGTTTTTATGATGCTAGATCTCAAAAACGTGCACGGGTGATATCTAATCCTTTTCAAGAACTTGATTCTTATTTTACTAACACTTTTGAGTTTGAAACAAGCGGAACTAGTTTTGATATTTTGAAGTGGTGGTCAAGGAGAACAAAGTCATTCCCTATTTTATCATTGATTATAAAAGAGGTTTTTGCATCTCCCGCCTCTACGGTTGCTGTCGAACAAGCATTTAGTCTTGGTAATCTCACTTTGGATCCGACACGATCCAATTTAAGTGTGACAAATTTAAAAAATTTGTGTTTGCTTGATGATTGGTCAAAGGCGGAAAGACGGATTCAAAATCAAATTGAAGAAGACCGATCGGATGATGAAATTACGGAATATGGAAGCGAGTTAGATTGGTAGAGTAAACAAAAAAAACCATCACCATTCACCTCCACGGAGCCAAAGAGATAAGTTAAGAGAACTACGTGGGCTTTTTTTTATTCCTTTCGAGAATACGTAGGCAACTTAAATTTAAGTTGAACTTGAATTTTCAAGTTTAACCCTAAATTTAAGCTCAAGTCCTTTTTTTTTACTTTTTTTTCCTCTATTATGTTGTTGTATTTTATCTTATAAAGTTTGTATTTTTAAAATTTTTGAAGTGTAACAATAGAGTAGTTGACATGGAAGTAAACTTGTAGTGTTCTCTACACTTCTACATTTATAAATTGTAATGGTTTAGACTTTAATAATTAAATTTTTTATGTGATCACATTAATTAATATTGTTTGATTATTATGAATTTAATATCAACTTTGAAATATTGCATAGTGCATACATGATACATCATGTTTTCAATTTTAATGATATTATTATTACATTAATTCAAATTCAATATTTCTATTTTCAATTACACATGTTTTATTTATTTAATAAATAAATTACACATAATAACTGATAAATAACACATTGTATGATGTATAAATATAACATAAAGAAACAAAAAATGCAAAAAAAAAAAATCGGCGGTTCCGAACCGGAACCGCCGGTTCACGAACCGAATCCCCTATACCCCGGTTCGGTTCCGGTTCCCCCTCCGTTGGAACCGGAACCGCCGGTTCGGAACCGGGGTGCATGTCTACCATTAAAGAGTATAACTTTTAGAAAGCATACTATATCTCCAAGAACACGAAAATTTTAGCCATAATAAGTACTTTAAAAGAAAAGTATGAATTTGAGATTTTTCTTCTTGCATGCATATGTATCACTAATCACAATATATAAAATATAACAGGACATTTAACATCATCATTGCTTTGAAAGAATTTTTTTTAATTTATAAAAAAAATGTGAACGATTTTTATTTGGACGACGGACGGGGGAGTTTTTAATTTATATAATTGTGTTGAGCTCATTTTCCGAGAGAAAGATACCATGGAAGCCGTCGGGAACCCGCTGGGGCAGTTTAACGGCGGCGATTACGTCCAGAGTTGGAGACTTGGCATCCATTACAAAAAACCTGGATTCTTCCGCATTCTCATCATGTACATACGTCACCAAATAACCATCATCTTCCTCCGCCACCGGATTATCCGGTTCTCTAGCCACAAAAAACGGTTCACCACCGTAACAACCCGGCCCGTAAAAGCGGCTCGCCACCGTGCAGTCACCGCCATCTGCTTCCGACAATGACAAGTCCAGTTTCACCACCCCCACCCACGTTTTCTCGCCCATTACTCCAGTGTATACATACCTGCAGACACACAATTAAACCAATCATGTGATTCAATATCACTAAAAAAAACTCATTTTAGCAACCAAATTTACTAATGATGATCAACAAAATTGATTTATTCTGTTTTTACTAGTGGAATAAAATCCATTGCTCTTTCCCAATTGATATCTGCTGTAATTTTTTAATAAATTAACAACGAAATATGTTCGTAAATTTCATTGTTAAATTTATTTATCAATGAATTAACAATAAAATTGTTAGTAATTTTTTTGTTCAAAATTTTTGGTTGATAAAGTAGTAATTGATAATTTTTTTTTTCAACGAAAATTCAATTTACATAGTAAATAATTCCGTAAAACACCTGCATTTCTTCGAAGAAAAAGCTGGATTGATAACTCCGAAATCAAGAGCTATGCTGGAAACTGGACGCCTCTCCACTTTTTTCTCCTCGACATTAATGGTGATCATCTCCAATGTCAATCGTGACTGATCAACGCTCTCAAACATCTTCTCCACCGAAACCATATTCGACGCCACCATCTTCAAGGTGGCGCCGCCGTCTTCCTCCCAAGCATTAACACAGTGCAGCATGTTGAATCCCGGCGTATCAATCCACCACATTTCTCTCCCATCCTCTGCATCCTTCCGAATTATCCCTAAACGCGGAGTCTTATCCGCACTGAATCCGATCGGCGATCTTCCCTTCAAAATCCACCAAAGTTCGCCACAATCTGAGTATCCGGAAATACAGCATAGTTCTTCGTAACACCAAAGTCATGAATGGCTGAAAAACCTCCCATGGAGAAAATAGGCACATCTTTGAGCTTCTTCCCTTCTGAATTGATTCTAGAAAACGTTAAAAACGGACGGACGATGTTGTATCCGTAGACGAAGGCTTCTCCGGTGAGTCGATCGACTTTCGGATGAGCCGTCATTCTCGGGAACGGCTCCGAAGCTCGGAAATCATGGCGGCCGAGAGTGATCACATCACCCTCTGGTGTAACTTTGATTGCATATGGCAGATCCGATTCACAGAGAGCAAATAGGCGTCGACCAATCACAGCGAGGCTGGTGTTTGCTACACCCGTGCCACGGCTCGCGGGGTCAAATTGACCCGTTACCACTCTAGCTATGGTTACAGCGAGACGAGCTATGGAAGCTGCTATTCCGCCATTGAAGGAGGAGAAGATGCTAGGAACAAAAGGGTACCCTGCATCACGCTCCACTGCGTGTTTGTGTGTGCTGACGTAGCGGCTGCAGAAGGTTGCTTTGCCTTTGGAGATTCTAATCATGTGAAGCATTCCATCACCATCTAAGAAATAGTAGGGACGTCTTTTTGTGAAGAATTGAGGGTTCGGGCAGTTGCGAATGTACGTGCCGTCGAGGCAACTCGGAAGGGAGCCCTCCACCGCGTCGCACGCGGTGGGGGAAGCTCGTCCACCGGAGCTTTGTTGCCGGAGAGCACGTGCTCCGGATCGAAGACGGGGTGGAGGGGTAGGTCTATGAAGTTGCAAATGAAGTCATCTAATTTGTTGAGGAAGGTTGTAAGAATGGATTGCTTTTTCTCATTTTGTGTGATTGCTTCCTTGGTGGGATATTGTGGAATGTTGAGTGTCATTAAGCTCTCCAAGAGCTGATTAGTGGTGGTTAAAGAAGATTTGAATCTGATAAAATGATTAAGGATTTTATGACCATTGATATTGCTAACTATTATTGACGAAGAAGTACTCTTTGGGTGATATTTTTGTAAGACAGAGGAAGATAGAGTTTCCATGTTATGCTATATGGCCAATAACACAATGTGTATGCTTTTTATAAACTCATACATTGATTTGATTATCTTTTGTTTTTATTATTATTATTATTATTATTATTATTATTATTATTATTATATATGCATAATTCAGTTTCAAAGTTTTGATATTGACTATATATTATGAATAATTCATTTTCAAAGTTTAGTTGAGTACCAAATGAAGATATTCAAAGTCAAATACAAACAACCCTTGTCTAATGTCTATTATTATATGTCCAAAAGTGGTAAGACATTTTTACGTAGAGACCCTATCTTATTAAATGGAGTATACACATTTAGAGTTGTATTTTTATATTACTGTCTTCTTTTCCTTCAAAATTGTTACTGTCTTCTTCTCTCTTACCCAATTGCTCTCTCCTTCATTTCTTTCCGTAGCCCTTTCACCTCATTGTAATTACTTCTTCACTATCTCTTTATATTCCACCGTGAAAGTTGCAACTTAATATTTGCAATATTTTAAAGTTTACCAATCACAAATAATTAACAGAAACGTCACCGTTTTTCCTTTATACAATTTTAACTTTGTGATTTTTTTTTAACTACTTTCTTATGTCATGTGTATCCTTATTATAGTGTGCTTCGATGAATGGGAAAATTGTAAATGGGATTTTTATATTCCATTAATTAGATGCTTGCCACGTGTAATTAATGCTCAAAATTCATCGCATGCCCCAAGAGTTTAATGATCATTTATAAGATATACTACTTTATATTGTGAAACACCAATGGAACATCAAACGTGCAATAGAGAATTCAATCCGGTAAAATTGCCCTTGGGATGAAAGGGTGCTTTAAAGGCTTATACCCTAGTTTCGTGCACATTAGAAACTGTGAAAATTGTCAAGAACAACAACTATACGTGATGGGTTTTGCTGATCATGGTTAAAGAAATCGATGAAGAGAGAAGGTGTGTATTATTTTGGGAGTAGAATCTTGATCAAGGAAGGAATATTAATAGGAGATTTTGATTGCTGGAGATTTACAATTCCACATTTAATTTCTATTATATATTGATATTATATGATTTTCTATTACAAATCATTAGGATGAATGACAAGTACCTTATAAGGAAAATATCACCTTAAAGGGAATGATTAGGATTTTCTTATCACCGTGTCTTTCTATTACAAATTGTTAGGATGAATGACAAGTAAGTACCTTAAGTACCTTCGAAGGAAAATATCAACCTTAAAGGGAATGATTGGGATTTTCTTATCACGCTTGTGTCACTCGTCTAAAGCATGTCTAACGTTAGGAGATAGGAGATGTAAAATCAAAATATAACCATACATCTAATGCCCAATAGACCGCAGTTAATTGGTTAACTAAAAATTCAGATTTAAGTCAAATATAGATTTTAAATACTCAAGAGTGTGTTTGATAAAAGGATGAGTACACATAAAATGGACTTTTCTCAAATTTTAAATCAATTCATTTAAATTACAATATTTGAATGTACAGAAATATACATTATACTTTATGAAAATGCAAAAACAGTTTTAAAATAAATAATTAAATAATATATAAATTTATTTATGAGATTAATATAATTAGTGTCACATGATATTAAAAAAATTTTTAAAAAAAATCCTTGACCATTTTAAGTTGGCCTTGGGAATAGATTAATTACTAATGAAACTATGTTAAAGAAAGTCCTGAAATGAATAGAAAACGTGCACCACCCAAACAAGAAATACAATACACTCGATCATCAAAATGAATTACTTAAAATGTTAAACTACTATCTTTTAATCCTGACATAAAAGGTAAAACCAAATTATCATTTTAATTTATTATATGTAGGTTATATAGTTCTAAATTCTAGTGTCATGTATAAGCCACTATTGTGAAACAGCCATATTGGTATGCCAATCAACTAAGGATCGTCACAGAATAAATATATCCATCCAAGGACAATTTTAAACATGCAACAGTTGCAACTCAATCACAGTAAAGCATAACATCAATCGAACATAAAACCATATAACTCTATTGTCCCTGTATCGCAACTTACTTAATGTATTGAGAAACCCACTTGAAGCCATCCCCGTAACCCATTTTCCGAACAATGCTGCACATATAAACCTCAATGGGACGGACGTTTGAATCTGCCAAGTTCACTTTTCCCTTTCCAGTAGTGATGCCCGTCAAACCCAAGTGGTAACGCAGCTCGTCTTCCGATGCAGCATATGGGATGTCAATTTTGTTGCCCAAAATCAAGAATGGAACAGTAGCCAAAGACTCATCGGAGAGAAGTGCATCGAGCTCCTTCTTTGACTCAGCAAACCTCTCCTTATCATAAGCATCGACTAAGTACACAACTGCATCCACCTTCACGGCAAATAAATTGGGCATAAGCACATTGACAAATTAGAAATGGGTAGGGAAACTCATAGTGACAGATTAAATGAAATATTACTAATACACTAAAGACACAAAGAGAGCCACAAATATGGAAATATGCTGAACGTCTAAATGGGAAAAGCATGAAAATGAAACCAGTAGCAGATAAAGTTTCAAAAATTATAGCACCACACAAGGAAAACAGACCAACCCAGATCAGTAGCTTTGATTGTCTAGTAATCCAAGTCAGTGAAAGCCCATATATAGAATACCATAATGGTGTCCCCATGTTCAGAGATATAGTCAGAGACGCTTGAACATGTCCTGAAACTATATGTTTCTGTATCCTTAAAGTAACAAAACTCAAGGTCTACTTAAACAAAGCTTTCAATTCAGAGATTTTTTTAATTATCAAATAATGATCACCACCAAGCCTCCTACAACAATAGCAAACAAAACCTTTATCCAACTATGTGAGGTTTGCTACGAGGGTCGTTTCTCATCAACTTATTCTGGCGAAACACAAGCTCTTACTTATATTTTTATTACAACTTGTCTTGTGCTTATCCAAACTTCAAAGGTAAAGGCACTTGAAACTCCCATCACGTTGCATAGAGTTTGAGAGGTCATTCTCATTATTGCAGAAGATGAATCTTCCGAGGCACTTTGAAACACATCAGAAGTGTAAAAGACCTATTAATGAACTCCATTTGGCATCCATTTGAGGCAGGCATCTCCCACATCAATTAAGCACATTTATTCTGTATTATGACTGAGTCTACTAGCATACCGAAAAATCAATAGTATGCATACTAAACTTATACACCCATAGGATTCAATATTTTTGTATAACCAAGGATAATTTTTCTCAGAGGTTATAGAGGTATCTAATTTTTTATAACAAAAAGGTATATACTGATATATACTTTCAATAAGAGACATTATAATTCTTTGAATGAACTCAACAATTGATTAATCAGTATGTTGACATTAACTCCATAAAGTGGTTAACAAACACGCTTATCCTAAAGGATATTCAGTGAAACGACTCTCAAAGATAACACATTGAATAAAAGCATCCAAACATAACTAGACAAAATGTGATTTTTCAAATCATCAATAGAAAATGTATACATCCCGCTAGACATGCACAAAAAACCGGAACCGGCCAAAAAAGAACAGAAAGGTAATTTTCCGTCCGGTTCCAGTTGCTCATTTCATGGGCTGTTTTCTTTTCTTTTTCTTTTTTTTTTTTCGAAAGGTCACAGTTTGAGGCTTTTAAAAAGGAAACCGGGAACCGGCTTCTAAACAGTAATCATTTTAGGACTGGTTCGGTTCTGGTTTCTCATTTTTGGGAACCGGAACTGGCAGTTCCGAACCGGCCTGCATGTTTAGTCACATTAGATTATATAAGAGAGTTACTTCATCCAAGAAGTTTTTACACAACAACAAACTGAAAGACACATATCAAAAAATTGCAAATGAAAATTGGGATAACAAAAATTCAAGATATTTACATAACAAAATTGTCAAGAACAATCATTTCTAACCTTTTTTTTATGGAATAACATCTATGTAAATGATTATGTTCATCTCAGAACTTCAACATCAAATTACTTCAAATAACCAGACCAATGACAGAGAATTTTTCACAACAGCAGAATCATTACCAAGACACTTGAAAACCTACTTGACAAAATAAATAAATCTTTTAATGTTGTAGCTCAAGGAATTAATACAGAAATTATTAAAAACAAGAAGATCTGGATAATCAATACAAATGCAGCAACTATAAAGGGAACAATATATTGTGGAAAGCAAAATAACAGTATTTGATATAAATGTGAAGCATCACTTACATTATATTGACATTTCCTTAGTTTCTTATAATAATTCTTTCCAACATATTGTGGTACTGGCAAAAAGATATAGTATCAATAAGAGTTTTGCATTGTACCTTGGCATAATAGTCTTTCCAAACTCTACGAGCAATCTGATGGCCTCCCAAATCAAAAGCTTTGAACTTAATTTTTCCAATACTCAGCTCCTCGGAAGTAGGATACTGAGTTGGCTGGTGTTGTACCAATCTCTGCTCATTCCAAAACCTCACGAATGTTAGATTAATTTTGAACTTCAAAACAGTAACAAAAACCTTACAAACTTCAAATTTACTAAGGTTTTAACATGTCAGAGAGTAATTTACTAAACGGAATTAATGATAAAATTAACACGAAATCAACACCAAAATAAAATACCATACCTAGTCATTTTATTACTCCAGTTCATAGCAACCATGCAATTACAGAAATATAACTATATAGTATGAGTTATTAATTGATGCAATTAAAAAAAAGTGAGTAACACCAAGTAAATTTGTGTCTTTTAGAACAAGACCAGGTTGATTTTTTATTTCATAAAATAAGCAAATCAAATTCTTAATCAAAATGCAGATACTTATTTAGAAGAAAAGAAATTTGTGAAGGAGATAGATTACACCCCCAGAATATTCTTTTCTTTCCTTTTAAAAATTATCACCACAAAAACAATTTTGATCCTTATTCCAATTAGTCAACAAAATCAATCATACATATAAAACAGGATTCATTCAAGCACCAACACCTTAATATACGAAAAAGCCAAAAAAAATTATGCTATTTAAAAATTAAGAAAAAAAAATGACCTCGTCTTTGAGCATATGAAGCAGAGTAGTTTTGCCGGCATTATCGAGTCCTAAAAATAGAATTTTGGCCTCCTTCTGCCACAGTCCGAGCGATGCAAGCACTCCATAAAACCAATCTACCAAGAACATTCTTTATTGATTTGATTCCTCAGGATCTTATCAATTGATCGATTGATTGGACAGAAGAGATTAACGAAAAGTGGAGAGATGGATCTACGAGCTGGTAGTAGCTGGTAATCGTTGGATTGAGCTCCAGGAAACGGGCGGATGCAGCTTGGTGAATTTTGACTGGTTTGCTTGGTGAGAGAGAGAGGCACCTGAAAAGTGAAAATTAATAAATAATCCAACCCTAGAGAGAGAGAGAGACAGTGATTTAGTAGTTTAGTATTAATTAATTATGAAGGACGGTAAAGAATGAGTTAAGCTGCTGATTCACTTCACAAATCGCACCTTCTTCTTCATTTGGTGTGCGCCTTTCGCTTCGGTAGTTAAAATTTTCTCCGTCATTTTGTTACATGTCCTCACATTTCACATTATTAAACGAACGACACGTAAAAAGAAAGAAACTATACTCTAAATTTTAAATTCTAAGAGCATCTCCAAGGAGTTCTTTAAATACAAAATTTTAGTTAATTTAAAGAATAAATTATAAAAAATTCAATCCAAAAGACTCTTTATTATAACTTTTGAATTTAACTTTTTTGTTTCACTCTTCAAAATTAGAGTGCCAACTAAACTCTTTAAAATTTAATTCATGAATAGATTTACAACTTTCCATGCTAATTTTATTGGAACCTATGAAATGTATAATTAATATATTGTAACATAATTATATGATTGGATGAATAAAATATGTAAATAAATAAATATGGGAAATTGAGAAATAAAGAATTAAATTTAAAGAATGTGTTGGAGAGTCTTAAGAAAATAAAAGTTAAAATAAATATATGATCTTTATTTTACATAAAAATATAAAGATGCTTTTGGAGTTGCTCTAAGTGGGTAATAGTTGGATTTATTTTTTCTCTTACGTGTCAATCATTTAACGTGTAGCACAAAAGATGATGTACAAAAATGACACAGAAGATCGTCGTTTAAGGACGTGTTTTGCTTTGGCTTTGGGTTCATAACATCAAAAAAAAAGCCTTATCAATTAATCCTAAGGTTATTTATGTTTTGTCTTTTTATTTTTTATAGTATAAATTTTAATTGGGTTGATACCTGTGCATTCGAGTGTACACGTTCGTTCATTCATATGTGTATAAATTTTAATTCAATAATGGATATTGTTTTTTTATAAGAGTGAGGCTTGCGTGCACCCGGGCGCACGGAACACATTCTGTGCGCCTTTATAAATTTTGTATTATGGGTAAGGGTACATTAATTTGGTCTAAAGGGTATACACTTTAATTAATAAAAGGTACACAATTTTGTTCTAAAGGGTATACACTTTTCATTAATATTTTTTTTCTTTAGAAAATAAAGGGTACACATTTTTATACTAAAGGGTATACAATTTAACACAAAATTCTAAAGGCGCACGGAGTGTTGTTCGTGCGCCCAGATTTTTCTTTAGAAAATAAAAGGTACACATCTGTATACTAAAAGGTATACAATTTAGCACAAATTTCTAAAGGCGCACGAAAAGTGTTCCGTGCGCCCGGGTGCACAGGAGCTTTTGCCTTTTTATAATTGTATAGTTTATCATCGCTTAAGGACGTGTTTGGCTTTGGCTTTGGCTTTGGGTTCATAACATAAAAAAAAAGCCTTATCAGTTAATCCTAAGGGGTTGTTTGTTTGGATACTTTTAAATAGGAGTATGGGAATAAAATGAAGAATTATAGTTTGGTTGGATATTTTCATTCATGTGAATAGTGATTTCATATCCTAAAAGTAAGGAATTACAATTCCTCAACATTTTGACTACTATCACTTTCATTCCCAACATGAATGTATTCGAAATTTTTTATACTCATTTTTCTCTTTTATAATATTTTTTTAATAACAAAAAAATACTGTAATAAAATTTATTTGAACATTATTATTTTTCTGAAATAAAATAATTAAAAAAAATGAATTTTGATTCCATTCCCAAAGAAATCGTGAATAAACTAAACAAAATCAATAGTAATGATAGCGATTTTCATTATCAACCAAACAACACAATTATAAAGATCATATCTTTTATCATTCCTCACTACTATCATTACCATTACCATTCTAATTCCTTATAATAAACCAAACGCCTCCTAAGGTTATGTATGTTTTGTCTTTTTATTTTTTATAGTATAAATTTTAATTGGGTTGATACCTGTGCATCTGAGTGTACACGTTCGTTCATACGTGTATAAATTTTAATTCATTAATAATCAATATTGTTTTTTTATAATTGTATAATTTTTTTTTACATTTACTTTTTTACTAAAAAAATTAACAGAAAGTTTGGTAATAATATTTTTATTCATACGTGTATAAGTTCTTTAAAAGTGGGTGCATGATGCACCCGGGTAAACCGGATAACTAGCCATTTTAATTTTATGTGAAATCACTAAGTAAGATGTGTGTTGTGTGGTGATATGTGTAAAAGGGGTATTAAATGAAAGGAGAGAATGAAATTTGTTGTTTGCAATTTTAGCATGAATTTGAGAGGGAACAAAGGAAAGAAATTGGTGTTTGCATTTGGAAATATCTTATTTGGTTAATATGGAAAACTAGAAATGCTATGGTGTTTCGGAATGAAAAGGTTGAAGTAGGTGATTTAGTAAAAGAGCTCAAAACTTGTGTCTGGAGTTGAATTCGGATGAAGGAGATATCAATTGATCGGTATGCTTTAGAAGATTGGGAGTCTAATCCTAGATTAGTTGTTCATTGTTGAATGTTTTTCATTAATATTATTTCTTGGAGATTCATGTAAATGTATTAAGGAAGGAGACTCAAAATGTAATATTATGAGTATTTTTTATACCCATTTTTTGCTCTTCAAAAACAAAATGAAAGGAGAGAATGTATAAAAATGAATGAGTTATGGATTAACATGATTTGTAAATGTATAAAGTGGTGATTTTGAAATTTCGATTTTGAAAAACGAAACCTAATTTTTAAAATCAAAAACAAAAGGATTTCGATTTAATAATTTTTTTATATGTACCTATAAACCTTTTTAACTCTTACTCCATTCTTACCATACATTATCTCTTTTTAATTAATATTTTTCTTTATTTATCTATTATCTTTCATTTTTTTCACATCAATTAATATTTGATTTGACATATAATTTAAACATATCTTATCAAAATCCAAATAAATATAGATTAACAATATACATTACTTTATTAAATTAGATTAAACATAAATAAAAAAAATTATGTATGTATAATAATTGATTAATAGTTTACTTTAACGGAATTCCTATGAGGTTATTTTTTATGCCAAAAGAATTAAACAAAGTCTCTTGTGAGACGGGTTATTTATGAAACGGGTGTGAGATGTGTTAACTCATTATTAAAGTATACTTATCAATAGATAAAATATATTTAATGATTGTTAAAATATATTTTTTAAAGTATGCTTAATTATGCATTAAAGTATGATTTAAATATGTTATACAATAAGCATATTTTAACGACGTCTCACAAAAAACTCATCTTATGAGTATATCTCAAAGAATTAAATGCTCACTCTACAATTAGTGATGTAACTAGAAATTTTGTTTAGAGGGCTCCATGTAACTCCAATACTAATAGACTAAAAATCGCATGAAATTGTTTTACGGAGTTGCATAGTGAGATAGCTTTATAATTTGTGAATAGTTTAAAATTATTTGAATTAAAGTATGGTTCACACGCACTTAGAGTTATGATATTACATGATTTTGAAAATTTTGCTTTTAACAAAACAAGTGCAAGTAAAAAATGTGGAAATTTGTTGAAATCGGTGCATGATTGAGCCCATGAATAACCTTAATTAATGTATATTGGGTGCACCCGGGTGCAGGTGCACCACATGTGTATAACATTTTATTCTATTTTGTATACATATTATTCTATTTTGTATACGTGTTTCGTAATAATTGTATACTTTTTTCACATTAAGTTTTTCATTAAAAAAACTAGCATCATATGTGTATAACTTTTTATTCAATAGTGTATACATGTTTTTTAATAATTGTATATTTTTTTACACTCAAATTTTCATTAAAAATCTAACAATTAAATTATATACATTTTACTCTTAATTGTATGAAGTATATATTTATGTTTATATTTGTATATGGGTGCACCCTATCTTAGGGTGCACCGAATGTACACTATAATTAGCCTATTATATAAGGCAAAAGACAAAAATGGGCAGTGTGGATCTAGTAAACTTGATAGGTGTTCCATAAATATGGATTTGGATAAAATGACATGTAGGAATTCATTGTTTACGTCTAACTACCTCATCCGTTAAAAAGGTTTACAATTCTCCGTATTTTGGAAGTTCATTAAAAACTTTATATTCTTTTTTTTTTTACACATCACTAATATAATTACGTACGTACATAAAATAATACTTTCCTTGTTCTAAATAACTCTTCGCCGTATTTTTAAAATAAAAACTGTTTTTTTACTAACTATTGATTTTTAAAGGTATTTTAAGTAACTAGTTATGAAGACGTTTGCACGTCGCATGTATGTCATATTTCGTAATAATAATTAAAAAAAACTTAATCACTTAATATTTATGATAATAAAAAGAAAAAATGGAACGTATGAGCCATTTTTTATTTTTAAAATTCATTTTATAACCTCTAGAGTTTTATAAATAATAATAATAATAATGTTAATTGTTTTTAAAAAAAATACTACAAACACTTAGGGATGCAGGAAATTGCTAGACTACGTTAGATGGAGTGTAGTTAATTTCACATAATAATTAATCATACATAAAATGATGAATTAAATTGTAAAGATAAATATGTACAATTTTAAATCACAACAGAAAACCATAACTTCAACTTTCTCTACTTTGATCTAATCTATCATGACAAAAAAAATATAAAAAAATAATAATCCCAACACATACACAAAACTTACACATAATCAAATTTCCCTTTTGATTCTTTAAGAAATTTAGATAATCCCAAAAAATCTACCTATACAAATCACATATAGACTTATCAACCATCACTACTCTCAAAACAATATCGCTATCTCCTTTTCCGATGATACAATCCCGATTTCACGGTTTAGGCTGCTCCCATTTCGCTTGCCGCTACTACAAGAATCGCTTTTGCTTTCTTTTCCTCTGGCTACTAAGATGTTTCAGTTCGCCAAATTGTCTCTTGCCTGCCCATGGATTCAGCAGCAGTTTGAAAGGTTGTGCCCTTCACATCTAATTGAACATCCGAGAAGCTCTTTATTGTCGTCAATGATCCGTTCAGGGATTTCACCTTTGACACCTCCATCATCAAGTTATTTTACATTTTATAAAGTTTGATTTGTCTCTTCATATTATTTATTAAATGATTTTTATGAATTTAAGTAATAATTAATTAAAGAACTCCAAGGGATAACCTAATTAATGAATGCAAATAGTCTAACATAATAAATAATTATTTATAATTAATTAAGATTAAAAATGTAATAAAGAAAATTAGGTGAGGATAAAATGAGAAAAAATATTAGCCAAGAGGCTAGCAACTTTTAATATATTATGATTATGATTATGATAAAGTACTAAATGATAAAGTACTTAAGTTATGTGAATTGTGTGACATTGTAATTTTAAAAATATGGTGTAGTAACAAATTATTTATTTTATTATTTTTGGAGTGTAAAGAATATATTGGGCAAACAATGAAAAAGATTAATAAGTTATTGAGATACTCCTTAATTCAAGTAAAAAAATGAACATAAACACTTTATAAGTATAGGGAGGAAATAATCATTAGGTTTTCATCACAACTGAAGTATGATTGTAATCAAATCTAAGTAGCTCAGATAACCTTTTAAGCTACTAGACAAGACTTATATTGCATAGAATAAATCGAAGAACTTTGTGCAAGAAACCATTTGGATCTAGAGTTAATTATTCTCTTATAAACTGGGTTTACATCATAAATCCTCGTAAATTCTGTGGTCCTTTTGAATTTAAAAACTCTAATAATACATAGAGTATATAGGATTGGAGGTGACCATAGAGTTTACACCGTAAACTCAGTTTATACAAATATTTGTGTTGTATCTAATGATATTTTTCTTTGAATGACGAAAGACCAAGTCCCAAGTTCGGCTTCCTCGAAGAGCACGAAATTCAACCTCCACCATGATTGGCCACGGGATTTATTTGTAGATTTAAAACTGATGATAGATAATCAATCACCAAATAAGAAAAAAAAAATGATTCTATCATAACAAAAATGGGTAGGTCTTGCGTGAGACCGTCTTGCGTGAGACCATTTTACACCTTTTAAAATAGTTATCACTTTCGCTATAAAAATATTATCACTTTCGCTATTAAATGTTATTACTTTTCATTTACACTATAAATTGTTCATGAAATAACATTATCACTTTTCATTAATTTAGTATCACTTTTCAGTATAACAATTATCACTTTCTGACCGTCTCACGTAAGCCCTTACGTGAGATGGATCCCCCAAACTCACTCGTTGCTCGTCCCGAGACAACAAAATAAAAAATAAAGAGAGAGATAGAGTAAGAAAATTAGCGGAGAAACAAGGACAATGACAAATACCCCATTCAAAATACAATTGTCCTCAACTTAGGTCATGCAACTCTCATTACATGTAATAATCAATTCATAGCATACAAGATAAGACAATCACCACCAATTCAAATGCTCTATTGACATGTTCTCACGGGAAGTATATATCACTCGCACTCAAGTATAAAAGATATACACTTATGGGTTATAGTGTTTACGCTTATATTCAATTTAAGTGCATGCGTAACCATAAGCTTACCAAATATCTCAAACTCTCCACCACTAAAGATATGATTCGACAATTAGATCACAAAGGACTTTTCTTTTGGATATAATGTTGGCTCTTTAGTTAAGGTAGGAAATATATGGATAAGTGACTCAAAATTCGGATCAATCTAGCGTGCACTCCATCATGATCTTTCATTTTTCTTACTCACTTCAATTAAGCACAACATCCTCCTGAACTCTTTCACTTTATTTTTTTAAGCACAATAATTTTTCCTTTTCTCCTTTTTTTTTCTCTCGAGATACCAGTTTCGGGCACTACCTCGTGCATCCTCCATAGGGTACTAGATTTAAGCACTACCCTAGGGTGTTTTATTCCATGGAGTACTAGATTTAAGTACTTCTTCATGATTTTTCTTAGATGAATTTCAAGCTTGTTCTTAGTCGCATTTCTAGTAATATGTTTAAGAGTAAGAGACTTTATCGTTGTTGTACACGTGTGACCAAGTAACAAAATTTATAAGAATATCGTCCCAAGGGAAAGTAAACTCATGGTTGTATCCGAATTTGTCATTGATTTATGCTTTGTAAGAGTTACACGATTGAATGTTTGGTATTTAGGCTAATTATTATTCTAATCACTTTAACTAAGAAATCAATTGCCAACTAAATGTATCAAGTATCAAACAAATGACAACATGAATGGAATGATGATAGAATTCACTTAAGAAGAGAGCAAGACTAATCATACTCATAGTTAAGAATCTAGCTAGATATGCATAACTCTTGATATTGAACTTCATTAATTGTGGACTAAAAGCAATCACGTTTTTACCCCTAATCCCTATGGCCAAGGCAATTAGGTTCTCGACTCTTTAACAAGTCTAAATCTCCTAGGATTGCTCTTACTCTAAATTCCTTTAAGATACTATGATCATAAGTTTGGTTCTTTTCACTCAATTTCTTAAGTATTCCCGTATGAATGTTCTAAGCATAAGAAGTGTATGGCTTACCTCCCCTCACACTAACATGCATGCTCATCTTAATATATGATTCAATTAAACCACTCATCTAGTCATCCTAATACCATGAAAAGAGACACAAGTATTGAAATGAAACATGATTCATTAATCATAAAAGGAAGTCCAAAATTAACTCAATTCAACATCTCAAATCCTATATATCTAGCATTCTTCTCAACCAATCATATGATTAGCCCTACTAAAGGATTAGCCACTATACATTGTGTTTAGATCAATACATTCCAAAGCTTGCTCCATTTGAGCCAAAATAAGAAGAAAATCAACAATTGAAAAGTAGATTGGCTTCCCTTTTGTGAAGATGGCCTTCCTTCTTTACAAATTGCTACAATCTTCAATCATTGATGCTTTCCTCTTCTTAGAGTGATGGATGGATGAATTAATGGAAGGATTATGGAAGATCAAGTGGATCGGATGAAGTAAATGTGTGGAGATGAATCAAATAGATCTAGTGTGTGAAAATGTGGTGTGGAGTGTGTGTGACTACTCTAATTCTGTATCTCCTCCCTTCAATTTCGCACAAATCAGCCTTTTATATCACATAGGGACCTTCTAGAAGCTTACGTAATATTCTAAAATTTAAACTGCCTTTTGCACCTATACGGGTTGTGTAGCAGCGCACGGCTCGTGTAGTGCACACCTAGTTCGGCGTGTTCTGCGTGTTCCCAGACACGGCTCGTGCAGCAACGCACGGCCTCTCCCATGGGCGTGTAGCAATTTCTGACGTCTGCGCACGGCCTTCTCAAACAGGCCAGTGTTTCGCACACGGGGCGTGTGCTGGTGCACGACTCATGCGCTGGAACACGGTCTTCTCCTGGGCGAGTCCTGCATTCTGATGCTTAAATACGACCACCTCGGGCAGGCCCGTGTTCTGTACACGTGGCGTGTCCGAGCGTGCCTTGTTCTTCCTTCTCCGTTTTGCTCCCGACTCCATTTTTCTCCATTTCTTGACCTGTTTTACACATATTTAAGCTCATTTACACATTTCTATCAATCCATGCCACATTTTTCTTAATTATATAAAACTCCACCAAAAGTCACACAAATACGGATGAAAATATCCAAAATTCACAAACAAAGACACTAAAATCTAGGTGAAAATCACAACGATCAACCCCCAAACTTAAAGTGTTGTTCATCCTCGAACAACGAAAAATGATTAACAAGAGGAGTAATTTTCATCTAGAAAAAAACCTAACGAACATAAATCACAACACATCACAAGTAATAAGGACTACAAAATCACATTAAGTATTCCTACATCATCAAACTCATAACATAAAAGATTAACAAGTTCAATCTTAAGATGACAAAAGAGTAATCAAATCCCTTCCGATCCAAGCCTTTCATGGGATATCAAATTCACTCAACACTCTATAAAGTAGGGTTTAAACAACACTCATCAACCGATTAGAACCGACTCACCATAGGCTTGCTCTGGATTATTGTTGAGAGTGAAAATAAGCATATTATAGTGTCAAATTTAACACCTTCTTGATTGGAATTGTAGTCATATATTAGCAAAGTGTCTTATATTCAATATATGTGAGAAAAAGGTGCACTTGAGGTGTTTTATTGTATTTTAGGTGAAAAAAGGATCAAAAGTGCAAAGTTGGAGAAAAGGTGCAACTTGTGCAATGAATGCTGAAAAATGCACGTCCAACTTGTGCAACTTTTCTGTATTTTTATGGAGATCAAAACTAGTATTAAGATATATGGTTGGAAATCCATGGAAGAGAGGGTCGTTTTGGCATAAAGAACACCTCAATCGGAATCCAAATGAGAAAGTTATGATCAAAATGGTGACGTCGCGTGAGCTGTGCTGAACAGAACGACTGTGTCATTTTCCATGGCTTGTTACACCTTTAAATCTTGGAGTATTTTTGCGTTCTTTATATGGATAGAAAACCAAGGAAGAGAGAATCGCGTGAGCGCAAGAATCACTCATATTGGAGCCCGGAGGTGAAAGTTATACGCGAAATAGTAAGATGTCGCAAGGGGGATTCGACCACGAAAGTCGAGTTCGACCAGACACCTTGGTCGAACTGCAGCCATTTTGGTCGAATCGAATGCCTGAAGTGTGAATAATCGCAGATTTTGATTCGACCAGGGTTCGACCAAGTCCTAGGTCAAACCCTAGGTAGAACTCCATGCCTGGGACGCGTCCGGATCTGAATTTTACACCCTAAGTGCGTGTTTCTACGTGTTTTTCAAGAAAAAGCCCATCCTAGGTCCATAAGGAGAGCTTACAAGTATAAAAGGGGATGTAGATCACACCAAGAAGACAAGACAATAGCATACGGATTGGATACAACACAACACAACCATCCTACACCCCACAAGGGGGGTTCACCCCCCAACCATCATCCACATCCTTTCCTCCATCCATCCATCACTTTGAAGATTCGTCTGTGGAATCAAGAGGAGAACTAAGAGGAGGATTCAAGACGGAGAAGGACGCGATGACTCTCACATCTAGGGTTTTATTCGTTTTCTAATTTATCTTGTATTTTCCAGAAATCCGGGTAAGATCTATCCAACACCTATGATTGTTCTTCGTAATATCATGAGCTAGAGCCTTTTTGGTAGAACTAGGGTTGTGAAGGTTTTTACCAATTAATTGAACTTTCATGTGTAAACTTTGTATAATACTACTTGTGGATTTATTTTATATATGGTTGTGCCTTTTTAATTCATACTCACGGTCGTTTTGTGCATCATTAACTATTATGTATAGTCTGAATACATATCTTGGTTATTCATTGAGTGCGCTCACTGCTGAGCAGAATTCCATGTTATGATTCTAAGTGAGGGGACTCCGAAGCTTCATTAGAACTATCATATATGAATACTTATTAATTGAATTGAATTCGGGTTATTAAGTAGGATAAAGAGGATAATTTTATAGTACGTATAAAGGGAGATCATATCGGGTTAGAGTACCAATTAGCCAGGAAAATAATTGATACTGATAGTACCTAGAAAGGGGGATGGAATTATATCTCTTGCTCCGAGGTTATTCACACAAGTTACACGCATGCTTACTTGTGTCTATAGAGTAGATATGCATGGTTTAGTGATGCGTCCATATTCCACAAGACAGAGTCGGACATCAACACCGAAAGAGAAATTAATAAGTGAAACTGGATTACCCTAGGACTACCTATTCTCCTACTTGATCCACTTTCGTATTCTTCAAGTGTTATTTTATTTTATTTGTTATTTTAATTAATTATTTAGTAGTTTAATAATTCAATACTCAACCTTAATTGCCTTTGTCTTAATTAATTTAGTAAATAATTAAATTGATAATACGCCGTCCTTTGGGTTCGATATTCACTTGGTCTCTTGCTTAAGCTGCAATTAATATCCTTAATACTTGGGGATTAATTTTGCATGCAAAGAAAACGCGTATCAAGTTCTTGGCGCCATTGCCGGGGACGGCTGTTATTATTAGTTTATTATTTCTAGTTTGATTAAGACTTTATTTGTGATTATTTAATTCTATCTAACCTTGAATTTTTCTGAGGTACTTGTGCACTAGGAAAAGGAAAGGAAGGAAAGGAACGAATAACACATTGAGCTAAACATGGCAGGAGCAAGGCAGAATCCGGATAATGTTGCCATACGTAAAATTTCACGAACTATAGAATTGGTAACATGGGGTTGATAGGAGCAAGGGGGGAAGATGATGATTTTGAGATACATCCCGCTCTTATTAACATGGTAGAGAAGAATCCCTTTTCTGGAGGTCAATTTGAAGATCCATATCAGCATCTCCGAAGAATTCTTGGTTATGCAAACACTCAAAAGGGTGCTGGAGCTAATGATCATACTAGACGAATCGCCCTATTCAAGTTTTCATTAATTGATAAGGCAGAATCTTGGTATGAGACTCTTAATGCCACGAATTGTACTACGTGGGACCAACTGCAGCAGAAGTTCTTAGAGAGATACATGCCACCCTCAAAGATCTTAAGAATGAAGTAAAAGATCACCCAATTTGTTATGAATCAAGGTGAGCAATTTTATGAGGCGTGGGATAGGTTTAAAGACATGCTCAGGAGGTGTTCACAACATGGAATGTCTAAGGCTGAATACATAAATATCTTCTACTATGGATTGGATTGTGAGTCGCGTGTTTTTATTGATGCATCATCAGGAGGAGTGTTGTTATCTAAGACAGCACTTGAAGCAGAAAAGTTATTTGAAGACATCTCTATGAATTCACGTGACTGGCCTGTAGAGAGAGATAGAGGATCATATGTACTTGGTAAAGTAGCGCAGGTTAAACATCAAGTGGTGAAGCCGAATAGGGATGATGAGATCGTCTCTAATCTAGCTAACATCAACAAGCTACTAGAGTCTCAGCAAAAGCAGATTACAGAGTTAACACAAAGGAGGCCTAGTATCCAGCAGCAAGAAGTGAATAGTATTGAAGATACCTTCAATCGATACATGGCTAGGAATGATGCAAGGGTTGATCATCTTGAAGCTACTATGAATGCTAATCATGCAGATTTATCTAAGCATTTGAAGGACCTTACTTTGATTATGGGGCAAATGACCGTGAATGTGAATCAATTTATACAAACGTTGGAGAATAATGCCATCATGTTGAGGTCTGGAACACAGTACGAGTGACCGATGAAGTTGGAATCAAAATCTGAAGCGAAAGATGCCCAGTTCGACCCCGATTCGACCAGTACAGGTGGTCGAATTAGGCAGGAGAGGTCAAACCAGGCACCTGGGCGACATCCGGAAGAAGCAGAGGGACAATTCGACCAAAAATAGATCGATTCAACCAGAAGCTCTAGTCGAGGTCAGGTCGAACGCCACTGTTCAGGACACTTTATTTTGTCTGATGCCCGATTCGACCACGATCACTCCAGTTCGACCAATCCTACTGGTCGAACTCAGGTCGAACAGCACCGTCCCGCGTACTTTATTTTGTCTGATGCTCGATTTGACCATGATCACTACCATTTGACCAAACCAGTTGGTCGAACCATGGTCGAACTGGCCTATAAGGGAGAGAATGCACGTTCAGGTGTGCAGTTCGACTACTATTCAACTAATTCTACTAGCAACCCTGGTCAAACTCAGGTCGAATCGTTCTGTTCTGCACTGTTTTCCACGCTGAATGCTTTACATGATGTTAATGCTACTCCCGTGCCATCCCAAGGACAGAATACTGAGCTTATAGCGGAAAATAAATGGGAAAGAGCAAAGAAGTTAAGAGCCGAGAAGCTTAGACTGCTGATGCACAATGAAGATGTGGTTTTCTCTTGATCAAGCAATGAAGATGCCCATGGAGACTCATTCATGCAAGAGCATAGATGTGATTTCTAACTTGTTTAATCTTGATTTTTCTAAGAAAGATGATTCTGAATTTAAGTGGAAGATTGACAAGGAGGTGTCTAGACAGCCATGTGAGAAAGAAAATTCTGAGGATCGTATTTCTGTAACCAACAAAGGTGAGGTGTTAAGTGTAGACAAGAAGAGAGAAAGAAAGTATTTGAAGGTGAGGATGCGACAAGACCATCCTCTGATCCATTAGTCTACAAAGCGGTATTCCATCTGACTCTCCGACGTTAAACATGAGCGTCTGTTGGGGGCTTGCCCTTCCATTTTATTGCTTTATTTCTTTCGTGGGAGTAAAAAAATTTTATATTTAAGGTGCTTACTAATCGACAATTACATCTCTTTGCAAACTTAGTTTCAACTTACGTTTATACTAAGTTTGGGGGGTATGATGTTATTACCTTATTGAAGCACCAAGGTATAATCTTTTCTTTGTAATGTTTGCTAGGAGAGTTGATTTTTTGCGGTATGTTAAAACTTTAATCGATTTTGATGTGTCAATTTTTTGCAATTTGCCTAGTGTTCAGTGGTGTTTCTAGTGTGTAGAGTCGATAGTCAATTGAGTCTTTCTTATAATTCTCCTATTTTATTATTGATGAATCATGTGATGATGAGTGTGCTTGAGCTTTGATGATAGAAAAAGGTAACTAGGTGGCAAGATGAGTTCTACATTGAGGCTTTGACTCAAGGAGCTCGTGCGTTTCGAAGGAAAAATTAGGTGCCCTCGTTTCCTTATTCTAATTTTTATGTGTGCTGTAAATTAGTAGGAGTGGAAGGATTGAGTTTATGTTTTGGTGATCCATGTGAGCTTATATTGTTTTAAATCGTGCTTGAAATACATATGCTTTTGAAATTGATGAAGGAAGTGTACTTGAGTTATATTGTGATATGAAGTTCTTTGTGTACTTGTGGGATATTACTTACCTTGAAAGTGCTCTGTTACGTGTTAAAAATCCATGTGAGATTTTGAGCCTCATTGATCATGTTACATAATCACATGATACTTCTTTCTGGTGAGTATCGTTCTTGTGTGTGTATTCTAGAACTTGCCTCTTGTCTTACTTGAGACCGCATGTCATGTTAGATAATGGGAGATGGTTTTAGGTCATCCTTGAATTTATGAGTCACTTTCCCAGATAATTTCCTACCAAATAATTATATAACTATAGTTAGCCCTTTTGAGCCTAAAGCCTTATTTTTTTGGCAACCTACGAAGATAGCCACTTTGACATCCTATTTGAGGCTTAAATTCCTATATTTAGTGGAGAATTAAATGATGTCAAAGTGTGTGAATTGATTTCATGGAGTTTGGAAAAAATAAAATATTTGGAGCTGTACAAGTGATTATGAGCTTAAAAATAAGTTGCTTAGGAGTAGTGCCCGAAACTGGTACATCAAGAAAGGAAAAAAAAGGAAAGAAGGAAAAAATGTTGAGCTTGAAGAAAAAGGAGAGAAAAGAAAATTAGAAAAGCATGAAGCTGGATAGCCTTGAAGTGTAAAAAATTCTGCAGTACAAAAGATCTCCGCTTTTAATTCTCTACTAATTAAGTCACTTATCCATATGTTTCCTACCCTTACCAAAGAGCCAACATTACATCCAAAAGAAAAGTCCTTTTTGATCCTATTGTCGAATCATACTTTTAGTGGTGGAGAGTTTGAGACGTTTGGAAAGCTTATGGTTACGCATGCACTTGAATTATATCTGAGCGTAAACACCATAACCCATAAGTGTACGTCTTTTACACTTGAGTGCGAGTGATATATACTTCCCGTGAGAACATGTTAACAAAGCATTTAAATTGGTGGTGATTGTCTTATCTTGTATGCTATGAATTGATTATTACATGTAATGAGAGTTGCATGACCTAAGTTGAGGACAATTGTATTGTGAATGGGGTATTTGTCATAATTCTTGTTTCCCCGCTAATTTTCTTACTCTCTCTCTTTATTTTTATTTTGTTGCCTCGGGACGAGCAACAGGTAAGTTTGGGGGATTGTTGAGAGTGAAAATAAGCGTGTTATTAATACCTTCTTGATTGGAATTATTGTTATATATTAGTACAAGTGTCTTATATTCAATATATGTGAGAAAAAAGGTACACTTGAAGTGTTTTATTGTGTTTTAGGTGGAAAAAAGATCAAAAGTGCAAAATTAGAGAAAAGGTGCAACTTGTGCAATGAATGCTGAAAAACGCACGTCCAACTTGTGCAATTTTTCTGTATTTGTGTGGAGATAAAAACTGGTGTTGAGATCATGGTTGGAAAGCCACGGAAGAGAGGGTCGTTCTGGCATAAAGAACACATCAATCGGAATCCAAACGAGAAAGTTATGATCAAAATGGTGACGTCGCACGAGCTGTACCGAATAGAATGGCTGTGTCATTTTTCATGGCTTGTTACACCTTCAAATCTTAGAGTTTTTGTGAGTTCTTTATATGGATAGAAATCCAAGGAAGAGAGGATCGCGTGAGGGCAAGAATTACTCATATCGGAGCCCGAATATGAAAGTTATACGCGAAATAGTGAGATGGTGCAAGGGGATTCGACCACGACAGTCGAGTTCGACCAGACACCTTGGTCGAACTGCAGCCATTTTCGTCGAATTGAATACCTGAAGTGAAAATTATCACCGATTTCGATTCGACCAGGGTTCGACCAAGTCCTAGGTCGAACCCTAGGTCGAACTCCATACCTGGGATGCATCCGGATCTGAATTTTACACCCCAAGTGCATGTTTCTGTGTGATTTTCAAGAAAAAGCCCATTCTAGGTCCATAAGGAGAGCTTACAAATATAAAAAGGGATGTAGATCACACCAAGAAGAAAAGACAATAGCATATGGATTGGATACAACACAACACAACCATCATACACCCCACAAGGGGGGTTCACCCCCAACCATCATTCACATCCTTTCCTCCATCCATCCATCATTTTGAAGATTCGTCTGTGGAATCAAGAGGAGAACCAAGAGGAGGATTCAAGACAGAGAAGGACGCGATAACTCCCACATCTAGGATTTTATTAGTTTTCTAATATATCTTATATTTTCCAGACATCCAGGTAAGATCTATCCAACACTCATGATTGTTCTTCGTAACATCATGGGCTAGAGTCTTTTTGGTAGAACTAGAGTTGTGAAGGTTTTTACCAATTAATTGAACTTTTGTGTGTAAACTCCATACAATACTACTTGTGGATTTATTTTATATATGATTGTGCCTTTTTAATTCATACTCACGGTCGTTTTATGCATCATTAACTGCTATATAGAGTCTGAATACATATCTTGGTTATTGATTGAGTGTGTTCACTGCTGAGCAGAATTTCATATTATGATTCTAAGTGAGGGGACTCCGAAGCTTCATTAGAACTATCATATATGAATACTTATTAATTGAATTGAATTCGGGTTATTAAGTAGGATAAAGAGGATAATTTTATAGTACCTATAAAGGGAGATCATATCGGGTTAGAGTACCAATTGGCCAGGAAAATAATTGATACTGATAGTACCTAGAAAGGGGGTGGAATTATATCTCTTGCTCTGAGGTTATTCACACGTGTTACACGCATGTTTACTTGTGTCTATAGAGTAGATATGCATGGTTTAGTGATGCGTTCATATTCCACAAGGTAGAGTCGGACATCAACACCGAAAATAAAATTAATAAGTGAAACTAGATTACCCTAGGGCTACCTATTCTCTTACTTGATCCACTTTCGTATTCTTCGAGTGTTATTTTATTTTATTTATTATTTTAATTAATTATTTAATAGTTTAATAATTCAATACTCAACCTTAATTGCCTTTGTCTTAATTAATTTAGTAAATAATTAAATTGATAATACGCCGTCCTTTGGGTTCGATATTCACTTGGTCGCTTGCTTAAGCTGCAATTGATATCCTTAATACTTGGGGATTAATTTTTCGTGCAAAGAAAATGCGCATCAATTATGTTCACAAGCCACCCTAGTTTCAATAAGTGATCAAATAGGTCTTTATCTTTGGATGTAATGTTTAGGCTCTTTGGTAGGGTAGGAAACTTTGAGTAATAGTGACTATTCAAGTGTAAATAATCGAAGATATGATTCTTTTCTCCAACATCTTCACTTTCAAACTTCCTCCCTTTGTCAATTATTCAAAAGCACTAAACATCAACATACCATGGATTCATTGAATTTCTTTTGAATGACATACTTCCTTTCTTTGACTTTTGACTTTCCTTGAGCATGTTTTATGATTTTGCTCCTTTTTTTTTCTTTTCGTTGAAGTTGCATTTGCATTTATCTCTAGATCTTTCATCCTTTCTTGATTCACCATTTCCTTCATTTTGTTGCACCTTTTCACCATCAAACCTTGTAGACCATCATCCCCTCAATCACCCACACATAGGTTATATATATAAGGCTTAAGTGGGTTTTCAAGGCTTGTATTGTGCTCAAATCACAAAGAAAAGGCTTATAAGCTCAAAATGGCTAACTAGGGATGATGTTTGGGTAAGAAATTTTTATGGCTATGACTTCACTTAACAAGGATGGCCTAAGATCATATCACAAATTTTAATCATTCGGGCTTCGTTCCTATAGCCCATGAGTAAATTCTAGTTTGTCTAAGTATAACCGGTCCTCTCATCAAGAATTAACCATGGAAGCACGGTTAAGGCTCAACTCTCACAAGCTTTTGCTTGGATCAAAAAGAAATACAATTACCGTTCATACTTCTCAAAATTGAACAAATTATGTAATCCATGTCATAATTTTGACTAGTAAAAATCCTTAACATGCTTGCCATCACTTATCACAAATAATGCATTATAGCTCATATTCAAAAATGACTCACAACAACCCAAAACATACCACCAAGCATCCCTATACAAAAATGAAAATTTAAACATAACACATAAGAAAAGACTCACCAAACTAAAAACATAACAAAAGCACATAACATACATGACCAAAATCTTCTATCTCAAGAGATTAAAGCTCATCAATTCATCATCCCATAACATTTAAGCTCAGAAAACATCCTTACCTAAAATTGTAAATGAAATCCTAAATTACGAAAGTAAACTTCCCATAAACATAACACATGAAGTAACATAATAATCTAACACAATCCAAATCAATATCAATTCATGTCAAGTAACTAGAAATGATAAGATGTAGAGTGAACTCCCTTAGAAAAGGCATTTGGTAGTGGAAATGGTTGGCACAAACTTCCGGATTGCATCCACAACGAATCTCAATGTGATATTCGGGCTCAATTCGTGCTTTCACTACACTTCATTTATCTTCAACAACTCATCAAAAATCATTTGCTCAATACTTGCAATAAAAATAAGGACTATCATGCACTCCAACACAACCAATCGAACCAAAAACGAACCAAACCTATGAGAAAATTTTTAAAATTGATCCATTTACACAAGATAATCCCTCAATCAACCATTAATCGTGATATATCAAGCACACACAAGTGGTAAGGCACACCACGCACTATCCCCCCAAACTTAAATCGAAACAAGTGTTGAGAATTAAGTTTGCAAAAAGTGGTGAGACTTACCCTTGTAGTTTCCACCATTGAACATCATAAAATTACCTTGTGATGACGTATGTGCACTCCAACATTCAAGTATGGCCACCACGCACTCTCCCCCCAAACTTAAATTAACACAAGTATTAAATTTAAGTTTGTAAAGAGTGGTATGACATATATCTTCATTCCAAATCAAGCACACCTCATCTTCTCCATATGTATTTTCTTATTGAGCACAATCCACCTACATACCAAAAATAAAAGAAAAATAAAACTAAATAAGAAAACTTACCAAAATGGGTTGCCTCCCATCAAGCGCTCGATTTAACATCGTCGAGGTAGACGCTTCTAGGCTTTTAACAATTGGAGAAATTCAAGACCCCATCGGGCCTCATCTTCACTTTAAACATTTCCTTAGCAACCTTCTTATCAACACTTCGTGCACCTCTAACACTTGAACTCAATTTGTTTCCTCTTTTCTTCACGTTTTTAAATCCTGGAGGCATTTTATCAATCTTCCAATCGACATGTGGATTCCCCCCAAACTTGTTCCTCTTTGAAGAAAAATTTCCTGCAAATTCAAATAAGAAGTTAGTTAATTCTTCATCTTTTAAAATTTCACTTATCACTCGATCTCGATCATCCGGAGGCTTAATGGGTGGCTTCAAATGAAGATTTTCCCCTTTTAAATTCTTGCTTGATAACACCAATTCTCTTTCATTTGAACGAAGTATGAGTTCCTTCTTATCCATGTCAAATTTTGCTCTTCCGGTTGCCAAAAACGGCCTTCCAAAAATCAATGGGATCAAAGGATCCGCTTGCTTCTCAACTATCATAAAATCCACCGGAAAGACAAAATCCTCTATTTTCACAAGCATATCCTCCACAACTCCATGGGGCTTTATCATTGGACCATCCATTATTCTGATTTCCACATCCGTTTCCTTTAACCTCCCAATGCCAAGTTTTTCAAAAATTTCCAAAGGCATCACATTAATGCTTGAACCAAGATCACATATAGCATTAAAGTATTCCCCATTTCCAATTTTACAAGTAAAAATGAATTTACCAGAGTCTTCCACCTTTAATGAAGCATCAAGTTCAACTATTTCATGATCTTGTTCCAACCCCAACTCGTTAGCACACTTACTTTCATCATCAAATGAAGACAAAAATTCATCAATAATTCTCTCATCATCAAAATACAAGTCATCATCAATGGTAATTTCCTCCTCCATGTTTGATACGACTTTGATAGGCTTTTTCTGCGCACTATAATTTAATCCTCAAGTGTAAGGATATCAATTGTAGCAGTAAGCACCCAAGTTAAATTATCGAACCCAAAAGGACAGCTAATTATTTATTTCCTAAAATTACTAAATTAATCAGAATCAAGTAACCGATATCCAGGAGTTGTGAATTTAATTATTATCTAAATAACAGAAAATTAAATAACTAATAAAATAAATCACAGAAGAAAGATTTAAGATTAATTCAAGAGAAAATCAACAGTTCTAAGGTATCAGGTATAGACCAATTAATTCGGGTTTCTAGACCTCTAATTGTTCATTCATGCAGTTTCAATGAAAATACACCGCATAACCCTGTTTTCCCATCGGATATGATCCGATTCAAAGCTAACAGTATAATCTAGTTTAAATCCTAAGGTGCGTGAATATTACCAAGCCTTATTCCTAGATACTAATCAAAGCAAGCAACAATACCTCCGGATGGTAAGCCCGACTAACAAGATATTTTCTGGAATTACTACAAGGTTCTATTCACTTCCTACTTGATTGTCTAATTGCATTGTTCCACTAAACTAATCAAGTATTTGATTAACCAGTTCATGAAATTAAAGTGCTTATAGCGGAGCTACTCTAATCCCTAACAGATAGACAATACCAATCATGAACGCACACAAGCTAACACAATAATCCAAGCATTATAGCGGATGTCATGAATATATTATGAAGACGTTACGAAGCAGATTAACATGTCTTAGTAAAATAAGTAAAATCAAAAGCTCAACTACATAAAATCCCAATCTTTGGTCTAAATCCCCAAATCAATCAAATCAATCCATCAAACCTTACAACTGTATAAGAAATTAGCCTATGAGGTTACAAGCAACACTCATTGCTATGCAATTTATACCACAAATCAAGACAAAAGAAAATTAAAGAAAGGAATAGAAAAACCCTAGTGTTGGAGTTGTCTCAGATTCCTTCTCCGTCTCTCCGATTGACTGATCTTCCTCTTGAATAGCCCTTGAATCCCCCTTTGATGTGGATGGATGATGGGATGGATATGGATGATGGTAGATGATGGATGGTAGGGGGTAATCCCCTTGTGGAGGGTGGTGTCTCTTATGAATAATGATGTGAGATATATATAGGTGTGAGAAGGGAATGAGATAAGGAAAGAATTGTGCTCAAAGAAAGGGAATGAGATAAGGAAAGAATTGTGCTCTAAGAAATAGCTAAAATTGGCTAATTTTCGGAAATTTTCGGAAATTCCCGTTGGCAGCTGCGCAGTCTGACCGTTTCAAACATAACTTCCTCATACAGACTCCAATTTGAGTGATTTTTACGCCAAAACGATCCTCTCTTCCGTGGCTTTCCAAAAATATATCACATGGTCAATTTGGACTTCTACAAGAACACAGAAAAATTATTCAAGTGGACGTATCTTTTTCACCATTCCTTCACACTTTCACTCTTCATTCCAACTTTTAACTTTTGATCCTGTTTTACCCTTCAAAACTCAACAAAACACCTTAGTAGCATCTTAATTATGCAAGATATGAAAATCACTCAATTCTACCCAAAATCATGGCCACATTCTATCAAAAATGGTGTAATGTGAGACCTAAATCACGTGAAATTTCACTCTCAACAAACCCCCAAACTTACCTGTTGCTCGTCCCGAGGCAACATCATAGAAAACCAATAGCGTAATTGAGAGGAAATTTCACGGCTTCACATCCAAGAAAATTTAGCAATTCAAAAATCATACTTCAAATACTAAGATAACCATCCATCTAAGAACATACAATTCAAATCAACTACTTCACTTTTTCGGAATGCTCATCCACCCATTCTCACGGGTAGTATTTACGCTCATCGCTCAAGTGTGAGATATACACTTCAGGGTAAGGTGTTTACACTCAAAGTCAATTCAAACACACGCGTAACCATAAGCTTGGCAATCATCTCAACTCTCGACTAAATGAATAATTTCAACAATTGGATCACAAAGGTCTTGCATTAGGTTGTAATGTTGGCTCTTTGGTAAAGGTAGGAAATATATGGATATCGTGACTCAATCACTAGTAGAGAATCAAAGAAGACTTACAGCTTTTCAACAAACAGCTTTACTTTCTTCTTTCTTCTTCAACGCTCTTCAATGCTTCTTGCAATTTGATTCCTCATTCACTTTTGAACACCACATCCTTACTTGAAATTTTTTTTTCTTCCCTCTTTTCTTTTCTTTTTTTTTTCAAATAAGGGTACCAGTTTCAGGCACTACCCTTTTCATGGGGTACCAGTTTCGGGCACTACCCCTTTATGCAACAATTTAACCACTCTTTTCAACAATTTTCATCACTTCCAACTTATTCTCCTTTTATGTTTCTTCACAAGACACCAAATTGACTACTTCAACTCTCTACTAGGTAAGTTTTTTTTTTAAAGCTAACAAGGGGATCAATTGGCTAATCACGTAGGCTTCCACAAAAATAAGGCTTTTAGGCTCAAAAGGGTTAACTACGGATAATTTCAATAGGTAGGATAATAATTTGGCTAGTGACTAATAAATAACAAAGATGGCCTAAGATCATTTCCTATTATTTAATTAAACACGTAGCTTCAAGCAAGATATAAAGCCAAGTTCTAGAATACGTGTGCATGAACGATACTCACAAGAATAAACTGAATCATGCAATTAGTCATGATTTCAAAAGGCTCAAAATCTCACATGGCTATAGGAATGAACGAGCAATCCTAATAAAGTTACATAGCTAATCTTTCATGCACATAAATAAATTTCAAGTATTTCAATATCCAAGCACAATCTCAAACTGCTTCTCAAACACAATCACACAAAAATACCATCAAGTGCCAAGAAAAATCAGAAAATCATCATAGAGAACCAAAAATCAACTATACCAACACTAGGATTAACACAAAACAAATAAACACAAACAAAAACAACACGAAACCTGGAAAATCGCAAAAAATCGAACCCTCAACATCATCAAATAAATTGAAAATATTAAAAATCCGCAAAAAATCGACCCTCCAAGCAACAACACAATGCAAAAATTTTACTTGGTACTACAAGACAAGGTATGTACGTAACCTCCCCCCAAACTTAGATCAAACAAAGTGAGTAACTAAGTTTGCAAAGAAGTATATACCGTAGTCGAGCAATACTAATAAAATTATTACACCAACACAGACATAGAAAAACAATTAAACCGGGAGGGACAGCCCCCAACAGGCGCTCATGTTTAACGTCGGAGAGTCACGACGTAATACCTCAAGCTCACCGGAATGGCCATGGATATCTTTCATCCTTTCCATCGTATTCTAATCGCTGTGCTTCTTCATCAATCCAATACTTATGGCAAGGGATGGCCTCGTTGGCATTCTTAAAATTTATCTTGACCTTGCCAACCATGTTAAGATCAAATTTCATCAACCTCTTCATTCTACTCCACCACTTATTCCTTCTTCCGACGAAAATTCCCAACTTCTCTTCTAACTCCTTTTTATCCCTAAGAATATGTGAGGAATCATTAGGTAAAACAAAGTCAATAGAAATAATATCATCAAATTCAATGCAACTTAAATAGTTTAAAGGTTTAGAAATGCTCATTTCATTCTTCAAGTTCTTTTCGGTTGCTTCATGGCTTTGCGCTTCTTCATTCTTTTCTTCCTCAACAATTGACTCCAGTTGATAGCTCAATTCAAGTGGAACCACTTGACTTAATCGAGTGGACTCCTCTTCGAGTTCTATTTCCTCAAACGACAGCATAGGACCTTCAAATTGCATTCCAGGGCACAATGGAACAACAATATCTTCCTCAAACTCTTCTTCATCCATTCTTTCCTCTTGTTGACCTTGAGAATTTAAACTTGAAGTGATGTTCGCAAGAAGATTGTTTATGTCTCTTGTTCTTTGATCAAACTCCTGCGATGCAACTTCCCTCTCCTGCGATTGAACTTTCATCTTTCTTTCTAGAGCTTCCAACCTTCCCATGTTTTCTTCATGCTTCTTGATGGAAGTATCAAACGCGTCTTGTAATCCTTGGAAAACTCCGACCGATCCAGAATAAGTGTTCTCTTGATAAGGTTGATATAAATTTGCATTGTAAGCACAAGACCATTCATCTTCATATCTGACTTGATTGTAATACTGAGAAGGACTTTGATTCACTAGAGAATCATAACCATAATTCCTCTCATCCATGTAATATGGAGTAGGAACCATATTATTCTGATTTTCATAGCGTTTCAATATTTCGTCTATGCATGGAGAAGGATTCATATCATTTTGATTTCCATATCTTTTTAATATTTCGTCCATCTCAGTACCTCAAAGATAATTTATAGTCAGAATATATTCAAATAAGAAAAATAAAAAAAACAATAAAAAGTCCTAATTAAACTAGCAATAAAAGAAAAATAAATAATTAAGCCGTCCCCGGCAACGGCGCCAAAAACTTGATAGGCTTTTTCTGCGCACTATAATTTAATCCTCAAGTGTAAGGATATCAATTGTAGCAGTAAGCACCCAAGTTAAATTATCGAACCCAAAAGGACAGCTAATTATTTATTTCCTAAAATTACTAAATTAATCAGAATCAAGTAACCGATATCCAGGAGTTGTGAATTTAATTATTATCTAAATAACAGAAAATTAAATAACTAATAAAATAAATCACAGAAGAAAGATTTAAGATTAATTCAAGAGAAAATCAACAGTTCTAAGGTATCAGGTATAGACCAATTAATTCGGGTTTCTAGACCTCTAATTGTTCATTCATGCAGTTTCAATGAAAATACACCGCATAACCCTGTTTTCCCATCGGATATGATCCGATTCAAAGCTAACAGTATAATCTAGTTTAAATCCTAAGGTGCGTGAATATTACCAAGCCTTATTCCTAGATACTAATCAAAGCAAGCAACAATACCTCCGGATGGTAAGCCCGACTAACAAGATATTTTCTGGAATTACTACAAGGTTCTATTCACTTCCTACTTGATTGTCTAATTGCATTGTTCCACTAAACTAATCAAGTATTTGATTAACCAGTTCATGAAATTAAAGTGCTTATAGCGGAGCTACTCTAATCCCTAACAGATAGACAATACCAATCATGAACGCACACAAGCTAACACAATAATCCAAGCATTATAGCGGATGTCATGAATATATTATGAAGACGTTACGAAGCAGATTAACATGTCTTAGTAAAATAAGTAAAATCAAAAGCTCAACTACATAAAATCCCAATCTTTGGTCTAAATCCCCAAATCAATCAAATCAATCCATCAAACCTTAAAACTGTATAAGAAATTAGCCTATGAGGTTACAAGCAACACTCATGGCTATGCAATTTATACCACAAATCAAGACAAAAGAAAATTAAAGAAAGGAATAGAAAAACCCTAGTGTTGGAGTTGTCTCAGATTCCTTCTCCGTCTCTCCGATTGACTGATCTTCCTCTTGAATAGCCCTTGAATCCCCCTTTGATGTGGATGGATGATGGGATGGATATGGATGATGGTAGATGATGGATGGTAGGGGGTAATCCCCTTGTGGAGGGTGGTGTCTCTTATGAATAATGATGTGAGATATATATAGGTGTGAGAAGGGAATGAGATAAGGAAAGAATTGTGCTCAAAGAAAGGGAATGAGATAAGGAAAGAATTGTGCTCTAAGAAATAGCTAAAATTGGCTAATTTTCGGAAATTTTCGAAAATTCCCGTTGGCAGCTGCGCAGTCTGACCGTTTCAAACATAACTTCCTCATACAGACTCCAATTTGAGTGATTTTTACGCCAAAACGATCCTCTCTTCCGTGGCTTTCCAAAAATATATCACATGGTCAATTTGGACTTCTACAAGAACACAGAAAAATTATTCAAGTGGACGTATCTTTTTCACCATTCCTTCACACTTTCACTCTTCATTCCAACTTTTAACTTTTGATCCTGTTTTACCCTTCAAAACTCAACAAAACACCTTAGTAGCATCTTAATTATGCAAGATATGAAAATCACTCAATTCTACCCAAAATCATGGCCACATTCTATCAAAAATGGTGTAATGTGAGACCTAAATCACGTGAAATTTCACTCTCAACAGACTTCATCACAAACTACTTCTTCAACCTTTGAAACAATGTTTGTTGTTTCCACCAATACTTTCTCCACCTTTCTTTCCATATTACAAATGGTAATATACAAACATTGTTCCTTCGGATTAGTAATGGTAGTGGAGGAAAACTTACCCTTACGATGCATTTTACCTTGCTCGGTTGCCATTTGACTCATTTTAGTTTCAAGTGCTTTAAATCTATTATCTCTCAACTTTTTCTCTTGTTTCATAAAGTCAAATCTTTTATCATTCATATTTTTCTCTTGTTTTATAAAATCAACATCTTGGCCATTTGATCCTCTATTGTAGGCTTTCCTTCATCATTTTGAGTTTTCTTCCCCGGATTAGTGCTCGGTGAAAGAATAAGGGCATTCCCTTGATTCCCATATGACAAATTCTCATACCTACGAGGTTGATTAAAATTTTCTTGAAAATTACCTTGCCCCCATCCTCCTTGCCTTTGTGGATATCCCCCTCCATGATTACCAAAATTACCATCATAATTTCCTTGAAAGTTCCTTCCTTGCATGAAGGCAACTTCCTCAAGTGACATCTCTGGTGGATACCAAGTATCTTGAATTCCAAAATTAGGGGACATACCTTGTTGAGGCATAGGTGTAGACATTTGACAACTTTGAGAAGATTGACCCATATTAGGCATAGACATACCTTTTTGAGGATTAGGAAATACTTGTTGATTCATCAAAGATAAAGGCACACCTTGTTGAGGATTCAGAAGCATTTGTTGATTTACCATAGGTGTAGAGTTTGGAGAAACTTGCAAATTAGAATTCATCCTCTTAAGTATCTCCGTGATAGCCTTGTCAGTCATATTTTCCTTAGGCACCTCCACCTTTTTCACTTGTTGCAAGCACACTTCTTCCATCTTAGCTATTCTCTCCCTTTCATACATACCCGCAACTCGATCCATAGGCCATTGACCCATATTCAAAGCAATCTCTTCACATGTAGAAATAGCTCTCTCCGGATTTTGCCCCTATATAGAACCTCCCGATGAAGTATCAACAAGCATTCGTTCACTCCCATTCAATCCGGCATAGAAAAATCCTACTTGTTGATCTTCGGGGAATCCATGTTGTGGACACCTCCTTAGCATCTCTTTGAATTAGTCCCATGCTTCACTAAATGTCTCAAGCGACATTTGCTTGAATTAAAAGATTTGCACTTTGAGATGCAACATCTTTGAAGGGGGAAAATATTTGCTCAAGAATCTTTGTGCTAACTCTCTCCACGTGGTATAGAATCCCGGCGGTATAGTATGATACCAAGTTTTAGCTCTATCTCTCAATGAAAAAGAGAAGAGCTTCATTTTTACAATATCCTCACCTACCCCATTAATCTTGATCGTGTTGGCTAACTCCGTGAATTGGGATAAGTGAGCATTTAGATCCTCCATTGCACCACCACCAAATTGATTTGCTTGTACCATGTTAATCAACCCCGTCTTTATCTCGAAATTGTTCACATTCACTTGTGGTCCCATTCTATAATTCTCATATTGCTGTTGGAAGTAATTACGGATATTCATTCCCGTTCCATTGTTTCCATTACCACGGGGCTAATTTTACACCACCGGAGGATTATTATTCCTTGCTTCTTGTTGTGCCATCAAATATTGAATAATCGCTTGCAATTGTTGATTATGCAAGTGAACTTATTGAACATTAGCTTGTGGCACAAACTCCGGATTCACATGTCCTCCTCTAACATTATCACCCCCTTGTTGAAAATTCCTCAAATTATCTTCTTCATCAACCATATTTGCATTATCCATTATATTTTCCATAAATTCCTTCGTAGGCTCTAACACTCCTTTTCTTTGTCTTCTTAAGGTAACTTCTAATTCCAAGTTCAAAGGTTCAATAGAATGAGACCTTGAACGCGTTTGCATGTACCTATAAGAATTTTCAAATTAGTTCTCCAAGTAACCAAGATAAGTAAACAAGTAAACAAATAAAAGAAATACTCTTATCAAAACTAATCAAATTAAAACTCGTTACAACCAAAAGTTTAACATTTTCCTGGCAAGCGGCGCCATGTTCTTAGTCGCATTTCTAGTAAAATGTTTAAGAGTTAGAGACTCTATCGTTGTTGTACACGTGTGACCAAGTAACAAAATTTATAAGAATGTCATCCCAAGGGAAAATAAACTCATGGTTATATCCGAATTTGTCATTGATTTATGCTTTGTAAGAGTACACGATTGAAGGTTTGGTATTTAGACTACTTATTATTCTAATCACTTTAACTAAGAAATCAATTACCAACTAAATGTATCAAGTATCAAACAAATGATAAGATGAATGGAATATGGATAGAATTCACTTAAGAAGAGAGCAAGGCTAATCATACTCATAGTTAAGAATGTAGCTAGATATGCATAACTCTTGATATTGAACTTCATTAATTGTGGACTAAAAGCAATCACGTTTTTACCCCTAATCTCTATGGTCAAGGCAATTAGGTTCTCGACTCTTTAACAAGTCTAAATCTCGTAGGATTGTTCTTACTCTCAATTCCCTTAAGGTACTTTGATCATAAGTTTGGTTCTTTTCACTCAATTTCTTAAGTGTCACCCTATGAATGTTCTAAGCATAAGAATGGTATGGCTTACACTAACATACATGCTCATCTTAATATATGATTCAATTAAACCACTCATCATACTATTGGAATGATCATCCTAATACCATGAAAAGAGAATTTAATCACACAAGTATTGAAATGAAACATGATTAATTAATCATAAAAGAAAGTCCAAAATTAACTCAATTCAACATCTCAAATCCTACATATCTAGCATTCTTCTCAACCAATCATATGATTAGCCCTACTATAGGATTAGCCACTATACATTGTGTTTAGATCAATATATTCCAAAGCTTGCTCCATTTGAGCCAAAATAAGAAGAAAATCAACAATTGAAAAGTAGAATGACTTCCTTTTGTGAAGATGGCCTTCCTTCTTTCCAAATTGCTACAATCTTCAATCATTGATGCTTTCCTTTTCTTAAAGTGATGGATGGATGAATTGATGGAAGGATTATGGAAGATCAAGTGGATCGGATGAAGTAAATGTGTAGAGATGAATCAAATGGATCTAGTGTGTGAAAATATGGTGTGGAGTGTGTGTAAATGCTCTAATTCTGTATTTCCTCCCTTCAATTTCGCACAAATCAGCTTTTATATCACTTAGGGACCTTCTAGAAACTTTCGGAATATTCTGCAATTTAAACTACCTTTTGTGCAGTTCAATGTTCTGTGTGTTCCCGGACACGGCTCGTGTAGTGCACACTTAATTCGTGCAGCAGCGTACGGCCTCTCCCATGGGCGTGTAGCAATTTCTGACGACTGCGTATGGCCTTCTCGAACAGGCTCGTGTTCCGCACACGGGGCGTGTGCTGGAGCACGACTCGTGCGCCAGAACATGACCTTCTCCTGGGCGAGTCATGTGTTCTGATGCTCGAACACGACCACCTCGGTCAGGCCCGTGTTCTGCACACGGGCGTGTCCGAGCGTGCCTTGTTCTTCCATCTCCGTTTTGCTCCCGACTCTGTTTTTCTCTATTTCTTGACCTGTTTTACACATATTTAAGCTCATTTACACATTTCTATCAATCCATGCCACATTTCTCATAATTACATAAAACTCCACCAAAAGTCACACAAATTCGGATGAAAACATCCAAAAATCCACAAACAAAGACACTAAAATTTAGGTGAAAATGACAACGATCAAAGCTCAATCACTATTTCAACACCAATTATATTCCTTCCCAAATTGTTATCAAACTCCATCAACACACTTTAAAAAACTATTAATTCTCTTCTAGAAGGCCAATCAAGGCTAAAAAATTTTAGATGCTCAAAGTGATTATTTCTCGTAGGATGCCAAAAAATGAGATTTTTAGGCTCAACGGGGCTAACTACGGATAAACATCATTCGGTAGGGAATTATTTGGCTTAAGTAACTCATAAGTTCAAGGATGACCTTAAATCATCTCCCTTCATCTAACACACGTGTAGTTTCAAGTAAGACAAGAGGCAAGTTCTAGAATACACACACAAGAATAATACTCACTAGAAAAGAAATATCATGTGATTATGTACATGATCAACGAGGCTCAAAATCTCACATGAGTTTTTAACAAGTAACAGAGCACTTTTCATGGTAAGCAATATCTCACAAGTACATGGAACTTCATATCACAATATAACTCAAGTACATTTCCTTCATTAATTTCAAGAGCATATGAATTTCAGGCACAATTTAAAAATATAAGCTCACATGAATTACCAAAAACATAAACTCAATCCTCTCACTCCATGAATTAAAAGCATACATAAAAATTAGAATTAAAAAATGAGGGCACCTAATTTTTCTTCAATGTATGCATGAGCTCCTCGAGTTGTTCAACTCGGTCAGATCAAATCCTCAGTGTAGAACTTGTTGATTAGCCATAGTTTAGTGGAGAATGACCAATTCAAGAAATTATCGAACCCAAGGGAGGTAGGCACTAGTGCTTAAGCGATCTCACGTTTGTTGTAATTTTATAGAGACGAATCATCAATAGGATTGGTTGTGAACAATTAAATGACAAGTGATCAAAGCAAGTAATGATCAATCAACAAGATGGATGGATGGAAAGTGGTTTACCAAATTGATTAAAAGTGAGATTAACAACAATTAAGAAGTGAAAATTCTAGGAATTATGTATCAAATTCATATGTATCATGGATTGAAGACTAAGGGCCAACACTAAGATCACCTAAACTCCCTCTCGAAATGGATAGGATATGAATATCAAATAGCTCAATGGATTGGTTCTCACTTAAACAATTCCAACTAGGTACTAAGCTTAAATGAGAGTCCCTTCACACAATTAATCAATCTCTAGATCAAACCAATCACATGTCCTACCAAAGGGTTCTAAACTATGAAGGACTTCTCAATCTCTTCACAATCTATAATGCACATGAAGTGTTTGATGAAATGATTAACTTAATTATCCTAAGCATATAATTGATTTCTCAATCTAATCACATATTTAGAACAACTAAACACACAAATCATCAATACAATTCAATCAATTAATAATCAATGGTAGAAAATCATAGATCCAATCAACATATGAACTTAAATACACAAATCCCCAAAATTATCCAACAACTATCATGTTGTTAATCTCACAAGGGAGATTAGCCTACCATATTAAGAAGGAAATAAACATAGACATTAATATCCTTACAAAACATGATGAAACTATGAGGTTTAATACAAGAAATGAATGGAAACTCCCTTGATGTCACTTCAATGGTGATTTCCTTCCTTCCCTTGTTATCTTCCTCTCTTCCTTGCTTCTTTTCTTCAATTGGATGATGATTTTGATGGTAGGATGATGGTAGATCTAATGGATGGTGAATGGATGAAGATGAAGGTGAAAAATAAAGGAAATGGTGTGTGAGGTGTGTGGGGAAGGTGGAATTTCGGATCTTCTCTCACATATTGAAGTATTGGGTATTTATACCCCTTGGGAGGCTTCTAGAAGGATTCTGATTTTTTTTCCAGGAATTTACACAGCACGAGTCGTGCTCGGTAACACGGCCATAAGGTGGCCGTGTTGTGTCTTCTGATGTCGGCACACGGCCTCTGCTTACAGGGTCATGTTGATGACACGGCTCGTGCTGCCAATACGACTCGTGTGACTGGACACGGCCTTAAGGTGCCCGTGTTGAACAAACTGGTGTCGCCGCACGGCCATCTCTTACAGGGCCGTGTTGGTGCTGGCTCCTGTTTTTCTTCATTGTTTTGGCTCGTTCTCCTTCGTTTCAACTCCGAATTGAGATCCGCTTTTTCCTACGTCTTCCTTATCATATCTAGCATCAAATAAAAAGTGAAAATTATAGGTTTAAGCTCATTCACACACATTTCCATAAAAATACAAAACACAACCAAATAACACATAAAATACGGATAAAAATATACGAAAACACATATAAAAAGATACTAAAATCTAGGTGAAAAGATCACTCATCACTTGTCTTCCCCCTCTTTTACCTTTTTCTATTATCAAAGCTCAAACATACTCATCATCACATGATTCATCAATAATAAAATAGGAGACATACTAAAAAAAAGAATTGAAAACTCGACCACTAAACATTAGGTAAGTTGCAAAAAATTAACATATCAACATCGGTTAAAATATTAATACGCTGCAAAAAATAACTCCCTAACAAACAAACAACCAACGAAAGAAAAAATTATACCCTCGGTGCTCATAAGACGAGGTAAGTACATCACACCCCCCAAACTTAGTAAAAACGTAAGTCGAAACTAAGTTTGAAAAGAGATGTAATTGCCGGAGCGTGAGCACTTCAAATATAAAAAATCCTCACTCACATGAAAAAAATAAAGCAATAAAATAGAAGGGACAAGCCCCCAACAGGCACTCATGTTTAAAGTCGGAGAGTCACGACGGATGTAACCTTTTAAACTACTGGATTAGAGGGCGGTCTTCTCGCATCCTCACCTTCAAATACTTTCTTTCTCTCTTCTTATCTACACTCAGCACCTCACCTTTCTTGGTCACAAAAATATGATCCTTGAAAATTTCTTCCTCCCATGGTTGTCTACACTTCTTCTTGTCAATCTTCCACTCAATTCCAGAGTCATCTGTCCTATTAAAATCAAGATTAAACAAGTTAGAAATCACATCTATGCTCTTGCATGATTGAGTCTCCATGGGCATCTTCATTGCTTGAAGGTTCGACTCGAATGGCTGATCTAACGGACCTCCTAGGCGTGACTGCGCAGTCTCACAGTTTCGAGCATAACTTTTGCATTCGACCTCCGATTGAGGTGATTCACACACGAAAACGATCCTCTCTTCCGTGGCTTTCCATTTGAATATCTTAGGAGCTGATTCGACCAAGATCTTGGTCGAACCAAGGTCAAACCGTCCATCGGTGATCTCTGGAACGTTCCTAGGTGCTTGGTTCGACTTGTGAGAGGTGGTTCGACCAAGGGTCTTGGTCGAACCAGGGTCGAACTGGCTTTCTGAAGCTCCAGAATCCGCTGCTATCATCATCGGTCTTTCATACTGCATTCTGGACCTCAACGTAATGGCTTCACACTCTTTCGGGTTTATTATGCCTCGAGATGAGAACTTTCCTTTCTCCAATGTCCTTGTCAATTGATTCACGTTCCTGGCCATCTGCCCCATCAACAAGGTAAGCTCTTTCATCTGCTTAGACAAATCTTCATGGTTGGAATTCATAGTAGCCTCAAGATGATACACTCTTGCATCATTCCTAGCCATGTATCGATTGAAGGTATATGCAATACTAGCCTTTACTTCTTGTTGTTGCAGACTAGACCCCCTTTGTGCCAACTCTGTAATCTGCCTCTACTGGGATTCTAGTAGCTTGTTGATGTTACCTAAACTAGAGACGATCTCATCATCCCTATTTAGCTTCATCACTTGATGTTCAACCCGCGCTACCTTACTTAGTACATAAGATCCTTTACTCCTCTTCGTAGGCCAGTCACGTGAATTCATAGAGATATCTTCATACAACTTTTCTACTTCGAGTGTTGTTTTAAATAACAGCGCTCCACCTGATGATGCATCAATAAGAATACGCGACTCACAATCCAACGCATAGTAGAAGATATTTATCAACCTTAGGCATCATATGCTGTGGGCACCGTCTGAGCATGTCTTTAAACCTATCCCACGCCTCATAGAATTTCTCACCCTGATTCATAACAAATTGGGTGATCTCTTGCTTCATCCTTAAGATCCTTGAGGGTGGCATGTATCTCTCTAAGAACTGCTGCTGCAGTTGGTCCTATGTAGTGCAGTCTGCTGCATCAAGATTCTCATACCAAGCCTCTGCCCTATCAATCAAGGAAAACTTGAATAGGACGATCCGCCTAGCATTATCATTAGCTCCAGCACCATTCTCAGTATTTGCATAGCCAAGAAATCTTTTGAGATGCTGATATGGATTTTCAAAGCAACCTCCAGAAAAATTATTCTTCTCTACCATGTTAATAAGAGCGGGATGTATCTCAAAATCATCATCTTTCCCCCTTGCTCCTATCAACCCCATATTGTCAATCCCATAGTTCGTGAAAATTTCACGTATGGCTACATTATCCGGATTCTGCCTTGCTCCAATCATGTTTAGCACTGTGTGTTATTCTTTCCTTTCCTTCGTCTTCTTTTCCTAGTGCACAAGTACCTCAGAAAAATTCAAGGTTAGATAGAAATAAATAATAACAAATAAAAGTTTTAATCAACTAGAAATAATAAAATCAATAATAACAATCATCCCCGGCAACGGCGCCAAAAACTTGATGAACATTTTCTCAACATATAATATTAATCCCCAAGTATGAAGGATGCTATTGTAGCTTTGATAAGCGACCAAGTGATTATCGAACCCAAGGGACGTATTATTATCAATATAATTATAATCTAACTTATTAAGACTAGGTTGGCAATATAATTGTGATGAATTAATTAACTAATAAATAAATAATTAAAATAGCAATTAAAATAAACAAGCAGTAGAGATTAAATAAAAGTGAATAAGTGAGAAATTAGGTAGTCCTTCGGGCCATCCACTTTTACTCATTAACTTTCCTTCCGTGTATCAATGTCCGACTCTGCCTTGTGGAGTATGGACGCATCACTAAACTATGCAAATCTTAGATACAAGTAAGTAAGTGTGTGACATGTGTGAATATCCTTGGACAATAGATATAATTCACCCCCCTTTCTAGGTACTATCAGTATCAATTATTTCCCGTGCACTAAGTACTCTAACCCGATATGATCTCCCTTTATAGGTACTATGAAGTTATTCTCTATGTCCTACTTATTAACCCGAATAAAATTCAATTAATAAGTATTTATATAAGATAGTTCTAATGAGACTTCGGAGTCCCCTCACTTAAAATCATAACATATAATCTTGCTCAGCAGTGAATGCACTCAATCAATAATCAAGATATGTATTCAGACTCTACATAACAATTAATGATGCACAAAACAACTCTGAGTATGAATTAAAGAAGCATAATCTTATATAAAATAAACCACAAGTAGTGTTGTACGGAGTATACACACGAAAGTTTAATTAACTCATAAAACCTTCATAAACCCTAGAACTACCGAAGTGGTTCTAGCTCATGATTGATCGCGCGCACAGCACACCTAAATGTATTCCCAAGAACTTGATGAGCGTTTTCTCAACACACAATATTAATCCTCAAGTGTTAAGGATGTTTATTGCAGCTTTGATAAGCGACCAAGTGATTATCGAACCCAAGGGACGTATTATTATCAATTTAATTATAATCTAACTTATTAAGACGAGGTTGGCAATATAATTGTGATGGATTAAGAAACTAATAAACAAATAATTAAAATAGCAATTAAAATAAACAAGCAGTAGAGATTAAACGAAGGTGAATAAATGAGAAATTAGGTAGTCCTTTGGGCTATCCAGTTTTACTCGTTAACTTTCCTTCCGTATATCAATATCCGACTCTGCCTTATGGAGTATGGACTCATTACTAAGCCATGCAAATCTACTCTATAGACACAAGTAAATAAGCGTGTGATACGTGTGAATATCCTTGGAGCAAGAGATATATTTCATCCCCTCTTTCTAGGTACTATCAGTATCAATTATTTCCCGTGCACTAAGTACTTTAACCCAATATGATCTCCCTTTATAGGTACTATGAAGTTATTCTCTTTGTCCTACTTATTAACCTGAATAAGATTCAATTAACAAGTATTTATATAAGATAGTTCTAATGAAGCTTCAGAGTCCACTCACTTAGAATCATAACATATAATCCTACTCAGCAGTGAACGCACTCAATCAATAATCAAGATATGTATTTAGACTCTACATAACAATTAATGATGCACAAAACAACTCTGAGAATGAATTAAAGAAGCATAGTCTTATATAAAATAAATCACAAGTAGTGTTGTACGGAGTATACACACGGAAGTTCAATTAACTCATAAAATTTTCATAAACCCTAGAACTACCGAAGCGGTTCTAGCCCATGATTGATCGCAGGACAATCATGGTGGTTGGATAGATCTTACTCATAATTTTGAAAATTATAAGATAAATTAAGAAGCGAAGTAAACCCTAGATGCGGGCACCATCGCGTCTCTCTCCGTGTTGAATCTTCACTTGGTTCTCACTTGATTCGATAGACGAATCTCTCTCCACAGCTCCGTGGATGATGGTAGAGTTTCGGATGTTGTGTAGAATGAAGGTGGTGAATGGCTTCTCTTTCTGCTGCGTCGGGTCTTCCTTTTATACTTTTAGCTTCTCCAATGTACCTCTAATGGGTTTTTTGAGCGAAAACATGTACTGAAGGTGTAAAAATACGGATGCGGAAGTTTCTCGAGCATTGGTTCGACCAAAGCCCTTGGTCGAACCATTATCAGCCTGGTCGAACTGGCTTGGAATAAACCTGCAGATGCTTGATTCGACTCGAACCACCGATCGAACCAGAAGCATCATGGTCGAATCATCACTGCAAAACTTTAGGCATTTGGTTCGACTGTAGTTCGACCTTCATGGCTGGTCGAACCACAGTGTCGTGGTCGAACCGCGTTGTAACACGATTTCAGATTTCTGGTTCGACCCGGACCGGTGGTCGAACCACTCGTGTTCTGGTAGAACCAGGTGCTTACATGCCCCTTTTCCGGTTCTGATCACTTCTGTCATATTTTCCTTCGAGAATCTTCTCAAACAGCCTTAAATGCACCTGATTCGTGACTTTCCACTACATATCTCGGTTCATCTCTACTTAGGATCAAATCATTCATCATTATCACATAAATCAGGGCTTAAATTACGTGAATTTATACTCTCATCAACGGTCTCACACAAGTCTTTGCACACAGAAAAAAAAGATTATTTGTAATTAATAATTTATTTTTATGTGTAAATTTCACTTTTATTCTTGTGAATATAGAAATTTCTTTTAATAACATGTGTGTTTAATGATAAATAAATATTTAAATGTTCAAAATAATGAAAATATCCTTTATTCAATGTAAATTTTTTAATCAATTTATAAATATAATTGAGTCAAAACATATAGAATCGAATTATATCAAAATATATATATATATATATATATATATATATATATATATATATATATATATATATATATTCTCTCCGTCCCGTTTCAATGTTTACGTTTCTATTTTGTGCGTCTCATTTCAATGTTTACGTTTTCTCTTTTAGAATATAGGACCCACCTAAAACAATTAATATATCATCCAACACTAATACACCTACCCACTTTGCATTAAATATTATATTTTTCCACTCACTATATATTAAAATATTATACTCTTTAATCAATATGCAAAAAGCAAACGTAAACATTGAAACGGGACGGAGGAGTATATAATTGAGTCATAAATATTTATATAATAATCGAATCATAATTATGTAAACATTTATTTTTATCGAATTAACAACCGAGTTAATGGTATTTTTATAAAATTGAAAATTTTAACACTTGCCTTTAAAAATAGGCTTAAAAGAAAAGTTTTCTGTCCAGTGGACCCAATACTTCTTAATTTTTATATATGTTGCTTATAAATATTAAATAAAAAATAAAAAAAATACTATACTCTATTAGTCCACTTAGAAGAGGTAATTTTTTTATTTTAGGTGTCCGCACTTAAAATAACATTTCTCGCACATTAATACATATTCAAGAAATGCTTTAATTACAAAATTAAAAGTATTGATAATTATTTATATTATTTAAGTAGTTGATATAAAGTACTTCCTCCATCCCATAATTTTTTGCACACTTCCTTTGTAATTTACAAAGGAAGTGTGTAAAAAATTTTGGGACGGAGGGAGTAGTTGATATAAATAAAATAATATTTGTGAGAATATTAATATTGTTTTGATCACTAAATTTTAACGTAAAATTTCACCAAATCAAACCAAAAAAAATAATAAAAAATGGTGATTTGGTGATTGTTGTCATTAGGGTTGCCTAGTGAAAAAGATTAGTTGTGGAACGCTATTTTTATTTTAATATGCCATTTTGTGATTTTGTATGCATAGAATGAGTGTGGTGAAAGACATCCTCAAATGGTGGTTGCATTTTGCACATTAGTTTGATCGATTCGTTCATGATAATTGCATGATTTTGCTTGCATTTACTACAAAATCAACATATTTTCTATATTTTTGCATTCTTTGTGAGTACTTACTTACAGATTATACGTCTATTTTGGACTAAATTGTGCTATGAAGTTCTAATGAGCTCGAGAACTACTAAAATAGAGGTTGTACGAGGAAGATAAAGTAAAAAAACCTGATTAGCATATCACCAAGTATGATACGCTATTTCCATCCATGGAATGTATATTCCGACACCAGGTTTGCTACTACGAAGAGAACTTGGCCAGGTCTGTCTCATGACACCCATTCGGGTGGTTCGACTATCTTCCAAGCACTGATTTTTGGGGATTTGGACTTATTTCCTACATTTACTCACACTTTACCTTCCTACTTGTAATCCCAACCAAGCCTGTGAATTAAGAAGTACAAATTAAGGTCATATACTAAGGATACACTAGAAATCTTGTGTTTAAACATGATAAAAGTGCAAAAGAAAATACTCATGCTAGTGTGTAAAGTATACTGTCATTTCCACAAGTGTAATTAGAATTGAGGAAAAATTAAAAGGAAAATAATAGTACTAGTTCACATGGGAAAAATAGTAAGAGACTGAAGATGAGGTAAAATTATTTTTCTATGTAGTTACTATTTTTATCATTCTTATTCTCTCAAAAATAAAAGGGAAACAGCCTTCATGTGAGAAATATGTCATAAATCATAGGTGGGAATGTATACTATTTTTGTTTTTGTTTAATGTTTTAATTTATTAACTACACTTCATGGTCGTGTCATGTGTGTGTGACAGTGTCCTATATCTCATGCGACTTGTGTTACATTTTCTAATTGATGATACCTTTCATATGAAAAATGTGCAATTTTTCAGGTCTTCACACCCTCCACAATAATATGATCTAATGAAAGCAATTGAACTTCTGAGAATATATATAAAGATCAATCATCTGTTTAATTAAAGTCACCAACTCTCTGCAAATTAATGAGCATTACCTTAACTAGACCTCCCCCTTCATTTTCAGCAACGACTTTTTTCGTTCGCTTTGAACTCGTCTCAACGATGCTTTTACTTGAAATGCTGCCTTTCCACCGCCTCTCTTTCTCGAGGCTACAAAAATTACAAGTCATTTAGCAACAGTTCCATGAATCAACCTCTGAAGTAAACTAGTAAAGCTCAACAATATATTTCACTAGGTTGGACCAATGGGATATACCAGATTTATAAATGATGAATAATTAATTAACAAGTAAAAGGTTAAATGTCATTAGTTACTACTATGTGGACGTTCACTCAAATGTCAATAAAGAACATGACTAACTGCAAGAAATATTCTATATATGACCATGAGAGAATTAATATCAGAGAATTAATAAGTATTCAGCCAAAAATAACTCTGCCCTCATAAAAATATCCTCTAAAGGCAAAACTTATGAAACCTACAATTTTCAAAGGCCTAGCTAAAGTCTGCAACAGGTTATACATTTCAGGCAATCTCATAAATTTGCACTGAATTTATTAAAATTATATGAGCTAAATGAAATGAAATGGGCCAACTTTATTCCCAAGTATAGGCATTGTGTAGTCCATCCTGCAAGTAATTTCTATCTGCAGCAACCTGAAATTGGGACTAATTCAACAAATACATGGGATTTTCCATAAATTCAAAACTTACTGCAACCAACCTAGTTCAAAGAAATAGAATCCCCTGGCCCATATCAGTTAAGGCAGTATTAAGGTTTGTGTTTCTCATTCCAAATGAGGATGTTGTATACAGACAGCAGATATTAATTCTCACCTGTACAGAGGTTTTTTTCACTCAACCAACTTATGCTCAACTTTACATATAATTACTCTTCTACTGTATGTTTCAATCTCGAGACAAAAGGGCTACTCGTGTATTCGTGTTGATGTTATCATACAAAACATAACAGCTCTAAAAGCATGGAAGGTTCACCTTTAGGCAACAATTCTTTTGGCCCTCATTCTTCCGTAGTTTCGTCCATCGAGCCATTTGACTTCTTTCCTAGAAAATCACCCACTCCTCTCAACTTGTCAAGCTTCATACCTGAAAGCCAGGTGGATTTGAAAAGGCATACACAATCCAGTGACAGTAAAGATGATTCTGATGTGGCTTTGCATATTGGTCTTCCTAGCTGTGACAGGAGTTCATGTGATTATGGTAATAAAGATGCAAACTTATCAGCAGCAACAAAATACTGGATACCTACCTTGGCACAAATCCAAGTTGGCTTCACTCATTTCTCCTGTCACATTTGCAGCAGGTCCTTCAATCGTTACAATAATCTGCAGGTAATACTTATCACAGTTTATAATCTTAGATTAGGTGAATTATTCATTATTATGATCATAAGTGACCACCCTATTATATGTAATAAATAATGATGGAAAAGTAGGAGAACTCCCTAAAATCTTGAACTCTAAGATCATCAGTAGACTTTTCACATAACAGATCATTATTTGTTCCTGTTATACTTTGCATTTTGTTATTCAGATGCATATGTGGGGTCATGGATCAGAATACCGTCGAGGGCCTGACTCTCTTAAAGGGAGTCAACCTCGAGCCATGCTGGGAATCCCATGCTACTGCTGCGAAGAAGGGTGCAAGAACAACATAAATCACCCAAAAGCCAAGCCCCTCAAGGACTTCAGGACATTACAAACTCATTACAAGAGAAAACACGGGACAAAGCTATACTCCTGTCGTAAGTGTGGCAAGTGTTTGGCGGTAAAAGGTGACTGGCGAACCCATGAGAAGAACTGCGGCAAGCGATGGCTATGTGTTTGTGGTTCAGACTTCAAGCATAAGAGATCATTGAAAGACCATGTTGCTTCTTTTGGTTTTGGCCATAGCCCCGCCCCTCTTCTTCACGAAACAACTACTGAAGTCCAAGCATAATCATGGAACGTCCAATTCAAAGTATCCAAAGAGTGTTGCCCCTTCAAAATGCTGTCCAGTTCAAGACATGATTAACATATGGAAGCTTGAAAATTGTTAACTTCAGACATTACCATCCTAAAAGTACCAGTTATTGGTGGGTTCATAATCAGATTTGAGTTTACGAGAATTTAATGAATTATCTATCAAGATTGAGAATAGAGTTTATCATTTTATTGTTGTTTCCAACTTGAAAGATGTTAGAGAGCCCTTCATCATTAGATATCTTTACTATTTTTCCTTACAAGTAAGCTAGATGCTGAGTAATGTATCCAATATCGTGCAAGTACTTCATGAAAAAGCTGGGAGGGATTTCTAGGTGCAATGTTAATGCATAAAACCACATGTATACTTGTGCAAAAACACTTCTTTTCTCTGTAAAGGCCAATAGGAAACATGACTAAAGATAGTCGAAATAGGAGCCAAACATGCGGCTTTTTAAAAAAGCCCAAACAGGCGGCCCAAAAAAGTTTACTAAAGATCAACCAAGTTCGTCTAAGTCACTCCAATCTCTAGTGACTGTAAAACTCATGAGTTTTGCCGGATCAATTTTTGTTTTTGTTGATTGGGAACGAGTGGTCACTCCCCTCCTATTGAACTTGCCTTTAGCATTTTTTGAATAAGCTGCTTGAATACCACCACTGTGTAAATCTGGAAGTGTTCAACCTCAAGAGGATTATATGCAGAGTACGTTTCTCTTCTACATAACCAATATCACCCGCCAAATCCTCAAGAATGGTATCTTCAACATGGGCAGGTTTTCGAGCATCAGGGATGTTGGCATTAGGATCATCTGATACAGATTGACTAGAAGCGAACTGCTATGAATCGGACATGTTCTTCATCCGATCAAGATGTTGTGTGCTAGTTAAAATCCAATGCTGGTCAGACCTGGAATCAGAACAAGGCTTGACAGTGTTGACCACAGCCTCAGTTTGAAGCTCGGGAGCAGGTCCAGAAGATGCCGATCCAGCCACGGGTGGTGTTGCAACCTTAGAGAGGTGCACGAACCTGTTGGAGACAGGGTGAGCATCAACAGATTTCACCTTCCATTTTCTCCTATTTTCAATGTAAAACCATCATCTTCCATGGAGGCTTTCTTTTCTCTGATCTCTGTAAAGGGTGTGAATGCAAAATGATACATAGTGCAAAAGCAACCTCTGTTTAATCCAACCATACTGATTTCAGGAAGGAGGAAACATGCTGTGGGAATGCTTGAAAAAACAAAAAAAAAAAGAACTAAACAAAGTGTTGTTAAAACACATTGCACTAAAAGGATGTCAAATGTTAACCTGAGTTGTGTTTGTACATTAACCTGTAATAGTAATTTATTAAGAATTTAATCCGTCACAAGAAATTCACTATCGGATAAACTAGTATTCACCATATGTTTCACAGTACCATTATAAAAACACATACAGTATCCAAACCAAGTCCTTGAGTGAAAACTGAACAGAGAGAGCCCTTTCGGTTGCAATAAGAGCATCTACCTTCAGTTAGCATTATATACATAATGCACCATTTAGAACAGTAGCTAAAAGAGTTGGCGAACTTTAATGGAGCATTGGAGACATACTAGTTTTACTCAGCAGTGAAAATAATAGTCGACTACGCCTACTGCCAAAAGAAAGTGAAGCCAGATGACAGAAGTCTGAAATCATGACTACACATATTAGTGTGGCTCAATGCATTATCTTTGCTTCTTAGATAAAACCGAGTTTTTTAATTATTACTAAAATGTTCGCTATCCTGCTGACAAAATTATCTCATGAATGAGGGGAACAACTAAATGCAGGATATCCATGTACTTTTATTTAAATGGGATTCTGAAACTTACCTCCAATATATCATTTAATTTCTTTATCTTTGCATTCATGAGCTTCATTTGGACAGGTTTTCTATTTTTCGCAGGAGTTATCAGCAGGTGAAGATTCAATGTAAAAGCCCTACATGATTTACTAGGAGTCTATCTTGCATATTGATCCTGGACAACTAAGCACCTTGCTAGAAAATACACGTGTGATAATCTATCTCAAGGGGATTGATAAGAACTCACTGATAGATAATTCTCCTGTCTCAGAATCAAAGCCAATTGATCTAGAGGCCAGGCATTGATCTAAAGGCTCAATAAATGTCAACGTAATAATTAAATTCAATAAGCATGAGCCTATTCTTTAACTATAATGTTGATTGTGCCAATAGTTCATTTTGTCAAACTGAATGGTTATACAATAAAATGACAAATATTCAAAACTTCCCATGTTGGTGAAAATGACATTGGCATTTATGACTGTTAGGTTGCAGAATATGGATGCCTCTGGGAATGGCATTGAACACCTAGATCTCTTGATCCAAGAAGTGAATCATTTTCTTTATTAAGTGAATTATTTTCTTTATTATGGTTGATCACGGGTAATTATAATCTTCTGGATAAAGAAAATCACCTCCCTAATAATAATTGAAGTGAAATACTATATTACACTTAGCACAGAAATAGAATGTGTCACCTGACTTTCAAGTGCTGTATAAACATCACTAAATTCAAGCCCAATGTAACCATTTCCTATTTCGTAAAAGAATTAGCCAGCCAAAGGAATTTCAACCAAGTAAGAAGACATCAAAAGCAAATCCCTTTTAGTGAAACATTTTTAACTCTATGTACTTTGAGCTTAACCATTTACAATAGCAACTATATAAGCTCACAGAAGTTGAAAAAACCTATAAGTTGCCAGCTCTGTTATTAGATCACACATCACTATGTATATTACTGCAAGAATCTAAAACAATGTTTTTGTAATGAATATTATTAGCTTTTCGCAGGAGAGTTCCGGTTATTGGAGAATCACTAGTAATTACAGTTTTAAGGAAAGGGTGACTGCTCATCAAAAAAGAAAATTTGGCATCTTTGTAGACGGAACAAAGATAAAATCCCCCCTGTTGCCATCCCTCTAAAAGAGTAAAAAGTAAATGAGCAAATACTAATGAAACATGAAACAATGGAAAAGGCTAAAGCATTATTCAACCTTAGCTGTTGTGAATCTTATGACGAAGTCTCCAAAACCTCCAATATTTCAACATCTGTGGCTCCTTGAAATGTTAATATATTGTTATATCATAATGGAACAACATTCATTAAACCTGCAATATTTGTTGGCCAAATTTATGAATCGGTAAACTTCATACAGATCTGTTATACGGACAGCAACTCCATACCTGTCATACTCAGCAGCCACAACCTATTATTGTTGCATTTGAAGATGGATGAGAAGGTGATTGGATCAACTTAGTCGGAATCTAAGAATTTATCTATCAAGTAATTTTCCAGTCATTTCTCAGAGAGGTGTCGAAAGAATATTACTGACTTTGTTTTGAAGTTCACTTGGAAGGCATAACAATGTTCAAATACTTGCCCATGTGATTCCATATTTTTACCCTAGAAGGTTCCTAAAATGGAAATGGTCACCAGGATGATGCTTGTTTAGTCTCTAAAACGAATGGAAATTTGAGATTTCCAGCAAAAATTAAGGAAGAGAAGCAGTTGCAATACAACTTATAAGCCTGATTCAGACCAAACTCTCCTTAGCCGGAAACAAAAAATTATTTGTTTGGGTTATTGTAGGCAGTTTTGGAGCAGTCACAAAAGATAAATTGTTCACTTATTATTCCTTTCTTATTTAACAGATAGCCATTAGTACATTGCATTATGCCATGTACTATAATTCAGTAGAACCCACAAAGGTAATACAGAACAAAAGCAGTAAGCAAAAAGCCAGCACATAGTAATTGAGATTAGAAACAGAAAACAAGAGATGATGAAGATGAAGAATAAAAGTAAACAAAATCAGAAAACCAATTTCACCAAGAGCACTCCATGCCCACCTCCTCCCACTCCAATAATCACCACATGATCCTACTCAAAATCCTTCTACAAATCACATATCCAAATCACTTTCACAAAACATATATGAATTGGTGATGAAAACTTTCAACTTATAATATATTTACTCTGACATTAAAATACAAGGTCAAGTAATCATAACAAAATCCAGTAACTAACAATTAGGGAATGAAATTAAACATGAGATGAGAAAGAGGTAGCCTTTTAATTTAGGTGAAGGTGAAGGCTAATCATCGATTTGAATGGGGCGTTTGCCAAGGGAACGAGAATCTTCAGGAGGCAGAGGAGGTCGCAATAATTCAGGAGGAATGTGGCTCCTCCTGAGAATTAGGACTTTGAAGACTCGAGCATCCCTGTCAGTAAGTTGGAAGACACAAGCATCGCCAATTTTGAGACGATTATCGTCGACAAATTTGGCCCAGTTGCCATGAAACCTTGGCCTATCGTCGTCTCCATTGTAGGATAGACTCCAGGTCTTGCCGCCGTACCGCATAACCACCTGCACAGAGCTGCGAGGAAGCAGGGGAACCACACTGGAAGGTATGTACTGCAAAGTAACAAGAAAAAACACAATTCAGATGATGAGATATAGGTATCGTTGATTAATGTAAGGTACCATGTGATAATGTGGCCTGAGGTGCGATTTGGCTAAAACGACATCGAAAAAGGGTTGCTTCCCGGAGAGAAAGGGGCATTCCTGATCCTGTTTACTCGACATGGGTAGCTTCCTCAGTCCGGCCACAAGCAGTTTAGATGAGAGAGAGAGAGATGATAACGAAGGGAGAGAGGGGGTTGAGTGATGGTGGAGGAGAAGAGAAGAGTACGAAAAGGAATCAATTGGTGAAAATAACAGAAAGCGTTTGCACATGATCTGCATGAACCCGAACCATATATGGGCAGTTGATTGGGAGTGGGAGCAACTCAACATACAATCATGTTTCCCCTATTTAATATTTACATTGATGGGACTAACTCTACCAAATGAATTGGGTACAACTTATTGTTATTTATTTTACCCCAAGAGTAAGAGTGAAATATGTCCTAATAGGTGGAATAATCCCACCAGATGAATTGATGGAACTTGTGTTCTCCATCCTTTTTAATTAATTTTATATTTTTAATTAATGTTGTTTTTTTTTTAAATTACTTAGATTACTATTATACACTGATCCCTAAATCTTACGAATAAAATATATTATAAATCACCATGATAAAATTATAATTATGGAATAAAATATACTTATACCCTAAACTTTAAACTCTAGGAGTAAAATATAACCTCCTAAAACAAAAGGTAAAATTACAATTATACCATAAATTTTATAGGTAAAATTGCAATTATATATTCTAAACCAAAAAAATGAAATTACAATTATACCCTAAACCTTAAATCTTAGGGGTTAAATTACAATTATACTCTAAATCTTAAACCTTATGGGTGAATATTGATGCGCGTTTTCTTTGCACGCAAAATTAATCCCCAAGTATTAAAGATATCAATTGAAGCTAAAGCAAGCGACCAAGTGAATTATCGAACCAAAGGACGGCGTATTATCAATTTAATTATTTACTAAATTAATTAAGACAAGATGGCAATAAGATTTGAGATTTAATTATTAAACTACTAAACAAGTAATTAAAATAGCAAATAAAATAAAATATCACTCGAAGAATACGAAATTGGATCAAGTAGGAAAATAGGTAGCCCTAGGATAATCCAGTTTCACGCATTAATTTTCCTTCCGTGTATGGATGTCCGACTCTACCTTGTGGAATATGGACGCATCACTAAACCATGCATATCTACTCTATAGACACAAATAAATATGCGTGTAACACGTGTGAATAACCTCGGAGCAAGAGATATAATTCCACCCCCCTTTCTAGGTACTATCAGTATCAATTATTTCCCTAATCAATTGGTATTCTAACCCGATATGATTAGAGATGGCAATGGGTAGAGTAGGGTACGGGTATGACAAATCCACATATTACCCTATACCCTACCCTCACTACCCATACCCTACCCTTTTACCCTAAAGTAGAGCTTCGGGTAGGGTACGGGTATACCCATCGGGTATACGGGTAATCCACGGGTAAACGGATACCCGCAATCTTAGTAGATTTTGCGGATAATCTGCGGATACCGAATCCACCCGAACCTACCCGACCCGACACAATTTTTTTTTAAACTATAATCCACCAAAAAATAATTATAATACATAAATGAATAACCTAAAATAAAATATGCAAATTAGAAAACAAAGTCAACAACAATAATGTTTAAGTCCGTTAACAAAAAAAAATATCATAAATTCATAGTTAATCAAATAAAATTATAAAACAAACATGATATTCCAACAATTGCTTCAAAGTCTTTGGTTTAAGTATGAAAACTTTAAAGTCTTGCATCTCCTTTTTGCCACCAAGATATCTTAATTCGAATATCATTTTTTTTGTTAAAATATTAAAAAAATAATTATAATTCTTAAATATAATTATAAATAACACATAATATTATAACATAGAACAAGATTTATTATAATTCTTAAAAATTATTTATATTTATATCAGGACAAGAATATAAATTTTAATTAAAAATATTAAACATATTATAATAAATACATCATAAATTTTTCATCAACAATATTATTATACTAAAAGAAATATTAGATTTAGACATTTAATTAATATATAATACTATTATTAAATATATATATATATATATACATTCGGATAATTTTTGGGTCGGGTACGGGTCGGGTACGGGTAAATTATAAGGGAACCCGTACCCTACCCTTACCCGTACAGTTTTTCTTTGGGTTCGGGTACTACCCGACCCATTATCCGATTTTACTCAATTTTTCTATACCCGCTATGCGGGTACCCGTCGGGTAACCCGACCCGACGGGTAAAATTGACATCCCTAGATATGATCTCCCTTTATAGGTACTATAAAATTATCCTTTTTATCCTACTTAATAACCCGAATTCAATTCAATTAATCAGTATTCATATATGATAGTTCTAATGAAGCTTCGGAGTCCCCTTACTTAGAATCATAATATGGAATCATGTTCAGCGGTGAACGCACTCAATCTACAACCAAGATATATATTCAGATTCTATATACCAATTGAAGATGCACAAAACGACCGTGAATATGGATTAAGAAAATACAATCATATATAAAAAAATTCACAAGTAGTGTTGTACGGAGTTTACACACGAAAGTTCAATTAATTCGTAAAAACCTTCACACCCTAGTTCTACCAAAAATGCTCTAACCTATGATGTTTCGAAGAACAATCATGGGTGTTGGATAGATCTTACCTAGATGTCTGGAAAATACAAGATAAATTAGGAAACGAATAAAACCCTAGATGTGGAAGTCGTCGCGTCCTTCTCCGTCTTGAATCCTCCTCTTGGTTCTCCTCTTGATTTCATAAACGAATCTTCAAAGTGATGGATGGATGGAAGAAAGGATGTGGATGATGGTTGGGGGGTGATCCCCCCTTGTGGGGTGTAGTATTGTTGTGGCCTCTCTCCAATCTAATATGACTTTATTGTATTTTTTCTTTTTGGTGTGATCTACATCCTCTTTTATACTTGTAAGCTCTCCTTATGGACCTAGGATGGGCTTTTTCTTGGAAAATATGAAAATTCACTAACAGGGGGTGAAAATTCCGTAAAAATCAGATCTGCGTGTTTCCGTTCGACCAAAGTGATACTGGTCGAACGGAGGTCGTACGGATCTCCTTTGGTCGAGCAAGCTTATGCAGTCTCACCGTTTCGCGCATAACTTTCACATCCGACCTCCAATTTGAGTAATTCTTGTGCTCACGCGATCCTCTCTTCCTTGGCTTTCTATACATATAAAAAAATCTCAGAAAATCCAATATTTGGATATATAAAAAGTCGTACAAAGTGGAACAGGCGTTCTGTTCGGTACAGCTTGCGCGACGTCACCACGTTTATCATAACTTTCTCGTTTGGATTCCTATTGAGGTGTTCTTTACGCCAAAACGACTCTCTCTTCTGTGACTTTCCAACCATATATCACACTTCCCATTAAGAGCTCCACACTAATACAAAAAAATTGTACAAGTTGGACGTGCGTTTTTCTGCATCATTGCACAAATTGCACATTTTCTCCAACTTGGCACTTATGATCCCTTTTTTCACCTAAAATACAATAAAATACCTCAAGTGCACATTTTTCTCAAATATATTGAATATAAGATACTTGTGCAAATATATAACAATAATTTATATTTAAAAGATGTTAAATTGGACACTAAAACACGCTTATTTTCACTCTCAACAAACCCCCAAACTTACCCGTTGCTCGTCCCGAGGCAACAATATAAAAATAAAGAGAAAGAGAATAAGAAAATTTGTAGGGAAACAAGGACTATGACTCATACCATATTCAAAATACAATTGTCCTCAACTTAGGTCATGCAACTCTCATTACATGTAATAATCAATTCATAGCATACAAATTAAGACAATCACCACCAATTCAAATGCTCCATTCACATATTCTCACGGGAAGTATATATCACTCACACTCAATTGTAAAAGATGTACACTTATGGGTTAAGGTGTTTACGCTCAAATCCAATTCAAGTGCATGTGTAACCATAAGCTTGTTAAACGTCTCAAACTCTTCACCACTTAAAGTATGATTCGACAATGGGATCAAAAAGGACTTTCATGAGGATGTAATGTTGGCTCTTTGGTAAAGGTAGGAAATATATTGATAAAGTAACTCAATTAGTAGAGAATTAAAACTGGAGATCTTTTGTACTGCAGATTTTTACACTTCAAGGCTATCCAACTTCATGTTCTTCTAATTTTCTTTTCTCTCCTTTCCTTCAAGCTCAACATTTTTTCCTTCATTTCTTTTTTCTCGAGGTACCAGTTTCGGGCACTACCTCTAACATCTCGGAGTACCAGTTTTGGGCACTACCCCTCATCAACTTATTTTTAAGCTCATAATCACTTGTACAGCTCCAAATATTTTATTCCTTCCAAACTCCATCAAAATCAACTTCACACACTTTGATAGCATTTAATTCTCCACTAAATATAGGAATTTAATGCTCAAATAGGATATCAAAGTGGCTATCTTCGTAGGTTGCCAAAGAAATAAGGCTTTTAAGCTCAAAAGGGCTAACTACGGATATAAAATTATTTGGTAGGAAATTATTTGGCAAAGTGACTCATAAATTCAAGGATGGCCTAAAATCATCTCCCATCATCTAACACACATGTAGTTTCATGTAAGACAAGAGACAAGTTCAAGAATACACACACAAGAACGATACTCATCAGAAAAAAAATCATGTGATTATGTAACATGATCAACGAGGTTCAAAATCTCACATGGGTTTTTAACAAGTAACAGAGCACCTTTCATGGTAAGCAATATCCCACAAGTATACATAGAACTTCATACCACAATATAACTCAAGTACACTTCCTTCATCAACTTCAAAAGCATATGAATTTCAAGCACAATTTAAAAAAATAAGCTCACATGGATCACCACCTTTAACTCAATCCTTCTACTCATGAATTAAAAGCACTCATAAAAATTAGAATAAGGAAACAAGGGCACCTGATTTTTCTTCAACATATTCACGAGCTCCTCGAGTTGTTCAACTCGATCAGGTCAAAGCCTCAGTGTAGAACTCATCTTGCCACTTTTTTACCTGTTCTTTCATCAAAACTCAAGCACACCTTATCATCAAAGATTCATCAATAATAAAATAGGATAACTATAAGAAAGAATCAATTGACTATCTAATCGACTCCACAGACTAAAAACACCACTGAACACTAGGAAAATTACAAAAAAATTGACACATCAAAACCGATTAAAGTTTCAACATACCGCAAAAAATTAACTCCCCTAGCAAACATTACAAAAAAAGATTATACTCTTGATGCTTCAATGAGGTAAGTACATCACATCCCCCCAAACATAGTAGAAACGTAAGTTGAAACTAAGTTTGCAAAGAGATGTAATTGCCAATTAGTGAGCACCTTAAATATAAAAATTTCTTACTCACACGAAAGAAATAAAACAATAAAATGGAAAGGAAAAGCCCTCAACAGGCGCTCATGTTTAACATCGGAGAGTCATGACGGTTTATCACTTTTTGAACTACTAGATCAAAGGACGGTCTTCTCGCATCCTCACCTTCAAGTACTTTCTTTCCCTCTTCTTGTCTACACTCAACACCTCACCTTTCATGGTCATAAGTATATGATCCTTGGAATTTCCTTCTTCCCATGGCTGTCTAGACACCTCCTTGCCAATCTTCCACATAAATTCAGAATCATCTATCTTAGAAAAATCAAGATTAAACAAGTTAAAAATCACATCTATGCTCTTGCAAGATTGAATCTCCATGGGCATTTTCATTGCATGATCAATAGAGAAAACCACATTTTCATTATCCATCTGCAGTCTAAGCTTCTCGGCTCTCAACCTCTTCACTCTTTCCCACTTCTTCTCAACTATTGTAAGCTCAGTATTCGGCCCTTGAGGTGTAACTGGAGTGTTCCAATCAACAGGCGTAGCAATCGGTATCGAATCGGACATTGAACTGTGTTGCTCGAGTTTTGCTCGACCAAAAAAGACTGGTCGAGCAGATAGATTTTGGTCGAGCAACCCGCCTGATTGGGAGCTTCCATTCACCATGTGTTGCTCGACCTCCATTCGACTTGGGTAGTCTAGTCGAACGGATGGCGTTTGGTCGAGCAGGCTGCCTGATCGCGAGCTCTCATCCCCCAGGTGTTGTTTGACCTCCGTTCGACCAAGGTGGTCTGGTCGAATGGAAGGGTGCAAGTCGAACGGCGCACCTGAAAATAGAGTATCGTAATTTTATTTTTCTGAAGTTTACTCGACCTCCGTTCGACTTGGGTAGCATGGTCGAACGGAAGGCATCTAGTCGAGCAAACTGCCTTATCGCGAGCTTTCAATATTATTGCATTGCTCGACCTCCGTTCGATCATCAGTTCTGGTGGAACAGATTTGGTTTGGTCGAGCAACTTCACTGTTTTTTTCTTTTCCACTCATCGGCATCATCGGACCTTCGTACTGCATCCCGGACCTCAATGTGATGGCATTATATCCCACGTTTGTGTCAATTGATTCACATTCGCGGCCATCTGCCCCATAATCAAAGTAAGGTCCTTCAACTGCTTAGATAAATTTGCATGATCAACATTCATGGTATCCTCAAGACGATCAATCCTTGCATCATTCTCAGCCATGTATCGATTGAACATACTTCAACACTCTTCACTTCTTGCTGCTGCCTACTAGGCCCCCCTTGTGTCAACTTTGTAATTTGCCTCTGTTGGGACTCTAGTAGCTTGTTGATGTTAACTAGACTAGAGACGATCTCATCATCCCTATTCGACTTCACCACTTGATGTTCAACATGTGCTACCTTGCCAAGTACATATGATCCTCTATCTCTCTCCATAGACCAATCACGTGAATTCATAGAGATGTCTTCAAATAACTTTTCTGCTTCAAATGCTGTCTTAGATAACAGCGCTCCTCCTGAGGATACATAAATAAAAATACGCGACTCACAATCCAATCATAGTAGAAGATGCTTATGTATTCAGCCTTAGACATTCCATGCTGTGGACACCTCCTGAGCATGTCTTTAAAACTATCCTACGCCTCATAAAATTTCTTACCCTGATTCATAACAAATTGGGTGATCTCTTGCCTCATCCTTAAGATCCATGAGGGTGGAATATATCTTTCTAAGAACTTCTGCTGCAGTTGGTCCCATGTAGTGCAATATGTGGCATCAAGAGTCTCATACCAATCTTCTGCTCCATCAATTAATGAAAACTTGAATAGGGCGATCCGCCTAGCATGATCATGAGCTCCAGCACCCTTTTGAGAGTTTGCATAACCAAGAAATCTTCGGAGGTGCTGATATGGATCTTCAAAAACAACCTCCAGAAAAGGGATTCTTCTCTACCATGTTAATAAGAGCGGGATGTATCTCAAAATTATCATCTTCCCCCCTTGCTCCTATTAATCCCATGTTACCAATCTCATAGTTCGTGAAAATTTCACGTATGGAAACATTATCTGGATTCTGCCTTGCTCCGATCATGTTTAGCTCAATGTGATATTTTTTCTTTCCATCCTCTTCTTTTCCTAGTGCACAAGTACCTTAGAAAAATTCAAGATTAGATAGAATTAAATAATCACAAATAAAGTCTTAATAACCTAGAAATAATAAACTAATAATAAAAGCTGTCCCCGGCAATGGCGCCAAAAACTTGATGCACGTTTTCTTTGCACGCAAAATTAATCCCCAAGTATTAAGGATATCAATTGTAGCTTAAGCAAGCGGCCAAGTGAATTATCGAACCCAAAGGACGTCATATTATCCATTTAATTATTTACTAAATTAATTAAGACAAGATGGCAATAAGATTTGAGATTTAATTATTAAACTACAAAACAAGTAATTAAAATAGCAAATAAAATAAAATATCACTCGAAGAATACGAAATTGGATCAAGTAGGAAAATAGGTAGCCCTAAGATAATCCAGTTTCACGCATTAATTTCCCTTCTGTGTGTTGATGTCCGACTCTGCCTTGTGGAATATGAACGCATCACTAAACCATGCATATCTACTCTATAGACATAAGTAAATATGCGTGTAATACGTGTGAATAACCTCGGAGCAAGATATATAATATCACCTCCTTTCTAGGTACTATCAGTATCAATTATTTTCCTAGCCAATTGGTACTCTAACCCGATATGTGTTGGATTGTATACTAAAAGTCTAGCTTTAGTATGAACAATGTCATAACAATATTTGAAATGAGAATCATTGATCAAATGATTGCTCTTATAATTTATTTTATATGCATGATGCAATAGTCCATTTACTTTATACTGTAGATAATATGTTGTGCGACAACACGCAGAAGATCATATTATCGGTTTCCTTATAAAGTATAAACAGATGCTCACAACTGAGATAGACGGGGACTCTCTATCGGTATGGTTGTAGTGTGGTTTGGTATTAGCTTGTCTTGGCTATAGAATCACATTAGTGCACTTGTGTGTATTGAGCAGGACCGCCTGAGATCGTTCTTCTTATACTGACTATATAGTAGAACTTGATCTCTGTTATTATGGAAGTTCGTGCTCTTAATCCCTATACAATAACCTCGACACGTGGGGCAGTATGTATTTCTTTGATTCATCAATGGGTGAGATTTATAAGTATTAAATCAACAAACTCGGTGAGTTGAGAAATAGTGTTGTATCTATGGTGTGCTGTTGATTGTAGAAGGAATCCATGTCCGACATAGGTTGATGATGTCCCCTTGAGGAGCTCATAAGGTTTATCATGTAAATCTTGCAAGTGGATTAATTTCCGGCATGATAATAAGGTTGAGTGGTACTACTCTCGGATGAGATATTAATTAATTTGAGTTGTCAGTAACTTAATTAATTAATGGACATTGTATATCTTAAACATGGGGAGACTATCGGGCTTATAATAAGAAGGAGCCCAGAACATAATTTTGGGATTGGACGGGTAGTGCAGTAATAATATTTTAATGGACTATATTATTATTATTGGATTTAATTAAAAGCTTTGGGCTAAGCTTGGTTAATTAAATTCAATTGAGGCCCAGCCCAATTTCTCCTCCTGGTCCCTACTGTAGCCCAAGTATATAAGTCATCTCAGTTCCTGTTAAACCTAAGTCAGTGCCTCATTTGACATACGGGAGAGAACAGAGAGCAGATTGAGAGAACTCTGGGGATTGTTGACCACCCAACATCAGAGTTGACTTTGGGACATACGGTAGAAGATCAGAGGTAGTTCTCTGCAGTTCATCCTCTACACCAACCCAGAAGTACGGTAAACTTATTTTATGCTTCCGCTGTATTTGTTTGCCTGTTTATCCTAACGATCACGTTGAACCGCACGATCCAATTGCCAACAATTGGTATCAGAGCGTTGGTTTCGTGGTGAAACGTGAGACGTTAGGTGTTTTTTTGTGATTATTTGATTATTTGAAATGATCTGGATATAATCGCTTGTTGTTGTGTATTCTCGTGTTTCAATTATCATCGAAAGTTTCAAGGCATGGTGAAAGGGATTGAATCTGTGTGAATAATACATTATTCCTATGTGCTTTTTGTTGATGAAATTGTGTGATTATTGTGATTGTACACACTGTACACGGCTTTCAATAACACACACAAGTAAGGACATAGTACGAAACAAACACGCTTCTGACTTGGAGCGGCGGTTGTCGGCGACGTTGAACGCCTTTTGGAGAATCGATGTAATCGATGGCTGGTGATTGTCGAAGCCTGGAGCGATAGGCATCGACTGGATCGATATCGACGACGACGATCTCGATTGACATCGACTGACCGGTGATGGAGACGACCACGCTGGATGATGGATGTCGTCGGCGGTTGTCTCGACTGGATGGATGGCGAGTCGGAACCGGCGCGCGTCTGGTCCATGGCGAACCCGCTTCCGGGCGCGATCAGTGGTGGGTCCCATCTTGTCGACAAAGCGCGGAAATCGGCAGTGGGTGGCAGCTGTGGCGGTGCCGAGTCGTGGGCAGTGGGTCACCCAGTGACTCCGATGGATGAAGCGCCGAGTAGATCGGGCCGCGGCAATCGGCAGCAGGTGGCGGATCCCGTCCGGAGGGCTGTCTTGTCGTCAGGCGGCCGCTAGCGGCGGCAGATAGCGACTCTGGCGGAGCTGACGAAGTTGGTGCGGACGGATCTCGATCGACGGCGAGCTGGGTGGTGGCGGCCTCGAACGGATCGCGATAAAGTGTTGTGTCGGCGGCCATGGTCCCGGTGGTTGGTTGGGGCGCGGCCACCGGCGGAAGCGGCGGCTGGTAATGCCGGTGTGCGCTGGTCTGTGGTGGCTGCAGGCGGCTCCATTCCGGTGGAGCTGTCGTGTCTTGATGGCGCCTGCAGAACTCCGGCCGCCGGGAGCAGAGGACTGGCGGCGCTGTGCGGCGGACGGCAGTGAGGGCTGTTGATAGCGGCTGGGATTGCGGCGGATGAAAGAAATAGGGCAGGCCTTGGTTGATTGGGCTCTATTTCTTAATTTTTTTTGGGCTGCCTGCTAGGCCCAAATATCATTGATATATCTTCTTGGGCTGCTAGTTTGGGCACTTAGTTGCTGGCTTGATAATGGGCCGGATTGGCTGATGTTTTTATTATTGGGCCCAAATTCAGTAATATTTAAAGAGCTGCTCAATTTTTAATTTGGTTTTGGGCTGTTGGGCCCAAATTTTATTAAAATGGCAATGGGCTGCTGGACAATATTTACTGATGGATTAAATTAATTGTGGGGTTGATGTTGGGCCAGGTTAAATATTGGGCTAGACCTTAATGCAGAAATTGGCAGGGTAAATGGGCTTAATTATTTAATTAATGGGCTGCTCATTTTATGCTAATAATGTTTAGGTCAGCTGGGCCTATTTAATTGATCCAACATTTTATGCAATTAATTAATATTATATAACTGATTAATTGATTTAATTGTCAATTATTGTTGTATATGTAATAGGCATGTTCTATGTGATTTATTTATTTAAATTGTTGTTAATAGAAGCATGTCTAGGATGTATATTTTATTTTAGAATATTATATGCATGTTAAAAACCCTCAGTGTTTAAATAACTAAGTGGGAGAGGGGATTGGTAATAAATTCTCGCGGCCTCCATTATTGGTTTGTTAGCAATGTGAATAGACTTGCGCGTCGGCATTAGAGCCTTCCTCCCCATCGGATGAGTTTATTCATGGATTGCTGGAACAGACTTCATTAAATAATTACGTATGTAATGTGATGCATATGAACTTGCGCGTTGGCTTAGACCTTCCTCCCTATCGGATGAGTTTATATGCGGCTCACTGGTACAAACTTGTAATTGATGACTGTAGGAAGTTATCCGAGCGCATGTGTACTTCTCTATCTGTAAGGCACATAAGCTTGGGCCGCGGACTTGGGGTCAAATAATGGTGTACACTTAGATGTAAATAATAAGTATCCTCCCCATCGGAGTCACTGCTTTTATTTACATGGCTAAAGAGGAACCGACTATTAATTATTTTGTCATAAAGTTAGGTTGACAAATGAAATTAATGGGTAGAAACTTCTCTTATAAATGTTCGGGTTTGTAAACGTCCACACTATCGTGGCTTGCAGACTCACGGTGCTTGAGATGTCGGTGAATTTTATTTTATATTATTTTGAGGGAATCAATATAAAATAATAAAATTCAAAGTTTTAATCGGTAAATTTATTTGTGTTTCTCTGAATTTCGAATGGTTTTATTTCACTAATTGTTAACTAAAAGACATTATATTTACTTGTCCAAATTAGATGATTGGAAAAGAATCTTGTTTTTGAAAATCACTGCTTAAGAAAATAAAAAATACATGTGTATTCTCACAAATGAAGTCTCATGATGCCTATTGAAGTCTCTAGTGAAGAGATGAGAGGTTCATAGAAATATGATGGTCTCATGTAACTCTTCGGATACTTGAGTAAATTAAAAGGCAGAAGATCATGGTTGAATTGATGAATGAATTGGAAAAGCTTGGAATAGAAATTGAAAGGGAAGCCTAAATCAATTTATTCCTCACAATTTGCCTGGATGTTTTGAGTAAGTTCTACCTGAAATACGAGAGGTTGTATATGGTGGGAAACTTCTAATAAAACATGTGGCAAAAGAAAGCCATTTTTCATCATGATGTGAACAAGTTTAATATCTTATTTACTAATGGTTTAAACATGATTAGTGATGGCATCTACTGACACGAAGTATGTAGATACTGGAATTACTAAATGTTTATCACTGAGTAAGGATAAGATTGTTAATAACATGGGTTAAACTACAAAGGTAGTGGCTATTGCAGTGGGAGTTATTTATTTATCTCATGATAAGAATAAACGATTGATTATGAGAAATTGTCTTTACGTACGTTTCATAGAAAGAATTTAATTTCGGTTTCTATGCATTAACGGATGGATACTTCATTTCATTTAAATGACATGGTCATAGTAATGAGGAATGAGGCTATAATCCGTTAAAGTATGTTGGTGGATAAAAAGTATACTCTTGAATCATGTACATCCCACAGATGCAATAAATAGTAATTAAATAATGCATCTTCTAATATCAGTAAGAGAAAGGAACCTTCGAAAATGAACTAAACATACATTTGGCGTCTATGACTAATTCATTTTACTTAAGTAGGATTCAAAAGTTGATAGCCGATAGACCGTAAGGTTTATCTGAAGTGGAAACTATCGGACTTGCGAGTCTTGCTTGGAAGTAAAAATGATTAACTGCCTTTTCAAAGCTGTGGGGTGTAGAGCCAAAGATATATATGTTGGAATTATTTCATTCTGATTCAAGCGAACCTAACAATATCCAGGCGAGAGGTGGTTATGAATATTCAAAGATTATTCTGGGAACCGATATATTTATTTGATGCACTGCATGTCTAAGTTCTTAGATTAATTCAAGAATTGTAAGGCTGGTACAGTGAGCGTCATGGAAAATATATCATATCATTACGATTCAATCGTGATGATGAAGACCTCTTAGGATAGTTAGGAACTAATAATCAGAAGTTGAGATTAAATCTCAAGTTGACTACACCGGGCATGCCCCAGCTGAATGGTGTGGTGGGTAGAAGGTATAAGGCTCTTATGGTTATGATTAGATAGATGATGAATTATTTGGAATAATTAAATTCATTTTATGGATATACCCTAGATACAGTAATTCGTGAAACATTTGTCTGTATATGGGATATCCTAGAAAAATAGAGGGTGATTTATTTAGTCCAAAAGATCGAAGGGTGATTGTCAACACAAACACTAGATTTTTGGAAAAGGACTATGTAATAAATCACAAGCCCATGTATAAGTTGTTCTAAAGGAAGTGAGAGGAAAACACTAAGTATAAGTACCAAGTGTACAAGAGGATATACCACAAGGTAAACTGCAACGCGTGTCACGTCTGATACACAATTACATGTAGTGCCTTATCGTAGTGGGAGGATTGTATGACAACCCATAAATATATGTTTTGGGAGAGTCGTGAGACTTGGTCCCTAGTAAACATGGTATTGTCCCACGAATACGACGTAGCACTACAAGATTAAAATGTGGAATCTTAGTAAGTTGCAATGTATGTTGAAATAGATTCTTCGAATTCTAAATTAAGTCTGGAACTTGAAAGATCACTAAAATGGTGTAAAAGCCATTGCAAGTGGTCAAGGGAAATAAAAGAGGATCATACGGAAAGGTGAGAACCTTGGAAGCAAAGCTGGTTGCGGAAAAGTGTACTCAGAAAGAAATGGTTCGATTATGAGGAAACATGTTCGCTGGTAGCTATGCTTAAGTTGATCCGGATTCTTTTATGTATTGCTGCTCATATTGAACTATGAGGAACAGCAAATAGATGTCAAAGACAGCTTTTCTGATTGGAAGTCTTGAGGAAAACATCTATGTGAAGCAACCAGAGTGATTCATTGCAAAGTACTAATAGCATTTTGATAGTAAGCTTAAAAGTGTCCAGCGATGGACTAAAGCAAGCTTTAAGATCGTGAAGCATCTGTTTTGATTAGGTAATCCAGTGGCATGGATTTAAATCAATGAGCGGATGAGTCTTGTGTATTGTAAAGAGTGACGGAAACGTGGTGGTATTTCTTGGACTATATGTAGATAGTATATTGCTCATTGGAGACAATGAAAGAGTATTATCGGGCGTATGGGTATGGTAAATAAAGCGGTAGAGATGAAGGACTTAAGAAAGGTAAAATATATCCTTTTGATCACGGTAATATGGATCACAAGAAAGGATGTTATGCTTATCTCAAGTTTCATAAAATGATACAGTCCATACTCGTTTAGCATGTAAATTTATCTAAGTGAATGTGTCTTTGAGACACAAGAAGAAGATAAAGAGGATGAAAGTGATTCCTTATGCTTCGGCGAATAAGGAAGCTTAATCTAAGAAATGCTATGAACGATGTTGGACATCTGTTTTGCTAAATGCAAGAACAGTGGGTATCAACGTAACCCGGAACAAGAATGATGAACTGTGGTAAGACATTTATAAAGTGCCTGAGAAGAACTGGAAATTATATGTGGACTTACTGGACAGATTCACTGCTTCTTGTGGATTACGTAGATTCAGATTTTTTAGTCAGATTGGACGGCAGTAAATTCACCTCAAAGGTTATGTGTTTAATTTTAGGAAGTAGAGTCATAATGTGGAGGAGTGTTATATAGAAATATATTTCAGACTCCGGACTCCATCATGGAAAGATGATGAATTGGAGCCTATGAGGCAGCCAAAGTATCTATATGACTCTAGAGACTTCATGATGGACTTTGAAGTGTTTCTAAGTTTGCCCAAGGTAATCACAATTTACATTGATGATATTGGTGCAGTTGCAAACTTGAAGAAATTACAAGTCCATAAGGCAATTAAACACATGGAACGCGAGTACCACCTGTTACAAGAAATCGTATGATGAGGGGAAGGTTGTTGTCGCCTAGATTGCATCGGATGATGACCTAGTAAACCATTTACAAGGACCTTAAGGCGAGAGCTTATAATGGTCGTGTAGTGGGAGTAGGAATCAGATGTATGGCAGAAGACATGACAGCATAGTCTTTTAGTATAAGTGGGAGATTGTTGAATTGTATACTAAAAGTCTAGCTTTAGTATGAACAATGTCATAACAATATTTGAAATGAGAATCATTTATCAAATGATTGCTTCTTATAATTTATTTTATATGCATGATGCAATAGTCCATTTACTTTATACTGTAGATAATATGTTGTGCGACAACACGCAGAAGATCATATTATCGGTTTCCTTATAAAGTATAAACAGATGCTCACAACTGAGATAGACGGGGACTCTCTATCGGTATGATTGTAGTGTGGTTTGGTATTAGCTTGTCTTGGCTATAGAATCACATTAGTGCACTTGTGTGTATTGAGCAGGACCGCCTGAGATCGTTCTTCTTATACTGACTATATAGTAGAACTTGATCTCTGTTATTATGGAAGTTCGTGCTCTTAATCCCTATACAATAACCTCGACACGTGGGGCAGTATGTATTTCTTTGATTCATCAATGGGTGAGATTTATAAGTATTAAATCAACAAACTCGGTGAGTTGGGAAATAGTGTTGTATCTATGGTGTGCTGTTGATTGTAGAAGGAATCCATGTCCGACATAGGTTGATGATGTCCCCTTGAGGAGCTCATAAGGTTTATCATGTAAATCTTGCAAGTGGATTAATTTCCGGCATGATAATAAGGTTGAGTGGTACTACTCTCGGATGAGATATTAATTAATTTGAGTTGTCAGTAACTTAATTAATTAATGGATATTGTATATCTTAAATATGGGGAGACTATCGGGCTTATAATAAGAAGGAGCCCAGAACATAATTTTGGGATTGGACGGGTAGTGCAGTAATAATATTTTAGTGGACTATATTATTATTATTGGATTTAATTAAAAGCTTTGGGCTAAGCTTGGTTAATTAAATTCAATTTAGGCCCAGCCCAATTTCTCCTCCTGGTCCCTGCTGTAGCCCAAGTATATAAGTCATCTCAGTTCCTGTTAAACCTAAGTCAGTGCCTCATTTGACATACGGGAGAGAACAGAGAGCAGATTGAGAGAACTCTGGAGATTGTTGACCACCCAACATCAGAGTTGACTTTGGGACATACGGTAGAAGATCAGAGGTAGTTCTCTGCATTTCATCCTCTACACCAACCCAGAAGTACGGTAAACTTATTTTATGCTTCCGCTGTATTTGTTTGCCTGTTTATCCTAACGATCACGTTGAACCGCACGATCCAATTGCCAACAATATGATCTTCCTTTATAGGTACTATAAAATTATCCTCTTTATCCTACTTAATAACCCGAATTCAATTCAATTAATAAGTATTCATATATGATAGTTCTAATGAAGCTTTGGAGTCCCCTCACTTAGAATCATAACATGGAATCCTATTCAGCTGTGAATGCACTCAATCTACAACCAAGATATATATATTCAGACTCTATATACCAATTGAAGATGCACAAAACAACCGTGAATATGGATTAAGAAAACACAATCATACATAAAAAAATCCATAAGAAGTGTTGTACGGTGTTTACACACGAAAGTTCAATTAATTCGTAAAAACCTTCACAACCCTAGTTCTACCAAAAAGGCTCTAGCCCATGATGTTTCAAAGAACAATCATGGGTATTGGATAGATCTTACCCGGATGTCTGTAAAATATAAGATAAATTAGGAAACGAATAAAACCCTAGATGTGGGAGTTTTCGCGTCCTTCTCTGTCTTGAATCATTCTCTTGGTTCTCCTCTTGATTCTACAAACGAATCTTCAAAGTGATGGATGGATGGAGGAAATGATGTGGATGATGGTTGGGGGGTGATCCCCCCTTGTGGGGTATAGTATTGTTGTGGCCTCTCTCCAATCCAATATGACTCTATTGTGTTTTTTCTTCTTGGTGTGATCTACATCCCCTTTTATACTTGTAAGTTCTCCTTATGGACCTAGGATGGGCTTTTTCTTGAAAAACATAAAATTCACGAACAGGGGGTGAAAATCCCGTTAAAATCAGATCTGCGTGTTTCCGTTCGACCAAAGTGATACTGGTCGAACGGAGGTCGTACGGATCTCCTCTGGTCGAGCAAGCTTGCGCAGTCTCACCGTTTCGCGCATAACTTTCACATCTGACCTCCAATTTGAGTAATTCGTGTGCTCACGCGATCCTCTCTTTCTTGGCTTTCTATCCACAAAAAAGTCTCAGAAAATCCAATATTTGGATGTATAACAAGTCGTACAAAGTGGAACAGGCGTTCTATTCGGCACAGCTTGCGCGACGTCACCACTTTGATCATAACTTTCTCGTTTGGATTCCTATTGAGGTGTTCTTTACGCCAAAACGACCCTCTCTTCTGTGGCTTTCTAATCATATATCACACTTCCCGTTAAGAACTCCACACTAATACAAAAAAATTACACAAGTTGGACGTACGTTTTTCAGCATCATTGCACAAATTGCACCTTTTCTCCAAATTGGCATTTCTGATCCCTTTTTTCACTTAAAACACAACAAAACACTTCAATTGCACCTTTTTCTCAAATATATCGAATGTAAGATACTTGTGCAAATATATAACAACAATTCACATCTAAAAGGTGTTAAATTGGACACTAAAACACGCTTATTTTCACTCTCAACAAATATATCCTAAATCATAAGGGTGAAATTACAATTATACCCCTAAAATTAAATTATGAAAAAAATAGAAAATAAATAAATAAATAGACAAAAACTTGTGCGACACCATCTCATAGATCTCATTCCGTGAGACAGATCCTCCATTAACCCCCTTAATATTAATAAATAATTAACAAAATATATAATAAGTGATAATAATTTTAATAAAAAGTGATACATAATGATAAAAAGGTAATAACCATTCACTTAAAAAAATTTATGTATAAATAATACTCCCTCCGTCCCATAATACTTTTCATACTTTCCTCATTTGTTTGTCCCACAAAATCTTTCATACATAAAAAAAGCAAATATCACTTTATCTAACAACCTCAAAAGTAGGGATGGGCATCGGATCGAGTTTCGGGTATTTCGGATTTTCGGATCGGATACCCAAAAATTTGGGTTGGGAATTTCATTATCCGAACCCGATCCGAAATTTCTTAGATCCAAAAATTCGGGTACCCGAAAAATATCGGGTACCCAAAAATACCTCTTTTTTTAAGTATTCTTGTAATAAATTAATTAGGTGTGATTTAAATAATTTTTTTTAATATTTAATCTTTGAGATAATATTTTATTTGATCTCTTTTATCATTTTTTTCTTCGTTTTTAAATAATTATACAAGAATATAATAAATTCATATCACATCATAATAATACTATTAGTTTTTATACTAATGTTAGGATTTAGATAGTATATTTTAATTATGTTGTGAGATATTTAAATTTATAGTATATTTTTATGTGTTATTTTTATCTAATTAATTAAAAAAATTTATTTATACATTAAAGTATATGATAACTTAAATCATATTAAATTAATGATATAAGGAGAATTCAAATTTAAATTTGATAAGATCAGGCCGTAATAATACAAAATTATGTTTTTATTATGTAAAAATAAAAAGAATTGATAATTTAAAAAATAAATAAATTTAATTAAGTAATGTTTAAAGGATAATAAATAGTATATTTTATGATTAAAAAATTAAGAATGCATCAAAATTTTAATATTTCATGAATCAAATTATTTTTTACAATTAACATAAGGGTGTAAAAAAAAACTTATCGGGTATTTTGGGTACATTTTCAATACCCAAAACCCGAACTAAAGTTATGACTTCGGGTTCGGGTAAACTCGAAACCTGAAATTACCCAAAAAAAATTAGGTTTTTCGGATCGGATCAAGTACTCGAAACCCGAAAAAAAATGTCCACCCCTACTCAAATGTTACTATTATTTCAAATTTGTCACTCATTTTTTCACACACATATAATTACTTTATACTTTTTTATTACCTAAAAATATTACAATACCCTCCAAAGTCAATAAAATTGGTCAAAAAGTACAACTTTTCTTAGATAACGTGGAACAGTAAAAGTGAGAAGTTTTATGGGACGGAGGGAGTATATATATAACAAATAAAAAGTGATAACAATACTAATATAAAGTGACATTACATTACTATTATAAAGTGACATTTATTCATGGAAAAGTGATCAAATGCCCAATTAAATTTATTATATAAATTCAGAAAATAAATAAAAAAAGTGATAACATTTTTAATATAAAGTGATATCTAACCTGAGAAAAGTGATAACATAACAATTGAAATATTATAAAATTAATTATAATAATAAGTGATATTTGATTAAATAATAATAATATTAATAATAATCATCCACTTAAATTATTTTATGACTAATTCATAAAATAAATAAAAAATTATAATATTTTATTAAAAATAATACTCCTAATAATAGAAAGTGATAATATTTTTTATAATAATAAATTAAAAATATTACCTTGGCTAACTAAAAATTTTGATTAAATAATCAATTTTAAAATGATAAGAGAAAAGGAAAATTTAAAACGTAATTACACACCCCTTTTTATTAATACACACCCTAAATAATTTTTTAAATTTTAATTACATTATATACACCTCTAAAAATTCAAAAATATCCTTTTAATTTTAAGATTATACACACGCCCTTACACCCATTATTAATTCTTCAATCTCCTTCCTTCATTTTCTTATTGATTTTTTTCTGCGTTCTCAAGAATCTTTTTCTGTTAATTTGTTTGTGACAGACGAGATAATATATGAAATAGATTGTATATTATATTTTCCATATATGTCGTCTGTCAGTCCACTTTTTTTTTTTTAAATTTCATTTGCATTGTAGCCCTTCTCCTACATAGCCCACTGCCTAAATTTAATATAGTATGAAAATACCCCCTTGCTCCTATTAATCCCATATAGTATGAAAATAAGAACGGGATGTATATCAAAATCATCATCTTCCCCCCTTACTCATATTAATCCCATGTTACCAATCCCATAGTTCGTGAAAATTTCACGTATGGCAATATTATCTGGATTCTGCCTTGCTCCGATCATGTTTAGCTCAATGTGATATTTCTTCTTTCCATCCTCTTCTTTTCCTAGTGCACAAGTACCTTAGAAAAATTCAAGATTAGATAGAATTAAATAATCACAAATAAAGTCTTAATAACCTAGAAATAATAAACTAATAATAACAGCCGTCCCCGGCAACGGCGCCAAGAACTTGATGTACGTTTTCTTTGCACGCAAAATTAATCCCCAAGTATTAAGGATATCAATTGTAGCTTAAGCAAGCGGCCAAGTGAATTATCGAACCCAAAGGACGTCGTATTATCAATTTAATTATTTACTAAATTAATTAAGACAAGATGGCAATAAGATTTGAGATTTAATTATTAAACTACTAAATAAGTAATTAAAATAGCAAATAAAATAAAATATCACTCGAAGAATATGAAATTGGATCAAGTAGGAAAATAAGTAGCCCTAGGATAATTCAGTTTCACGCATTAATTTCCCTTTCGTGTGTTGATGTCCGACTCTGTCTTGTGGAATATGGACGCATCACTAAACCATGCATATCTACTCTATAGACATAAGTAAATATGCGTGTAACACATGTGAATAACCTCGGAGCAAGAGATATAATTTCACCCCCTTTCTAGGTACTATCAGTATCAATTATTTCCCTGGCCAATTGATACTCTAACCCGATATGATCTTCCTTTACAAGTACTATAAAATTATTCTCTTTATCCTACTTAATAACTCGAATTTAATTCAATTAATAAGTATTCATATATGATAGTTCTAATGAAGTTTTGGAGTCCCCTCACTTAGAATCATAACATGGAATCCTGTTCAGCGGTGAACGCACTCAATCTACAACCAAGATATATATATTCAGACTCTATATACCAATTGAAGATGCACAAAATGACCGTGAATATGGATTAAGAAAATAATCATACATAAAAAAATCCACAAGTAGTGTTGTACGGAGTTTACACACGAAAGTTCAATTAATTCGTAAAAACCTTCACAACCCTAGTTCTACCAAAAAGGCTCTAGCCCATGATGTTTCGAAGAACAATCATGGGTGTTGGATAGATCTTACCCGGATATCTGAAAAATACAAGATAAATTAAAAAACGAATAAAACCCTAGATGTGGGAGTTTTCGCGTCCTTCTCCGTCTTGAATCCTTCTCTTGGTTCTCCTCTTGATTCCACAAACGAATCTTCAAAGTGATGGATGGATGGAGAAAAGGATGTGGATGATGGTTGGGGGGTGATCACCCCATGTGGGGTGTAGTATTGTTGTGGCCTCTCTCCAATCCAATATGACTCTATTGTGTTTTTTCTTCTTGGTGTGATCTACATCCCCTTTTATACTTGTAAGTTCTCCTTATGGACCTAGGATGGGCTTTTTCTTGGAAAACATGAAAATTCACAAACAGGGGGTGAAAATCCCGTAAAAATCAGATCTGCGTGTTTCCGTTCGACCAAAGTGATACTGGTCGAACGGAGGTCGTACGGATCTCCTCTGGTCAAACAAGCTTGTGCAGTCTCACCGTTTCGCACATAACTTTCACATCCGACCTCCAATTTGAGTAATTCTTATGCTCACGCGATCCTCTCTTCCTTGGCTTTCTATCCATATAAAAAAATCTCAGAAAATCCAATATTTGTATGTATAACAAGTCGTACAAAGTGGAACAGGCGTTCTGTTCAGCATAGCTAGCGCGACGTCACCACTTTGATCATAAATTTCTCGTTTGGATTACTATTGAGGTGTTCTTTACGCCAAAACGATCCTCTCTTCTGTGGCTTTCTAATCATGTATCACACTTCCCGTTAAGAACTCCACATGAATACAGAAAAATTACATAAGTTGGACGTACGTTTTTCAGCATCATTGCACAAATTGCACATTTTCTCCAACTTGGCATTTTTGATCCCTTTTTCCACCTAAAACATAACAAAACACTTCAAGTGCACCTTTTTCTCAAATATATCAAATATAAGATACTTGTGCAAATATATAACAACAATTCACATCTAAAAGGTGTTAAATTGGACACTAAAACACGCTTATTTTCACTCTCAACAAATATATCCTAAGTCATAAGGGTGAAATTACAATTATACCCCTAAAATTAAATTATGAAAAAAATAGAAAATAAATAAATAAATAGACAAAGACTTGTGCGACACCATCTCATAGATCTCATTCCGTGAGACATATCCTCCATTAACCACCTTAATATTAATAAATAATTAAAAAAATATATAATAAGTGATAATATTTTTAATAAAAAGTGATGCATAATGATAAAAAGGTAATAACCATTCACTTAAAAAAATTTATGTATAAATAATACTCCCTCCGTCCCATAATACTTTTCATACTTTCCTCATTTGTTTGTCCCACAAAATCTTTCACACATAAAAAAAAGAAATATCACTTTATCTAACAACCTCAAAAGTAGGGATGGGCATCGGATCGAGTTTTGGGTATTTTGGATTTTCGGATCGGGTACCCAAAAATTCAGGTTGGGAATTTCATTATCCGAACCCGATCCGAAATTTCTTAGATTCAAAAATTCGGGTACCCGAAAAATATTGGGTACCCAAAAATACCTCTTTTTTTAAGTATTCTTGTAATAAATTAATTAGGTGTGATTTAAATAAATTTTTTTAATATTTAATCTTTGAGATAATATTTTATTTGATCTCTTTTATCATTTTTTTCTTCGTTTTTAAATAATTATACAAGAATATAATAAATTCATATCGCATCATAATAATACTATTAGTTTTTATACTAATGTTAGGATTTAGATTGTATATTTTAATTATGTTGTGAGATATTTAAATTTATAGTATATTTTTATGTGTTATTTTTATCTAATTAATTAAAAATATTTATTTATACATTAAAGTATATGATAACTTAAATCATATTAAAATTAATGATATAAGGAGAATTCAAATTTAAATTTGATAAGATAAGGCCGTAATAATACAAAATTATATTTTTAATATGTAAAAATAAAAAAAAATTGATAATTTAAAAAATAAATAAATTTAATTAAGTAATGTTTAAAGGATAATAAATAGTATATTTTATGATTAAAAAATTAAGAATGCATCAAAATTTTAATATTTCATGAATCAAATTATTTTTTACAATTAACATAAGAGTGTAAAAAAAAACTTCGAGTACCCGATCGGGTATTTCGGGTACATTTTCAATATTCGATACCTGAACCAAAGTTATAACTTCGGGTTCGGGTAAATCCGAAACTTGAAATTACCCAAAAAAATTGGGTTTTTTTTATCGGATCGAGTACTCGAAACCCGAAAAAAAATGCCCACCCCTACTCAAATGTTACTATTATTTCAAATTTGTCACTCATTTTTTCACACACATATAATTATTTTATACTTTTTTATTATCTAAAAATATTACAATACCCTCCAAAGTCAATAAAATTGGTCAAAAAGTACAACTTTTCTTAGATAACGTGGAACAGTAAAAGTGAGAAGTTTTATGGGACGGAGGGAGTATATATATAACAAATAAAAAGTGATAACAATACTAATATAAAGTGACATTACATTACTATTATAAAGTGACATTTATTCATGGAAAAGTGATCAAATGCCCAATTAAATTTATTATATAAATTCAGAAAATAAATAAAAAAAGTGATAACATTTTTAATATAAAGTGATATCTAACCTGAGAAAAGTGATAACATAACAATTGAAATATTATAAAATTAATTATAATAATAAGTGATATTTGATTAAATAATAATAATAATATTAATAATAATCATCCACTTAAATTATTTAATGACTAATTCATAAAATAAATAAAAAATTATAATATTTTATTAAAAATAATACTCCTAATAATAGAAAGTGATAATATTTTTTATAATAATAAATTAAAAGTATTACCTTGGCTAACTAAAAATTTTGATTAAATAATCAATTTTAAAATGATAAGAGAAAAGGAAAATTTAAAACGTAAATGCACACCCCTTTTTATTAATACACACCCTAAATATTTTTTTAAATTTTAATTGCATTATATACACCTCTAAAAATTCAAAAATATTCTTTTAATTTTAAGATTATACACACGCCCTTACACCCATTATTAACTCTTCCATCTCCTTCCTTCATTTTCTTATTGATTTTTCTGTGTTTTCAAGAATCTTTTTCTGTTAATTTGTCCGTGACAGACGAGATAATATATGAAATAGATTGTATATTATATTTTCCATATATGTCGAATGTCAGTCCACTTTTTTTTTTAAATTTCATTTGCATTGTAGCCCTTCTCCTACATAGCCCACTGCCTAAATTTAATATAGTATGAAAATACCCAACCCCATCTTAAACGGTAAAGAAAAAAGAAAAGGAGGTAAAGTTTTTTCAAAACTAGAACATGTATAAGACGACATAGTAAAAATGAAAAAAAAAATTAATCGGATATGAAATGGTGCGTGTCCGGATATTGATAATTTTTTTAGTATTGTTAAATACACCCCTCTTTTTATTGAATACACACCCTTTTTTAATACACACTCCTTTTTTATTTTTTAAATCTTGATTTTATTGAATACACACCCTCAAAATCTTTGCTACAACTAGCGTGAAGTTCTTACAGTTTCAACTTCTTTACTTAAAAAACGAAATCATCCATCGCAACATTCTTCTCACTCAATCCGGCATGGACAGCAACGGTCGTTTGAAATCTCAAATCAAGAGAAGTGGAACGATGATCATCATCTCAAATCAAAAAAAGTTGGAATATTTTACCGACAGAGAGGGAGTATGGGCGCACTGGAAATCAAATTATATGTGTTGAATTTGGATTGTTATGGTGATGAGAAATGAATATTTATGGGTTCTGGGGCTTCGTTCTTGTAATTCTTTTCTTTATTTTTTCCATTGAAATCATATGTTCAAGTGCAATTTCATGTTAAAAATTTGATTTGTAGATGCCGACGAGACAGATTCCTAATTTGTTTACAATTGATTTTAAGAAAATGATTACCTTCTGCCTCTTCTTTTCTCTCTCTCTTTCTTTATGAACTTCTTCCTAATAAGTGTTATGTCTTATGTTCTTGATTTGCAGATCTTCCTCGCTGCCCAACTCCTTGATAATAAACTACGGAACGTGGAACCATAATTGCTGTCAACATGGTCTCTTGTTATCTTCTGTTGTCATACAGTTTGATTAAAACAAATGATAATATCTTCCATCAAGGGAAGTCTGTGTTAACCAGACTATGTTTCTACATTATTATGTTTCTACATTTTGATAATAAGAAGATTGAAATTGTTGGGCGGTCACGGTGAAACTTCTAAGCTTAATTTGTTTGATAAATAATAATGTGGTGATTCTAATATTTTTAAATTAAAAAAAAGAAAGAAATTGCTCTGAAATTGAACGTTTAATTTAAAGATAGTTTGCATAAATTTCTATTTCAAAATTTATTCAATTTATGATTTCAGATAAATATATATATATATATATATATATATATATATGAAGAGAAGCCGCAATAACATTATGTGAGAATACTGAAAGCAACAAACGAGAATGTACGATGAAGAAGAACTTAACGAGAGAAAAGATGAACAAATCCAAAGAATAGGGATATTAAAGATTTTATGAGATAAGATATGAATAAAATATAATTTAATTTAGAATATAGTGTGTATTTAATGATCTTAAGGTTAATATAGACTTTTTAAATATATAATATTTTAATAATATAATAATAGGGTGTGTATTCAATAAGAAGGTGTGTGTATTTAGTTTATGCCTTTTTTATATTCTCTCACGAAATCGGTGGTTTCAACTCATTGGTGATCCCTCACGAAATGGTATTGCATGAAGTGGACAGAGATGAATTGTGTGTATATGGAAAGTGAGCTCTAAATTTAGTGGCATTTCTGATAATGTATAATCGAAACTTTGATAGTGTCATTGAATTCAGAGTTTTCATTTTCAATACTTTGATAGTGTCGTTGAATTCAGAATCTTCATTTAGATTGAAATTGAATGAACCCTAAAAGTATTTTTTTCTTATTATTAATTAGGGTGTATATTTAATAAATTAGGGGCAATTCAGATTTTTTAAAAATAGATTAGTAACTATTAGGTACAAAATTATCTACGTATTTACTACGTAATACATTGAGCTTTTAGAATTACTGACGCATACAAACTTTAATTCTGTAGTTCTCATATTACCCATACATATACATGCACTCCCATCCCTCCTCTCTCCCCACCACATTCCATCAATCTCAACCCAGGCCATCGGTTTCTGGTGCCGCCTAGGATTTTCTGTATCAGCCTCGCTGATTTCTGCAGCCGCTCACCTACCGCCGCGGTCTAGGTTTTATCGTTCCAGATCCGCCGCCGCCTAGGGTTTCCCGTTACAGATCTCCGCTGCCCTTCGATCATGGACTTCCAACGCTATGACAGACAGGCTCCCGTCAGCCGCTTCACAGGACCTCCGGTCGTGAACTCTTTGCGTCGGCCTCGATCTGATTTCGATTTGTCCATATCTGGGAATCGATTTTACACGCTGTTTCCACGCCCCATTGATCTGGTGTCGCGATTCTAGTCATGCAGTCACCCTATTTTTCTTACAGCCGCCCCCGCCGTCTATGGCTGCCTTCGCCGGCGCCTGACGACACCATCGATCTCTTCGCCAGCGCTCAGGTGGTGGCCGCCGCCGTTCAAGCCCAGTTCAGCAACCAGTCGGAAATCTATGACAAGGTAAGACCGCTAATGCCACCGCCGATCTTCTCGCTGCACACCAATGTACAGATGTTGAATTCGTTGTACACCAATGTACAGTAAGTAAACAATTGAACAAATTTTTTTGAATTGGGTCGTGTATTGTAATTTTTTGTTAAATCTAATGATTTTAGTGTTATGGTGACAAAATTTGATTGTTGGTTGAGAAGTTTTCACAAATTTTATATTTGAACATGGGTGTACATAAATACTCTCACTTATTATTCAAGTCGTATAATCTTCTGTTGGTTTTTTTGTCATCAGTGTACAACAAAAGTAGGAGGAAAACGATTGTGCATGCATGTATTTTTGTCTATTGAATTGCTTAACATTAATGTATTTTGAAATCAGTGTTCATTGTTGTATTTTGAATATTATTGTATAGTTGATTGTGTGTTTGTGTTGTTGATATGGTTCGTCCGTGTCCGTGTTTGCATCTGTGTACATCGAATTGTACATTGTTGTACACCAAATTGTACACCTGTGTTAAGTTTACTAAAGGTAAACTTGAAAAAATAAAATATTAGAATGTATCCATTAGTACTTCAATTTGATTTTGTATCTCCTAATAATTAGTCTATAAAAATACATACCTATCAGTAATAAACTCTTTAAAAATATATATTTTAATTATATAATAAAGGAGTGTATATTTTATTAAAAGGGTGGGTAATTAGTCCAATCTATAAACAAAACGAAAAAAAAAAAAAAAGCTAAACATTTGATAAAAGGAATTGGGGTGGGCCAGTTCCATCCATTTGAAATTTGTAACCAAGCAATACAAGTTATTGTCAAAATTATAATTACGAATAGGTTATTTGGTTTTTGAAAAAGTGATTGGTTGCCACAGCCCCACAGGAGATCTTTTTGGTCAACCTTTCCATGTATTTACCATTATTATTATTATTATTACTAATTTTTTTAGGAAGTTAGATTAAAATTGAAAATAAAAAGTAAAAAAAAATCAAAATAGAAGAGATAATGACTAAAATTTAATTAGCGGACCAAATGTGAACTATAATATTAATTTCTCTATTACCTTTAGCTCCACTAAATATACACCCCCTTTTATTAATAAACTATACATTTAATAAAAAGTGTGTGTTCAATAAAAGAGCGTGGGTACTTAACAATACTCTTATCTTTATTTAACTAAAGGTTTTTCTTTGCTTATGTGTCCACTCTCATGATCTTATGCTTCTCTTTTGCTTATGTGTCCACTCCTTATGAATCTTATGCTTAGGTGTCATTTGCTCACTTTTTTTAATTTTATTTTCATTCAAATTTCTTCTTCTGGGTGTGTTAGGAAAATGTATTAATAGCACATAGTACCACCCCTTTTTATGCATCTACGTTTTGGTTTATTTATGAAAATTCATTACTGGCGCTTCTGTTCTTTTCACATAACAGCACCTCTTTCTATCATTCCACAGTGGAACCCCTTACTATGCATCGCTCCCCTTCATCGACAAGCATCTCTCACTGCAAGCTGCCGTCTCGATCAGGTTTCTCATCACCTCAACAATTCCGTCTATGATTTGGGTAAATATTCAACTTCTCCTCCATTTACCAATATTTCATTCAATTTAAAATTTCCCTAATTCAGTATATCTGAATTAAAACTTGATTGATTGAGTACATGTATTTCGAAATTGGGAAGCTAATTGGGAGCCATGGATTCATGAACATCACTAGGGTTTCCTGATTATTATTTGGATTTCGTGCTTTTATTTGCACTAATTTCACATTCAACAAATTTTCTCTCCATCAGCATCATTCTGACATTTTTCTCTCCCATGAATTCTTTGGATCTCATTTTTATCTGCTATGTGTACTTTGTCGAGTATAATATTTCATCTTTTGCTGATATGTTGTTGTAGGTTTTGATTTCATGTCATTGGAATGTTCTCATTCCTGAAAGGTAAAATCTTGGAACGGTTTTGTAAATTTTCTAATTTTTGGGTGACGATTGTATGATTATGTGCATAGTTGAAGGAGATGAGAGGTGAGGATTTAAGATTTATATCTGAAGTTGAATGAGAGCATAGGAAAGGATTGTATCAGCAAAAGAGAAATAATTGTTAAGGATTTGTGCTCAAATTGACTGGAAGGTGGATAAGATAGCAAAGGTGAAAGGAACAACCAAGTTTGGTTTGGCTCAAGTGAACAAGTCGTTCCACCAATTTCCTGTGTTTTATCTTATTTATGCTATATGAGTTTGGCAACTAGCAACATTCTCAAATAAAATTGATTTACGTATAATTAGATTTTTTATTGTTTCAACTGCGATAAAACATTTTACTTATTGGATCATTAACTTTGATCCTGCGATGTCTCACATGAGTTTAATTTATTGCATTCCTTTTATACGATGATTTGAGAGTGTTATTTTTTATTTTATTTTTTTTGAGATTTTTCATTGAGATTGCATTTAAAAATTTTAATAATGAATTGCATCTTTTGTGGAGTACGTCATGGTTTGATCAAAGTGCTCCAGCCCAAAATATGGGCCGATTAGTTATCTCAAGAATGAGCTGTTGGAATACATATAATGTTTAATTTTAGAATTGGTTGAGATCTTACTAAAAGGTGAACAACAGTGCAACTAAGAGAATAGTTTGTAATGAAAGTTACATAAATTTTAGAAGTATAGATAACATCTCTAGCTCTGATTTTGGGAATTTCAAAGGATAAATGTGGTTGTCAGTTTGGAATTACCTTTATTTGATTATTTTCCTTTCTTGGGTAATTGTTAATGTTTGTATTATTTTCACTATGCTTAATCAGGTTGAGTTGGCTTTAGAAATGAGTTTGTAGAAATCACAAGTTCTTCAATTGACAGGTAAATGTTGCATGTGTGTATATGTTTAATGTTCTCACTTATGTTTTAGAAAATCTAATACTCCACCTTTTAGTAGTTTCTATATAGTCTTTTTAGATCTTCCTTTTTCCTTAGCTTGACTTAATGAATTTCTACATTTTTATATGAAAAGGTAACTTATTTAAAAGAAGGAAGATGTATATAATTTGGGAGCATTGTTCAGTTTATTCCCTATGATATTTATAAACTGCTATTTTGTTAACAAATTTTATTATTGGATGATATATGTGTAATTTATGCTTGCAGATTCATTGGAAAAGGGTCAAAACTACAATGCTACACCACAGAAGAGGGCATTAGAAGTTAGCATTATTTCTTCATTGCAGATTTTATTTTTCTAATATAGTGTAGCATTATACCTTCAAGACATACTATACTACTACCTAATCTATTTTGCTATGCAATAATTTACAAGCCATGTGTCTGAAATCTCTGTACTGTATTATCTGATTCTTACCTGTTGACATTTCTTCTGTCATGTATGCATTCTTCTTACTCCCTCGGGTATTTTCACCCATTTGTACGGGCACGGAGATTAAGACGTGTTATTTTTTTAATTTTTTAATATATAATGTTAGAAAAGTGAGGATAAATTAGTAATTTAAAAAGAAAAAGTAAATACTCCCTCCATCCCGGGTATTTTTACCCGTTTGTACGGGCACGAAAATTAAGACGTTTTATATTTTTAATATATAATGTAAGAGAAAGTAGAGATAAACTGGTAATTTAAAAAGAAAAAGTGAATAAAGTTATTGGGAATGATGAATAAAGTGTAAAAAAGTAATTAAAGTTGTTGGGATTGTAAAAAATAGGTAATAAAATATTATGTATTTTTGCTAAAAATGGAATGGATAAAAATAGGTGGGACACCCCAAAATGAAAAGTTGGTAAAAATACATGGGACGGAGGGAGTAAAATTATTGGGAATGATGAATAAAGTGTAAAAAAATAATTAAAGTTGTTGGAATTGTAAAAGTAGGTAATAAAATATTATTATGTATTTTTATCATTTTGAGGAAACATTAATTTACTTAAGTACTATCTTATGGAATTAAGTCAATTATATATTGTTTCAAGTGTAAATAACTATAATAGTTTAAAAGTTCACATGAAAATTGTATTGGGACATTGAAGAAATAATCATTTCATATTCACATTACGATAAATATAGAAAAGAAATAATATTTTTATTTTATTTTATTTAAGAGCTTACTATATTATTTACATATAAATAAATATTCTTTTCGTTCCGCAAGTGAGTTTTGAATATTCGTTCACCATTTTGCTCCCATATTTTAATTTTTAATTTTAAGTGATCACATATTTTATTATTTTTTTAAAATTATTATGAGCGAATCCATAATAATTACTAAAAAGAAAATCACACAATAAATAATGTGGAAAGAATACTTAATATTCTTATCAATTCAATTGGTAAAAGTAGATAATAATAATAATAATAATAATTAAAATAACAATTAAAATATCCGCATCTTTTACACTGAATCAAAATACAATATTATAATTATTTTATAATGACTTTTAATATTAAATAGATGTACACACAAATTAAGACAAAGACTTTTGCGAGATCGTCTCACAAATCTCATTTTATGAGATGGGTCAAATATAGATCCAATTAAAAAAGCGCGGATCTTGAGCGAACCTACAACCTGCTAAACTTTACATCGAGTCAACTTAGTAATTCATTCTTTCGCCACTAAATCATTCTTTCGTCATTTGACTTTTTTTTTAATTGAATTAGTTTTGTTTTATTTTATTATTATAATTTATAGTAAAATATATACTATTATTGATTATTATAATTTACATCTATATTACTGTTGATGTGTGTTCTTGGCTAGTTAATTTATTTATAATTAAGAAACATAGATTATTTTGTAACTGAGCCAAGAATGATCACAATCAAACATAACAACACGTAACTATGAGAGAGATGGGGGAATTCCACCAAAAAGCCTTAACCGATCTTTTATTACTCCCCCCTTTCTTCATTTATGGGAGTTGTAAATCCTTCTCACCCCATCTCCAAACCATGAAAACAGAACAAGGATCTAAGAAACTTTTTATCAGATAACTAGAACCGAACAAACAAATATAAAAGAAGAACAAGAACAGCTAAATGTAGCGTTCCCACAGACGGCGCCAACTGTTAATGTTATGGGTGTTCATACCACATATAAGGCGTGACTTATACGCGCGGTCCAACCCGGAAGATAAGCTAAGGCTAAGGATAAGAGTGAGATTTGAACACACGCCCAAGAATATCGGTGCTGACTGGGCATAAGAAGAAGACAGAAAACATAAGCCGACACCATGGATAAGGTCTCGGCTGACTGTGCATAAGGAGGCAGAACGCAAGAGACAGAAGCCGTTACCGAGGATAAGGTCAGATCTCGGCCTCGGTATCGGCCCCTTACCATCAGCATACTACTCTCAGCCCATCAGGAATTATAATCGGCCCGTTAAGAATGCTCACCCGACCAGAACGCAGTACACATAAAGTGTGAAGGGCACATGTCAGAATTATCATTGTCCTTGTAGGGACACGTGGCGGCACATGGAAATCTCATGGGGGACCTGTTGGATTGTATACTAAAAGTCTAGCTTTAGTATGAACAATGTCATAACAATATTTGAAATGAGAATCATTGATCAAATGATTGCATCTTATAATTTATTTTATATGCATGATGCAATAGTCCATTTAATTATACTGTAGATAATATGTTGTGCGACAACATGCAGAAGATCATATTATCGGTTTCTTTATAAAGTATAAACAGATGCTCACAACTGAGATAGACGGGGACTCTCTATCGGTATGGTTGTAATGTGGTTTGGTATTAGCTTGTCTTGGTTATAGAATCACATTAGTGCACTTGTGTGTATTGAGCAGGACCGCCTGAGATCGTTCGACTTATACTGACTTATAGAAGAACTTGATCTCTGTTATAATGGAAGTTCGTGCTCTTAATCCCTATACAATAACCTCGATACGTAGAGCAGTATGTATTTCTTTGATTCATCAATGGGTGAGATTTATAAGTATTAAATCAATATACTCGGTGAGTTGGGAAGTAGTGCTATCTCTATGGTATGCTGTTGATTGTAGAAGGAATCCATGTCCGTCATAGGTTGATGATGTCCCCTTGAGGAGCTCATAAGGTTTATCATGTAAATCTTGCAAGTGGATTAATTTCCGGCATGATAATAAGGTTGAGTGGTACTACTCTCGGATGAGATATTAATTAATTTGAGTTGTCAGTAACTTAATTAATTAATGGACATTGTATATCTTAAACATGGGGAGACTATCGGGCTCATAATAAGAAGGAGCCCAGAACATAATTTTGGGATTGGACGGGTAGTGCAGTAATAATATTTTAGTGGACTATATTATTATTATTGGATTTAATTAAAAGCTTTGGGCTAAGCTTGGTTAATTAAATTCAATTGAGGCCTAGTCCAATTTCTCCTCCTGGTCCCTACTGTAGCCCAATAATATAAGTCATCTCAGTTCCTGTTAAACCTAAGTGTGCCTCATGTGCCTCATTTGACATACGGGAGACAACAGAGAGCAGATTGAGAGAACTCTGGGGATTGTTGACCACCCAACACCAGAGTTGACTTTGGGACATACGGTAGAAGATCAGAGGTGTTCTCTGCAGCGATTCATCCTCTACATCAACCCAGAAGTACGGTAAACATATTTATTGCTTCCGCTGATTTTGTTTGCCTGTTATCCTAACGATCACGTTGATCCACACGATCCAATTGCCAACAATTGGTATCAGAGCGTTGGTTTCATGGTGAAACGTGAGACGTTGGGTAGGGTTTTTCGTGCTATACGTGTGTTTGTTGTTGATTTGATAGTATGTATGATATGGTTTTTGTGATTACATGATTTAATCTGGTAATAATCACTTGATAATGAAAGGGTTAAGTAATTTTTGTCCATGAAACCCTATCTGCCATACTTTATCTTGTTAATCGGTGAAAGAAAGAAAAACACACGAGGCGAAAACCACCTAGCAATCTGTCTTCTTTCACCCTCTCTGTTCACGGAGAAGTACGTCAGTCAGTCAGAAAGTCGCAGTACACGGCGTGCCTTGTACGGCCGTACGATCTAATGGCGACAAGGTGAAAGGCATCGCGTCTCGGCGACGAATGGAAGCGGGGATGGGCGACGCTGTTCATCGGAGGCTTGGTGCTGTTGGACTGAACGGTGATGGCTGGGTTAGACCGGTGCGCCAGGGCAGTTCTGAGAAACTTCCGATCGAGACTGCTGGTTCTTTCGATTAGATCGCCATTGCAGTTTCTGGGCGGATTCTAAGAGGATCGACTTGACGATCCGGCGAGTCCAGATGGAGGCTCCTTCTTTCTGGGCGAGTTGGCTGCGGTTTCTGGGCGAGCCTACTGCTGTTTTGGCGAGTCTCCCCTGGCTTCCAATCGCGTTAGGTTGGCGGTGGGTATCAGCTGAGCGGGTCTGCCATGGCCGGCGATATTACAGCAGTGACGGCGACGGAATCGAGATGTCGTTGGCACTGCAGGCTGCGTGTTTCGGACGATACCTCGGCGGCATCTGAGCTTAGAGATGACGGCGCTGATGGGAGGTCTCGATTCGGAGCCACGCACGATTCCGGTTGGCTGGGCTTGGGTTGAAAAGCGTGGTTGCGGCTGGAAGGATGAAGGAGCAGCAACTGGTATATAAGGGCAGTTTGTAGGCTCTTTTTTGGGTTTTTGGGCTGTGGTTATGGGCCCAATTTTATTTGTGTGGATATGGGCTAGTGTGGAAATGGGACAGAGGCTGCCTTATTGGGCTTGTTGCCTTGATGGCCCAATTTTCTTATTGGACCCAATTTCTATGCTGTTTTTTTTAATTAATTGTGGGGTTGATGTTGGGCCAGGTTAAATATTGGGCTAGACCTTAATGCAGAAATTGGCAGGGTAAATGGGCTTAATTATTTAATTAATGGGCTGCTCATTTTATGCTAATAATGTTTGGGTCAGCTGGGCCTATTTAATTGATCTAACATTTTATGCAATTAATTAATATTATATAACTGATTAATTGATTTAATTGTCAATTATTGTTGTATATGTGAAAGGCATGTTCTATGTGATTTATTTATTTAAATTGCTGTTAATAGAAGCATGCTATTATGTATATTTTATTTCTAAATATTATATGCATGTTAAAAACCCTCGGTGTTAAATAACTAAGTGGGAGAGGGAATTGATAATAAATTCCCACGGCCTCCATTATGGTTTGTAAGTGATGTGAGTAAACTTGCGCATTGGCAATAGAGCCTTCCTCCCTAACGGATAAGTTTATTCATGGATCACTGGTACAAACTTTTTTAAATAATTATTGTTTGTAATGTGATGCATATGGACTTGCGCGTTGGCTATAGTGCCTTCCTCCCTAACGGATGAGCTTATATGCGGCTCACTAGTACAAACTTATATAATTGATAGTTGTAGAAAGTTATCTGAGCGCGTGTGTACTTCTCCAACAGTAAGGCACATAAGCTTGGGCAGCGGACTTGGGATCAAATAATGGTGTATACTTAGATGTGAATAATTAGTATCCTCCCCAACGGAGTCACTGCTATTATTTACATGGCTAAAGATGAACCAACTATTAATTATTTTGTCATAAAGTTAGGTTGACAAATGAAATTAATGGGTAAAACCTTCTCTTGTAAATGTTCGGGTTTGTAAACGTCCACACTAACGTGGCTTGCAGACTCACGGTGCTTGAGATGTCGGTGAATTTATATTTTATATTGTTTTGAGGGAATCAATATAAAAGGATAAAATTCAAAGATTTGATCGGAATATTTATTTGTGATTCTCTGAATTTCGAATGGTTTTATTTCACTAATTGTTAACTAAAAGAAATTATATTTACTAGTCCAAATTAGATGATTAGAAAAGAATCTTGGTTTTGAATTTTACTGCTTAAGAAAATACATGTGTGTTCTCTCAAAGGACGGCTCATAATGCCTGTTAATATCTCTAGTGAAGTGATGAGAGGTTCATAGAAATATGATGGTCTCATGTAACTCTTCGGATACTCGAGTAATTTAAAAGGTAATAGGTCATGATAGAATTTTATGAATGAATTTGAAAATTATGGAATAGAAATTGAAGGGGAAACCTAAGTCAATTTTAATTCTCCATAATTGCCTAGATGTTTTGAGTAAGTTCCACTTGAATTACAAGAGGATGTATATGGTGGGAAACTTATGACAAAACATGTGGCAAAGGAAAGCCATTTTCATCATAAAGTGAACAAACTTAATATCTTATTCACTAGTTGTTTAAATATGATTAGTGATGGCATCTACTGACACGAAGTGCGTAGATACTGGAATCACTAAATGTTTATCACCAAGTAGGGATAAGATTGTTAAGACATGGAAAAGACTACGAAGGTAGTGGCTATTGCAGTGGGAGTTGTTTATTTATCTCATGATAAGAATAAACAATTGATTATGAGAAATTGTCTTTACGTACGTTTCATAGAAAGAATTTGATTTCAGTTTCTATGCATTAACGGATGGATACTTCATTTCATTTAAATGACATGGTCATAGTGATGAGGAATGAGGCTATAATCTGTTATAGTACGTTGGTGGATAATTTGGATACTCTTAAATCATGTTCATCCCACAGATGCAACAAATAGTAATTAATAATGCATCTTCTAATATTAGTAAGAGACAGAAACCTTCGGTGATGAACTAAACATACATTTGGCGTCTAAGACTAGTTCATTTTACTTGAGTATGATTCAAAAGTTGATAGCCGATGAACCATAAGGTTTATCTGAAGTGGAAACTATCAAACTTGCGAGTCTTGCTTGAAAGTAAAAATGATTAACTGCCTTTTCAAGACTGTGGGGTGTAGAGCCAAAGATATATATGTTGGAATTAGTTCATTCTGATTCAAGCGAACCTGATATTATCCAGGCGAGAGGTGGTTATGAATATTCGAAGATTATTCTAGATACCAATATATTTATTTGATGCACTGCATGTCTAAGTTCTTTGATTAATTCAAGAATTGTAAGGCTGGTACAGTGAAGCGTCATGGGTGGATAGAAGGAATAAGGCTCTTATGGTTATGATTAGATAGATGATGAATTATTTGGAATAATTAAAATTCATTTTATGGATATGCCCTAGAAACAGTAATTCGTAAAATATTTGTCAGTTTGTGGGACATCCTGGAAAAATGAAGGTTGATTTATTTAGTCCAAAAGATCGAAGGGTGACTATTAACATAAACACCAGATTTTTTGAAAAAGGACTATGTAATAAATCACAAGCCCATGTATAAGTTGTACTAAAGGTAGTGAGAGGAAAACACAAAGTATTAGTACCAAGTGTACAAGAGGATATGCCACAAGGTAAACTACAACGCGTGTCACGTCTGATACACAATTACATGTAGTGTCTTGTCGTAGTGGGAGGGTTGTATGACAACCCATAAATATATGTTTCGGGAGAGTCGTGAGACTTGATCCCTAGTGAACATGGTATTATCCCATGGATACGACGTAGCACTACAAGATGAAAATGTGGAATCTTAGTAAGTTGCAATGAATGTTCAAATAGGATCTATGGATCCTAAATTAAGTCTGGGAGCTTGTAGGACCACGAAATGGTGTAAAAGCCATTGCAAGTGGTTATAGGAAATAAAAGAGGATCATACGGAAAGGTGAAAACCTTTGAAGCAAAGCTTGTTGCGAAAAAAAATGTACTCAGAAAGAAATGGTTCGATTATGGGAAACATGTTCGCTGGTAGCTATGCTTATGTTGATCCGAATTCTTTTATTTATTGCTGCTCATATTGAAATATGAGGAACAGCAAATAGATGTCAAGACAGCTTTCCTGATTGGAAGTCTTGAGGAAAGCATCTATGTGAAGCAACCAGAGTAATTCATTGCAAAGTGCTAATAGCATTTTTGATAGTAAGCTTAAAAGTGTCCAGCGATGGACTAAAGCAAGCTTTAAGATCGTGAAGCATCTGTTTTGATTAGGTAATCCAGTGGCATGGATTTAAATCAATGAGCGAATGAGTCTTGTGTGTTGTAAAGAGTGACGAAACATGGTGGCGTTTCTTGTACTATACGTAGATAGTATCTTGCTCATTGGAGACAATGAAAGAGTATTATCGGGCGTATGGGTACGGTTAATAAAGCGGTAGAGATGAAGGACTTAAGAAAGGCAAAATATATCCTTTTGATCACGGTAATACGGATCACAAGAAAGGATGTTATGCTTATCTCAAGTTTCATAAAATGATACAGTCCACACTCGTTTAGCATGTGAATTTATCTAAGTGAATGTTTCTTTGAGACACAATAAGAAGATAAAGAGGATGAAAGCGGTTCCTTATTCTTCGGCGAATAAGGAAGCTTAATCTAAGGAATGCTATGAACGATGTTGGATATCTGTTTTGCTGGATGCATGAACAGTGGGTATCAACGTAACCCAGAACAAGAATGATGAACTGTGGTAAGACATATATGAAGTGCCTGAGAAGGACTGGAAATTATATATAAACTCACTGAGCAGATTCACTGCTTCTTGTGGATTACATAGATTCGAATTTTTTAGTCAGATTGGACGGTAGTAAATTCTCCTCAAAGATTATGTGTTTAATCTTAGAAAGTAGAGTCATAATGTGGAGGAGTGTTATATAGAAATATATTTCAGACTCCGGACTCCATCATGAAAAGATGATAAATTGGAGCCTATAAGGCAGCCAAAGTATCTATATGATTCTAGAGACTTCATGATGGACTTTAAAGTGTTTCTAAGTTTACCCAATGTTATCACTATTTACATTGATGATATTGGTGCAGTTGCAAACTTGAAGGAATCACGAGTCCATAAGGCAATTAAATACATGGAGCGCGAGTACCACCTGTTACGAGAAATCGTATGATGAGGGGAAGGTTGTTGTCGCCTAGATTGCATCGGATGATGACCTAGTAAACCAATTACAAGGACCTTAAGGCGAGAGCTTTTAATAGTCGTGTAGTAGGAGTAGGAATCAGATGTATGGCAGAAGACATGACAGCATAGTCTTTTAGTATAAGTGGGAGATTGTTGGATTGTATACTAAAAGTCTAGCTTTAGTATGAACAATGTCATAACGATATTTGAAATGAGAATCATTGATCAAATGATTGCATCTTATAATTTATTTTATATGCATGATGCAATAGTCCATTTACTTTATACTGTAGATAATATGTTGTGCGACAACACGCAGAAGATCATATTATCGGTTTCCTTATAAAGTATAAATAGATGCTCACAACTGAGATAGACAGGGACTCTCTATCGGTATGGTTGTAGTGTGGTTTGGTATTAGCTTGTCTTGACTATAGAATCACATTAGTGCACGAGCAGGACCGTCTGAGATCGTTCGACTTATACTGACTTATAGAAGAACTTGATCTCTGTTATTATGGAAGTTCGTGCTCTTAATCCCTATACAATAACCTCGAAACGTAGGGCAATATGTATTTCTTTGATTCATCAATGGGTGAGATTTATAAGTATTAAATCAATATACTCGGTGAGTTGGGAAGTAGTGCTGTCTCTATGGTGTGCTGTTGATTGTAGAAGGAATCCATGTCCGTCATAGGTTGATGATGTCCCCTTGAGGAGCTCATAAGTTTTATCATGTAAATCTTGCAAGTGGATTAATTTCCGGCATGATAATAAGGTTGAGTGGTACTACTCTCGGATGAGATATTAATTAATTTGAGTTGTCAGTAACTTAATTAATTAATGGACATTGTATATCTTAAACATGGGGAGACTATTGGGCTCATAATAAGAAGGAGCCCAGAACATAATTTTGGGATTGGACGGGTAGTGCAGTAATAATATTTTAGTGGACTATATTATTATTATTGGATTTAATTAAAAGCTTTGGGCTAAGCTTGGTTAATTAAATTCAATTGAGGCCCAGTCCAATTTCTCCTCCTGGTCCCTACTGTAGTCCAATTATATAAGTCATCTCAGTTCATGTTAAACCTAAGTGTGTGCCTCATTTGACATACGGGAGACAACAAAGAGCAGATTGAGAGAACTCTGGGGATTGTTGACCACCCAACACCAGAGTTGACTTTGGGACATACGGTAGAAGATCAGAGGTGTTCTCTGCAGCGATTCATCCTCTACATCAACCCAGAAGTACGGTAAACATATTTATTGCTTCCGCTGATTTGTTTGCCTGTTATCCTAACGATCACGTTGATCCACACAATCCAATTGCCAACAGGACCATCTACCCAAAATATCTCATATAAGAAAACGTATGTGCAGCATACACAGACACACTACTTAGGTTCCCAATTGGGGAGAACTTCATGGGCTTCCTCAAGAAACCCATCTTGTATTTCTCTCTCTACGATGTATATGTTTCTTGATGGAACTCTTGTTGAGAGTGGAATTTCACGTATTTTAGGTCTCACATTACACCGTTTTTGAAAGAATGTGGCCATGATTTTGTATAGAATGACATGGTTTTCGTATCTTGCATAATTAAGATGCTACTAAGGTGTTTTGTTGAGTTTTGAAGGGTAAAACAGGATCAAAAGTTAAAAGTTGGAATGAAGAGTGAAAGTGTGAAGGAATGGTGAAAAAGACACGTCCACTTGAATAATTTTTCTGTGTTCGTGTAGAAGTTCAAATTGATCATGTGATATACTTTCGGAAAGCCACGGAAGAGAGGATCGTTTTGGCGCAAGAATCACTCAAATTGGAGTCCGTATGAGGAAGTTATGTTCGAAACGGTGAGACTGCGCAGCTGCCAACGGGAATTTCCGAAAATTTCCGAAAATTAGCCAATTTTAGCTATTTCTTAGAGCACAATTATTTCCTTTTCTCATTCCCTTTCTTTGAGCACAATTCTTTCCTTATCTCATTCCCTTCTCACACCTATATATATCTCACATCATTATTCATAAGAGACACCACCCTCCACAAGGGGATTACCCCCTACCATCCATCATCTACCATCATCCATATCCATCCCATCATCCATCCACATCAAAGGGGATTCAAGGGCTATTCAAGAGGAAGATCAGTCAATCGGAGAGACGGAGAAGGAATCTGAGACAACTCCAACACTAGGGTTTTTCTATTCCTTTCTTTAATTTTCTTTTGTCTTGATTTGTGATATGAATTGCATAGCCATGAGTGTTGCTTGTAACCTCATAGGCTAATTTCTTATACAGTTTTAGGGTTTGATGGTTTGATTTGATTGATTTGGGAACCTAGACCAAAGATTGAGATTTTATGCAGTTGATCTTTTGATTTTACTTATTTTATTAAGACATGCTTTTCTGATTCGTAACGTCTTCATAATATATTCATGACATCCGCTATAATGCTTGAATTATTGTGTTAGCTCGTGTGCATTCATAATTGGTATTGTCCATTTGTTAGGAATTGAAGTAGTTCCGCTATAAACACTTTAATTCCATGAACTGGTAAATCAAATACTGGAATTGTTTAGTGGAACAATGCAATTAGACATTCAAGTAGGAAGTGAAAAGAACCTTGTAGTAATTTCAGAGAATATCTTGTTAGTCGGGCTTACCATCCGGAGGTATTGTTGCTTGCTTTGATTAGTATCTAGGAATAAGGCTTGGTAATATTCACGCACCTTAGGATTTAAACTAGATTATACTGTTAGCTTTGAATCGGATCATATCCGGTGGGAAAACAGGGTTATGCGGTGTATTTTCATTGAAACTGCATGAATGAACAATTAGAGGTCTAGAAACCCGAATTAATTGGTCTATACCTGATACCTTAGAACTGTTGATTTTCTCTTGAATTAATCTTAAATCTTTCTTCTGTGATTTATTTTATTAGTTATTTAATTTTCTGTTATTTAGATAATAATTAAATTCACAACTCCTGGATATCGGTTACTTGATTCTGATTAATTTAGTAATTTTAGGAAATAAATAATTAGTTGTCCTTTTGGGTTCGATAATTTAACTTGGGTGCTTACTGTTACAATTGATATCCTTACACTTGAGGATTAAATTATAGTGCGCAGAAAAAGCCTATCAAGTTTATGGCGCCGTTGCCGGGGACGGCTTAATTATTTATTTTTCTTTTATTGCTAGTTTAATTAGGAATTTTTATTGCTTTTTTTTATTTTTCTTATTTGGATATATTCTGACTATAAATTATCTTTGAGGTACTGAGATGGACGAAATATTGAAAAGATATGGAAATCAGAATGTTATGGATCATTCTCCATGCATAGACAAAATATTGAAACGCTATGAAAATCATAATGTTATGGTTCCTTCTCCATATTACATGGATGAGAGGAATTATGGTTATGATTCTTTAGTGAATCAAAGTCATTCTCAGTACTACAGTCAAGTCAGATATGAAGATGAATGGTCTTGTGCTTACAATAAAAATTTATATCAACCTTATCAAGAGAACACTTATTCTGGATCGATCGGAGTTTCCCAAGAATTACAAGACGCGTTTGATACTTCCATCAAGAAGCATGAAGAAAACATGGGAGTATTGGAAGCTCTAGAAAGAAAGATGAAAGTTCAATCGCAGGAAAGGGAAGTTGCATCATATGAGTTTGATGAAAGAACGAGAGAGATAAACAATCTTCTTGCGAACATCTCTTCAAGTTTAAATACTCAACTTCAACGAGAGGAAAGAATGGATGAAGAGGAGTTTGAGGAAGATATTGTTGTTCCATTGTGCCCTGGAATGCAATTTGAAGGTTCTATGCTGTCGCTTGAGGAAGTAGAACTCGAAGAGGAGTCCACTCGATTAAGTCAAGTGGTTCCACTTGAATTGAGCTATCAACTGGAGTCAATTGTTGAGGAAGAAAAGAAAGAAGAAGAGCAAAGTCATGAAGCAACCGAAGAGGACTTGAAGAATGAAATGAGCATTTCTAAACCTTTAAACTCTTTAAGTTGCATTGAATTTAATGATATTGTTTCTGTTGACTTTGTTTCACCTTATGATTCCTCTCATATTCTTAGGGATAGAAAGGAACTAGAAGAAAAGTTGGGAATTTTCGTCGGAAGAAGGAATAAGTGGTGGAGTAGAATGAAGAGGTTGATGAAATTTGATCTTAACATGGTTGGCAAGGTCAAGATAAATTTTAAGAATGCCAATGAGGCCATCCCTCGCCATAAGTATTGGATTGATGAAGAAGCACAGCGATTAGAATACGATGGCAAGGATGAAAGATATCCATGCCATTCCGATGAGCTTGAGGTAATACGTCGTGACTCTCCGATGTTAAACATGAGCGCCTATTGGGGGCTGTCCCTCCCGGTTTAATTGCTTTTATATGTCTGTGTTGGTGTAGGAGTTTTATTAGGTGTTGCTTGACTGCGGTATATACTTCTTTGCAAACTTAGTTTCTCACTTCGTTTAATCTAAGTTTGGGGGGTAACGTACATACCTTGTCTTGCAGTGTCGAAATAGAATTTTTACATTGTGTTGTTGCTTGGAGAGTCGATTTTTTGCGGATTCTTAATATTTTTGATTTATTTGAGAATATTGAGGGTTTGATTTTTTGCGATTTTTCAGGTTTCGTGTTTTGTGGTGTTTATTGTTTATTTTGTGTTAATCCTAGTGTCGGTGTAGTCGATTTTTGGTTCTCTATGATGATTTTCTGATTTTTCTTAGCACTTGATTATATGTGTGATTGTTGAGAAGCAATTTGAGATTGTGCTTTGATATTGAGATGCTTGAAATTTGATTATGTGCAAGGAAGATTAGCTATGTAGCTTTATTAGGTTTGCTCGTTCATTCGTATAGCCATGTGAGATTTTGAGCCTTTTAAAATCATGAGAAATTTCATGATTCAGTTTATTCTTGTGAGTGTCGTTCATACACACGTATTCTAGAACTTGGCTTTTTATCTTGCTTGAAGCTACGTGTTTGACTAGACAATAGAAAATGATCTTAGGCCATCTTTGTTTTTTATTAGTCACTAGCCATTTTATTTTCCTACCTAATGAAATATCCGTAGTCAACCCTTTTGAGCCTAAAAGCCTTATTTGTTGGAAGCCTACGTGATTAGCCAATTGATCCCTTTTGCTAGCCTTTAAAAAATTCCTACCTAGTAGAGAGTTGAAGGAATCAAGTTGGTGTCTTGTGATGAAGTATATAAGGAGAAATAAGTTGGAAGTGATGAAATTTGTTGAAGAGAGTGGTTAAATTGTTGCATAAAGGGGTAGTGCCCGAAACTGGTACCCCATGAAAAGGGTAGTGCCTGAAACTGGTACCCTTATTTGAAAAAGAAAAAAAAAAGAAAAGAAAAGAGGGAAGAAGAAAAAAAAATTCAAGTAAGGATGTGGTGTTCAAAAGTGAAGGAGGAATCAAATTGCAAGAAGCATTGAAGAGCGATGAAGAAGAAAGAAGAAAGTAAAGCTGTTTGTTGAAAAGCTGTAAGTCTTCTTTGATTCTCTACTAGTGATTGAGTCACCTTATCCATATACTCCCTACCTTTACCAAAGAGCCAACATTACAACCTAATGCAAGACCTTTGTGATCCTATTGTTGAAATTATCCCTTTAGTCGAGAGTTGAGATGATTGTCAAGCTTATGGTTACGCGTGTGTTTGAATTGACTTTGAGTGTAAACACCTTACCCTGAAGTGTATATCTCACACTTGAGCGATGAGCATAAATACTACCCGTGAGAATGGTGGATGAGCATTCTGAAAAAGTGAAGTAGTTGATTTGAATTGTATGTTCTTAGATGGATGGTTGTCTTAGTATTTGAAGTATGATTTTTGAATTGTTATATTTTCTTGGATATGAAGTTGTGAAATTTCCTCTCAATTACTCTATTGGTTTTATATGTCGTTGCCTCGGGACGAGCAACAGGTAAGTTTGGGGGTTTGTTGAGAGTGGAATTTCACGTATTTTAGGTCTCACATTACACCGTTTTTGAAAGAATGTGGCCATGATTTTGTATAGAATGACATGGTTTTCGTATCTTGCATAATTAAGATGCTACTAAGGTGTTTTGTTGAGTTTTGAAGGGTAAAACAGGATCAAAAGTTAAAAGTTGGAATGAAGAGTGAAAGTGTGAAGGAATGGTGAAAAAGACACGTCCACTTGAATAATTTTTCTGTGTTCGTGTAGAAGTTCAAATTGATCATGTGATATACTTTCGGAAAGCCACGGAAGAGAGGATCGTTTTGGCGCAAGAATCACTCAAATTGGAGTCCGTATGAGGAAGTTATGTTCGAAACGGTGAGACTGCGCAGCTGCCAACGGGAATTTCCGAAAATTTCCGAAAATTAGCCAATTTTAGCTATTTCTTAGAGCACAATTATTTCCTTTTCTCATTCCCTTTCTTTGAGCACAATTCTTTCCTTATCTCATTCCCTTCTCACACCTATATATATCTCACATCATTATTCATAAGAGACACCACCCTCCACAAGGGGATTACCCCCTACCATCCATCATCTACCATCATCCATATCCATCCCATCATCCATCCACATCAAAGGGGATTCAAGGGCTATTCAAGAGGAAGATCAGTCAATCGGAGAGACGGAGAAGGAATCTGAGACAACTCCAACACTAGGGTTTTTCTATTCCTTTCTTTAATTTTCTTTTGTCTTGATTTGTGATATGAATTGCATAGCCATGAGTGTTGCTTGTAACCTCATAGGCTAATTTCTTATACAGTTTTAGGGTTTGATGGTTTGATTTGATTGATTTGGGAACCTAGACCAAAGATTGAGATTTTATGCAGTTGATCTTTTGATTTTACTTATTTTATTAAGACATGCTTTTCTGATTCGTAACGTCTTCATAATATATTCATGACATCCGCTATAATGCTTGAATTATTGTGTTAGCTCGTGTGCATTCATAATTGGTATTGTCCATTTGTTAGGAATTGAAGTAGTTCCGCTATAAACACTTTAATTCCATGAACTGGTAAATCAAATACTGGAATTGTTTAGTGGAACAATGCAATTAGACATTCAAGTAGGAAGTGAAAAGAACCTTGTAGTAATTTCAGAGAATATCTTGTTAGTCGGGCTTACCATCCGGAGGTATTGTTGCTTGCTTTGATTAGTATCTAGGAATAAGGCTTGGTAATATTCACGTACCTTAGGATTTAAACTAGATTATACTGTTAGCTTTGAATCGGATCATATCCGGTGGGAAAACAGGGTTATGCGGTGTATTTTCATTGAAACTGCATGAATGAACAATTAGAGGTCTAGAAACCCGAATTAATTGGTCTATACCTGATACCTTAGAACTGTTGATTTTCTCTTGAATTAATCTTAAATCTTTCTTCTGTGATTTATTTTATTAGTTATTTAATTTTCTGTTATTTAGATAATAATTAAATTCACAACTCCTGGATATCGGTTACTTGATTCTGATTAATTTAGTAATTTTAGGAAATAAATAATTAGCTGTCCTTTTGGGTTCGATAATTTAACTTGGGTGCTTACTGTTACAATTGATATCCTTACACTTGAGGATTAAATTATAGTGCGCAGAAAAAGCCTATCAAGTTTATGGCGCCGTTGCCGGGGACGACTTAATTATTTATTTTTCTTTTATTGCTAGTTTAATTAGGAATTTTTATTGCTTTTTTTTATTTTTCTTATTTGGATATATTCTGACTATAAATTATCTTTGAGGTACTGAGATGGACGAAATATTGAAAAGATATGGAAATCAGAATGTTATGGATCATTCTCCATGCATAGACAAAATATTGAAACGCTATGAAAATCATAATGTTATGGTTCCTTCTCCATATTACATGGATGAGAGGAATTATGGTTATGATTCTTTAGTGAATCAAAGTCATTCTCAGTACTACAGTCAAGTCAGATATGAAGATGAATGGTCTTGTGCTTACAATAAAAATTTATATCAACCTTATCAAGAGAACACTTATTCTGGATCGATCGGAGTTTCCCAAGAATTACAAGACGCGTTTGATACTTCCATCAAGAAGCATGAAGAAAACATGGGAGTATTGGAAGCTCTAGAAAGAAAGATGAAAGTTCAATCGCAGGAAAGGGAAGTTGCATCATATGAGTTTGATGAAAGAACGAGAGAGATAAACAATCTTCTTGCGAACATCTCTTCAAGTTTAAATACTCAACTTCAACGAGAGGAAAGAATGGATGAAGAGGAGTTTGAGGAAGATATTGTTGTTCCATTGTGCCCTGGAATGCAATTTGAAGGTTCTATGCTGTCGCTTGAGGAAGTAGAACTCGAAGAGGAGTCCACTCGATTAAGTCAAGTGGTTCCACTTGAATTGAGCTATCAACTGGAGTCAATTGTTGAGGAAGAAAAGAAAGAAGAAGAGCAAAGTCATGAAGCAACCGAAGAGGACTTGAAGAATGAAATGAGCATTTCTAAACCTTTAAACTCTTTAAGTTGCATTGAATTTAATGATATTGTTTCTGTTGACTTTGTTTCACCTTATGATTCCTCTCATATTCTTAGGGATAGAAAGGAACTAGAAGAGAAGTTGGGAATTTTCGTCGGAAGAAGGAATAAGTGGTGGAGTAGAATGAAGAGGTTGATGAAATTTGATCTTAACATGGTTGGCAAGGTCAAGATAAATTTTAAGAATGCCAATGAGGCCATCCCTCGCCATAAGTATTGGATTGATGAAGAAGCACAGCGATTAGAATACGATGGCAAGGATGAAAGATATCCATGGCCATTCCGATGAGCTTGAGGTAATACGTCGTGACTCTCCGATGTTAAACATGAGCGCCTATTGGGGGCTGTCCCTCCCGGTTTAATTGCTTTTATATGTCTGTGTTGGTGTAGGAGTTTTATTAGGTGTTGCTTGACTGCGGTATATACTTCTTTGCAAACTTAGTTTCTCACTTCGTTTAATCTAAGTTTGGGGGGTAACGTACATACCTTGTCTTGCAGTGTCGAAATAGAATTTTTACATTGTGTTGTTGCTTGGAGAGTCGATTTTTTGCGGATTCTTAATATTTTTGATTTATTTGAGAATATTGAGGGTTTGATTTTTTGCGATTTTTCAGGTTTCGTGTTTTGTGGTGTTTATTGTTTATTTTGTGTTAATCCTAGTGTCGGTGTAGTCGATTTTTGGTTCTCTATGATGATTTTCTGATTTTTCTTAGCACTTGATTATATGTGTGATTGTTGAGAAGCAATTTGAGATTGTGCTTTGATATTGAGATGCTTGAAATTTGATTATGTGCAAGGAAGATTAGCTATGTAGCTTTATTAGGTTTGCTCGTTCATTCGTATAGCCATGTGAGATTTTGAGCCTTTTAAAATCATGAGAAATTTCATGATTCAGTTTATTCTTGTGAGTGTCGTTCATACACACGTATTCTAGAACTTGGCTTTTTATCTTGCTTGAAGCTACGTGTTTGACTAGACAATAGAAAATGATCTTAGGCCATCTTTGTTTTTTATTAGTCACTAGCCATTTTATTTTCCTACCTAATGAAATATCCGTAGTCAACCCTTTTGAGCCTAAAAGCCTTATTTGTTGGAAGCCTACGTGATTAGCCAATTGATCCCTTTTGCTAGCCTTTAAAAAATTCCTACCTAGTAGAGAGTTGAAGGAATCAAGTTGGTGTCTTGTGATGAAGTATATAAGGAGAAATAAGTTGGAAGTGATGAAATTTGTTGAAGAGAGTGGTTAAATTGTTGCATAAAGGGGTAGTGCCCGAAACTGGTACCCCATGAAAAGGGTAGTGCCTGAAACTGGTACCCTTATTTGAAAAAGAAAAAAAAAAGAAAAGAAAAGAGGGAAGAAGAAAAAAAAATTCAAGTAAGGATGTGGTGTTCAAAAGTGAAGGAGGAATCAAATTGCAAGAAGCATTGAAGAGCGATGAAGAAGAAAGAAGAAAGTAAAGCTGTTTGTTGAAAAGCTGTAAGTCTTCTTTGATTCTCTACTAGTGATTGAGTCACCTTATCCATATACTCCCTACCTTTACCAAAGAGCCAACATTACAACCTAATGCAAGACCTTTGTGATCCTATTGTTGAAATTATCCCTTTAGTCGAGAGTTGAGATGATTGTCAAGCTTATGGTTACGCGTGTGTTTGAATTGACTTTGAGTGTAAACACCTTACCCTGAAGTGTATATCTCACACTTGAGCGATGAGCATAAATACTACCCGTGAGAATGGTGGATGAGCATTCTGAAAAAGTGAAGTAGTTGATTTGAATTGTATGTTCTTAGATGGATGGTTGTCTTAGTATTTGAAGTATGATTTTTGAATTGTTATATTTTCTTGGATATGAAGTTGTGAAATTTCCTCTCAATTACTCTATTGGTTTTATATGTCGTTGCCTCGGGACGAGCAACAGGTAAGTTTGGGGGTTTGTTGAGAGTGGAATTTCACGTATTTTAGGTCTCACATTACACCGTTTTTGAAAGAATGTGGCCATGATTTTGTATAGAATGACATGGTTTTCGTATCTTGCATAATTAAGATGCTACTAAGGTGTTTTGTTGAGTTTTGAAGGGTAAAACAGGATCAAAAGTTAAAAGTTGGAATGAAGAGTGAAAGTGTGAAGGAATGGTGAAAAAGACACGTCCACTTGAATAATTTTTCTGTGTTCGTGTAGAAGTTCAAATTGATCATGTGATATACTTTCGGAAAGCCACGGAAGAGAGGATCGTTTTGGCGCAAGAATCACTCAAATTGGAGTCCGTATGAGGAAGTTATGTTCGAAACGGTGAGACTGCGCAGCTGCCAACGGGAATTTCCGAAAATTTCCGAAAATTAGCCAATTTTAGCTATTTCTTAGAGCACAATTATTTCCTTTTCTCATTCCCTTTCTTTGAGCACAATTCTTTCCTTATCTCATTCCCTTCTCACACCTATATATATCTCACATCATTATTCATAAGAGACACCACCCTCCACAAGGGGATTACCCCCTACCATCCATCATCTACCATCATCCATATCCATCCCATCATCCATCCACATCAAAGGGGATTCAAGGGCTATTCAAGAGGAAGATCAGTCAATCGGAGAGACGGAGAAGGAATCTGAGACAACTCCAACACTAGGGTTTTTCTATTCCTTTCTTTAATTTTCTTTTGTCTTGATTTGTGATATGAATTGCATAGCCATGAGTGTTGCTTGTAACCTCATAGGCTAATTTCTTATACAGTTTTAGGGTTTGATGGTTTGATTTGATTGATTTGGGAACCTAGACCAAAGATTGAGATTTTATGCAGTTGATCTTTTGATTTTACTTATTTTATTAAGACATGCTTTTCTGATTCGTAACGTCTTCATAATATATTCATGACATCCGCTATAATGCTTGAATTATTGTGTTAGCTCGTGTGCATTCATAATTGGTATTGTCCATTTGTTAGGAATTGAAGTAGTTACGCTATAAACACTTTAATTCCATGAACTGGTAAATCAAATACTGGAATTGTTTAGTGGAACAATGCAATTAGACATTCAAGTAGGAAGTGAAAAGAACCTTGTAGTAATTTCAGAGAATATCTTGTTAGTCGGGCTTACCATCCGGAGGTATTGTTGCTTGCTTTGATTAGTATCTAGGAATAAGGCTTGGTAATATTCACGCACCTTAGGATTTAAACTAGATTATACTGTTAGCTTTGAATCGGATCATATCCGGTGGGAAAACAGGGTTATGCGGTGTATTTTCATTGAAACTGCATGAATGAACAATTAGAGGTCTAGAAACCCGAATTAATTGGTCTATACCTGATACCTTAGAACTGTTGATTTTCTCTTGAATTAATCTTAAATCTTTCTTCTGTGATTTATTTTATTAGTTATTTAATTTTCTGTTATTTAGATAATAATTAAATTCACAACTCCTGGATATCGGTTACTTGATTCTGATTAATTTAGTAATTTTAGGAAATAAATAATTAGCTGTCCTTTTGGGTTCGATAATTTAACTTGGGTGCTTACTGTTACAATTGATATCCTTACACTTGAGGATTAAATTATAGTGCGCAGAAAAAGCCTATCAACTCTCAAATATCAATATCAATAATATGGAAAGGGCACCAAATTTATGGGGCGACGTAGAAAATTACTTGTTCGATGAGTCCGTTTTAGTGTCCGATTAATTGCTACTCCAAGCATGATTAATTTTAATCTAACCCGCTAAAAATGACCATCAACAGTTGGCGCTATCTATGGGAATCGATCTGTCTAGTTTTTGTAGTTTTTTCCGTCGTTGCTGCCGTCATAATCCACCAGAGTTTATGTGTTTTAACCATTTTTGTTCTTTCTGTTCTGAAGAAACCCAGAAGACCCAAATATTCCATTATTCTCTCTAAAATCAAAGAGAGATTTGGTCACAGAACTCTTCTGTTTTAAAGATTCAACCATCTACCCTAAAAAATCTTTCATTCATCCACTTGAAAACCAAGCTAACTCCCTCAATCATACTTGGTGGGTGGATATCTAGAAGCCATTAGCCATCTTCCATGAAAATGTTTACAAGGTATTTTACTTCAACTTACAGATGAAGAAGAAGGAGAAAGCTTGGTATTGCAGTTGGTTAGCGCGTAACCCTTTTACCTAAAGGAATCAGATCTGGAAGAAACGATCGAAGCTGCATGTGTCGCTAAGGAAAGAAGATGACTGAGTTAACTCAGTTTGTTACAGCGTGTGCCACTACTACCCAAAGAAAGCAATCCTTCCCTAAATTATTCAGAGCAAGAAAGTAAACCTCTGTTTTTAGTTTTCATGCTCTGTTTTTTTCTTGTTCGAAAAATATTTGAGAAAAATGGTGGAGATTAATCTAATGGAAGAAGTGAGCAGAACAACACCATGAAATACCTGGGTATGATAAAACGTGACCCGAAGTGGCCACCAGATCCACGAGAAGATGACAGACCATTATACATGAATACGCCTCAACTCCCCCGGTTCAGCCGATAATGTTGAGTTTTGATGGTGTTCGTGGAGTGGCCGACATCGATCCTCCTGATGAAAGAAGATGGACCAATATCCATGAATACACCTCAGCTCTCCCGGTTCAGCCGACAAGATTGAGCTTCGACGGTGTTCATAGAGTGGCCGGCATCGATCCTCCTGATGAAAGAAGATGGACCATGGTTCATAAATATGCCTTAGCTCTTCCGGTTCAGCCAACAAGGTTAAGCTTCGGCAATGTTTGTGGAATGGTCGCACCGAACTCCATTATGAAAGAAAGAAGAAGAACATGTGTCGATGTGAAAAGAAGAAGAAGAAGGATGTATATAGCTCAGTTGGTTAGAGCGTGTGTCGTTTATTACTAAAAGAAAGAATAAAGAGATCCGAGATTTAAAAAAAGAATACATTGCCAAACAACGTATGTCGGTGAAGAAAGAAAGAAAAAGAAATACACATGTATCGGAAGAAGGCCGAGATGTTTAGGACATTCCTCTTGATGAGAGACTAAACTTCTCTACATGAAGAAGAGGAATGACTCATCTTAAGGGATGACTCTGAGGTAATATTAAAATCTCCAACCTTAAATTTTCTAAAATTAAGAAAAAATATGCAAAAGAATGGAATAAGAAGAATATCTCATGTTCTAGTATTTTCTCACGTGTTATGCTAAATCAGAAGTAGAAAGCATGTTTTACGTATGTGTTATGCTAAATTAGAAGTAGAAAGCATGTTTTACGTATGTGTGTTATGCTAAATCTGTGGAGTAGGAAGCATGTTTTACGTTCATGTTTAATGCTAAACATGAAAGAAGAGTTCAGCTTCAGTTTATAGCTCAGTTGGTTAGAGCGTGTTTTTTTCATCATCTGTAAACATGTCGTGGTGAGATATAAGAAAGGAAAAAGGAAAAAAACAGAAAAGGTATTAAAAAAAAGAAAGGGGTCGAGGCCAAAGTGAAAGAAGAAAAGGGATTGCCTATGATATTTGGAAAGACCATGTGATGTATAGCTCAGTTGGTTAGAGCGTGTGTCGCTCATCAACCGTAAAACTTGTCAATGCCGACCGACGCAGAAGAGAAAGGAAAGGTGGACCCATGTTCGGCATGTTGCCGATGATATTTGAGAAGAGGTTGACCCATGTGATGTATAGCTCAGTCGGTTAGAGCATGTTTTTCACATCAACCGTAAACATATCGGGGTGAAGCCCATAAGAGAAAATAAGAAAGCAATTTCTAGTCGAGGATGAGGTGAAGGAAGTTGAGGCCGAGGAGAATCGCAAGTTTGAGTTCAGTTATGATTTGATTTGTAGCTCAGTTGGTTAGAGCGCATTCTTCTCATCAACCGTAAACATGTCGAGGTGAGGCCCATAAGAGAGAATAAGAAAGCAGAAAAGGTATAAAAAAATCAAGCCGAGAATAAAGGTGAAAGAAGTCGAGGCCGAGGAGAATCGCAAGTTCGAGTTCAGCTAAGATTTGATTTGTAGCTCAATTGGTTAGAGCGTGTTCTTCTCATCAACTTTAAACATGTCGGGGTGAGGTTTGTAAGAGATAATGAGAAAGTAGAAAAAAAGAAGCCGATGTCGAGGGCCGAGACCGAGGATGGAGGATGAAGGAGGCCAAGCAGAAAGTGTAAGTTTGGGTTCAGCTAAGATCTCTTTTGTAGCTCAGTTGGTTAGAGCGTGTTTTTCTCATCAACTGTCGGGATGAGATCCATAAGGGAAAAGAAAAGAAAATCCCACGTGGATAAGAAAGGAAGATGCAGCCGAGATGTACTTATGTGCCGAGGCCGAGGCCATGTGAATACCAATATGAAATGAAGGATGCCAGCTGAGCAGAACTTATGAGAAAAGGAGAAAGATGAGAAATTAAGAAAGGAAAAGAGATAGCTCAGTCGGTTAAAGCGTGGAGTGTGGTTACATGCAGATTGGATAAGGAAAAATGAGGCTTCATCCAGCAGAGGTGTAGAAGCACGTTCCATCCATATGAGGTGTAGAAACCGGGGCTCTACCCATGTGAGATGTAGAATGAAGACTCTACCCAACTGAAGTGTAGAAGCAAAGTTCCATCCAAATGAGGTATCGTAGTTGATGTTTCGACCGAAGTATAGAAGTCGAGGCTCCACCAAAGGTGTAGAACTAATGCTCCATCCATTTGAGGATAGAAGTTGAAGGTCTTCATGCTCAAAATACATAAGGCATGTTGGAGAAGGAAGAAAAAAACAAGAAAGAAGTATGAATTTAAGCAGCGTGGTCAGTTAGAGCATATGAAGGCTAACCGTGCATGAAGAAGGAAAAGAAAAAAGTTAGCTCAGTGGGTTAGAGCGTGGACTGAACTTCATCCATCGAAGGTCCATATCGGCAAAGGATAGCTTCGTTGATTAAAGCGTTGGTATTAGCCATATTTGAGATAAAATATGGGAGAAGAAGTGTTGGAAACACACATCCCTCAACATGCACAGAGAGGAATCTCTTACCTCTCACCGTAGGATTGTGTTGCAGCGGAAGAAACACGAACCTGTTGGTACTCACGTTGTTAAACCGTGATCTCTGGATCAATCCTTCAACACGGGGTTGAGAGAATATATTTCCACGAATGTGTATTAACTGTGGAATATGATGACTGGATTTATATGTGAATCCGAGAGAGAGAACTAGAGATATAATGTTTAGGCGTTCTTAGTTTGCGTTCTGCATGTTCTGTAATTCATGCGTATACGCTTGTTTAGCATTCCGTGTACTCAAACGCATTCTGAATACACACACGCATATCTCTCATGCCCCACCATGTCTTAATGTATTCTCCTCTCTATTCTGCATGTTTCCACGCAGAAGAAATAGAGTACACAGAGATGGGAGTTAATTAACGGTTTTTATTAACTCCCTCTCTTTCTCTCTTATCCACTTCTTATGTGGAAAAATAAATAATAATAAATTATTATTTACATCTCCCACTCACATATGAAGTCAAAAGTCATCTGACTCATTTTCTTCATGAATCATATTCTCGTACAGATTAATACATCGTGTGACCCACGAGATATGAGTTTTAATCGCTATACACTTGTTAGAGATATATAGCAACTCAACCAGTTCATCAATGAAACTCAACAAGCTCGCTATACCCCAGAACTCTTGAACATTTAACATAAGTTGACATATCTCTTTTTCAATCCCTGAATTTGTCAGAGCATATTCAACCCTTTTGCAAAAATAACTATGTATTCATAATCAAGACCCTACTTGATTGACTAGTCAATGAATCACAATAGTATATGTTAAATTAAGACGTTCTTCCCATCTCACTAAGTATCTACAGTCTCCCACTATAGCTGCTTTCCTAGACATGTACCGCATCGCCGTTATTAACCATAGCTCTTTTGGTAGCATGCTAAAGTAGCATCACCAAAGTGAAGACTTAGAATATAGTAGAAAGTCATAAGGGTAACCAATAGATAAGGACTCATACTTTTGAGAAAATAGGGATTATTTTCTCAATCCTGTTGGGGTCAACTTGGCACATGTCGTTTTCCTAAAACACATGTCACAATGTCTTTAACTTCCTTCCAAGAAAGTGTATGTCGTATTTCATTTAATTTAGACATCGTGTAAATCAGAGTTCAAGTGTGTCCCATACACTTAACTCGGGTATACTCCCTCCAAGGTATAGGATCTCCGTCGATTTAGCTATACAACAAGTTGGATTAGATTCGTGGCGAAATCTATCCCGATTACATTAATTATCGTAATCTCATCTCTGTGCTCCCACTGAGCCAGAGGCAATTGCTCGTATGAGGGAGCCAATCATAACTTGCCGACATACTATTATATATGAACCATCACATATAATATATAAAACATGTATATAGTTAAACCATTAACTATTCCATTAACATACATAAACATATTCAATTCATCGTTTTAAATCCTTTACAGACTCAAACGAGTAGAAGTTTAATTAAGAATCACTTTTCTTCTTATCTATAATATCTCTAACAAAATTAAACTTCATGTCAATGTGTTTAGTCTCTTCATGATATTTGGGGTCTTTTGTGTAAGCAATAACCGCCTGATTATCACATTAACTAAAACAGCTCCCACTGGAGTGTTTGAGACCTCCAAATATTTTATGAATCTTCTCAACTAAATAGTCTCTTGAACTGCAGATGAAGTCTATTTCTTGTTACACCATGAGATTGCTCCATCATTGAGCAAGAAGACATAACCAGGAGTTGATTTACGTTTATCTAAATCACCACTCCAGTCAACATCTGTATACCCATTCAGTGATAACAGAAAGAATAATCTGCAGTCAATCACATTGGCATATGGTACTCTAGCCATTTTATTCTTCTCATCTTGAGCCTTGGAACACATTTGCTGACTCAATGATTTGTCTTTCACAATAGGAGTATCTATAGGTTTGCAGGTGTCCATCTTGAATCGTTATAAAAGTCTCTTGATGTAAGTCTCTTGAGACAAACCCAATAACTTCTTTGAACGATCCCTATAGATCTTCACACCAAGTATGTACTCTGCATCACCCATATCTTTCATTTCGAATTTTGAAGACAACCATCCTTATATGGTTTCAAGATACTCTTTGTTATTACTAGCTAGTAGTATGTCATCCACATACAAAGATAGAATCACAAAACTACCATTGGACTGTTTAACGTAAACACAGTGGTCTTCATTTATCATAACGAAGTTATATGAGATAATCGTATTGTGAAACCTCAAATACCACTGTCTAGAGGATTGTATGAGTCCGTAGATCAACTTCTTCAATCTATAAACTTTATCCTCTTGACCTCGAAGAATAAATCCTACAGGCTGTTGCATGTAGATTTCTTCCCCTAATTCTCCATTGAGAAATGCGGTCTTAACATCCATTTGGTGTAATTCTAAATCTATACCAGCCACTATAGCCAACAATAGACGAATAAAGGCAAAGCCTCACTGCAGGTGGAAAAAGTTCTACATAGTCTATACCCTCTTGTTGAGTATATCCTTTTGCCACCAAGCGAGTTTTATGCCTCTCTATTGAGCCATCAGCATTTCTATTGATTTTGAGAATTCAATTATTCCAAATTGTCTTTCATCCCTTTGGAAGATCTACAAGTCCCCAGACTTGATTTGACTTCATAGACTCCATCTCCTTTTTCATCAATTTCTCCTTTGCCGGACAAGTTAGAGCTTCTTTAATGTTTCTGGGCTCTTTCTCGTCAGCAGGAAAAACATCTCAACTTTCTGGTGAAACCAAGAAGGCATTTCCTTCAATGTCATAATGCCTTTTGTGTACATGTTTCCTAGAACTTTTCGAGATGAGGTAACTTATGATGGTCTTCTATAGATAAAATGCTCTCATTGGGAATCACCTGATCCTCAATTGGCAAATATCTATCAAGATCCACACCATATGATGGTCTTCTATAGACTAAATGCTCTTATTGGGAATCACCTGATTCTCAATCGACAAATATCTATTAAGATCCACACCATCAAGATCCACACCATCAGTCTATTAAGATCCACACCATCAAGATCCACACTATCAGCTTATTACTCCCACTTGGATCTTGTAAGTGTTGGTTTTCTACTATCTCGAAAATAGGTCCGGCATCCCTGATGTCGCTTCTACTAGGAAATTCAGTTTCCAGAAAATGAGCATTACGCGATTCTGTCTCAGTTAAGCTCTCATCCTCATCTCCTATGAACACGTAACCCTTAGAATGTTTGCCTCTAGAACCCAACTTTTCATACTGATTCGATGAATCATGTACGTAAGCTACTGATCCCCAAGCTCTAAGGTTACTCAAGTCAGGTTTTTTTTTACCCGTCCAAAGTTCATATGGAGTCGAAGCAACTGACTTAGAAGGCACGTGATTAAGCACATAAGCTTCCGTAAATAACGCATCTCGTTATAATAGCTTGTGCCATCATGGATCTTACAATCTCCAACAAAATCCTATTCTTTTTCCAGCAACACCATTTTGTTGAGGTGTATAAGGAACAGTTGATTTTTGGATTGACCCTTTTCATTACAAAATTCCTTGAATTGTTCTGATAGATATTCAGATCTTCAACTTCACTTAAGTATCATCTAAAACAATCCATTGCTTTAGATTTATCAGGTATAAAGTAGACTGAATAATTATCAATGTACGTAATAAAATAGTAAGCTCCATTTTGTGCTCTCACATTTACAGAACCACATATATCAGAATGGATTACTACTAAAAGAGATAAAGATATAACAGCTTTACCAAAAAGGTTTTCTAGTCAATTGCCAGCAAGATAATGTTCGCACCATTTGGACTACTCCTGGCGAACACACCATTTGGATAATTCGACTTTAGAAGAAAGATTCAACAATCATTCTTTCATAAGTCTATTCATCATATCTTGCCCTATATGACCTAATCTAGCATGCCAAACATCATCATTCACGTTTGCATTACTAGAAGAAGCATGACAAGTATCATTAACACTAATTACCACAATGCCTTTAGTGAACAGTACATCATAACCCAAATTACGTAGAACTGAAACAGAAATCAAATTCCGCGTGATCTCCGGAGCATATAGAACATCATGTAGGATAAAGTCTGGACCATCGTCAAGGTCCAATTTGCAAGTCCAAAGTCATTTGACTTTGACTCATGATTGTTTCCTACATATTTGTACCTAGTCCCCTTTGGAACATGGCAAAAAACTACAAAAACTCCTATGTCTCTTGCCACATAGTCTGTTGCTCCTGAGTCCATAATCCACAATGGATAAGAATCAAACAGCAGGATAGCACTCGAGACATTAATTTCACACAAAACAGAATAAGATGAATCCACCTTTTCCCTCCCGGGATCAGGGCATTCACGAGCATAATGACCAAACTTACTTTAATTGTAACATGGCATCATGCTTTTATCTTTCTTATTCTTTTTATCACGCTTGTTTTCCTTTTCTGTTCATTAATTTTGTAGTTGGATTATCGTTAGGCTTACCACCATCACCATCAGATCGTCTTCCCTTCTTTCTCTTCTTCCAATTCCTTTTCCTTTTGAAGCATAAAACTCCTTTAAAAGTAGAACTGGCATAGAAGGTCCCAGAAGAAGGCTTTGAGGCTCCCAGCCTCTCATCTTCAACTCAACATGACAAGAAGCATATTGAAGGTTTCAATCCTTTTATAATGCGTCAAGTTGACTTTGAGACGTTTCTAACGATCAGGTAAAGAGCGGATAGGGCTTAGATTTACTGTTCATCAGAGAGTATATGACCGGCAGTTTTAAGTTCGAATATCATATTAGATATCTCCCTGAGATTTTGTCTAATGTAATGACCAGGTTTCCTTTTTAAGGTGTCAAACTTAATAGTCTACTGCCTAAGCCTTGTAACCGATGTACCACCATATCTCACGCAGATACACCCAGATATCATGTGTGGTGGGTTTGTGGCTCACATTCATGATCACTGCATCGATTACTGAGCTTACAAGAATACCTCGTGCAATGGAATTTTACTTTTCCATGCCTGGTACACTTCTTGGTCACGTCTCCCTTGGTTTTCGAAACCCACAACTGGATCAACCATCATTTTGTTTATAGCATCCAATGTATCTTGTTCATACAATACATACCACGCCTTGAGTCATAATTGTCACCAATGAGTATCTCACCTTTGTTCAACTCAGCGACAATAGATTTCGAAGCTCATTTCTTTGATAGAGATTAAAGCGATTCAGTATGTTAATTATGTTTTATTAAGCTTTACGTTAAGCCAAATAGAGACATCTCAATAAATAACACAAGACTTGATCTCGAAAAATAGCTCAGAGACTACTAATCATCAATCTCATCAAGTGTCATAATACTAGATTCTTATTTCAAAACGTAAAACACATTGTTCAAATAATTAATCAAATAACATTGAACAGCCACTCATAAATTGAACTTTAAACAACCATCCACAATAGCAAAACCACCAAGTCTGACAAGTGATGAACATTAAAATTCTAATGAACTCCCTGAGTTTCCAATTAGAAATACAATGGAAATGAATTAAGGAAATCTACGGATTAATCTCCTTAATTTATCATTACTAGATTTCCATCGATGCTCATAATCAAATTTCTTAGACCCCACACTATAGATAGCTTGCCCCAAAGGATCTATATGAGGATTCTTAATCCGACGCTTCTCTCGACCACTAAGTCTTAAAGAATCAGAACGTCAAATCCTTCCCATCCTTAAGCAGACCAATCTTAGTGCATGTGTCCTATCTCTTGCTACAGAAACATCAACCAAATATTCCATAATTTGTCGACCATTAGGCTTCACTTCATAAGTCTCCCACTGAACCCAAAAATCCTTTTGTAGGTAATGAGGCAAAGTGTTTGCCCAGGTCTCAGGACAGAAAACTTCAAAATACTTATCACGTGGAATCGCATTGCTATAAATCAAAAGCAATAATTGGTTGTAGAGTTCAATCAAATCAATTGCGTGGTCCCTTATGTTGTGTGTAGGCTTCATTTTTATAATTCAAGAATTCATGGAGGATTTCATTTTTAGTACTAATGTCTTTCTCTGAAATTGTTCCCGGTCCTGACATGCCTATGAGAAAAAGAGCAACCAAAAACAAACATATCAGTGTTAGTCAAACTATATCACATGAATTTCCTCTCCATTTAATGCATATGGAAACAACTTTCCAAGATACAATAGGTATATTCACAAGTGAATCAGTCCAACTCACTTTGGCTCCCACTTTCATAGGCTACAGGAGTTTGAACAATTCAAACATCACCAAAACACCATGAATATAGTATAAAATGACATATAAAGGTGCATATTCTTCAAAAATTGCAACCAAATAGCCACCCGTAGGTTCGTATTCAATAAATATGTCATTAAATGAAGCAAAAACACACATACACACTTAAAGATGACGTCAAACGCTCTCGAAAACATCACTATCGGACTCAACGCATCGTAAACACGTCGAAAACATCAAACACTGGCTGGAAAACGATTGCACGCGCCCGCACGCGCCACAACGCGCCGGCAGAACACCTCCACGCGCCAGCACGCGCTCCCACGTGCCGGCAGCAGCCACCACTGGCACATCGTTCCGGAGTGTGAAGCCACGCGCCTCCGCCTGCCGCCGTGTTTTCCGGTTGCTCCGGTTACGGGTTTACCCACTGGACCGACCCGGTTTTGCTGGGTCTGACCCGGATCTGTCTGATTGACCCGGTCTGCCTTCAGGGTTTTCGAAATTACGATCAAGTCCCTAAACTTTATCGAATTTTCAAAAATCAACCCCTGAAGTTTCTGAACTTTTGCAGTTTAGCCCCAATTTCGTAAAAAACTTCAAAAATTCATAACTAGAGTTTTAGAAGGCCAAAAATTCCACAAAAAATACTGACAGACTCCTCTCGACGAGCCCTATCCAGTGGTATAATCAAAACATGCTTTTTCTTGCACGAAAAAATGACGAAAAAATCACACTTTCAAGTTTCATGGTGGATCACAACGTCATTAACACATATATACTGGAAACGAAGTTAATCTGCCTCATACTCACATAAATAACTCATCAAAGTCACACAATTCACCAATCATATAACTTCAAACAAAATAGTGTGAGAATGTTTCAAAAATAAAAGCAGAAAACTTTAACGCAAGAATCCAGAGAAGGAAAACGAAGTACCAATCATTGGCTCTGATACCAATGTTGGAAACACACATCCCTCAACATGCACAGAGAGGAATCTCTTACCTCTCACCGTAGGATTGTGTTGCAGCGGAAGAAACACGAACCTGTTGGTACTCACGTTGTTAAACCGTGATCTCTGGATCAATCCTTCAACACGGGGTTGAGAGAATATATTTTCACGAATGTGTATTAACTGTGGAATATGATGACTGGATTTATATGTGAATCCGAGAGAGAGAACTAGAGATATAATATTTAGGCGTTCTTAGTTTGCGTTCTGCATGTTCTGTAATTCATGCGTATACGCTTGTTTAGCATTCTGTGTACTCAAACGCATTCTGAATACACACACGCATATCTCTCATGCCCCACCATGTCTTAATGTATTCTCCTCTCTATTCTGCATGTTTCTACGCAGAAGAAATAGAGTACACAGAGATGGGAGTTAATTAACGGTTTTTATTAACTCCCTCTCTTTCTCTCTTATCCACTTCTTATGTGGAAAAATAAATAATAATAAATTATTATTTACAAGAAGTTTGAAAGAATTTGACATAGCTCAGTTGGTTAGAGTGTAGCGGTTAAATTCATGCTAAGAACCTAAGGGAAGCTGGCCGAGGTCGCATGCTTAGCTGAGGTTGTATGATAAGATGAACTGCAAGTACCATCCAACTTCTATATATTAACCATGAGTCAGTTGGTTATAACTCGTGGTATAAGAAATGGTTTAACAATCCAAAGGACTCCAATCCGATGTTGAGTCTGTCAAGAAGAAAGAAAGAAAAGAAGAGGCTAGATTTTTTTGAAATTTGAGATCAGCCTTGTATACTCCTCTCATTGCCGAGGTCAGAATAAAGAATGGAAATACGAATAAGAACAAGATTTGGCAAAAGTAGCTCAGTTGGTTAGAGCGTAGGATGATAGCAGGAAAGATGTAGATTTACTGAGAAAAAATAGGGAAGACTGACATTGAAACACCCCAACGACTGAATAATCATTGTTGAAGCGGGTGGCCAAGGTATAGCTCGGTTTGTTAGAGCGTGTAATAGATGAGATTTCACATGAGAAATAAAGATTCCAGCTAAGATGTCAAGGCCGAGGTCTCTATCCAGCTGGGTATGAAGAAGATGTTTTTCAAAATGAAAGAGAAAAGGAAAACAGTGCATGATACCGAGGAAATGGCGCCCGATGATGAAGGAGCAGGTGATCAGAAAAAAAATAACCATAAGGAAAATGTTGGTCGGTATATAGCTCAGTTGGTTAGAGCGTGTAGTGGATGAGATTCCACATAAAGAAATAAAGATTCCACTAGATGGAGATTATGAAAGGGCGAGTAAGGAGGAATGTAAGAAGAATGCATATAAGATTAGAGATTTGAGCAGAAAAGAAATCGCATGGAGATGAAGAAGCGGGTAAAAAAAATTTACCAAGGCTGAGGTCCAAGGGTCTCCGAGATCGAGGCCCAGGGTCTGAGGCCAATGAGCCAAGAAAGGAAGAAAGAGATCAGAGGTCAAACATGTATTTTTTAGGAAGAAATCAGCTAGCTCAGTTGGTTAGAGCATGGATTGAAATGGGAATCCGACCTCTCATCTGTCCGTCTATCCATCGGCAAAAAGGGAAACCCAATCTCATCCATCCATCCATGGATGGTCGGATGTTCTACCCAGATGTCACGTTATCTTCAAGAAGAAATCAGCTAGCTCAGTTGATTAGAGCGCGGATTGAAAAGAAAATATAACTTCATCTGACCTCATCCATTGGAGATCAGATATTCTGTCCTCACATCTGTCAGATGTTCAGATATGCTATCCTCGGAGCGTGAAAAAGATAAGAAAGAAAACAAGGGCAATCATATCCGATGGTGGCGCAATTGGTTAGCGCGTAAACATAGGAAAAGAGAGAAGAATACACAGCACGTAGGCTAAGGAAAGAACTCAAAATCAGATTTAAAAAAGTCGGCTCTTGCTAGCCTAGGCTCGGTTTCAATCTTCAAATAAATAAAGGTTGGGTTTCTTACGAGGCAACTGAGTAACATCTTATGTTATGATGGAAAATTTGATATTGGTATCAAAAATCTAATGGATGAAAAATTTTATGGTGAAAGAAAAATCTTACCAGAGTTTACGGGAATTATATATTATCAATATTTATGGAAAATTTCGATATCGGTATTGGGTTTTATGAAAATTTTGGGGAATTTACGAAAAATTATGGTATGGGAATTGGTGGAATTATGATATTGGATTTTATGAAAAATTATGGTATCGGTATGGAAAATTATGGTATTGAAATTGGTGGGATTATGATATCGGATTATATGAAAAATTATGGTATTGAAATTGATGGAAAATTATGGTATCGGTATGGAAAATTATGGTATTGAAATTGGTGGAATTATGGTATCGGTATAAAAAATTATGGTATTGGAATTGATAATATCATAGTATCGGTATGGAAAATTATGGTATGAGAATTGATGGAATTATGATATCGGATTTTATGGAAAATTATGGTATTAAAGTTGGTGGAATTATGGTATCGGTATGAAAAATTATGGTATTGAAATTTATTTTGGTATCGGATTTTATGGAAAATTATGGTATTAGAATTGGTATGGAAAATATGATATTGTAATATCAACTCCAAAAAAAAGGGAGGAAAAGGGAATATGAGGTCGTATATCGGTCCGGAAAAAATGGGGGAATGGGGATATGGCCTTATCCTCATCCCATAAAAGGAAATGCAAGTTACGATTCGAGGAGAAAGGTCAAGTACCAATGAAAAGGCAAGTTACAACTCGAAAAAATGCTAAGTACCAATGAAAGGGTCAGTCACGACTCAAAAACATAATCATCAGCATTATCATATTATCATCATAAGCATCATTATCATACGCATCATCATTAACATCATCATTGGCATAAGAATCAGTAAAAATACAAGGCATGGCTTGCAAGTATAGCTCGGGAGTCCACAATATGAATAATCAATATAGCTCGGGGCTTGTGTATAATCTCTCTATTATTAGAGATAGCTCGGTTGGTTAGAGTATTTTACTCAAATACTCAAATAGAGATGTAGCTCGGGGGCTCACAATGTGAATAGTCTCTCTATGAGGGGAGAGAACTCGGCTGGTTAGAGTGTTTCGCTTAAATACTCAAAGGGCGTGGTTAAAAATAAATTTTATTATATCGGCAATCTCCTCATGAAGAGAAATAGCTTGCTTGGTTAGAGTATTTTACTCAAATACTCAAACGAAACGGTTGTCCCTTCAAAGGCCAGAATAGCTCGGGGGCTCACAATATGAATAATCTCAAAGGGAACGGTTGTCTCTTCAAAGGTTGGAACTAAATTGAGTGGCTAAAATCAAATGGGATCTGATTGGCATGATATTTCCAAATCAAGTAAGTTAGAATTATGTTTATTTAAGTTATTACAATTAACCCAGTTTTGCAGGACGGAAAGAAAATAAAAATTTTAGAACCCGTGTGTACACTTCGGGGGCTGAAGTTCAGATTTCAATAAAATTAGAGGAAATAGCTCAGTTGTTTAGAGCATGGATGAAATCTCAAATCAATGAGAAGAGGATTGAAACACTCAAAGGGAAGTAGAGAGAGAAAAGACATTTGTGGAAAGTAGAAACAAAAACACCTCATGCAGATGCCGATGCTGAACTGGAGAAATATTCTGGATGGAAAGCCGATGCAACTCCCTCCAAGAAGAATAGCTCAGTCGGTTAAAACATAGAGGAAAATCAGACTGAGGTATGAATGCGAAAGGTCGATGATACTGCAAGGAAAGATTAAGAACCCGACACTCCATCTCGGGGACTCGGGGGCTAAAGATAAGACTGATCCTACATCTCGGAGGCTGAAGAAGAAAAGTAAAATCAAATAGCTCAGTGGATTAAAGTATGACATAATGTCTCAACTTCGATCGGACGCGAGGTTGAAATCAACGATCAGAAAAATGGAAACAGAAAGAAGAAAAGATTTCCTATCATTACACATGTACGACATTCACGTTGATGGATAAATAGATAGAGGAGGGCTCATTCTGCATCAGAGTTCTAAAGTTCTTACTTTAGAGCTCAGGTTCGAGATTGCTCCTTGTAGTTTCACACAAGAAGCAACCTTGGGGGGCTAATATTATGGGTGTTCATACCCCATATAAGGCGTGACTTATACACACGGTCCAACCCGGAAGATAAGTTAATGCTAAGGATAAGAGTGAAATTTGAACACATGCCCAAGAATATCGGTGCTGACTGGGCATAAAAAGAAGGCAGAAAATATAGCTGACACCATGGATAAGGTCTCGACTGACTGGGCATAAGGAGGCAGAACGCAGGAGACAGAAGCCGATACCAAAGATAAGTTTAGATCTCGGCCTCGGTATAGGCTCCGTACCATTGGCCTGCTACCCATCGGCATACTACTCTAGCCCATCAGGAATTGTAATTGGCCCATTAAGAATGCTCACCCGACCAGAACGCAGCACACATAAAGTGTGAAGGGGATATATCAGAATTATCATTGTCCTTGGAGGGACACGTGGCGGCACATGGAAATCTCATGGGGGACCTGTTGGCAATTAGATCTTGTGGTTAACGTGATTCGATAAGCAAAACAGATAATCAGATACAGCGGAAGCATAAAACGATTACCTGTCTTCTGGGTTGGTGTAGAGGATGATGATCTGAGAAGAACACCTCTGATCTTCTGCTGTATGACCCAAGTCGAATCCTGCTGTTGTGTGGGCAACAATCTGTAGGATTCTCTCAATCTGCTTCTCTCCCTAACTCACGTTGAAAAAGGCGCAGTTACTTAGGTTTCCAGAAGCTGAGATGACTATATATATTGGGCTACAGCAGGGACCAGGAGGAGAAATTGGGCTGGGCCTCAATTGAACTTAATTAACCAAGCTTAGCCCAAAGCTTTTAATTAAATTCAATAATAATAATATAGTCCACTAAAATATTATTATTGCACTACCCGTCCAATCCCAAAATTATGTTCTGGGCTCCTTCTTATTATAAGCCCGACAGTCTCCCCATGTTTAAGATATACAATGCCCATTAATTAATTAAGTTACTGACAACTCAAATTAATTAATATCTCATCCGAGAGTAGTACCACTCAACCTTATTATCATGCCGGAAATTAATCCACTTGCAAGATTTACATGATAAACCTTATGAGCTCCTCAAGGGGACATCATCAACCTATGACGGACATGGATTCCTTCTACAATCAACAGCACACCATAGATACAGCACTACTTCCCAACTCACCGAGTTTGTTGATTTAATACTTATAAATCTTACCCATTGATGAATCAAAGAAATACATATTGTCCTACGTGTCGAGGTTATTGTATAGGGATTAAGAGCACGAACTTCCATAATAACAGAGATCAAGTTCTTCTATAAGTCAGTATAAGTCGAACGATCTCAGGCGGTCCTGCTCAATACACACAAGTGCACTAATGTGATTCTATAGTCAAGACAAGCTAATACCAAACCACACTACAACCATACCGATAGAGAGTCCCCGTCTATCTCAGTTGTGAGCATCTATTTATACTTTATAAGGAAACCGATAATATGATCTTCCGCGTGTTGTCGCACAATATATTATCTACAGTATAAAGTAAATGGACTATTGCATCATGCATATAAAATAAATTATAAGATGCAATCATTCGATCAATGAATCTCATTTCAAATATTGTTATGACATTGTTCATACTAAAGCTAGACTTTTAGTATACAATCCAACAATCTCCCACTTATACTAAAAGACTATGTTGTCATGTCTTCTGCCATACATCTGATTCCTACTCCCATTACCCGACCATTAAAAGCTCTCGCCTTAAGGTCCTCGTAAATGGATTTACTAGGTCATCATCCGATGCAATCTAGGCGACAACAACCTTCCCCTCATCATACGATTTCTCGTAGCAGGTGGTACTTGCGCTCCATGTGTTTAATTGCCTTATGGACTCGTGATTCCTTCAAGTTTGCAACTGCACCAATATCATCAATATAAATTGTGATATCCTTGGGCAAACTTAGAAACACTTCGAAGTCCATCTTGAAGTTTCTAGAGTCATATAGATACTTTGGCTGCCTCATAGGCTCCAATTTATCATCTTTCCATGATGGAGTCCGGAGTCTGAAATATATTTCTATATAACACTCCTCCACATTATGACTCTACTTCCTAAAATTAAACACATAACCTTTGAGGAGAATTTACTACCGTCCAATCTGACTAAAAAATCTGAATCTACGTAATCCACAAGAAGCAGTGAATCTGCTCAGTAAGTGTATATATGATTTCCAGTCCTTCTCAGGCACTTCATATATGTCTTACCACAGTTCATCATTCTTGTTCCGGATTACGTTGATACCCACTGTTCTGCATCCAGCAAAACAGATATCCAACTTCGTTCATAGCATTCCTTAGATTAAGCTTCCTTATTCGTCGAAGCATAAGGAACCGCTTTCATCTACTTTATCTTCTTTTTGTGTCTCAAAGACACATTTACTTAGATAAATTTACATGCTAAACGAGTATGGACTGTATCATTTTATGAAACTTGAGATAAGCATAACATCCTTTCTTGTGATCCGTATTACCGTGATCAAAATGATGTATTTTGCCTTTCTTAAGTCCTTCATCACTACCGCTTTATTAACCGTACCCATACGCCAGATAATACTCTTTCATTGTCTCCAATGAGCAAGATACTATCTACGTATAGTACAAGAAACACCACCACGTTTCCGTCACTCTTTACAACACACAATACTCATCCGCTCATTGATTTAAATCCATGCCACTGGATTATCTAATCAAAACAGATGCTTCACGATCTTAAAACTTGCTTTAGTCCATCGCTGGACACTTTTAAGCTTACTATCAAAATGCTATTAGTACTTTGCAATGAATTACTCTGGTTGCTTCACATAGATGTTTTCCTCAAGACTTCCAATCATGAAAGCTGTCTTGACATCTATTTGCTGTCCCTCATAATTTAATATGAGTAGCAATAAATAAAAGAATCCGGATCAATTTAAGCATAGCTACCAGTGAATATGTTCCCTCATAATCGAACCATTTCTTTCTGAGTACATCTTTTCGCAACAAGCTTTGCTTCCAAGATTTTCACCTTTCTGTATGATCCTCTTTTATTTCCCTTGACCACTTGCAATGGCTTTTACACCAATTAGTGGTCATTCAAGTCCCCAGACTTAATTTAGAATCCGTAGATTCTATTTCAACATACATTGCAACTTTCTAAGATTCCGCATTTTAATCTTGTAGTGCTACGTCGTATTCGTGGGACAATACCATGTTTAATAGGGACCAAGTCTCACGACTCTCCCAAAATATATATCTTACGGGTTATCAAACAACCCTCCCACTACGACCAGACACTACATGTAATTGTGTATCAGACGTGACACGCGTTGCAGTTTACCTTGTGGTATATCCTCTTGTACACTTGGTACTTATACTTAGTGTTTTCCTCTCACTTCCTTTAGAACAACTTATACATGGGCTTGTGATTTATTACATAGTCCTTTTCCAAAAAAAATCTAGTGTTTGTGTTGACAATCACCCTTCGATCTTTTGGACTAAATAAATCACTTTCCATTTTTCTAGGATATCCCATATACAGACAAATGTTTCACGAATTACTGTATCTAGGGTATATCCATAAAATGAATTTAATTATTCCAAATAATTCTTCATCTATCTAATCATTACCATAAGAGTCTTATTCCTTCTATCCACCACACCATTCAGCTGGGGATCGCCCGGTGTAGACTACTTGAGATTTAATCTCAACTTCTGATTAACAGCTCCTAACTATCCTAAGAGGTACTCGCCATCACGATTAAATCGTAATGACTTAATATATTTTCCATGACGCTTCACTGTACCAATCTTGCAATTCTTGAATTAATCAAAGAACTTAGACATGCAGTGCATCATATAAATATATTGGTTTCCAGAATAATCTTCGAATATTCATAACCACCTCTCGCCTGGATAATTTTAAGTTCGCTTGATTCAGAATGAACTAATTCCAACATATATATCTTTGGCTCTACACCCCACAGCCTTGAAAAGGCAGTTAATTATTTTTACTTCCAAGCAAGACTCGCAAGTCCGATAGTTTCCACTTCAGATAAACCTTACGGTCTATCGGCTATCAACTTTTGAATCATACTCAAGTAAAATGAATTAATCTTAGACGCCAAATGTATGTTTAGTTCATTTTCGAAGGTTCCTTTCTCTTACTTATATTAGAAGATGCATTATTTAATTACTATTTATTGCATCTGTGGGATGTACATGATTCAAGAGTATACTTTTTATCCACCAACGTACTTTAACGGATTATAGCCTCATTCCTCATTACTATGACTATGTCATTTAAATGAAATGAAGTATCCATCCGTTAATGCATAGAAACCGAAATTAAATTCTTTCTATGAAACGTACGTAAAGACAATTTCTCATAATCAATCGTTTATTCTTATCATGAGATAAATAAACAACTCCCACTGCAATAGCAACTACCTTTGTAGTTTTACCCATGTTATTAACAATCTTATCCTTACTTAGTGATAAACATTTAGTGATTCCAGTATCTACATACTTCGTATCAGTAGATGCCATCACTAATCATGTTCGAACCATTAGTAAATAAGATATTAAATTTGTTCACATAATGATGAAAAATGGCTTTCTTTTGCCACATGTTTTGTTAGAAGTTTCCTACCATATACAACCTCTCGTATTTCAGGTAGAACTTGCTCAAAACATCCAGGCAAATTGTAAAGAATAAATTGATTTAGGTTTCCCTTTCAATTTCTATTCCAAGCTCTTTCAATTCATTCATCAATTCAACCATGATCTTCTGCCTTTTAATTTACTCAAGTATCCGAAGAGTTACATGAGATCATCATATTTCTATGAACCTCTCATCTTTTCACTAGAGACTTTAATAGGCATCATGAGACGTCATTTGTGAGAATACACATGTATTTTCTTAAGAAGTAATTTTTCAAACCAAGATTCTTTCTAATCATTTAATTTGGACAAGTAAATGTAATGACTTTTAGTTAACAATTAGTGAAATAAAATCATTCAAAATTCAGAGAATTACAAATAAATTTACCGATCAAATCTTCGAATTTTATTCTTTTATATTGATTCCCTCAAAACAATATAAAATAAAATTCACCGACATCTCAAGCACCGTGAGTCTGCAAGCCACGATAGTGTGGACGTTTACAAACCCGAACATTTACAAGAGAAGGTTTTACCCATTAATTTCATTTGTCAACCTCACTTTATGACATAATAATTAATAGTCGGTTCTTTTTTAGCCATGCAAATAAAAGCAGTGACTCCGATGGGGAGGATACTTATTATTTACATCTAAGTGTACACCATTATTTGACCCCAAGTCCGCGGCCCAAGCTTGTGTGCCTTACAGATGGAGAAGTACACACGCGCTCGGATAACTTCCTACAGTCATCAATTACAAGTTTGTACCAGTGAACCGCATATAAACTCATCCGATAGGGAGGAAGGTATAAGCCAATGCGCAAGTTCATATGCATCACATTACAAACGTAATTTTTTAATGAAGTCTGTTCCAGCAATCCATGAATAAACTCATCCGATGGGGAGGAAGGCTCTAATGCCGACGCGCAAGTCTATTCACATTGCTAACAAACCAATAATGGAGGCCGCGGGAATTTATTACCAATCCCCTCTCCCACTTAGTTATTTAATTACCGAGGGTTTTTAACATGCATATAATATTCCAGAATAAAATATACAACTAAGACATGCTTCTATTAACAGTAATTTAAATAAATAAATCACATAGAATATGCCTTTCACATATACAACAATAATTGACAATTAAATCAATTAATCAGTTATATAACATTAATTAATTGCATAATTAGTGGATTAATTAAATGGGCCCTAGAGCATCAAATAAGCACAAAATGAGCAGCAGATTAATTAATTAATCATACTCATTATCTATGGCCCATAATCTTAGCCCAAAACTAAATTAATTCCACTAGCACAAAATAAAATTAATTTTTTATGCTTGGCCCATTACTCACAATTAATTAAATTAATTAGTCCAACAGCCCATTTCCATTTTAATTAAATTTGGGCCAACAGCCCAAAACCAAATTAAAATTGAGCAGCCTATTGGCCCAGCAGCCCAATTCCATTTTAATTAAATTTGGGCCAACAGCCCAAAACCAAATTAAAATTGAGCAGCCTATTGGCCTAGCAGCCCAACACCATTTAATTAAAATTGGGCCCAACAGCCCAAAACCAAATTAAATAAATGAGCAGCCTTGAATCCACAGCCCATTAGCATTTTAATTAAAAATGGGCCCAACAGCCCATAACCAAATTAAAATTAAGCCCATCAAGCCGCCCCATAAGGATAATTTGGCCAACAGACCATAAAAAATAAAAAGGCCCTACAAGAGAATAAGCCCACAACAATTGAAACCCTAGGAGTAGCAGCCGCCATCTCCTCTTCACCGGCTCAGCCAGTCGCCGCCTTGCCGCTGTCCCCGGAGGCGCCGCCAACAGGCGACCTAAATCACGCCGTTAGCCCGCCGCCGACAGCTCCCAGCTGCACCCGCCAGCCGCCGCGTATAGACGAAACTGATGCAGCAGACACGGCACCGACGCTGCCGCCGCCGGCTTCCCTCGCAGCCACCGGCCCTTAGTCGTCCAGCAGACTGTCCAGCGCCGCCGCACAGACGTCCGCTTCTGCAGACCGCCTGGAGTTGACCTCTCCACCAGCCGACGTCAACGCCCGATCTGCGCCGACGTGTGCCGCCGCAATCGTCGCCTTCAGATATGCACGGATCTCCCCCGGCGCTGCATCAATCTACCGTCGCCTCGACTCCGTCGCTCAGCCGCGTGCCATCACCAGAGCAGCCAGATCCTACGGCGACGTGCACCGATCTGAACGGATCTTCCGCGCTGGTCCGTCCAGTCGCGCTGTCCCCATCGCCGCCCAGACGCCTCGCCTTGGAGTTCAAGCCGCCGCGTCGCAATCGAACTCGAACCCCAGTCGAAGCTGCACGTCTATCCAGCGCTCCCGCGACGGATTAGGTCCGACCAGATGCCACACGCCGTGAAGCCATCAACCATCGGTAGGCTTTCCCGGTCAAACGCGATGCGCTGCCAACTTTCGCGATTCATCACTCGCAGTTAGCGGTCATCTCCAGCGCCGCCGTGACCCGCTGTCTTCTGTCTTCTGTCTAAAACGCATCGAATAGGGGTGGAGTGTGTGATGTGATAAAGACAGTAGACCGATTGACTGTTATCTTCTTCACAATATAGCACAAAGAAGATGGGGATTCGTTCTCCAATTTTATATTAATAAAATAACCAAACCCCAACTAACAACTCAGACAATAATAAACAGATTACTCCAAATAATCATATATTGACTGAATAATAAAAACATGCGATCAAACCAGATTAAGTCAAATAATCAAGTAATCACATACCCATCTATCAAATCACGTTTCACCAAGAAACCATGCTCTGATACCAATTGTTGGCAATTGGATCTTGTGGTTAACGTGATTCGATAAGCAAAACAGATAATCAGATACAGCGGAAGCATAAAACGATTACCTGTCTTCTGGTTGGTGTAGAGGATGATGATCTGAGAAGAACACCTCTGATCTTCTGCTGTATGACCCAAGTCGAATCCTGCTGTTGTGTGGGCAACAATCTGCAGGATTCTCTCAATCTGCTTCTCTCCCTAACTCACGTTGAAAAATGCGCAGTTACTTAGGTTTCCAGAAGCTGAGATGACTATATATATTGGGCTACAGCAGGGACCAGGAGGAGAAATTGGGCTGGGCCTCAATTGAACTTAATTAACCAAGCTTAGCCCAAAGCTTTTAATTAAATCCAATAATAATAATATAGTCCACTAAAATATTATTATTGCACTACCCGTCCAATCCCAAAATTATGTTCTGGGCTCCTTCTTATTATAAGCCCGACAGTCTCCCCATGTTTAAGATATACAATGCCCATTAATTAATTAAGTTACTGACAACTCAAATTAATTAATATCTCATCCGAGAGTAGTACCACTCAATCTTATTATCATGCCGGAAATTAATCCACTTGCAAGATTTACATGATAAACCTTATGAGCTCCTCAAGGGGACATCATCAACCTATGACGGACATGGATTCCTTCTACAATCAACAGCACACCATAGATACAGCACTACTTCCCAACTTACCGAGTTTGTTGATTTAATACTTATAAATCTCACCCATTGATGAATCAAAGAAATACATACTGTCCTACGTGTCGAGGTTATTGTATAGGGATTAAGAGCACGAACTTCCATAATAACAGAGATCAAGTTCTTCTATAAGTCAGTATAAGTCGAACGATCTCAGGCGGTCCTGCTCAATACACACAAGTGCACTAATGTGATTCTATAGCCAAAACAAGCTAATATCAAACCACACTACAACCATACCGATAGAGAGTCACCGTCTATCTCAGTTGTGAGCATCTGTTTATACTTTATAAGGAAACCGATAATATGATCTTCCGCGTGTTGTCGCACAACATATTATCTACAGTATAAAGTAAATGGACTATTGCATCATGCATATAAAATAAATTATAAGATGCAATCATTCGATCAATGATTCTCATTTCAAATATTGTTATGACATTGTTCATACTAAAGCTAGACTTTTAGTATACAATCCAACAGGACCATCTACCTAAAATATCTCATATAAGAAAACGTATATGCAGCATACACAGACACACAACTTAAGTTCTCAATTGGGGGGAACTTCATGGGCTTCCTCAAGAAACCCATCTTGTATTTCTCTCTCTACGATGTATATGTTTCTTGATAGAATTCTCAAATTTCAATATCAATAATATGAAAAGGGCACCAAATTTATGGGACAACGGAGAAAATTACTTGTTTGATGAGTCCGTTTTAGTGTCCAGTTAATTGCTACTCCAAGCATGATTAATCTTAATATAACCCGCTAAAAACGACCATCAACAATTACCATTACTAAATAAAGTAAGAAAATATTTTTCTTAAAAATACAATCAATGTAAATTATGTCAAAATAATATATAATTGACAAATAATAATAATAATTTTACTTCTTATTAATTAGTTATCACTTTTTATTTATTATATTAATAGTTCATGAAAAAGTTAATTTAATTATCACGTTTTTTTATTAGGTATCACTTTTCATTAAAAAAGTTATCACTTCTTATTTTTTAAAAAAGTATTTTCATTAAATAATTTAATTGGACATTTGTCACTTTTGTTTGATTAGATATCACTTTTTATAAAAAAAAAATATTATCATTTTTATATATATTAATTTTTAATTTAATAGGTTAATTGAATATGTATCACCTTTTCTTAATTAAGTATCATTTTTGATTAAAAATATTATTACTTTTTGTTTTTCTTACAAATTATTTATGAAATAATTTAATTAGTCGAGTATCACTTTTTCATGTTCAAATATTACTTTTTGTTAAAAATATTATCACTTTTTAATTTATAAAAATTTCATAAAATAACTCGATAATTAGTGTATTATTATTTTTTTAAATATAAGTATCACTTTTGAATTTTTCAAAAATCACTTTTAATTTTCTTAATGATCACATTATACTTTTTAGTATTACTTGAATTTTAATAGAGTAATTAATAAATCATTAATTCTAAAATATATAAGAAAAAGAAAAGGATATCACACTGAATTAACTCGCCAATTTACGAATGCGCGCCACTTCAGGTTTGCACGGTAACCGCCTAACCGGTGAGGGCCGTCTTTTTTTATATTTTTTTATTTTTATAATATACTCCCTCCGATCCCGTTCTTATGGATACGTTTGCTTTTTGCACGAAAATTAATTAATATAGTATTTTAATGTGTGTTAATAATAATTTAATGTAACGTGGGTATATATTAGTGGGATGTGTGGACCCATGGAGAGATAAGTAATTAATTTGTATGGGTCCCATATGCTAAAAAGGAAAATGTGACCATTAGGATGGGACGCCCAAAATGAAAATATGTAACCATTAGTATGAGATGGAGGAAATACTAATTAATTATTGGATTATCCGTCTCACGTAAGAGATCCGTGAGACGTCTCGCACAAGACTCACCACAAATTAATTACTTTATTTATTTTTTAAATGTACCTTAAAAAATTAATATAAATTGCAGAATACTTTGACTCTGTATTTTGTTTACTTTAATTTATATGACAAAACTCTATATTGATATATTACCTTATAGAAATATTTAATTATTTAATACAAAGAAGAAATTAATTTAAATTAAAAAAATTATATAAATATAATTTGAGAAAATTGCAAAATTAATCCCACCCGTCACAGTCCCGTTTGGATTTGGTCCCAATAGTCTTAACTTCAGTCCCAAACATTTTTTTCAGCAATAATGGTCCCGCACAATATTTTTTTAGCAATTTCCACCCCAAGCCATCTAAAACTAACGGAAGCCTCCCTCACGTACATAACATGTGCCGTCAAGTCATGAAAATTGAGATTTCTCTCCCAAATTCAAACCAATTCCATCCAAACTGAAATCCTAAAATTTTCCCCCAAATTGCGTCTCCCCTCCCAAATCCATTCCCTCTCGTCTAACAACTTGAACCTTCTCCAAAAAACCCTCCTCAGCCTCCTCGCCCCCGCCGTCATGTTCTCAAAGCTCCACCGCAAACGCCTCAACCTCCCTCCTGCCCACTCACTCTCCCCATATTCAGCAGCTGGCTCCAAATTGCCTGGGTGTCGGAGATTCCACTGGGTTCTCAAAGCTCCGCCGCAAACACCTGAGCATCGGCCGCACCTATCGGCAGCTACCCGCGATGTATCAGCCGTCAGAGATTCCACTGGATTCTCCTTCCTCCGACGACTCCAATATCACGCTGGTGTTACTCCTGCTCGGTAAGTCTTATCGAAATCGGCGCTACCGATCCTACCCAGCAGCTATTTGTGATGCCCTGGGCTTTGCTTTCCGCTGTAATTGATTTGGAGCCCGCGTTATTACCGCTGCAACCCGGCAGACTGCGCCGCCTAGGGCTCCATTGTCGATCCTCAATCAATCTTCCAAAGCAGCTGTTTGCGACGGAGGGTGGAGGGGTCAGGGCACGAAAGGTTCTACAATTTGGTACCCCTTTTCTTGTTAATACAGCCATTGATGCCTATTAGAAATTACTCCTGCTTAGATTATGATTTCAGTAGTCGGATTAGTCATGGGTTTTTCTCTCGACTCTGAATTTATTGGGTTATTGCCACTGTTTTGATCTGACAGAGGCTTTTATGGTTTTATGGACTCTGTTCGATTTTATTAAATAAGAGGTGAATAAGTCCCTTTTGTTTTACAATCTTGGTTTGGGTTTGCTCTCTAGAGCACTTGCCATCATTTTGGGAAGTCTAACAATTTTTGGGCTTCAAGAATTGTTCTACTGATGAAGGCAGCTTTTGCTGCTCATATTTAAGAGGTGAATTACGCGACGTACACACCACCGGTGAGAGCTGGTATCAGCGCCTCCTATCCAATTCAGTCCTCCTTCTTAAGGATTGTCCTTTGATGTTGTATTCGGTAGTTGGAATTCTCATGGCTATTCTTTCTTCGGCACTGAATTTATTTGATTATTGTCTGTTCGTTTTGGCAATAAATATAATGGGCCCTGCTTCATTTGGATTTTTTTACTCTGTTGATGATACACTGATGATACTCCTGATCCAGCAGCTTGTTGACTTTTGGCTTAATGTCCATTGCAGATTATCCTTCTATTCATTGCTGATCACGAGTTGTTGACTTTGGGCATAATGTCCATTGCAAATTACCCTTCTATTCATTGCTGATTACTAAGCCTTTGGATGCCTTTGGATGCAATGTGAATGTAGGTGGGTATTAGGGTTTAGATTAGAAGCCAAAAGTTATCCAATTTCACCTCAAAAATGGATTGTATAGGTGCTTTGAGACCAAAATTGCAAGAATCTTGCAATTTTGGTCCCAATATTTAAGGATTAGTCCAGTGGGACCAAAATTGCTAACGGGAATAACGAAAAACTTAACGGCGGGACCATTATTGCTGAAAAAAATGTTTGGGACTAAAATTATGACTATTGGGACCAAACTCAAATGAGACTGTGACGGGTGGGACTGATTTTGTAATTTTCTCAATATAATTTTCATCATTTTTTTAAAAAATAAATACTTCATGATCCCGTGTAGCATGCGGATTACGTACTAGTGTTAGACAATAGAGAACAATTTTGGTGGGAAGGTTTACTTAATTATAGAACCTCCCCTGATATTCAAATGTTGATGCGCCGTTTATTTTCATTGTTAAGGAGGGATAACCCTTACTCAACCCTAATTAAGAGGTGTTAAGTGTGTTTACTTTTAAGGTTGAACCCATGTTTAGTGTGAAAATCTGCATGTTTTAGAGTTCGATTTAGCATCATTTTGTGGAATTTATGTTCGTATTTTAGCACTAAATGGTTAATTTTTATATATTTAAGATATTGGTGCATTTGAGGTGTTATTTCATATTTTTAGGTGGAAAACGGATTAAAAGTGCAAAGTTGGAATGAATAGTCAAATCGTGAAAGAATGCTGAAAAATGTATATCCAATTTGCATAATTTTTTTGTATTTGTATATAAGTCCAAATTGATCATGTGATATATGGTTGGAAAGCTACGGAAGAGAAGGTCATTTTGGCTCAAGAAACACCTCAATCGGAGCTTAGACGAGAGAGTTATAATCAAAACGGTGAAATCACAAAAACTGTGCCGACATTACACGACTCGTGCCAGTCTTGGCACGAGTCATGCCGGCCACATGAAGCACTCGTGCCGGCCAAGATCAGCACAACCGCCAAGCACATCCTGGACGAGCGCCGAGACCGCCCAGCACACCCCGAAGGAGCACTACTCGTACCACTACTTAGCACAACTCGTACCACACTCAAATGGATAAATTTTCAGGAGTTCTTTATATGGTTGGAAAGCCAACAAAGAGAGGATCACGTGAGAGCAAAACTTACCTCAATCAGAGATCAAATGAATAAGTTATGAGCAAAACTATGAGGTCCCGCAGACTATCATGGGTGGCACGACCCATGCGGAATTGCGACACTAGTGGGTGGCACGACTCGTGCCATGGCTGGCACGACTCGTGCCATGCCTGGCACTACTATTTCTAAGCCCCAGCATGTTCGAAATCCATTTTTTTAGCTCGTTCGTGTTTTTGACGTGAAAGAGCCCACTTTTGAGAGAGAATTCGAAATTTTCCTGCCTTCAACTATAAAAGGACCTCTAGGGGTGTTTCAAACCCTAACTCTCCATAACTCTCCACATCCATACGTATTTTTTCCTTACCCTTTCAGTGCACCATCCCATCCACTCATCCTGGATAGTTCATCAGTGTTGCTTACTTGAGACGGAGAGCAAGAAGATTCAGAATCACGGAAGAGAGAACGGAGAATCACGCCACATCTAGAGTTTTTCTTATTCTTTCTTTTAAGCTTTTGAACTATAGACCTATGGAATTATTTTCATATCTAACCATGGGTATTGCTTGTAACACCATGGGGTAGTACTTCTTGGATAGTGCTAGTTTCTGAAGGTTGAATTGTTGTGAATTGATGATCTAGAATAGGTTGGATACCTGCAGTATACTTATTCCCTTATTAATGCTTTGAATTTAGACTTATATTTTTGTCTTATATGATCTATCATCATGTATGTATATGTCATTGTCTTATGCATATTTATGCTTGTTGCTTGTGTTATATAAGAATTATATTTGTCAACCTGTTATGGGTAAAGGGGATCTAACCATATATATATAACCTTTATTCATTAGAATAATTAATATTGGACACTTAATATATCTATTAATTACCATTCTATAGGATTTGGTTTCTTAGATTGTTAATTGAGGATTAATTCTTAAGTACCTATAAAGGAAAATCTAGTGCTCTAGCATATTAGGAATTTTGCATGAAGTACCTAGAAAGGGAGTATGAATTATTCTTCTGCATCTGAGGGTTTAAACCAGGTTTATGTGTTAAGTTTACTTTAAAAAAGGGATTTAACATAATTAAGTGATTGTTTTCATAAGAACTGCAGGGATTTTAACCGATTGTCTAGTTATTTGATTTGACCAATTTAACTGGATTTCCTAGTGCTATATATCTTCTCTCTTGAACACTTTCATATTATTTTATTTGCTATTTTATTATTTTTAGTACTTATTTTCTGCAACTTAGGTTTAATTAATTCACTTAAATACCCAGATTTGTCTTATATTAGAATAGTCATAAATAGGTTTAAATAGTAGGTCTAGAATTATTCTTTAGGTTCGATAATAAACTTTGTCACACGCTGATCTGCAATTGATTCCCTACACTTGGGGACACGGAAAAAGGTGAACAAGCAAATGGCGCCGTTGCAGGGAATAATTCCCTAGGCTTTACTATTTAACTCTTTTGTGATTTATTTTTAATTTAGGACGTTAAATTTTTAATTACTTTTATTTTTATTCTTATTTTTATTTTTATTTTATTTGGATCCAAACTATTCTAATCAGCTGCATGAGTACAGATAAAAGTAGCTAAGATGTCTGACAATCAAGCCCCAACTCCCATGCGGGATCAGTATAAGCTGAAACATACCATGAACACTGGGTCGAATGGACCTGCAAATACTGCTGAGAGTTTTGAGTTGCCGTTTGGATTGATCCGAATGGTACAAGCACAACAGTTTAGTGGTACTCCTTTGGAGAATCCTAGTGTGCATCTGCAGTTATTTGATAAATATGCGAGGACGCAGAAGCATAGAAATGTTCCAGAGGATGCTATCAAAATGAGGCTTTCCCATTCTCACTAACGGGGAAAGCCAAAGAGTGGTATAACAACCTTCCTACAGGATATTGTACTACATGGGAACAGTTGGCAGATAAGTTCTTAAACAAGTACTTCCCTCCCTCCAAGAGTTTCAAGGTGAAGCAAAAGATTACACAATTTAAACAAGGAGCCTTGGAGAGTTTCTATGAAGCGTGGGAAAGGTTCAAGGAGCTGTTGCGTTTTTGTCCACAACATGGATTTACAAAAGACGCTTACTTAGGCTTTTTCTATCAAGGCTTAAAAGGTGATTCAAGAGTGTTGGTGGACGAGACATCATGTGGATCAGTCTTCAAAAAGTTAGCAAAGGAAGCAAAAGAGATCTTTGAGGAGATGGCAGCTAACACATATGATTGGCCTATGGAGAGATCAGAAGGAGGAGTCACTTTGGATAAAGTGGTAAAAGTAGAGGTTCAGGTCAACAGCAGTGAGATGTCAAAACTCAAGAGTCAACTCAGTGAGATGCATAAGAAGATGGATCGCATAACGCTAGGAAACAGAGGAGATTGAGCTAGTATGGATCAAGATGAAGATCAGATGGAGGAAATAAATTATGCTATAGGTCAGAATTTTCAAGGGGACTACAGAAATAGACAGAATTTCAGACATAGTAATCAGCAATGGGTAAGGAATGACCAAGGAAATTCTAACTTCAACAATCAGAGAAGGAATGAGAATCTATCTTATGGAAACCCCAGTAATGCAGTAGCACCTCCACTCGATGTAGATCTAACCCATAAACCTGTTGAAGGAAGAGTATCCATGGATGATGAGATGAAACTGTGGATGAAGAAGCAAGGAGAACAATTGAACTTGATGGTCAAGCTGATGATGATAACTAAAGAGCAATCTAAAAGCAAGCAGAAAGAAACTGATATTGCTATTGGAAAGTTGTAAGCTGCAGTTGGAAGATTAAAGCAACAAGGTAAGTTTTCATCCCAAACGGTGATGAATCCAAAGGAGCAAGTTATGGCTATCACTCTAAGGAGTGGAATGCAGTACAAAGGTCTAACAATGCCATCAGATCGAGCTGGACATGAAACGGAGGTCAAAAAATCGGACAAACATGATCACGTTGAGGTTGATATATGGCACGACTCGTGCCAGCATAGGCAAGACTCGTGCCACTCTGAAGTCATCCAACCAGACGCGTCATGCCATCCGACGGGAGCAACAGTGAGCAGTACGTCTGACGACAATGGTTGGCATGACCCATCAATCTACCGACATGACTCGTGTGCTGGCAAAGAAATTGCCGATTCTCAATGGCACGACCGTCGGCACGACTCTGAAGCTGGCTGGCACGACCTATGCGCTTTTCCAGCAAAAAATTCAAAAATTTGTCTCGGTCCTCGTGCAGCTAAATTCCTCCAGAATGATTTCCAGGTACCTGAAACTGGTAAAAATTCGAAAGAACCTGAAGTTAGATTGAAAAATAGCAGATAGCTAAGGTAGCAAGAGAAAAGAATGAAAAAAAGTGGAATTTGAGAGGGATATTTGGGGGATTCCGAAGACAAAATATCATATTCCGTTTCCACAGCAATTTTTTGAAAAAAGAATTGGATGAAAAATTCAAAAAGTTCGTGGAGATGTTTAAGAAGATCCACATTAATATTCCTTTCGCTGAAGCCTTAGAAGATATGCGAAACTATGCAAGGTTCTTGAAAGACATCATGTCTAAGAAGAGGAGTTTGACTGGAAATGAGTCAGTGAATAAGACAGAGAGCTGCGATTCTGTGATACAAAAGACACTTCCTACGAAGTTGAAAAATCCAGGAAGTTTTACCATACCTTGTGAGATTGGACATGAACAAGCTAAGAGAGCCTTATGTGATTTGGGGACTAGTATTAATCTGATGCCACATTCCGTATTCAAGAAGCTTGGTTTGGGGGAGTTGAAGCCGACATCTATAGCATTGCAGCTTGCTGATAGATCCTTGACCTACCCAAGGATGACAGTTGAAGATGACTTAGTCAAAGTTGGAAAGTTCATATTTCCAGTGGACTTCATTGTACTAGACATGGAAGAAGAAGAAGATGACAAAGTTCCTCTAATTTTGAGAAGGCAATTCTTTGCGACTGCAGGAGCACTCATTGATGTAAAGAAGGGGGAACTGAAGTTGCAAGTTAATGATGAAGAAGTCGTCTTTTCACTTGAGAGAGTTATGAAGTGGCATACTGATATGCAAGAGTGCAGAAGCATCAAAGAAGTAGAGGGAGCCACGGAGTAGAGCTTGCCTTTGATCCGGTCTAAGAATCCTGTTGAAAAATGCCAAAGCGAACTTCTAGCTCTTATTTCTACTGATTTTGATGATAGGTATGATAAGCTTTCTAATGGATACATTGAATACTTACATAAATCTGATTGCAGGGATTTAGCAAGAAATCTTAAGCCGACTACTGCGAGCCTCAAAGTTGCAAGTGTAGGAGAAACACTACCTATAAAGGTGGCGGAGGATGTAGTAGTTAAGGTTGAGAAGAAGGATGTAGACAAAAGAAGAGGAGATGATGCATACTCGAAGCCTCCTAACTTACCACCAGATACACACAAATTTGAAAGTCCTTTCTCTCTTTCTTTATTTTGTGATCAATTTTATCCTAACTTTGATCTTGATGGTGATAGGAGTGATTCTGAAATTGAGTGGAAAATTGTCAGGAATGAGACGAGAAAGCTTGAGAAAGGAGATTCTACTAATCATATGGTGCCTAAGAAAGGTAAGGTGGTAAGTGTGAATGATAAGAGGGGGAGAAAGTATTGGAAGGTAAAGATGAAAGAAGATCGCCCTCTTAATCAGTAGTCTACAAAAATTTTGCATTCCGTCGTGACTCTCCGACGTTAAACATGAGCGTCTGTTGGGGGCTTACCCTCCTTTTTTATTGTTTTTATATGTTTGTATGGTGTAGAAAATTTTATTAGGTGCTTCTACGTCTATGGTATTTACTTTTTACAAATATAGTTTCTCACTTAATTTGAACTAATTTTGGGGGGTGGACGTGCATCCCAATGTCTTGAAGCACTAAGGTAAGTTTTCTTTACTTGTGTGGGATACTTAGAGGTTGATTTTTTTTTAGAATTTACGAAATTTATTTCGAATTTTTGAAGTTTTTTGCTACTACCCAAGTGTCTTGTTTGTTTTGTTTTGTTTTTCTAGATTTGGAGTGTGGTTAATTTTTGGTTGAATTTTTGAGTTTCTCCTATGATTTTACTAATGAGTTCTGATTAGTGATAAGATGTGTTTGAGCTTTAATGATTATGAAGGATATCAGAGATGAAAAAAAAGTGAGTTCTACTGAGGCCTACGCCTGACTGAGTTGAATAACTTGAGGAGCTTGCAAGATGTGGAGGAGATAAATCAGGTGCCTTCGTTTCCTTATTTAATTTTTATGTGATAGATTGTGTTGATTCTTGAGTAGTTGAGGTATTAAATTTTAAGTTTTTTGGCATGTGCGTAGTATGGATTTATTTGTTAGATTTCTGCCAGAAATTCATATGCTCTTGAAATTGATGAAGGAAGTGTACTCAAGTTATACTATGATATGAAGTTCTATGTGTACTTGTGGGATATTGCTTACCATGAAGAGTGCTCTGTTACTTGTTAAAATCATGTGATATTTTGAGCCTATAGATCATGTACATAATCACACAATATTTCTTTTTGATGAGTATCATTCTAGTGTGTGTATTCTAGAACTTGCCTCTTGTCTTACTTGAGACTACATATTATGTTAGATGATGGGAGATGATTTAAGACCATTTTTGATTTTATGAGTCACTTAGCCAAATAATTTCCTACCATATGATTGTTTATCCGTAGTTAGCCCCGTTGAGCCTTAAAACCTCATTCTTTGGCAACCTACGAGAAATAACCACTTTGAGTATCTTAATAATTTTTTTTAGCCTTGATTGTCCTTCATGAAGAGAATTAATGGTTTTTCAAAGTGTGTTGATAGAGCTTGATAACAGCTTGGAAAGGAATAAAATTTGTGTTGAAAAAGTGATTGAGCTTGAAAAATGCATCTAAAAAAAATCATGGAGTAGTGCTTAATCTAGTACTCTTTTGAAATAAATACCCTAAGGTACTGCCCGCAACTAGTATCCTATGGAGGATGCGTAAGGTAGTGCCCAAAACTGGTACCTCAAGAGAAGAAGAAAAAAGGAAGGAAAAATGTGTACATGTTGTGCATGGAAGAAAGAGAAAATTGAAGAGTTGAGGAGGATGATGTGCTTAAATTTAAGTGAGCAAGAAGAATGAAAGATCATGATGGAATGCGCACTTGATTGATCCGAGTTTTGAGTCACTTATCCATATATTTCCTACCTTAACCAAAGAGCCATCATTACATCTTATTAAAAGTCTTTTTTGATCCTTTTGTCGAATCATACTTTTAGTGGTGGAGAGTTTGAGACGTTTGGCAAGCTTATGGTTACGCATGCACTTGAATTGAGCTTGAGAGTAAACAACGTACCCTATAAGTGTACATCTTTTACACTTGAGTGCGAGTGATATACTTCCGGTGAGAATTAGTTGATGGAGCATTTTAGTTGGTGGTGATTGTCTTAACTTTTGTATGCTATGAATGAATTATTACATTTAATGAGAGTTGCATGACCGTAGTTAATGACAATTGTGTTTTGAATGGCCTAGTTGTCATGTCCTTTGTTTTCCCTTAGATTTACAAACTATCTTTCTTCTTTGTTCGATTTCGTTGTTCGGGGACGAACAACATCTTAAGTTTGGGAGTTTGTTTTGTGTGAAAATCTGTATATTTTAGGATCCAATTTAGCACCATTTTGTGGAATTTATGTTCGTATTTTAGCACTAAATAGTTAATTTTTATATATTTAAGATATTGGTGCATTTGAGGTGTTATTTCGTGTTTTTAGGTGAAAAACATATTAAAAGTGCAAAGTTAGAATGAAGAGTGCAATCGTGAAAGAATTCTGAAAAACGCATATCTAATTTGCATAATTTTTTTATATTTATGTATAAGTCCAAATTGAGCATGTCATATATGGTTGGAAAGCTACAGAAGAGAAGGTCATTTTGGCTCAAGAAATACCTCAATCGGAGCTCAGACGAGAGAGTTATGATCAAAATGGTAAAGTCGTACAAACTGTATCGACCCTGCACGACTCGCGCTAGTCTTGGCACGAGTCGTGCTGGCCACATGAAGCACTCGTGCTGGCCAAGATTAGCACGACCGCCCAGCATGTCCCGGACGAGCATCGTGACCGCCCAGCATGCCCCGAAGGAGCACTACTCGTGCCACTACTTAGCATGACTCGAGCCACACTCAAATGATTGAATTTTCCAAAATTCTTTATATGGTTGGAAAGCCAACGAAGAGAGGATCGCGTGAGAATAAAAATCACCTCGATCAGAGATCGGATAAAGAAGTTATGAGTAAAACTACGAGGTCGCATAGACTGCCGACGATGGCACGACCCGTGCGGAATTGTGGCACTAGTGGGTGGCACGACCCGTCAGGGCCGGCCCTGAGGGGTGGGCAGGGTGGGCTCCTGCCATGGGCCCCAAAATTTTAGGGGCCCCAAATTTTTAATACCCCTTTATATATATTTATTGTGTTGGGTTAAATTTTTAAGCCCAATGACTATTCTCTATATATTTATTAAGTTTGATTATATTTTAAGCTCAATAACTAGAATTTATTTATGTTTATTGAGTTAATTAAATTTTAAGCCCAACATCTATAGATTTTAAATTATTTAATTTAATGTAATACCTACCAAACAAATTTAATGTAAAAGAACAGTCTAATAACTATTTTCTTTAATTGAATCAATAATCAATGAGTTTTTATCATTTATTATTTATAGAAAATACAAAATCATTATTTACCATACTTTTTTTATTTTTTCTTGGCATTTTTTCTTCGAAATGCCAATGATATTTACGCATAAATTATACATAATTATATTTATATTTCCTATTAATACTGATTTAAAATACTTACTTTTACGTTCTAATAATTAATTCTCTATTATACTAATTCTTTTAATACTATTCGTTTTATATGATCAATGTATCAAAGATGTAGAGGTAAATTATTTTTCATATTATAATTTTTTTCTTGTGATTTTTTTTCCGCTGTATATTTTAGTATAAATTATATTTTTATTATAAAATTTATTAATATAAAAATTGAGGGCCTCATTTTTTAATCTTGCCAAGGGCCCCCAAATTGTCAGGGCCGGCCCTGCGACCCGTGCCATGGCCGGCACGACTTGTGCCATGCCTGGCATGACTAGTGCCAAGCCCCAGCATGTCCAAAATTTTTTTTTGGCCCGTTCGTATTTTTGACGTGAAAAAGCCCACTTTTGAGAGAGAGTTCGAAATTTTCCTGCCTTCAACTATAAAAGGACCGCTTGGGGTGTTCCAAACCCTAACTCTCCATAACTCTCTACATCCATATGTATTTTTTCCATACTCTTTCACCGCATCATCCCATCCACCAATCCCAAAAAGTTCATCAGTGTTGCTTACTTGAGAAGGAGAACAAGAAGGTTCAGAATCACGGAAGAGAACGGAGAATCACACCACATCTAGGATTTTTCATATTCTTTCTTTTAAACTTTTGAATTATAGACCTATGAGATTATTTTCATATCTAACCATGGGTGTAACTTGTAACACCATGGGGTAGTACTTCTTGAATAGTGCTAGGTTCTGAAGGTTGAATTATTTTGAATTGATAATCAAGAATAGGTTGGATACATGCAGTGTACTTATTTCCTTATTAATGCTTTAAATTTAGATTTATATTTTTATCTTATATGATCTGTCCTCATGCATGTATATGTCATTGTCTTATGCATATTTATGCTTGTTGCTTTTGTTATATAAGAATTATATTTGTCAACCTGTTATGGGTAAAGGGAATCTAAACATATATATAACTTTTATTCATTAGAATAATTAATATTGGACACTTAATATATCTATTAATTACCATTCTATAGGATTTGGTTTCTTAGATTGTTAGGTGGAAGTCTAGTGCTCTAGCCTATTAGGAATTTTGCATGAAGTACCTAGAAAGGGAGTATGAATTATTCTTCTGCATCTGAGGGTTTAAATCAGGTTTTTGTGCTAAGTTTACTTTAAAATAGGGATTTAACATAATTAAGTGATTGCTTTTATAAGAACTGCAGGGATTTTTACCGATTGTCTTATTATTTAATTTGACCAATTTAACTGAATTTTCTAGTGCTATCTATCTTCTCTCTTAAACACTTCCATATTTATTTTATTTGCTATTTTATTATTTTTAATATTTATTTTCTGCAACTTAGGTCTAATTAATTCACTTAAATACCCAAATTTGTCTTATATTAGAATAGTCATAAATAGATTTAAATAGTAAGTCTAGAATTATCCTTTGGGTTTGATAATAGACTTGGTCACACGTTGATCTGTAATTGAATCCCTAAACTTGGGGACACGCAAAAAGGTGAACAAGCACTGGCACGGGTCGTGCAGGGTCGGCACAGCTTGTGCGACTTCACCATTTTAATCATAACTCTCTCGTCTAAGCTCTAATTAAGGTGTTTCTTGAGCCAAAATGACCTCTTCTGTAGATTTCCAACCATATATCACATGATCAATTTGGACTTATACAAAAATACAAAAAAATTATGCAAATTGGACATGCATTTTTCAGCATTCTTTCACTATTTCACTCTTCATTCCAACTTCGCACTTTTAATCCATTTTCTACCTAAAAATACGAAATAACACCTCAAATGCATCAATATCTTAAATATATGAAGATTAACCATTTAGTGCTAAAATACGAACATAAATTCTATAAAATGGTGCTAAATTGGACCCTAAAACATGCAGATTTTCACACTAAACAACCCACATGATAACACCCGGGCCCTCATCGACCCGGTGTTATTTGGGCTATAGTAGAGGTTTATTAAATTGCCAAAATTGGGCGGATAAGAATTAACCCGAGGGTTACGCTGGTGAAAATCCTTTACTGCCCCCTCTTTCACAATAAGGAATCATTAAAAACTAGGGTTCTTCATGTTTGCCTGGACTGCTTCTCTCTTATTGATTTTTAAAAAACATGGAAGAATTCCTTTCACCCCGGAACGATCTAATGTCACCGGCGGTGTGACTGACACCGTTTGGTTTGCCAGCAACGGAGAGTTGCCCAACCGTTACCAACTCAAAATTAAAACCACTGCCACTACTACCGTTTTGGTTCCGATAGAAGAAAGATTTCTTTTCACAAATCCCCTCGCGTGTGCACTCTCTTCGGCTTAAACCTTTTACGAGCTGCGGTTGTGGAATAGCCTCCCACTTGATGGGGTATCAAGAGTGAGAAAAACCATTGCGCCAATTTCTTGCTTTCTTCTTCCCTTGGTGCCTTCTTCTACTTCTCATGCTTGAGGTCTGGTCTGCCTTTTCCAAATTTGCATGAAAGGAATACTTTTATAAAGGGTAAATTAGTAAAATGAATACATTTCTAACATGTAAAGTAAAGGCGTGTTTGGATGGAGGCTTTTGAGGGTGGGAATGGAAATGGAATGAAAAAAGAATGTTTGGTGTGATACTTTCATTCAATGCTACAGTAATTTGATATCTTGGAAATGGGGAATCATCATTCCTTGGCTTTTTGAGTGGAATGGGTATGATTCCATACCAAAAGACAAGTCCAAAACCCCTTCTAGTTAATATTTAATGAAATGAAATTATATTAAAATTAAAAATTATTATAATAATAATTTCTGTTATTAATAACAAATGTATAATAAAATAAAAAATTAATAGTAAAAAAATATGAATTCATGATTAAAAATTTTATTTGGTTTAAAATTTAGAATATTATTGTGATTTTATTCTTTTTTGTTTAGAATATATTTTACTTTTAGATGTTTTAAGATATATTTCACCCTTGCTTGGGCTTACAACATAATTGAAATTTAACTCTTTTAGTTTATGGTATAATTTACCACTAAAATTTAAGATATGAAGTACTAATTTTAATTTCTTCCTTCTAGTTTAGGATATATTTAAGGGGTCGGCTATTCGCACCCCTGAATTCACTAAACGTACCCCATTTACTAAATGCACCTCAATATATTTTAATAAATACATATACGTATTGCTAAATATACCCCAATAAAGACAATTTTGACCTTTTAATTATAAATTCAAATTTTAATTACTTAACATACCCCAATGAAACATTTTCATCTTCTTTAAATCCGTCAATAGAATAATTTCCGGCAATCACTTTATTATCACCTATTCCGGCCAATTGATTCGCATGCGTATTCTTCTTTATTCTTTTTTATTCAACCAAGTTAATACGTTATAATGAATTTTTGAGAAAAAAAGCTCATATTAAGATTAATTAATCAACCGGAGTATCTGCTTATAAAAGTCAGAGTTTTTGTTTAAAAATGTTGTGAATATTAGGAGCAAAGTGAGGTGATACAGTGATGCCCCAATCAATGGCCAACCAGAATATTCACTGCACAATTAATCATTTCATTTAATTCATTAATTCAAATACTAAGATTAATTAAAAATGATGGCAAACAGCATACATTATCATTTCAGGAGTCGCTATTACTGTAGATGATGGCGGCGCTCAAACTCCGGTTTTAAAATTAAGTGTAAGATATTGAATTAATGTAGAGTTTTAAAAATTAGGGTTTAATATATGGGGTAAGTTTAAATATAGGATATGAATAATATGGATATAATATTAATTGTTTATAAGGGTATTTTTGTCTTATTAAACATGGATGTTTTAGTGAATTCGGGTGCAAATAGCCGGGCCCTATATTTAATTCCTAGAACTCAGGGTATGATAATAACTAGCCAATAATTTGGGCAAGTTCCACCAATTTCAATATGTGGAACCGTCATGTTTGCACTATATCGTTAGTCATGTTTCGTGTTTTTTTATTCATTTTATTATTTTTTTTCTTTTTTATTCTTTTTTTTATATTTAATTTTAGGGGTATAATTATAATTTTACTCTTGTGGTTTATGCTATATTCATCCCTAGGGTTTAGGGTTTAGGGTATAATTGTAATTTTACTCTTGTGGTTTAGGATATATATTTCATCCCTAGAATTTAGGATTTATGGTATAATTGTAATTTTACCCTTGTGGTTTAGGGTATATTTTACTCTTAGGGTTTAGAGTTTAGGGTATAATAGTCATTTAAGTATAATAAATTTAAAAATAAAAATAATATTAATAAAGATGATAAATTAATGGGATAATTAATTATAAGTACGCATTTATATATCCTAATTGCTAATAAATACATTAATATAATATAATTACCAATAAATACAAAGCGTCTTTTATTTTTCCTGCTTTACCCTTATTCACAGCAATTAATATTTAACGTCTGTGATTAATAACTTTGATTGAACACTAATGTGCATTTAATAAGATAAAAATTACACACACTTTATTTCTATGACAATCACTGCATTCATAATAAATGCCAAGAATTTAACAATGCACATTAATGTTCATTATTGTGATGTTTAATCGCGCAAAGTATATATATATATAATTTAATCGGTATTTTTATTTATTTCTTAATAATGCACACTAATGTTCAAACATCACAATAACACATGAGCAATATTGATCGTACTTATGAAATAAAAGAAGATAAATATTTCAAAATTATAATATTAATAATAATGTATGTAAGATAAAGAAGCATAAAATATCATGCTTATCATTAAAAATCTTCTAAATATGTGGAATCAAATCTAATAAATAAATATAAAGATTTGGATATTAACTGGAACATATATAAATATATTGGCGTGCAGGTGTGATTAGAATTAAAGAACGGTAATGTACATTGGCGCGCATTGGTGTAGAGACAAACTAGTGCACATCGGTCTACATCGATAGAAGAAAGAATAAAAGATACGCGATTAAATTATCAAAAATACGCGAATATATTCTGAACATAATGTACATTAGTGTGCATTATTAAGAGAAAAAAAATATGCGGTTTATAATTATCCTTAAATCTCTCACCCATATCAAATAATAGGAATCTTTTAATGTGGATGTATATCATTAAATCCTTGGAATTTATTATATTTTTATTTTTTCTACCACTTAACGAATACAACTATGCACATCAATGTATTATATTTTGATTTTTGTACCTAAGAAAGAATTTAAGAAAAAATTATTTTACTAACTCTCTCTGCGGTCACTTTTTATTATTTCTCTAAATGCACGCCAATGTACAAATGAAGGTTTTATTCAATGACACCATCTTGGACAATTATTTATCTCACCTAAATATATACCGATGTATATATTCATATAGTAATACAGTGATGTATATGCATATAAATGCATAATCTTGTTTTTTTTAATTTGCTTATCACAATGCACACTGATGTTCAGTAAGTATGAGTAACATGGAAAAAATAAAATAAAATTTTATATATGTGCGTAATTTTCTATAGCAAATGTATGAATTAATAATATCTAAATACATTTTGTACATAATATTTATTGACTCATTAATTAAAAAGGGTGGGGACTATTAATAAATGAGGAGAAATTAATTAAAAATATGTGGAGACCACATGTTCACCAATTCATTTGGTGAAACCGGTTCCACCTAAGTTGCTCTCTATAATTTTAATTTGGATAAGTCATGTGCGAAATCGTATCACGTAAAACGAATAAAAAGTAATAACGTCATTAACAAAAGCAATTCTCAATCGATAAAAGTGATAATGATGCAGTGAACTTGTATTTCATAAATAATTTAAAGTATAAATAAAGTAATAATATTTTATAGTAAAAGAGATAACATTTTATAGTAAAAGTAATAATAATGTTATCACTTTTTTATTAATCATATGTAAAAATTTACGGAGACAATCTAACACAAGTCTTTTCCTCTTAATTTACTCAAGAATATTCGTACATTACTCCTATTTTTATTAATGTTTCCGTTTACTTAATAAACTCGAGAGCCACTTTGATAAATAACTGATAGAACTAATTGCGTTCCCCCTTCTTAAAAATCGTTCATTTTTGTGACGTTAATTACTCTTCCCGTTCCTAAAAATTGTTCATCTTTATTATATCATGGATATTTAAAAAAAATTACCTAACTTACTTTTTTAGAAATAATGTAGTATTTTTATGTAATAAATAAAGTAAGATTTATTGCACCAAAAATCCCCACATTTCATTCAATTGAAAAAAAGTCTCAAACTTTTAAATTTGACAAATAAAATCTACACTTTTATAGTATTTGACAATTAAAACTCATGGGTACATGCACTACGTGGCACATATGAGGTGCATTCCATACTAACAGGACTCTACACGCACACCCACCACCGTCACCACTATCTTGTCGCCGAACACCACCACTCCCCCACCACATTCGCCGCCAGCAGCGCCTTCAAGCAGATCTCTCCCGTCAACGACGTCGTTAGGAATACCATCCCCACCGTCCCACGCCCCCCCCCCCCCCCCCCCCCCGGTCTCCGCCCTCAGAGTAGAGAACCCCCATCCGCCGCCATGTCCGCGGTGGCCGTGAGCTCAATCACCAACTGGTGCAACATGTTTAGATTCGAAAAGCAAATGAATCCAAAAGTGGAATTTTATCTTGTAATTAGAAACTCTTTCGAAAATTCCCAGAAATGCAGAAATTGAGAACTCGTCTCACGCTCGTATCATATATAATCAACTGATCAAGCTCCACCTTCATCGCGAGCAGCGGCAGCTGTTGCTGTTCAGGGGATTTGAGGATGTTCAGGGGGTTGAGGATGGATGGAGTTGTTGGATAATGGGAAATGCCTCAGAACTGGAATCTCACACCCTCTCCAACCGGCCCCTCTCTCTCTCATAAATGGCCAGCAGATCTTCTAGATCCTTCAACGAAATCATCCTGTTCTCCACAATCATCTCCACCATTGAATACATGAAACCCTCTCTGGATCCATCGAAGCTTTCACCATCTCAAAACTCTCCGAATAGAATTTCCCCTTCTTCTCGCTCTTCCTCAAACTTTTCCGCCCACTCTTTTACCCTTCCTTCCACCGGATTTTCACCCCGCCAGATCGGCGAAACCGATCTCCGGCCACCGGGAGTCTTCCTCGCCGTAAAATTGACGGACAGCGACAAGTTCCTGACCTTCGCTGGTTTCGTCGCGATCTGAGGAAGCTCCGGATTCGACATCACGTCGAGTTCTGTATACCCGTTTAAGGATGGTGATGGTGTGGTTGTTCGTGTGGGGTCTGTTAGTACACGTGTGGAATGTACTTCAAGGATTTTTAACCCTTGTATGTGCCACGTAATCATCCGGTTTTTTAATTGCCAAATACTATAAAAGTGAAGGTCTTATTTGCCAAATTTAAAATGTTTAGATTTTTTTGCAATTAAATGAAAGGTGGGGTTTTTTGTGCAATTAACCCAATAAATTATAAAGTATGTTATGTATGGAAAGAAGAAATGTCATTTTTTAAATAAATGTAAACTTTTGAAATGTTAAATTTTAATGATATTTCCTTTTGGAGGTATCGTGTTGGACAAACTAATAAGGAAAAAGTGAATTAACATGTGGTCTCATTCTCAATTAATATTTTTTTATTATTAGTATCATTTAATTATTTTATATTTTAAAGACCACTGTATATAACATAAATGCTAGCCTCCAAGGGGTGAAATATACTTAAACCACAAGAATAAGATTATAATTATACTCTAAACTTTATGAATGAAAATACCCTAAAACAAGGTTATAATTACAATTATATGTCTAAATCATAAGTGCGAAATATTATGGTGAAATTACAATTATACAGTAAATCCTAAATCCTAAATTCTAAAGTAAAATATATCATAAACTACAAGTGTAAAATTACAATTATACCCTTAAAATTAACTATAAAATTCGAGTTAAAATATGTAATAAATACTAGAATAAAGGATGATTTATACTAAAAAATGAGATAATAATTATATATCTAAAATTTAATAATAAAAAAATAGAAAAAGAAAAACAAATTGTAAAAACATAAACAGCAGCGAAATTGGGCATCATGGGTGACCAGGTCACCAAAGTTACTGACAGAGTAAATATCAAAATTGGTTCTTCAAGTATGACATTCCTATTCATTTTTCATTTGCAATTCTCAATTTTGATCATTTTTTATCCACTTTTAGTCATTTTTGTCCAAATTTAGTCATTTATGTTTAAATAAATGTCAAAATATAGTCCGAAAGTGTATAAATTTAGGACAAAAAATTGACAAAAAATGACCAAATTTTGAAAAATGACTAAAATTGGACTAAAATGACCAAAACTGGACAAAAATGACTAAAAGTAGGCAAAAAAGGACCAAAATTGAAAATTGCAAATGAAAAAGAACTAAAGTTGGAAAATGCCATACTTACAGGACTAATTTTGATATTTACCCTTACTGCAATAAACTCTATTATTAAACACTAGGTAGGTAACACCTCACTGCGTGAGGTGTTAGCTCGTACTTGTGTAAATTTCAATATATGTATCATCGTGATCACGGTCAAAAAAGCATACACATGAAATTTGTCATTAACTTTACAATCATTAGTTGAAGACTGCACTGAGCATATTATTTAAAATGTGGACAAGATCTATATTTTAGTGTGTTTTTCTAAGTAACGAGTGTACAAATTCACAAATTACATGATCCATTATTAAAAACACTAATTTTGAAATATTGATGTTAAAAAAATGAAATGTGTTTCCCAAGGTTCAGTGTGCTATAAAGATTTATTTAAATGACAGTAATTACTTCATGTACTTCTGAAGATATGATGTTTAATTCATCACAAGTTACATAATATTTATAATTTCAGCTATATTTTTTATATCTAATTTTGTAGGCATTGGGATCCAAAGGTCACCAACCGCGGCTTGACAGCGGCGGCAGTGGTCACCTATGGCGGCGGTGGCTTTGCAGCTCGATAAAAAGGCATTATCAGCTTGCTTTTCATCGATACTCCTTTTCCCTTCACTATTTAGGGTTAAAATAATATCTCACTCGGCTTAAGCTTGCTGCCGTACGTATTCGACCAAAACGCGCTTTTAAATATTCTTTTTTGTTCCATTATAATTAATGTTTAATTTTATTTTTACAAATTAAAGTAAAAAAAAATCGATTTAATAATATTGGGTGCAAAGAGCCAAATATTGGATGGCTTTCCGTTCCCGCGTATTCTGGCTCTATCACGCATAATCGAATACATTTCTTTTATTTATTTTTTTTAATAAAAGAAAATTGTAGTTGGCAAAAGCTCCTGCGCACCCGGGAACACGGAGAGATATTCCGTATCTCTCTATGAACATAACTCTCCCCCTTCAATTCTATTTAAACATATGTATTGCTAGGGGCATGAAAATTGCAAAGGTGCACGGAATGTGCTCCGTGCGCTCGAGTGCACAGGAGCCTCACTCCTTTTGTGTATAAGAAAGTTACATTTGAACAAGATAAATACTTATTTTCTGAAATTTTCGTTTCAAATTAAGATTTACGTTTTTCATTTTGGTTTGTCTCAAATTAAGGTTTACAATTTTTTTTATTAAATTATGCCTAAACAAAATAATTAATTATTCGGGACCACACAATATTAATACACTTATCTACTTCACATTAAATATTATTTCTCTCATCTAATTTACGTGCAAAAAATCGCTGACAGAGAGATTGAAGTATAAAATATAGAGATATTATGTAGTGCACACGTGTGCACCGTTAATAAGATAAGTTTTTTAGGACATGTTTATTTTTATTTTTCTAAATTTTAATTATTTTGTCAAATCTAAAAATGGTGACTGCATCTTATGTTGGATTAAATGTATTTTGGTGATGAGAAAATTAGCATTTTTTTGTGATTCGTTGTATACGTGGAAGTTTGTTAGGTTGATGTATCTGCCGTTGTTCTTATATAGTTGGGAGGAATGAGTTTCCCTCAAAATGTTATTTTTTCTGTCATTTTTTATTTAACGGTTTCCATCCAAAAACTAACGGATATGACCAAAAGTGAAAGTTTTAGGACCAATCCATAGGTATGAGACTAGTTTTGAGAGTCATCAATTCTCTTGGACTAAAAGTGAAAAATTTCCCAACAAATTTAGAATACTCATAGGCTCTTTTGTTTTTGCCACCATAGACTCTCTTTGCCCCTTTCTGCTTGCTATTTCAGCCTTTAATGGCAGCCACCCGTTTGAGCGACGACCGCCAAAGGTACACTTCTTTAATCAAAGCGTGTCTATTTGTATATTGATCTTTGAATTCACCTGCGAAATTCCACTGCATGTTGTTCTTTTAATGCTACACTTTCGTTTCATCATCGGTCTTTATATGGGCCATTTGTTTTCGACATCGCAAAACAACTGGGTGGGTTTGTTTTGGTTGCGGGTGAACTACTCTTCTGTTCCAAGTTATTGCCCATTAAGTGTTTGATAAATTGCCAATGACAAACTCACACATGGTAGTTGTAAAATATGTCTTACTTTCAAGTGCAACCAATATTTTCATATCAGTCTACCCTTCTCTTTCTCTCTTGTTCTTATCTTTCTTGTTAATTTTATGTAAGCTATCACTACAACGCTAAAAGGCTTGAAACTTGAATGGTTGTTTTATGAAACAAACTCTATTGCTTTGCATTCACATCAGTTCTCTCTTTATAATTTTATTATGTTTGAAATTTTTCTCCATCAACAATTGGAGCTCGTTATATGTTTAATTTTTGTTGTTTATGAATGCTATTACCATCTGAGATCTTTGCAAATTGCTCATTTTGGATGTAATTGTTTTTGAGGATTCAAGATTGCAATAGGGGTGGGGGGAACATTATAATTGGTCACATAAAAATATCCTTTGGATTCTAATCTTGGCTATAAATATTCTACTTACAGGAAATGAAGACACAAAGCTAATACAGTTACAAAATGGTGTTGGTTGTCTATCATAGAACCTTAAAATATTTTAGTACATGTGTGTATGCTTCACCTTTTAACCAACGTTATCAAAGAAGATTGTCATTGTGGTCAATGAAGAAAGATCCGGATCTTGAATCCGCTCTGTCTCGTAATCGTAGATGGATGGTGAATAATCAGATCAAGCACTTAATTCTCAGATGCCCTGATCAAGTTGCATCTATTGATTTCCTTCAGAGCAAATTCAAGAGCCCCGACCTGTAAGGCAAAGCACTAAATTGGCTTAAGAAGTATCCTTGTTGCTGATAGAGAGCAAGAGTTGGGGCAGGAACATGTGTTGGATGAAACAGAAAGACCTAAGCCTCTTTTGGTTAATCGTCAGCGTGGATGGGATTAGGCCCACTGTCCGTGGGCTGAGTTCTTAATACTATACTAGTTATTATTTTGTTATTTCTGTTTAGTATTATTTTGGTTGGTAGTTTCCTTTTATAGTTTTGGTGGGCAGGACTATTTAACTAGCTGTTAGGGTTTGTGAATGAGCATCTGGAATATTATTATTGAGATTGGAGGCCGAGAGGCTTATTGGGCAAACGGAGATCCGTTTGATTGTTTCTATTCTTATCAATTTGGTCCGACCTGCCGGATCCCGTCCCGTCGACATGGCGACAACACGTTCTTCTGGAGAGAGAATGGACAAAATTGAGGCTGATCAGGAAGAAATGAAACAGAATCAGGAGGAGATGAAGCAGAGTTTGGAAGAAATCTCGGCTACCTTGGCGCAGATCACGAAAATGATCTCGAAACCGTCAGGGACGCAGCAGGCTGCCGTTGAACAGCGCCGGCATCACGCCGCGAATACGGAGATGAGAACAGCGAATCTGCCGCCACAAAATCCTCCTCAACTGACGGTGAGTTCCGTTCAGTTGCCGTCGTTTGACGGGTCTGACCCTATCGGTTGGCTGGCCCGCGCCAATCAGCAGTTTGAGATCCACAACACGAACTCGGAAATGAAGGTAGCAACGGCTGTGGTGGCAATGGAGGATGATGCCTTGTATTGGATGACTTGGCTGCGATCCCGTAAGCTGGGGTTGACGTGGGAGGACTTTTCACAAGCTTTGGTGGCAAGGTTTGATACGTGCTTCAAGGAGAGCTCTTTTGAACACTTGGCGGACATCAGACAAACCGGATCAATGGATGATTATGTGAACCTATTCGTGCAAATTGCGAGTCAGGTTCCGGGATTGACTGATGCTCACTACCTCGGCTATTTCATGAAGGGATTGAAGGGGGCCATCCGGAATTCATTTCGCCTACTTAGACCATGAGATTTGGAAACTGCCATGGAATTGTCCAGAGATATTGAGGACAATCTGGCGGTGCAGGCCGGAGAGCGACCGTATCGAAGTTTTCTCAACCAGCCGCGCGCACAAACTTGTTTTCACGGCTGAGCAACAACGGTGGGGGGGCCGGTCAAAGGAGGCAGCCAAGGAGGTTATATGGGTTGCTTTCCCAGAACCCTCGAACGGACACCGGCCACGCGAGTGGAATCGAACGGATCGTCTAATGCACGATCTCGATTTACTCGCATGTCATCGCAAGAATTGGTAGAATTGAGAGCGAAGGGGCTGTGTTATCGATGCAAAAGGACGTATTCTCTGGGGCATGTGTGCCCCCTTAAAGCAGCTGCATGTTATGGTGGCAGAAGAGGGAGATGAGACACTGGACTTGCAGCATTATGAGTACTATGAGCCCACAGGGGAGGAAGAGGTGGTAGAAGCGCAGGAAGAGCTGACGGAGGGGGAAGGGATTCTATCAGTGTACTCCATGGCGGGTATGACGAGCCCTCGAACCATGAGACTGCGAGAGAAGGTGAAGGGGAGGATGTGACGGTATTAATTGACAGCGGAGCGAGCCACAACTTTATATTATCGTCATTGATAGCCACCATGCAACTACATCCAGACAAGAGAGGAAAATTCGGAGTTCAGTTGGGAGACGGACGGAGACAGGAATCGGAAGGAGTTTGCCGAGCGGTGGCACTTTCGCTACATGGATGCAAGTTAGTAACTGACTATCATGTGTTTCCCGGATGTTGATATGATACTGGGCATCTTTGGAAGAGATCCGCACAAATTGGAAGGACCTGACCATGTCATTCGAATGGCAAGGTGGGCGTGTGAGACTGAAATGAGAACCGGCACTTTGTCGTAGCTAGGCCAGTTTGAAGAGTTTATGCAAGATTCGGGATGCGGAGCTTTGGGCGATGGTGTTGGTAAGAGAGCCGATGAGAAACGGCGAAGCCAACGGGGGGCGGCTAACTGAGGTGTTGAACGAGTTCGCGTAAGTTTTTGTGGAACCGAGTGGCCTACCACCTCAACGGTCAACTGATCACCGCATCGAACTCGCTCCAGGTTCAAAATCGGCATCGGTCCGACCGTACAGATATAGTTACATTCAAAAGGATGAAATCGAGAAATTAGTAAGTGATATGTTGCTGGCAGGAATCATTCAGCCAAGCTTGAGCCCCTTTTCGAGCCCAGTTCTACTCGTTAAAAAGAAAGACAGCAGTTGGCGTTTTTGCGTGGACTATAGGGAGCTGAATAAAGCAACAGTGCCTGATAAGTATCCGATTTCGGTAATTCAGGAGATGTTGGATGAGTTGGCAGGGGCAGTGGTGTTCTCAAAGATCGACCTTCGTGCGGGATATCATCAGATCGGGTGGCACCGTTTGACATACACAAGACCGCTTTTCGGACGCACAGTGGACATTATGAGTTCTTGGTGATACCGTTCGGGTTGACTAACGCACCAACTACATTTCAGTCGACCATGAACGATGTGTTCCGTCCGTTATTGAGGAGATTTGTCTTGGTCTTCTTTAACGACATCATGGTTTACAGCCGGACGTGGGAGGAGCATCAGGAACACTTAAAACAAGTCTTGGAAATCCTCGTAAACATCAGTTTAAGGCGAATCAAAGCAAGTGTTCGTTCGGGAGTTTAAAGGTGGAATATCTGGGTCATATGATTTCTACGGAAGGGGTAGCCATGGACCCTAGTAAAGTGAGTGCTGTTGTTGATTGGCCCCGACCACGGTCGATCCGTGAGGTGCGTGGGTTTTTGGGTTTGACAGGTTACTATCGAAGGTTCGTGCGGGAGTATGGCCTTATGGCGAGGCCGCTGACCACCTTATTAAAGAAAACAGCTTCCGCGATGTTCGAATGGCCACCAGAAGCGAAAGTGGCATTTGAAAAACTCAAACGAGCCCTCACGGAGGCTCCAGTCCTTGCTATGCCACAGTTTGACCGCCCGTTTGTTGTTGAATGTGATGCTTCAGGTATAGGCGTGGGCGCGGTTTTGATGCAGGAAAGGCGGCCGATTGCTTATTTTAGCAAATCGTTAGCGGATCGTGCCCTCAGCAAGTCCGCATATGAACGTGGGATGATGGGACTTGCCCTAGCAATTCAACATTGGAGACCATACTTAGTGGGGAAAAGGTTCACGGTGCGCACGGACCATCTTAGCCTCAAACACCTTTTGAATCAGAAGATTGTCATCCCATCACAACAAGTTTGGTGGCAAAGTTGCTAGGTCATGATTTTGTGATTGAATATAAGACGGGGGTTTCAAATAAGGTCGCGGATGCTTTGTCTCGTAGGGGCGAAGATATATCTTTGTCGGCAATAAGCGAGCCAGAATGGATGGGATTGGTGGAGGTTGTAGAGGAACAACAGCAGGATGCGCACATTCGGGACATTGTGAAAGCGTTGGCTGAGAGACCGGGTAGTAAGCCGGGTTTTGAATTGCAGGGAGATCGATTGTTCTTTAAGGGGCGAGTAGTGTTTGCAGCTAACTCAAAATGGATCCCGAAGCTATTGCATGAGTTTCATGACACCCCGACAGGGGGCCATGCCGGTGCATTTCGCACTTATCGGAGGTTGGCAGCAAACGTTTACTGGAAGGGAATGTTTCGGAGGGTGCAGGATTATGTGTCTCAGTGCTTGATTTGTCAAAAATTGAAGTATGAGGCAATGTCGCCAGCCGGGTTGTTACAACCCCTCCCTATTCCGGAGCTGATTTGGGAAGATATATCAATGGATTTCATCACTTGCTTGCCAAAATCTCGGGGATACAGTTCGATAATGGTGGTGGTAGACAGATTGTCTAAATATGGACACTTTGTGGCACTAAAGCCGTCGGTCACAGCCCGTTCAGTAGCGGAGGTGTTTGCTCGGGAAATCGTGAGGTTGCATGGTGTTCCACGATCCATTGTAAGTATCGGGATTCTTTGTTCGTAAGTACCTTCTGGAAGGAGTTGTTCACCTTATCTGGTACTCAGTTAAAGTTTAGTTCAGCATATCATCCGGAGACAAATGGCCAGACGGAGGTATTGAACCGTATTGTGGAGACGTATCTTCGTTGCTTTACCAGTGAGCAACCAAAGCAAAGGTTGCGTTGGCTTCCGTGGGCGGTGTATTGGTATAATACGGTGTATCAAATGGCTGCTCGGATGTCTCTGTTCGAAGTGGTGTATGGAAGGGCGCCGCCTTCCATCAAGCGGTTCCTACCAGGGGAGTGTCGCGTAGCGGCGGTGGCTGAGGTGCTGGGTAGTCGGGATGTGTTGATGAGTCGTTTAAAAGGGAACTTGGAGAGGGCTCAGCTGAGTATGGCCAAGCAAGCGAATAAGCACCGCTGAGAGGTAGAATTCCAAGTGGGGGATAGGGTGTTTTTGAAGGTTCGACTGCATCGCCAAACCTCCATGGCACGGCAGTCCCACCATAAGCTGCATGCCAAATTTTATGGACCTTTCATGGTGGAGAAACGGGTGGGAGCGATGGCGTATCGGTTGACCTTACCTGCTTCGAGCCGCATCCACCCAGTTTTCCATGTGTCACAGTTGCGTCGAATGGTGGGGAACCACCCGGTGGAGGAGGAGCTGCCGATAGCTCCGATGTTTGAACCGGAGTCTATTCTGGCAAGGCGTAATGTACAGCGAGGAGGGCGTGATGAGGAAGAACTCTTGGTGAAGTGGGTTGGTCAGCCGGAGGACGATGCAACGTGGCTGGGCGAGGCTGGCTTCAAGAATCAGTTTCCAGATTTTAAACTTGAGGACAAGTTTGCTTCGAAGGGGGATGGAGTTGATAGAGAGCAAGAGTTGGGGCAGGAACATGTGTTGGATGAAACGGAAAGACCTAAGCCTCTTTTGGTTTATCGTCGACTTGGACGGGATTAGGCCCACTGTCCGTGTGCCGAGTTTTTAATATTATACTAGTTATTATTTTGTTATTTCTGTTTAGTATTATTTTGGTTGGTAGTTTCTTTTATAGTTTTGGTGGGCAGGACTATTTAATTAGCTGTTAGGGTTTGTGAATGAGCATCTAGAATATTATTATTGAGATTGGAGGCCGAGAGGCTTATTGGGCAAACAGAGATTCGTTTGTTTGTTTCTATTCTTATCAGTTGCTTTGAAGCGTATCGTGAGAATAATGAGTATTATTGCCAATTAACAAAACGTATGAAGTTTCTGGTGGAGGAGGAAGAATCTGTAAAAGATATGCAGGAACCTGTTTTTGTTGAGCGCTTAGCCAAGTTGTTGATGATGAGTAAAGCCCATAGGTTAAGTGTCTCTAAGATAAATGAGTTTAAAAGAAATTTTGGATTTCCTGATGATTATTTGCTTAGAATTGTACCCAAGTATATGGACATCTTTCGAGTTGTTAATTATACTGGGAGGCGATGCTCAATGGAAATTGAGCTTACATCCTGGAATCCTGATTTTGCAGTTTCTGCAATCGAGATATCAGCAAAAAAGAAGGGTTGTGACCTGAGCTTTTCGTACTCATTACCTGCTTCATGGGTGAAAATGTGGGAGAGATTTCATGAGTTCAACTCCACTCCTTATGTTTCACCTTATGCAGGATTGAGTGGATTGGTGGAAGGATCTGTTGAAATGGTCAAACGAACCGTAGGCTTGGTGCATGAATTACTATCTCTTACTTTGTGGAAAGAACTCTATATTGCTAAATTAGGACATTTTAGGAGGGAATTTAGCTTTCCAGAGAAATTAAATGTTCTGCTGCTCAAGCATCCCGGTGTATTCTCTGTCTCAAACAAATACCAAATTTATACAGTTGTTCTGAAGGAAGGATATAATGGTGCCCAATTGATTGACAAGGACCCGCTCGTTGTGGTGAAGCAAAAGTTTGGTGAGCTTATGCAGGATTGGCTTCATGAATATAATCGAAGACACTACTTAATGAACTTGAAAAAGAAATGGAAGAAAGGTGCTATAGCAGTCGGGTGCATGTACAGGAAGAGAGGCAACAATGAGATCTCTTCTTAGCAAAATGATCAAGAAGGTGATCTTGGTGGTATATTTGATGCAGAAGAAAGGAAACGATTCTACATAGTACTGTTTGATGATGACGATAAATGAATTCTCGATGGCTCATTAATACTTTCAGTGTGCTTCGATTGATCTGCTATGGAATGATATTTTCACCTCGAAAATACAGGACACCATCTTGAAATGGGCGGAAAAAATCAACCTTGAAAGGCGGGTTTACTATGACAGATATTAAACTTGAAGTTGATACAAATCCTGTCATCTTGTGGTCATCCAATGGGATAAGATCGGTGGAAATTCCAGCAACACAGGATATTGTGGTGAAGAATTCAATTCACATTAAGCTGGGGAATGTCGTTCAACGGAGATTTAATTATCCATCCATCGCGCGACGCGTTTAACAAGGCATGTGCTCCCTATTCTTCTCAAATCTCAAATTCTTAGTGCTTTTAACTTACACTAGTGTTGAAGTCAATTTGTGCTGTGGATCTCTGGTTTCATATTAATTGCTATGGCACTTCCATGTGGTTAATTATTCTTGGAAACATTGCTTACAACTTTGATGATAATCTAACTTTGAATTTAAATCATATAAGTGAAGTGAGAAAATCATCAAAAAGTGTCATAGCCACTTTTGTATCATACTGCCTCATTTAGTCATTTTAAATTGATCAATTTCTTAAAAAAAATCAATTTGGAGTTGCATGATCGTATGCTTAAAATACCACTATCTCACAAAAGAAATTGTCAAAGAAATCATCCCTCTAGAAAATAAAATTTTATTTTAAGTATCTTATAAAAAAAACATAGAGAGAACGTCCCATTGGGACGTACATTTAACATAATAACATTTGAAATATGTAATCACTTTTGGCATGACATAGTTATCAAAAACATTATAAATCATGGAAAAACTTCAATAATAGATCTGAATCCTGAGAGACGAGTAATGTTATAGTTATGAAAACCAACTTGTAGGAAGATATTAGCCCACTCCTTTTCAGTTCTCTCCAATGCATTGAACAGAGCCAGCATCTGCATATAGAAGTAGAGCTGTGTTTGAGTAGCCCTCTCATCATCATTCCGATCTTCCAAAACATTGTCAACAATAATAACTTTCCCTCCATTGTTGATCTTGCTTCCACTTATTGCTTCTTGGCATTTCTTTAATACTCTTAAGACAATCTTCGTCGCTTAAGATGTGAAGTACCCACTGTACGTAATTTCTAAGAGTTTTTTCAATACTCTGATCACATTTTAATCAAATATGTACACATGAATCATGATGGTCGTTATTTTGAGGGTTAATTGAATAACAAATCACGGTAATTATTTTGAGGGTTAATTGCTTAAATCACGGTAATCAGCATGAGGAATGGAGTCGAATAACATATCTCCAGTGATAAAGCTTACATTTTCAGACCCTTCCAATCCAGCCACAACATGAGGAAGATAGAGCACGATACATCTCAACTTGGGGAATGTGTGGGCGATACCCTTGGCCGGTGCCGCCTCCAACATCCACCATTGAGGTCAAACCTTAGAACACTTGCTTACATTCTTTAACAAGTATACTATCCATAACCCTTGAATCCGAGGCCATGGACTCGTTGAACAACTTATTAAACCTTTGGTCGATCCCTGCATGCTCCCAGATCGTCCTCTCTTGTTTTGTGACAAATGGCGAAGCATCCTCATTTCGAAACCACTCACTTATATGAAGCAATGTACCTAAAAGATTTGGGTCAGATGCAAGAAGTGCTATGGGTGCTGTGTTCCTGGCCCCCTCTATCAGCGATAGTGCTAGTAACCCATGTGAGGGCGTAGGCCTCCTCATCCTCAGAGGTTTGAACCTTGTCAAAGAACTTGGAATGGATTAGAATTCGCATGAGGTGATAAAGGCCATCGGCTTTGGCTTAATTAATGTGGAGGGCGTTGGCTAATTGAGAAAGTGTCATCAGCTGGCCGTGTTTGTGGATGGCATCGGGTATACCTAACTCGATTGCACATCTTAGCGACATCGAGTTGATGAAGCTGAACATGCGGTTGATTACATGCATCTATTTATAACAACATAACCACGTTTTCTAAGTCCACTTGAAAGCCAATAACTGGAGTGAGATTGTTTCATGATATGGTATTATTACACCTTTTAAGTCCACCTGAAGGTGTACTATGCCCTTATCACGATCATACCAACCTTTCTCTTAGTTGAATGGTCTCAAATGCCAGCACGTTTTCCTTGTAATTATAGGTGTGCCCTAGTAAGGACTAGCTAAAATTTCATGATCTCGTGGTTGCTATTAATCTTACTTTGATTAGGGGCACGACAAACCAATCAGAGTACAACCAGGGGATAGAGAGATGGAGGTTATAAACATTAGACTTAGAAATATCTCCTAGGTTAAAAGACTTTTAGGTGAGGGAAAGAGGGATTGAGACTGTTGGAGAATTGATGTTTTGGTGCAAGTTTTGGAATTGGAAGATTTTCATATCAAGATTTAATTTTTAGTTTAGGTGTCAAAATAAAATCTACTCCCTTCGTCCCTCGTTAAAAGGGTTTTTTGTTTTTTGGAACTTTGATTAAGGAGTATTATTATTTAATGTGTAGTTGGTAGTTGTATTAGTAGATGTGGGTCAAATATTTTAATTGTATTAGTGGGTGTGTGTGGGTCGTCCAAAATAAAAAAAAATGCCATTTTTAAAGGGTTAAAGGGGACGGAGGGACTATTTTATAAGTATTTCAAATTAAAATTTAAATTAGTTTCTTTTCTCAAATTAAGGCTTAGTTTTTTATATTATTTTTTTTTTCATTTTAAAATTTACCATGAAATTTATATTTTCATTTCAATCATACAAAATAATTTTTAAAAAATTATTATACACCTTCAAATCATAAAATTAAATATTATTTTTATAATATAAATTGAATTCGGAAAAAAAATAAAATTACTCATACCTTAATTTGAGAAAAAAAAGGTGGAGCCTAAAATTGAAGTCTAAATGATCCTAAAATTTTCCTTTATACACTTGAAAAGATGTCCCAACAAATTGTCGGAGCTCTATTATTCGGTGATTTGGACGTTGAAAATAGTGTAATGGTGATTTGTGATGTTTTTATTTAATGTAATTTGAAGAGAGGGGGAAAAATAGTGATTGATTGTGATGTTTTTATTTGATGTAATTTTCTATAATTTTGGACAATAGAACACGTGTGTTTGTGCGTAGGACTTCAAATCATGCATATGCTTAATCGCAATTTCATTCCTGTAACTTTTGGTCCTATAATGTTGGGAAACTTCAATTTTGCTTGAATCCAATTTTGTTCGCATTAACTTTTTACATTTTCAATTTTAATCATGTTATTTTATTGAATGGTGAAAATTAATTGAGTGAGGCTCCCGAACGCACGGAGCACATTTGCAATTTAAACTACTAAGAATACATAAATTAATATAGAATATAAAAGGGGAGAGTTGTGTTCACATAAGGACACGGAGAGACCTTCGTGTCTCCGGGGACGCAGGAGCTTTTGCCAAATTAATTAAGAATATGATCTATGAGATTATTAGGTGGTGCACCATGATTTAAGCTCTCCACCTCACTTAGGGGTTCCATCTCCCACACATAAATCATAATCAAGCAAACAGTGAATCATCCATCACCTCCATTATCATTCCCCTCTTCAACAGGTTCTCCTCTCAACCTAATTTTTACACTCTGGAATTGAATTTCGAAACTCACCATTTATTCCTGTTTTCAATTATCGCAAATCTTAATTTACTTCAGCCTAGATGTTTCAATTATCCTGATTTGTTCTGAAATTCAGATAATCATACACATCAGGCCTATTTCTATGGTTTTCGATCTTTAGGGCTCTTATATTTGATGCAGAAGAAAGGAGACGATTCTAAATATCATGTTAGGTTCCAAAGTTCATTTATCGTCATCACCAAACAGTAGTTGTGGTCATCCAATGGGATAACATCTGTGGGAAATCCAGCAACACGGGAAATGGTGGTGAAGAAATGTTGTTCAACGGAGATTAATTATCCATCCGTCGCGATGTGCTCCCTTTTCTTCTCAAATCTCATATTCTTAGTGCTTTTAACTTGCACTAGTGTTGAAAACTCAATTTGTGCTGTGGGTCTCTGCTTTCTGTTCTCTGCTTATATTAGTTGCTATGGCACTTCCATATGGTTAATTACTCGTTGGAAACATTGCTTACAACTTTGAAGATATTCCCTATAAGTGAAGTGAGAAAATTATCAAAAAGTGTCTGACTGCCTTATTTAGTCATTTTAAATTGATCAATTACTTAAAAAAAAATGCCCTGATTGTATGTTTAACTATCTCACAAAAGAAATTGTCAAAGAAATGATCCTCTAGAAATTTAAATTTTATTTAGGGCATCTTATAAAGAAAAAAATAGAAAGAACCTTCCAAATGGGACGTACATTTAACATAATAACATTTGAAATATGTAATCACTTTTGGCATGACATAAGTTATCAAGAAAATAATAAAGTCATAGAAAAACTTCAATAATAGATCTAAATCCTAAGAGACGAGTGATGTTATAGTTATGAAAACCAGCTTGTAGGAAGATATTAGCCCACTCCTTTTCAGTTCTCTCCTTTGCATTGAACTGAGCCAGCATCTGCATATCAAAGTAGAGCTGCATTTGAGTAGCCCTCTCATCATCTTTCCGATCTTCCAAAACATTGTCAACAATAATAACTTTCCCTCTATTGTTGATCTTGCTTCCACTTACTGCTTCTTTGCATTTTTTTAGTACTCTAAGACAATCTTCGTCGCTTAAGATGTGAAGTACCCACCGTACGTAATTTCTAAGAGTTTAGTTTCATTACTCTGATCACATTTTAATCAAATATGTACACATGAATCATGATGGTCGTTATTTTGAGGGTTAATTGAACAACAAATCAAGGTAATTACTTCAATTGCTGAGAAGATTAAACCTTAAGAAATTGTTGTAATTATTGTTCATTGTTTTTCCCTGCAAACTGCGCAATACATTGAATTGCAACGTTACATTTTCGTATGAAGATAGTTTTGACTATTGAAACTATTAAAATTTGTAGTATAACATATTTGTATCTCCCATTTTAATTGTACTGTACTAATTATTAACAGTATTAAAATAATTTGTACCTTGAAGAAAACAGCATCAGCATGAGGAATGGAGTCGAATAACATATCTCCACTGACAAAGCTTACATTTTCAGACCCTTCCAATCCTGCCACAACATGAGGAAGATCGAGCACGATACATCTCAACTCCGGGAATGTGTGGGCGATACCCTTGGCAGTTTCTCCGGTGCCGCCTCCAACATCCACCGTTAAGGTCAAACCTTGGAACAATTGCTTACATTCTTTAACAAGTATACTATCCATAACCCTTGAATCCGAGGCCATGGACTCGTTGAACAACTTATTTAACCTCTGGTCGACCCCTGCATGCTCCCAGATTGTCCTCCCATGTTTTGTGACAAATGACGAAGCGTCCTCATTTCGAAACCACTCACTTATATGAAGCCATGAACCTAAAAAAATTGGGTCAGTACTAAAGGTTTGTACAATGTCAGGGGGGGCCAATGCCCCCTTGATCCTTAACTCCCTCCGTCGTTGTGGTAACAATTATACCCTAAATCTTAAACTCTATGGGTGAAATATATATAAACCACAAGAGTAAAATTACAATCATACTCTAAAATTTAAGTATGAAATATACCTTAAACTATAAAGATGAAATTATAATTATACCCCTAAAATTAAATAAAAAAATAACATAAAAAGAACGGAAAAAGAAAAAAAAAAAGAAAAAGAACAAATATTAAAATGAATTAAGCAAAACACGTAATAAATTAGCAAAAGTGTAAATTGAAATGAGGCCAGGAATTTGGAACCGATTCCATCAAAATTATTGCCTTTCATGGTATGGTATTATTATTACCCCTTTTTAAGTCCACATGAAGCGTATAGTACCCATATATCACGATCATACCAACTTTGCTCACAATTGAATGGTCTCAAATGCCAATTTGTAATTATAGGTGTGCCCTGCAGACAAGAGTGGCTAAAATTTAATGATCTCACATGGTTGCTGTTAATCTTACTTTAATTCCACAGACATGATTGATTAGGGGCACAATAAACCAATCAGAATATAACATTAAAATTTAAGACTTTAAGGTGAGGGAAAGAGGGATGGAATGAGACTATTGGAGAAATGATATTTTGGTGATAGTTTTGGAATTTTTTACACTTGAAAAGATGTCCTAACAGATTGTCGGAGCTCTATTATTTGGTGATTTGGATGTTCAAAATAGTTACGGTGATTATTCGAAGAGGGGGAAAAAAGAGTGATTAATTGGGATGTTTTTTTATTAAAGTAATTTCTATAATGTTGGATAGTAGATTATAGATTTTCCATGTTGGGAATTGGGGTGCATGGGCATAATCATTCCTGTAACTTTTGGTCCTATAACTTTGTTTGAATCCAATTTTGGTCTATTAACTTTTTACATTTTCAATTTTAATCCTTTTATATAAATTTAAGCTCTCCACCGCAGTTAGGGTTCCGGCGGCTAAAGTCGACTTCATGACCACCTACGCTCACCATCTCCGACACATAATCGAGCAAACAGTGAATCATCATTCCCCTCTTCAACAGGTTCTCCTCTCAAACCTAATTTTTACACTCTGGAATTGAATTTCGAAACTCGCCATTTATTCCTGATTTCAATTATCGCAACTCTTAATTTACTTCAACCTAGAAGTTTCAATTATCCTGATTTGTTCTGAAATTCAGATAATTATACACATCAGGCCTATTTCTATGGTTTTCAATCTTTAGGGCTCTTATATTTGATGCAGAAGAAAGGAGACGATTCTAAATATCGTGTTAGGTTCCAGAGCCATCCAGAGTTCATTTATCGTTATAACCAAACACTAGTTGTGGTCATCCAATGGGATAACATCTGTGGGAAATCCAGCAACACGGGATATGGTGGTGAAGAATGCAATTTACGTTCAACGGAGATTAATTATCCATCCGTCGCGTTTAACAGGTATGTGCTCCCTGTTCTTTTCAAATATCAGATTCTTACTGCTTTTAACTTACACTAGTGTTGAAATGTCAATTTGTGCTGTGGGTCTCTGGTTTCTGTTTTCTGCTTATATTAGTTGATATGGCTCTTCCATATGGTTAATTATTCTTGGAAACATTGCTTACAACTTTGAAGATAATCTAACTTTGAATTAAAACCCCTGTAAGTGAAGTGAAAATATTATCAAAAAGTGTCTTACTGCCTCATTTAGTCATTTTAAATTGATCAATTACTTAAAAAAAATTTGCCTGAGTGTATGTTTAACTATCTCCAAAAGAAATTGTCAAAGAAATGATCCTCTAGGAAATAAAATTTTATTTAGGGCATCTTATAAAGAAAAACATAGAGAGAACGTTCCAAATCGGACGTACATTTAACATTATAACATTTGAAATATGTAATCACTTTTGGCATGACATAAGTTATCAAGAAAATAATAAAGTCATGGAAAAACTTCAATAATAGATCTAAATCCAGAGAGACGAGTAATGTTATAGTTATGAAAACCAGCTTGTAGGAAGATGTTAGCCCACTCCTTTTCAGTTCTCTCCTTTGCATTGAGCTGAACCAGCATCTGTATATCGAAGTAAAGCTGCGTTTGAGTAGCCCTCTCATCATCTTTCTGATCTTCCAAAACAATTTCAACAATAATAACTTTCCCTCCATTGTTGTTCTTGCTTTCGCTTATTGCTTCTTTGCTTTTCTTTAATACTCCAACACAATCTTTGTCGCTTAAGATGTGAAGTACCCACTGTATGTAATTTCTTTGAGTTTAATTTCAATGCTTTGATCATGTTTTAATCAAATATGTGCACATGAATCGTGATGGTCATTATTTCGAGGGTTAATTGAACAACAAATCACAGTAATCACTTCAATTGCTTAAAAGATCAAACCTTTAGAAATTGAAGTAATTATTGTTGCACTTGTTTTTCCCTGCAAACTGCGGAATACATTGAATTGCAACCTTACATTTTCCTATGAAGATAGTTTTGAGTTTTGACACAATTAAAATTTGTAGTATAACATGCTTGTATCTTCAATGTTAATTGTACTGCACTAAGTATTAACACTTAAAATAATTTGTACCTTGAAGAAAACAGCATCAGCATGAGGAATGGAGTCGAATAACATATCTCCACTGACAAAGCTTATATTTTCAGACCCTTCCAATCCAGCCACAACATGAGGAAGATCGAGCACGATACATCTCAACTCCGGGAAGGCGTGGGTGATACCCTTGGCAGTTTCTCCGATGCCACCTCCAACATCCTCCATTGAGGTCAAACCTTGGAACACTTGCTTACATTCTTTAACAAATATACTATCCATAACCCTTGAATCTGAGGCCATGGACTCGTTGAACAACTTATTAAACCTTTGGTCGACCCCTGCATTCTCCCAGATCGTCCTCCCATGTTTTGTGACAAATGATGAAGCGTCCTCATTTCGAAACCACTCACTTACATGAAGCCATGAACTTAAAAGAATTGGGTCAGATTCGAGAAGTGCTAAGGGTGCAGTGTTCATGGGCTCATCTATCAAAAAGAGGCGAGTAGCCCGTGGGAGGGCATAGGCCTCCTCGTCCTCAGAGGTCTGAACCTTGTCGAAGAACTTGGAATGGATTAGAATTCGCATGAGGTGATAAAGGCCATCGGCTTTGGCTTTATTAATGTGAAGGACGTCGGCTAATTTAGAAAGTGTCATTGGCTGGCCGTGTTTGTGGATTGCATCGGGTATACCTAACTCGATTGCACATCTTAGCGACATCGAGTTGATGAAGCTGAACATGTGGTTGTAGATGTGAGCTTGAGCATCAAGAAGCTCCTGTGATCCGGTATCCAATGCCATTTTGGAAGAAGATAAGATGTGTGTTGAGTTGTTATCTGCGTGTCTTTCATTTTGATTCTGTGCATCTATTTATAACAACGTACGTTACATGACAACGTTTTCCAAGTCCACTTAAAGCCAAAAACTGGAGTGAGATTGTTTCATGTATTTGGTATTATTACACGCTTATGTCCACTTGAAACTGTAAAATATCCATATCACGATCATACCAGCTTTGCTCTCAGTTGAATGGTCTCAAATTCCCACTTGGGATTCCCTATTAGAGCCGTTAAATTAAACAAGCTGCTCGAGAGCTCGGTTCGGCTCATTAAGGCTCGAGCTTGGCTTGGCTCGTGATTACTCGAGTTCGAGCTTGTCTCATGCTCGTTTTCTTAACGAGCCGAGCTCGACTTGATAAGGCTCGATAATTTTAATAATATTTATAATTTTATATAATAATAAATATAAAAAACATTAAATTAAAAATTAATATAAGATATATTCATTAAAAGTCTGCTCGATAAGCTTGATAAACTCAATTTGATTTGCTTAACGAGCTCGACTCGAAAATTACTTGAGCAGGCTCAAGCTCAGTTCGATAACTACTCGAGTCGAGCTCGAGTACCAATTACTTCAGCTCGCTCACCCCGAATAACAACTCTATTCCTTATTCCACAAGATGTTCCTTCTTGTTCCAAGTGTAGTGAATGAGTGGAATAGGGAATTTGCTCTCCCCAAATGCCAGCACTTTTTCCTTGTAATTATAGGTGTGCCCTACAGAGAAGATAAAATAGCGAGGAGTGGTTAAAATTTCTTGATCTCGTGGTTGCTATTATTCTTACTTTAATTCGACGGACATGATTGATTAGGGCACAATAAACCAAAATATATCAAGGGGAGAGCCCTATTAAAGGGTACATCATTTCATACTCAAGGTACAACTTAAAAAAATTGAGTTGGGCTCTTGTGTCCCAGGTGCACAAAGTGTGTAAGGAGTACACTATTTTGTTTTAAAGGTTATACATTTTAATTAATAAGAGTACAACATTTTATTTTAAAGGGGATACATTTTTCATTAATATTTTTTATTTTTTTCAAAAAATAAAGAGTAGACATTTTTATACTAAAGGGTATATAATGTAATATTAGATGGTATGGGCTCATGGTGTGTTTGCGGAAACACACAAGTTTTAGCCAAAAAAAATTACGGGATTTGGGGCATAATGTTTCGGAACACGCAAGTTTTAATCTTGAACATAAGCATTTTCCTTAGAGAATTGAATATTAAAATATGAATTATTATGTCATTTTAACTCTTAAATATAAACCTTTTTCAAAAGTGTTTTTTTATCGGATAAAGTTAGTAGTTAGTTCACCAAACACCATACACTCTTATTCTTCAAGCCTCCTTATAACTCCCTCCTATTCATTCCCCAATGAAATGTGGGTCACCCACTTTTTTCGAAGTGTTAAACCAGAACATAAACAAATGTGGCAAAAACTTGTGTGAGACTGTCTCACGTAAGCAGTGGTGGACGTACCAAGGGGGTGGGGGGCACTGGGCCCCCTGAACTTCTAAAAATTACTAGTATAGATATAGAAATTTTTTCGAAGTATCTTTGTGTCCAAGTGGTGAAGTGAAGATATTTTAATTTTAAAGGTCTCGTATTCGATTCATGCAGCACTGTTATTTTTTTCCCCTCCTCTATTTCTTTTATTTATTTATTTTCTCTCTAAATAACATATTTATTTAATAATTTTAATGACTTTAGTTTCAAAATTGTTACTCTTACATAATACAATTAAAAATACTAAAACATTTTTAGAAAAATGTTAATAAAAGTTGGTAAATAAAATAATTCTTCTTAATTTTTTTCCCTCTTCTATTTCTTTTATTTATTTATTTTCCCTCTAAATAACATATTTATTTAATAATTTTAATGACTTTAGTTTCAAAATTGTTACTCTTACATAATACAATTAAAAATACTAAAACATCTCTAGAAAAATGTTAATAAAAGTTGGTAAATAAAATAATTCTTCTTAAAATTTGTAGAACAAAAAACACGAACTATTGTATGAGAAAAATTGGGCCCCCCTCGACGGAAATCCTGCGTCCGCCACTGCACGTAAGCACTTAGCGTGAGACGGATAAAAAATGATAAGATTATTATTACTTTCGCTATAAAATGTTGTCACATTCCCTATAAAATTTTATCACTTTTTATTTATATTATAAATTGTTCATTAAATAATTTACTGTACTATTATCACTTTACATTGATTGATTATCACTTTTTGTTTATGTTGTTATCACTTTTTATCCGTTTCACATAAGAACTTACGTGAAACAGTCTAACACAAAACCTACCCAACAAATATCTATGTGCCTAGGAGAAAATTTTACACACAATGTATTTGGTATAGTTATAAGTATATATGTATTGGGAATTATGAGATTTGGAGCTAATCTTAAGTGATATTTTGAGATTTTTTTTTTAAAGTTACATCATGTTCATCTTAATTAGTGGAATTAGTAATCACAATTACCATGATATATATAGCTAGTAAAAAAATTAAAATATTGAAAAATTTATTATTTTACGTGTGCATCGTAAAGATTTTATTGCACAACTTTTCTAAAAAAAAAATTGTAATTGGTTTATTTCTTGATTTTAGCTCTCTTTTGTGGTTGGAGATGAACCAAACAAATCTTAGGTTCTTCTTGAATAGTTTTATATCCAATAAAGATATGGATTTATAAAAAATTTTACAAATAAATTTTATTATATATCTCAGTATTTTATATCTACATCCATGCTTTTAAGTTTAATCAAATTATGTATCAATATAAAATGTTGTTAATTTTGGAAAAAAAATGTGAGACATATAATTCATGAATATTTATATTATGGGTTGATTGTATATTTGGAGATATATTTATATTAAGTGTTGATTGTATATTTGGAGATATAATATTTTAAAATAATTAAATCAAATTATATAAATTATAAATAATTAAATTAATTTAAATATACTAATAAGCCAGCTTTAATCAAGTGGGCTAGCCAGCCCACTTGCCTACTCATATGAGTGACCGAGTTCTAATTTTGGAGTATTGGTTAAGAAGACGTGGACCCCTACACTCACCCAAACTACTTACTTACTGATTTCTTTGTCGAGCTACGATACTGACTCATATGAGTGACCGAGTTCTAATTTTGGAGTATTGGTTAAGAAGACGTGGACCCCTACACTCACCCAAACTACTTACTGATTTCTTTGTCGAGCTACGATACTTGTGCAAAGTATCGACAGCTCTATCGAGAACTACTTACAGATTTCTTTGTCGAGCTACAATACTTGTGCAAATCATCGACAGCTCTATCAAAAAAATCAATTGATTTCATAGCATGTAGAAGAACATTTATTGGCATTGTCATCGTCTGCGCAATAGCTATACGTTGACGAATTGTCAAGCCTTTGCAACTAATCATGTATGATTAAATCTTCATTTTTCACATCACATCCCTCCACCCTATCCCTCATTTTTTCACATCAAAATATAATCTTCATTTTTCACATCACGTCCCTCCACCCATCTCTCTTTTTTTCACACCTCCCTCCATCCCATCTCATCTCTCCCTACCCTCCTACTTCAACATAGATATCAACATAAAATTCATGAATATTTCGATTATCTTTTTACTATATATTTGGAGATGTAATATTTTAAAATGATTAAATTAAATTATATAAATTATAAATAATTAAATTAATTTAAATATACAAATGAGTCAACTATCCTTTCGTAAGAGTGAATCTCTCCAAAAGTGGAAAAAAAAAACAAAAAAAAAAAAGTGGAGAGAAAGAGGAGAGTATCTCCTCATTCAGAATACCATCCAACTCCTAAGCCTTGTTACATGTTTCCTGAGACTTGTTAGAAATTTGATGTTTTATGACATTTTTAAATGAGCCTCGTTAGCTAGAGCTAATCTATCTCTCCCAGAGCCTTGTGTTGAAAAATCATGATATTCTTTTACTTTGTAGTTCATATTGGAGATTGATTCGTTTTTGGGATGAAAATATTAGAGTTACAAATATTAACACATGTTTTATTATGGATATCTCCCCATCAGGGAGTTGTTTAATATATTTCTCTTCTAAAGACAAATTCTCTTGTAAGACGGTTTGTGAGACGTGTTAAAGTATATTTATTATATATAAGAGTTGATATTAGGTGTACCCGGGTGTAAGGGTGCACTCATATGTGTAGTATTTTTTATTCTATTTTGTATATATGTTATTTTATTTTGTATACGTGTTTCTTAAAAATTGTATATTTTTTATATTAAGTTTTTCATTAAAAAAACTAACATCCATAAAAATAGTGTATACATGTTTTTTAATAATTGTATACTCCCTCCGTCCCGTTCTTATGGTTACATTTGCTTTTGCACGTGGATTAATGAATATAGTATTTTAATGTGTATTGAAGTGAGAGAAATAATATTTTAATGTAAAGTGGGTATGTGTATTAGTGTGATGTGTGGGCCCATAGAGAGAGAAGTAATTAATTTGTGTGAGCCTTATATGCTAAAAAGGGAAATGTAACCATTAAGATGAGACGCCAAAAAAGGAAATATGTAATCATTAGGATGGAACGGAGGGAGTATTTTTTTTACACTCAATTTTTCATTAAAAAAACTAACAATTAAATTGTATGTATTTTTGTTCATAATTGTATATGTTTTTTTTATACTTGTATACATTTTGTAAAGACATTTTGTAAAGTGGGTGCACAGTATAATTAGTCTATAGATAAAGTATATTTAATGATTGTTAAAGTATGTTTTTTAAAGTATGATAAATGATGAATTATTTTGGTGGAAAATCAGTTAAGATGGGAATTACAGCTTGTAGCAACTAACAACAATAGAAGCCTCCAATTTTTAAACTCAATATTTATTCTACATAAATATTATTACCGGAACATCAAAACGGTAAATTTCATTTCACTTTTACCACATCCAGTTAAATTATACACAGTCTAAACACCAACTATACATGAATCCCAAAAATACACTCACTAAATCCGAGTCGTGAATTAAAAAAAGGAAATCAAATGCTACAAAATTTCTACATTCGACCAAATCAGCAAGATTTACCATTCATGTATTAAATAAAGACTAACCGATGCGCAGGGCATAGCTCAAGTGGTAGAGGGGAGGGTGGAAAGGCCTTCCAACTGAGATTGGTTGCTGTAGGGTGGGGGTTTGGATCCTGCCAAAGATGGGGGTTCGGATCCTGCCTTTGGCATGGATTTGGCCCCTTGCAAGCACAAGTTAAACAGTGAGCCTTCTCTATAAGCCACTTGAGGCACATCCTGCGATTTACCTCCTCCACCAATCTCTAGGGTAGGGGCGGTGGGGCCCCTAATGGTAGGGTACACCATTCAATAAAGACTAACCCATACGTAACTCTTAAGATACAGATACAGTTGAGCGATCAGGTCGGTACACAGTAAGAGGAGCTGAGAGTCGGAGGCAACACGCACACTAGATGGGGACTGGGTGGGTTGAAGCTTATTTTCGCCTCGTCAACTTTTGGCAAAACAAGTTGAGGGGGCCGGACGTATCCAGCAACTAGAGGAAGGCACAGTATCGAGATCACTATACGAGAACCTGTTAGAATAACCGCCTTTAAGAATAATCGACAACCTTACTTCACAAGGGGTTGAAACAATGATATAGGGAAGAGGGGGTTGGTAGGATGCCCGGGTACCTTGTTTCATGGAGAGTGACACGTATCCTCGTTTCCTTCCAGCAAGTATCCAGTTTTCAGAATTAACATTGACTTCATACAGCACCTCATCCTGTCAAACAAAAGGAGGATATTTGAGTGCATTGAAGGGGGAGGGGGATATCGAGATACAGAATAGCAGTTAAAATGACATACGAGGTCATCAGAAGCCACATTCTCCTCTGAATCCTTTAATCTTTCAACTCGCCATTTCACGGATACAAGCTGCCCAACTCGGAGACCACTTGAAGGGAGAGGAAGGAAGCCAACTGCAAGGCAAGGGTCCAACACTGGTCTCTGCAAAACTAGACCACTCCGGAAGGTCAAAGACTTTGTTGTATCATTATCAGGCCCAGCAAGGTCCTCAGCTACAGGGCTATGAGCTCCGAGACTTCTATCACCAGAAATTGTATATCTTATATTTAATATGCTAACTGGATCCTCCGTTCCTTCATCTACAAATGAAAGATGAATTAGTCAGAGAGAAATAAAAACGTTAAACAACGCAGTCCTCTATTGAAAACTCTGAAACAAAAGAGAGATGAAGAATAATGCATCAAACACTATGTATAATTAACCAATTATAGAAAATATTTGCAAAAATTATATGCCATCCACATTTTACTTTTGAGTAAAAACATGCTACGAAGTACTAATCTAGCACTCCGCAGCCTAATGTAGAATAAATCAAATGAAAGAAGAAAGAACATGAGTGTTCAACCTAAAAAGTCACATGTACCTTTTGCTGTTACATCTGCCAAGCATATAGCAAACAAAATTCCAGCTTTTGACTTGGAAGAAACAACTAGAGGAAAAAACCGAGAGATTGGCTGACCATCACCCTTTCCAGCATGAGTAAAGCCATCTTGAAGATCCAGCCAAGCATCAGAAATCGACAGTGAAGCTTTCACTTGTGACTGTAGTATGACCTAAGAAATAGATGGAGGAAAATGGGTTACAAAAATTAGAAAGCATTTTTTACCCAATACATAACAAAGTTCCCAGATCAGACAACAAAATAGTTCACAGATTTATTTAACTAAGCAGCAAAATAACATCTAGAAGCTCTGACCAATTTATAGAGAAATCCATTAAGAAAGGAGCTCTGGTCATAATTTTATATCAAAACTTGGTTTAAACGGAATACACAGTTTCATAAGTTCAAAGAAATTAATTACTCCCTCCATCCCCTTTAAAGGGTCCCTTTTTTCCATTTTCATCTCACTCAAAGGATCTCATTTCCTTTTTCAAACACATAGGACCACACACACCCACTAATACAATTAAAATATGGGGTCCACACACCCACTAATACAACTACCAACTACACATTAAATAATAATACTCCTTCATCCACGTGCAAAAAACAAAACACCCTCTTTAAAGGGGACGGAGGGGGTAATTAATTTTCTTTTTACTCTAGTCATTTTGCAGTACTCATAATTTGAACCGTGCCATCAATTTTCAAGCTTTATGATTAGAACAATTTATATTATTATTTTTAGAAAAAGGAGTGAAGGGTAAATCCAGGACTATACATAAGATTTTCAATTGGAAAAGAAAACTGTAGCATATATACCTGCAAAAGCAAAGTGCCATCACTGCATTTGTCAGCAACACGTGTACTTACATGAAAAGGATCTGTAAAATGCACAGCTAACGTCCTGCAGTAAAACCCTGTTAAGTCAGTATAGGTTTACTAACTAGATTTTTAAAGGATAAAAATCTACAAACAAAAAAATGGTACTTCTCAAATGTCTGGTTATGAGAAACTCCAAAATCAAGTCTCAGAGCAATTGTCCTCAAACCATCCATGACACTCTGCCTCTGAGAAACAGCTGCACCTGCATAGACAAATTAACAGTTATTCCAACTAGAGAAGGATATCCTTTTAATAACTAACAAATACAGACATGATACCAACCTGCGGGTGTTCCCCTAGCTAGCTCATCACTAACAGCCCGTAGTGAAATCCATAAAACTGAAGTGATATTGCTTGTCCAATCAGGCAACCTGATCTTGCCATCTTCAAGACTCAATTGCTTAACTACAGAAGACACTGAAGAAAGACTATCAGATGTATTATCCAAGTTGTTCTCTGCCCTATCTTCATGCTTTTCGATTTCAATTTTATCTCTCTCCTCAATCCTCAAGCCAGGGCCAGTGTCTATGTGCAGTACAGCACCCTCAAGGGAATAGTCAATTGGTCTAACAATTATGCCAACCCACTGAGGTTCATTCATCAACAAAGCAGATGAAACAGCAGCTGCAAGATCAACCAGAGACCTTGGTTTCGCCACCTACATAATAATATAAAGTAAGAAACTTGAAATCCTTTGTAAGCACAACCATCCAAAAGAATAATTAAATATCTACTGTACTGTAAGCACACCAGTTCAACTAAAAGAGTTATTTAATCATTAGAAAAACTACACACTCAATACCTTCAAGATGGGCCTTGTTGGTTTCTCAAAACTCATAAAATCATCAGTATCAGCAGGGCCACCCTTTGAAAAACTATGAGATCTAAATCTTAATTGACCAATTTGTCCTGTGAGAACCCCAAGCACATAGGAACCTGGTTTTTGTGGGGGCAAAGAAACCATAATATTATTCCTGCCAGGCTTTAGTACAATAGCTTCAGAGTTCTTAATTGCCTGAAAACAGGAGAACCTTGAGTTAATATGATATTAAAAATATGTAGCTAAGGGAACATGGCATCAGGGAAGTTCAATGATTACGAGGAAAGTATACCTTAGCACCTTCATCAGTAACATTAGTAGCTGTTAATGTAAGACTAAGTGATTCAAGAGTAATATCATCTGGAAATCCACTCCATAGAGTAACTGATAGCATGCCAGGGTCACCATCACAAAGCTCTAGAGGAGGTCCCTGATTGCCAGAAAATATAATTAAGGAGGAGACATCAAGGGGCACAGGATGCTCCATTTCACTATGAGCAAGACGGACAACTTCGGACTGAAAAGCTTGTCGTTCCTTTGGCAAGAATAATCCTTTATCTAATGACAATAATTTCACACAAGAAGATAAGTACCCAGCTTGATCATTTAGTATCTTTTGACACACTGCCAAATTTGGAAGAACTTCAGCCAGTAGGTTCTCCCATCCTCCACCCGCATAAAGAGCACAAACTTTCTCATACAAATTAGCAGCAAGATCATAATTTTCATGCTTATGGTAGACAGCAGCAATTTCACCATCAAGGACAACTCCATGCCTCTTCCACCAAGACCAATGGTAATTATTTGCAGCACCCTTTGACAGATCCAGATATTTTTTCTGGAATTTAAGATATTAGCTCATGCATGAGGTCCGACTGGGATAAAATGAAACAAAATTAATATGCTCTAAGAAAAATTGGCAACCAATATGACATTGCTTCCTAAAAAGATATAGAGATCATGCGGCTAAGCTTATAATATACACTTGACAAAATCCAGGCCATATAAAATTCAGAGCTTACATCAAGAACAAAGCCATCAACTTCTTTAGATAAAATATTCTCCATAAGCTTAATATACTAGGTTAAGACTTAGTAATAGGAACCTTGTATTCATAAAGTCAAAAGTAAATTTAGTTTGTTACAATGTAATGAGCTGGAATTGAGTCAATTCTTATGGAGCTTACAAGCTACTTCTCTCATTTTCATAAGCTTCATGTAATACTATATACATATATGATATTTTAGATGCACCCAAAAATCGGAAGAAGTCAAAGAGTTCATATTCTCGGCCATGTGGTCAAACATTGAAAGTAGATAACTAGGTAAAGGAAAATATTAAAACAATTAACTACAGAGGCCCATAAACCAATTACCTCAAATTCCGCAACAGAGGACAGGCATTGTAATAATTCTGAATCAGAAATTGTATTCTTCAAAGCGTGCTCTGCAGCAACAAATATCTCTGCAAGTCTCATAGGCCGATCAATAGAAACATCAAAATTCCCGGTTGAGGAGAAGGTCCTTGACATGGAGAGAGTATTCGCTTTTTGCAAAGGAGATGTTAACCCTGAACTGTCACCAAAAGATATCTGAGAAGAAAACGAAAAATCTTTCCATCCCAAGGTAGTAACATTCACAGAGATCATACATGCAACTCAATAAGAAGAGTGATACAGAGGAATTCCCCTAGTATTTGCATAAGTTTTAACTTACAGCTAAATTACAACAAATTTTGGAAAGCAAAGTAACCTACAGATTGGATTTAGTGTCAATCAATAAATAATTATCTTCCTATAAATGTGGGATATTACGTTAGCGCAATTGAAAATTTTCATTTTGATAAAAGCTGTCCACGATCAAATTTCAGATCAAATACCTTACTGAAATAGATCCTACATTTATCAAGGCCCCTCCATGTTAAGTTAGGGAGAGAAGTTGCAAAATAAGAAAAACTGAAACCATGTTCTGTCCCTTAACCTGCACCATCACTCTCTTCACCATCTATTTGAAAAGTTGACACCAATAAAAAATTCCCGCCTCAGTGAACCTGTCAACAAAAAGGCTATAAAAAGATTCTACAGTAACCGGAGCTACTACTGTCTTAGATGCCAATGCAATAAAAGAATGTGGTGCATCAATTTGTGAACAATGTCACAACCCCATAGGTCCAACAACCACTTATCTATAATTCCTAAGCAATAATCGACTAATCGCGTAAGTCAGCACAAGTACCATTGCAAACTGTAGTGCATATTCTGTAAGCTTTTGTTTTATAACTAAAACTGTAGCATTTAGTGGTGTACGGTGAGATTTTGATTTGCTTTATGAAGTAATGAAACTAGATCCATTAATGGTCGATTCAAGAATTTTTCTGTTGGATATAACTGCACCAAACAGGAATCAGGATCAGTTCATTTACTTCTCATTCTTTATTTCTGTCTGTCTATTTCTTGTTCTAATTTAGTAACTCGGTACAGTAAGATTCTGAACTCAAAAGTAGAAATCTGTTGCTTTCAGGCACATAGTTCATACAACTGCACAATAAGATTTTCAAAGAAATCCTGGATGGGAGTTGAAGACTAGCAGGAATGCATATAAAATGCGTATTCAAAAACTAATACAGCAGTCGAATCCTTAATGTTTCATTACCCATCACTGGCATTAGGGCGACCATCAAGCAATTCAAACATATTTCCAGCAGAGAGGGAAGCTCTACGACGATTTGCCTCTCTCAAAAGAACAGATGGTTCCAAAGGCAATGGCTTCCTCTGAATTCCAAAGTGCTTAGGGCGTGGAGACTCTTGGAGAATCATCTGTCTTACAAATCATGTTAATTGCATGCATTACAGAATGGAAATACATCAGCATGACAACAACAACATAACATTCATAGGTGAAGATTTAATATACAAATGTGTTGAAGAAAATCTCAAACAATAATATCCAGTGGAAAGGAAAACAGGCTAGGAAACAATAAATCCAAGATTTCAATTAATAGTTTGAATCTCAAAAACAGAAAAATGAAGCACCATTTACAACTCATTGAAATGAAAGTATTCTAAACACCAGCATGGTGAGACCATGGGAGACAAATAATAATATACATCCATTCTCAATCCAAGTCAAAATTCAGGAATATGAAGCTTTTTACATTTAGGAATAATCATAAAATAAATGAATACTGATTTAACAGAAAATGCACATACACAACCTACATCACCTTTTCGTTAAATCTTGTATGGTGATCCAACTAAAGTAGGAAAAACATATCAAGTATCTTTCACTTAAATAATAGAAGACAGAAAATTAAATAAAATAAAACACAGTGGAAGCACCATCCAATGTCTAAAGCATCATGGTCAAGAAACCCTGAAGATCAATCGTAAAGTATGAAATGAAACTACATAAAACCTAAAGATGGATTAGAATAATTTGATTGTCAAATGATTGATATAGCTTCAATTCAAGATATACAAAGGTAAGAATTTCACTTGCAGGAATGGAAGGTATCAGATGGTCCCAGAGCCATAGTTGTTAAAGGCGAGAGGCGCACAAAGGCGCACAGACCCCTACGCGCGCCTCATGTACATTGTGCCAAATATGAATTTACAATATATACACACAAATATATCCTACTTATAATCATTTTACCTAACTAAACAAAGGTAAAAATCACATAACATCACATAATGATACATAATAACTCATAATAGCATTATAACACAAAAAACATACACAAATAAAGTTCAAGTAGACGGCAGACGGTGGAGGTGAAGGCAGTGGAGGTGAAGGCAGCCCACCTTTTTGTCTTTGATTTGAAAGTTCAAGTACTAAAACCCTAACCCTAATTCTCTATTTATTTCATTTTATAAGTGGGTTGTCCATTTTTATCTTAAAAACGTGTAAACCCTTTAATAATTGAGTAGCAACTTCAAAAAACTTAAAAAAAAAAAAAAAAAAAAAAAACAGTATGTTGAAGAGGCGCACCTAGGCGCGCGCCTTTGATACATGAGCCTTGAATAGCAAAAAATCGACAATCTAGGCCAGACCCATGAGCCTGAGCGCGCCTTTAACAACTATGCCCAGAGCAACATCTCTAAATTTAAGCCAAATTGTTAAGCTACTTCATCTATCTTTGGAAGAAACCTACTCAAGAAAAAAAGATATTGCAATCATGTGCTTTGATTGTTAAAATTAAGATAATTTTTTCCCCACATTTTGACCATGCTTTTGACACTCTTGTTTACACAATTCCATCAATCCAAACTTACCTTTTCTTTTGCAAGCACCTCAGATGAAGCATCGGAGGTAAGTGATGGCCAAACTGCTGGTTTAGGCCATGGAAGCATGCTGAGTGAAGCACTGCATGTGAAATGCAAGGGTTACATTACTTGCAGAAGCAGGAAAAATTATCGTGATTAAAAGATTGACTTGGCTCTTCTGGCATGACAACTTTCTACTTGCCAACATTACTAGCTAGAACAATTCCACAACACTTCAAATTTGAGGATAGATGTTTCACATGATAAGAAAAAAAATACACAAGATGTTTTATACTCAGGGATGGAACACAAAGTGATACAGGGTTTACTTACCTGTTGACAGGACTTCTTTCTATATCAGATCCATAGCCAATTAAATACCCTAACCGCATAAACTGCCACAATTGTGAAACATAAAATATAAATACTATTAGTCCAAAGAACTGAAATAAAAACTAGTTCTTCACTTAAAGTAAATAAATAAATACAGAAATTAGATTTATAAACATTCACTAAAATTATCAAATATATGTAGTTTACACCAATCTCACGCAAACTATCAAAGAATTGTGTACCCTCATGTAGCAAGGAAACAGGAAGTGTCTCTGTTGCAGTTAATTTTTTCCAGTATATGATGTAAATCTTAAAAATGGTGTAATACTACCTTTGTCCGACACAAAGTATATAGCTCCCCTTGGACGCGGTAAAACTCCTTTTCAACGTCTGGAGCTGCTAATCCATCTTCATAATGAGAAGAAGTTGCATCAATCAATGCCAAGCAAGCCGTTATTACCCAGACTTCACGCATGCAAAACGGCAACGTACTCTAGAGACCCAATATGTAGGAATTTCAGAAGGAAAAGTTCTACACAATGCAATTAGTACATCAAAATAAGGAAAAAGGATATTAAATTTGGATTAGCCCAAATACCTCATGCAAGCCCAATGCCTTTGAGAAGCTAATTATGAACGAATAACCCCTCGATGCAGCCTCTAACGGACGATTTAATTTAAAGAGTAGCTGCATTTATGAAGCCATTAAAACCCTCTTAGAGCATGTGCGAGAAAGGGTCATGCAGAAAGAAATGGAAAATATAGTACACCCAAATCTGCTGGACAGAAGGCTCAAACAAAACAAAAAAAAAAACAGCATAATATGATTACTGTATCTTTCTCACCTTAGCTTGACAGGCAAATAAATACTGCCAGAACTCGAACTCCCTAAAAAGTCATCTTGAACAATCTGAGCCAAAGGTTTTTTTCCAAGATCCAGAAGCGTTGCTTGATCATCTCCCCTTTCCACTCCTCCGAAGTCCCTTTGCTTTCCTGCCATATTAACTGGTCATGCGAAGAGAGTTAGGTTGTACACCAGCACATCAGAAAGTACATATCTACAGTTTAAATAATGCGTTCACATTTTTTGTTAAGCATTCTAGAAAAATCTAGCTAAAATAAGAAATGATAATTAATATAATTAAATAATGTAATAGTCACGTGATTAAAGAATAGTCTAGAAAATCAATACATAATGTAGAATATAGATTTGTCTAGATTAGTTTAGGAAAGAAAAGTCATGAGCAATCTAGAACCTACTAATACCTAGTATAAATAGGTTGTGATGTATGGCATTTGGTGAAGGAAAAACGACAAACATTCTTCTAAATCTCCAAAGCCTTTCAACTCCCTATTAAACATCTTTTCCTACATTCACTAATCCAAACCTCTAGCCTAAATCACTAACCACTTACATATAAACCTTCCATCCTAAACACTACCAACCCATATCCCATATCCTAAATACCATCAGTGGTATCAGAGCCTCGTTCGATACAATCGGGCGTCACTATGGCCGACACATTCCGCAGTATTCCAATTTCAATCTTTCGTGGTGACAACTACGATTTTTGGGAGATCAAAATGAAGACCTATCTTTGTGCTCAAGATTTGTGGGATATTGTTAATGTTGGATATACAACACCAACAGATATCTCCACATTGAATGAGTTACAAAGAAAGTAAGTTAAGGAGAATCAAAAGAGGGATTCTCAAGCACTTCTAGCTCTACAGATGAGCTTGACAGACGAATATTTTCCGAGAATTATGGGAGCAAAAACATCCAAAGAAGCGTGGGATAAGTTGAAGGAGGAGTTCCAAGGCAACGAAAAGGTACGCACTACTAAACTTCAAACTTTAAGAAGAAAGTTTGAAAATTTGAAGATGTTAGATTCTGAGACTGCTAAGGATTATTATGCTAGAGTAAATGAGATAGTTACTCAACTACGGTCCTATGGAGAAGATTTTCTTGACAACAAAATAGTTGCTAAAATTTTAATAACTTGCACAGAAAAATATGATCTCATAATAGCAGCTATTGAAGAGTCTAAAGACATAACAAAATTAACAGCCACAGAATTAATGGGATCTTTAGAAGCTCATGAAAAACGATTAGAAAGGCGTTATGAAAAGGACATTGATAATGCCTTTCAATCTAAAGTAAATATGCAGTCTCAGAATAATAAGAAGAATGAAGAAAATATTAAGGAGGACAATAATAAGTTCCCACCATGTCGTATTTGTAAAAGAAGAAATCATTTAGAAAAAGATTGTTGGTTTAAGGACAAACCCCAAACTCAAAAGAAATTTGGACATGGAGGAAAGGTCAATCGATTTAATCGTAGGCATCAAGCTAATTTTTCCGAAAGTTCAGAAAATGGAGATTATATGTTTTATGTCTGCCAAGCTGCATCTAAAGAAGAAAAAGATACTTGGTATTTGGATAGTGGTTGTAGCAACCACATGACTAAAAATAAGGATATCTTTTGTGAACTTGAAAAAGTTAACACAAAAGTAAAACTAGGAAATTGTGCTTTTATGGAGGTAACTGGTAAGGGAACCATTGCCATAGACACAAATAAAGGGAAAAGATACATAAGTGAAGTCCTCCTAGTCCCATCAATAGATCAAAACCTACTAAGTGTGGGACAAATGATCGAGAAAGGCTACTCCTTACACTTTGAGGGAAATACTTGCACAATCTACGATAAGAAGGATAAATCCCTCATAATCACTAAAGTTCAAATGAGCGACAATAGATATTTTCCTATACAATGGAGTTATGCAAATAACATTGCAATGAAAGCTCAAGTGGACGACACTTGGCTATGGCATAGAAGGTTCGGGCATTTCAATCTACAAGGATTGAAGTTTCTAAACCTAAAGAATATGATGCGGGACTTGCCATCAATTAAAGAGCTCAACGGAGTCTGTGAAGGGTGCATGCTCGGGAAATAATATCGACTACCATTCCCATCCGAGAAATCTTGGAGAGCGAAGAAGCCATTGGAGCTCGTGCACACCGACATATGTGGTCCGATGCACACTCTATCACACGATAAAAACAGGTACTTCATCCTATTTATTGATGATTATACAAGAATGACATGAGTCTACTTTCTACGCGAAAAATCGCAAGTTTTTGATATTTTCAAAAAATTCAAGACCTTTGTCGAAAAACAAAGTGGCTACAAGATCAAGACTATTCGAAGTGATCGTGGAAAGGAGTATACTTCCAACAAGTTCACAAAGTTCTGTGAAGATGAAGGCATGGAGCACCAACTCAAAGTCGGATACGCTCCAGAACAAAATGACATATCTGAAAGAAAGAATAGGACCGTGATGGAGATGGCAAGATCTATGCTAATGGAGAAGGGTCTTCCAAAGACGTACTGGGAAGAGGTTGTGAATACTGCTGTCTATCTCCTCAACAGATGTCCAACTATGGCAGTACAACACAAGACACCGGTTGAAGCATGGAGTGGATGAAAACCATCGGCGAAGCATCTAAGAGTCTTCGGGTGCATTTGCTATGTCCACATCCCTAAGGAGAAAAGGAGCAAGCTCGACGAGAAGATGGAAAAAAGACTTTTTCTGGGCTATAGCACTCAATCAAAAGGTTATCGAGTCTATAGCTTGGAAAATAAAAAGCTAATCATCAGTCGGGACGTAATGTTCGATGAAGACGTAGCTTACAACTGGAGACGGAACAAATTGAGAGAAAAAACATCTACTTACCAGCGCCAGCCCAACAACAAGAAGATGAAGCCAACCCACATGATGTGCCGAGACAAGCCACAACTGAAGACGCAGCCGCATCTCCAGAATCCATTCCAAGAAAGTATCGATTGTTGACAGAGATCTATGAAAGATGTAATTTTACAACCGTGGAGCCAAACACCTATGAAGAAGCTTCTAGAGAAGACATTTGGAGAAAAGCAATGGAGGAGGAGATACACATGATCGAGAAGAACGAGACATGGGAGCTCACAGACCTTCCCAAAGACAAAGAAGCCATAGGAGTTAAGTGGGTCTACAAAACAAAACTTAACCCTGATGGTTCAATACAAAAACACAAGGCAAGGCTTGTCGCTAAAGGATACGCACAACAATATGGAGTCGACTATAATGAGACATTCGCTCCAGTTGCAAGACTTGACACAGTACGAGCATTGATCGCGCTAGCAGCACAAAAGAAGTGGAAAATCTACCAGCTCGATGTCAAATCAGCATTCCTCAATGGATATCTTAATGAAGAGATCTATGTGGAGCAACCTCAAGGGTTCGTGATACAAGGGCGCGAAGACAAAGTCTTCAAACTAAAGAAAGCTCTGTACGGATTAAAGCAAGCCCCATGAGCCTGGTACAGCAGAATTGATGATTACTTCACTGAACTTGGATTCAGGAGGAGCATGAGTGAGCCAACACTATACATCAAGACCCAAGGTACGGAAGACACACTCATTGTCTCTCTATATGTTGATGATCTAATATACACAGGAAACAACGAGACAATGATCAAGGAGTTCAAAGAAGACATTATGAAAAAGTTCGAGATGATGGATTTGGGCTTGATGCAATATTTTCTTGGCATTGAGATAAATCAAAGAAAAGATGGTATCTTCATCTCTCAAAAGAAGTATGCAGAAAATATGCTGAAGAAGTTCAAGATGGAGGGATGCAAAACTGTGGCAACTCCACTCGATAATAATAAAGCTCTACAGAAAGAAGATGGCTCACCTAAAGCAGACAACTCAAAGTTTCAAAGCCTCATTGGAAGTCTACTATACTTGACGGCGACTCGACCAGACATAATGTACGCAACAAGCTTTCTATCAAGATTCATGCAGGATCCAAGTCAGACTCACTACGGAGCAGCAAAGAGAATACTCCGATATCTTCAAGGAACGAAGAACTTCGGCATCTGGTATGCATCAACTCCTGACTCTAAACTAACAGGTTATACAGACAGTGATTGGGCAGGTTTAGTTGATGAGATGCGAAGCACATCTGGCTATGCATTCACAATAGGTTCAGGAATATTTTCCTGGGCATCTAAGAAGCAAGCTACAGTTGCACAATCATCAGCCGAAGCAGAGTACATAGCAGCGGCAATGACTACAAGCCAAGCAATATGGTTGAAGCGAATACTTGAAGATATGGGAGAGCCACAAGAAGAAGCTATAAACATCTACTGCGACAGTAAATCAGCAATTGCTATGGCGAAAAATCCAGTATTCCACAGTAGAACCAAGCACATCAAGATAAAGTATCACTTCATCAGAGAAGCAGAAGTCAACAAAGAATTCGAGCTGAAGCATTGCAAGACAGAAGAGCAGCTAGCAGATATATTCACGAAAGCACTACCACGAGAAAAGTTTGAGACATTACGAGAGCTTATCGGAGTTCAAGAAATATGCACCAAGGAGGAGTATTAAATAATGTGTTGCACATTTCTTGTTAAGCATTCTAGAAAAATCTAGCTAAAATAAGAAATGATAGTTAATAATTAAATAATGTAATAGTCATGTGAATAAAGAATAGTCTAGAAAATCAATACATAATCTAGAATATAGATTTGTCTAGATTAGTTTAGGAAAGAAAAGTCATGAGCAATCTAGAACCTACTAATACCTAGTATAAATAGGTTGTGATGTATGGCATTTGGTGAAGGAAAAACAACAAACATTCTTCTAAATCTCCAAAGCCTTTCAACTCCCCTATTAAACATCTTTTCCTACATTCACTAATCCAAACCTCTAGCCTAAATCACTGACCACTTACATATAAACCTTCCATCCTAAACACTACCAACCCATATCCCATATCCTAAATACCATCTACAGAAGCCAGCTAAAAAAAGGTAGAGAAAGGATGTAATAACTAAGTAAACTTGTGGAGAAATGGAAAATCCTAAAAAACCAAAGGACCAAAAGAATGCCATAAGTTCTCTCATACAGCATGGAAGAGTTCCATAACAGAGTAAACTTCTGGGGAAATGGAAAATCCCATCCCCACCACCCATCCCATCCCTTTTTCCCATTGGGAGAATGACCAACAGTCCGATCTTCACATTTGAATTCTAAATAAATTTACTCCAGTGAAAATCAATCATGTGAAGGGCTATCTGAAGCCTAAGGCATGAACTCAATGAATTGTTTCCAATCTGAAAGAAAACTAAAAATAAGAATGATGTTGTGATTAAAACACGTTATGTGAGTAAAATATAATGAAGAGGTTATTTTGTGCCGCGTATCTTTCCTTTAACTTTTAGCCAAAGTATCTTAATTAAAATCAGGTTGATGATTAATAATCAAAATTTGGTCGATTAATTATTCTTAACTAATCCTATATATCTTCTACAATCCTTTTTTACTTACTATAAATACTTATCATGTCTTCAAAACTTCTTCTTCTTTTTTTTTCAAATATACTTGCATTTTCCACAAACAGATCAAAAGGTAAGAATAGGACAAGCACTGAGCACTTGTTTCCAAATAACAAAGTTCAAGCTCATCATATTCACGTAAAGCATCTTCATGGAGGTGGGCAATTTCAAACATAAAAGCTAAGCTTTCCTGCTGTGAGAGTGATTAGAGGATCATCCGTAATTGTGATGATCAGGAAATTGAATTTATACAATTGTGATGATACAATATATCCGTAATTTACGGAAATGAAATTAAAGAAGAAAATTACATACACTAATACAAACACTACATACAACGAATGTAGACAATACTACCATGTGAGAGTGATTAGAGGATCATTCGTAATTGTGATGATCAGGAAATTGAATTTATACAATTGTGATGATACAATATATCCGTAATTTACGGAAATGAAATCAAAGAAGAAAATTACATACACTAATACAAACACTACATACAACGAATGTAGACAATACTAATCGGGAATAGATTTGGTCAACTATTTCCTCTAATACCCCCCGTCAAGTGCTGCGTGGGATGTAAGCAAACACAAAGCTTGGAACGCAAGAACTCGAAAGCCGGACGAGGTAAACCCTTTGTAAAAATATCTGCAAGCTGAAGATGAGAGGGAACATACTGAGTGTGCAACTTTCCTGAGGAAACCAACTCACGAATGAAATGACAATCAATATCAATGTGTTTCGCGCATTTATGCGCAACTGGGTTTTGACTTAGGAAAATGGCACTCTTGTTGTCACAGAGAAGCGTAGCAGGAGTGTCAGGCAACTAATGAAGCTCTCTAAGTAAATTACATAACCAAATGATTTCTGAACTAGCATTCGCCATCGCCCTATACTCAGACTCACAGCTCGAACGGACGACAGTAAGCTGTTTCTTAGCACTCCAAGAGACCAAGTTACCATCCAGAAAGATGGAGTAACCATAAGTCGAGTGTCGAGTTTCAACACATCTTGCCCAATCTGCGTCAGAATAACCAACAATCGACCTCTCTGAACGACATGTAAAGTTGAGACTATAATGAAGGGTGCCCTTCACATACCGAAGAATACGCTTTACAGCATGAAAATGATCGTCAGTTGGAGAATGAAGATACTGACTAACTGTGCTCACAGCAAAGGACAGATCTGGCCTGGTAATAGTCAGATACTGAAGCGCCCCAACTAGAGATCGATAGAAAGTAGGATCCCCAAATGAGGAACCCGCACTCTGTAGAGAAGAACCAGCAGCCAGAGGGGTGGAGACGGGCCTCCAGTCTAGCATAGCAGCACGCTCCAAGATATCGTGAGCATATTTCGCCTGCCCAACGAAAATGCCACTGGAAGTGTAAGAAACCTCAAGCCCCAAGAAGTAGTTCAGTGATCCCAGATCTTTAATGGCGAACTCAGCACGAGTGCGAGCAATGAATTACTGAAGAAGCTGCTGATCATTTCCCGTAAGGATGATATCATCCACGTACAGGAGGAGGTATAAAAGAGAGGATCCCTTTTTCAAACAAAACAAAGAGGAGTCTGACTGAGTTTGTCTAAAGCCCAAATCCAATAGGTAGGAGCTGAACCTCTGAAACCAAGCCAAAGGGGCCTGTCTGAGTCCATACAGAGCCTTCTTGAGCCGACACACAAGATTCGGCTTGCGGGGATCAACAAATCCAGGTGGCTGAGCCATGTAGACAGGTTTCGTCAAGATCCCATTTAGGAAGGCATTTTTAACATCCAGCTGATGCAGAGGCCACCGATGATGAACAACCAAGGTTAAAATGATTCTCACAGTAGCCGCCTTGACAACTGGACTGAAGGTATGATGGAAGTCCGAGCCCGGAATCTGAGTGAAGCCCTGAGCAACAAGGCGAGCCTTATGACGTTCAACGGATCCATCTGCTCCGCAGCATGCATGGGGTAGCGGGCTCCCCTCTTCTGCCCAGCAGCGTGGTGGCCGTGGTACTGGTCCCAATCGCGTGAACTATTCGGGAATAGATTTGGTCAACTATTCCCCCTAATCGGGAATAGATTTGGTCAACTATTCCCCCTAATACCCCCCGTCAAGCGCTGCGTGGGATGTAAGCAAACGCAAAGCTTGGAACGCAAGAACTCAAAAGCCGGACGAGGTAAACCCTTTGTAAAAATATCTGCAAGCTGAAGATGAGAGGGAACATACTGAGTGTGCAACTTTCCTGAGGAAACCAACTCACGAATGAAATGACAATCAATATCAATGTGTTTCGCGCGTTTATGCGCAGCTGGATTTTGACTTAGGAAAATGGCACTCTTGTTGTCACAGAGAAGCGTAGCAGGAGTGTCAGGCAGCTGATGAAGCTCTCTAAGTAAATTACATAACCAAATGATTTCTGAACTAGCATTCGCCATCGCCCTATACTCAGACTCACAACTCGAACGGGCGACAGTAGGCTGTTTCTTAGCACTCCAAGAGACCAAGTTACCATCCAGAAAGATGGAGTAACCATAAGTCGAGCGTCGAGTTTCAACACATCTTGCCCAATCTGCGTCAGAATAACCAACAATCGACCTCTCTAAACGACATGTAAAGTTGAGACCATAATGAAGGGTGCCCTTCACATACCGAAGAATACGCTTTACAGCATGAAAATGATCGTCAGTTGGAGAATGAAGATACTGACTAACTATGCTCACAGCAAAGGACAGATCTGGCCTGGTAATAGTCAGATACTGAAGCGCCCCAACTAGAGATCAATAGAAAGTAGGATCCCCAAATGAGGAACCCGCACTCTGTAGAGAAGAACCGGCAGCCAGAGGGGTGGAGACGGGCCTCCAGTCTAGCATAGCAGCACGCTCCAAGATATCGTGAGCATATTTCGCCTGCCCAACGAAAATGCCACTGGAAGTGTAAGAAACCTCAAGCCCCAAGAAGTAGTTCAGTGATCCCAGATCTTTAATGGCGAACTCAGCACGAGTGCGAGCAATGAATTGCTGAAGAAGCTGCTGATCATTTCCCGTAAGGATGATATCATCCACGTACAGGAGGAGGTATAAAAGAGAGGATCCCTTTTTCAAACAAAACAAAGAGGAGTCTGACTGAGTTTGTTTGAAGCCCAAATCCAATAGGTAGGAGCTGAACCTCTGAAACCAAGCCAAAGGGGCATGTCTGAGTCCATACAGAGCCTTCTTGAGCCGACACACAAGATTCGGCTTGCGGGGATCAACAAATCCAGGTGGCTGAGCCATGTAGACAGGTTTCATCAAGATCCCATTTAGGAAGGCATTTTTAACATCCAGCTGATGCAGAGGCAACCGATGATGAACAGCAAAGGTTAAAATGATTCTCACAGTAGCAGCCTTGACAACTGGACTGAAGGTATGATGGAAGTCCTAGCCCGGAATCTGAGTGAAGCCCTGAGCAACAAGGCGAGCCTTATAACGTTCAACGGATCCATCTGCTCCGCAGCATGCACGGGGTAGCGGGCTCCCCTCTTCTGCCCAGCAGCGTGGTGGCCATGGTACTGGTCCCAATCGCGTCAACTATTCGGGAATAGATTTGGTCAACTATTCCCCCTAATCGGGAATAGATTTGGTCAACTATTCCCCCTAATACCCCCCGTCAAGCGCTGCGTGGGATGTAAGCAAACGCAAAGCTTGGAACGCAAGAACTCGAAAGCCGGACGAGGTAAACCCTTTGTAAAAATATCTGCAAGCTGAAGATGAGATGGAACATACTGAGTGTGCAACTTTCCTGAGGAAACCAACTCACGAATGAAATGACAATCAATATCAATGTGTTTCGCGCGTTTATGCGCAACTGGATTTTGATTTAGGAAAATGGCACTCTTGTTGTCACAGAGAAGCGTAGCAGGAGTGTCAGGCAACTGATGAAGCTCTCTAAGTAAATTACATAACCAAATGATTTCTGAACTAGCATTCACCATCGCCCTATACTCAGACTCACAGCTCGAACGGGCGACAATAGGCTGTTTCTTAGCACTCCAAGAGACCAAGTTACCATCCAGAAAGATGGAGTAACCATAAGTCGAGCATCGAGTTTCAACACATCTTGCCCAATCTGCGTCAGAATAACCAACAATCGACCTCTCTGAACGACATGTAAAGTTGAGACCATAATGAAGGGTGCCCTTCACATACCGAAGAATACGCTTTACAGCATGAAAATGATCGTCAGTTGGAGAATGAAGATACTGACTAACTATGCTCACAGCAAAGGACAGATCTGGCCTGGTAATAGTCAGATACTGAAGCGTCCCAACTAGAGATCAATAGAAAGTAGGATCCCCAAATGAGGAACCCACACTCTGTAGAGAAGAACCGGCAGCCAGAGGGGTGGAGACGGGCTTGCAGTCTAGCATAGCAGCACGCTCCAAGATATCGTGAGCATATTTTGCCTGCCCAACGAAAATGCCACTGGAAGTGTAAGTAACCTCAAGCCCCAAGAAGTAGTTCAGTGATCCCAGATCTTTAATGGTGAACTCAGCACGAGTGCGAGCAATGAATTGCTGAAGAAGCTGCTGATCATTTCCCGTAAGGATGATATCATCCACGTACAGGAGGAGGTATAAAAGAGAGGATCCTTTTTTCAAACAAAACAAAGAGGAGTCTGACTGAGTTTGTCTGAAGCCCAAATCCAATAGGTAGGAGCTGAACCTCTGAAACTAAGCCAAATGGGCCTGTCTGAGTCCATACAGAGCCTTCTTGAGCCGACACACAAGATTCGGCTTGCGGGGATCAACAAATCCAGGTGGCTGAGCCATGTAGACAGGTTTCGTCAAGATCCCATTTAGGAAGGCATTTTTAACATCCAGCTGATGCAGAGGCCACCGATGATGAACAGCCAAGGTTAAAACGATTCTCACAGTAGCCGCCTTAAAAACTGGACTGAAGGTATGATGGAAGTCCGAGCCCGGAATCTGAGTGAAGCCCTGAGCAACAAGGCGAGCCTTATGACGTTCAACGGATCCATCTGCGCAGAATTTAGTACGGAACACCCACTTAGAGCCCACAATGTTGGTGTTAGGTGGAGGAGTTACTAAATCCCAAGTCTGATTATGCATTAAAGCATCAATCTCCTCTTCCATTGCAGCCAACCAGTGCGGAAATTTAGATGCGGACTTGAAACCGCGAGGCTCAGAAGCACTAGACAAGGATGAAAATAAAGAAGTGGAAGCAAGATCAACCGGGTATTTGGGCTTAAAAATTCCATCCTTGGAACGTGTAACCATTCGATGGGTGGGAATACGTGGCGCTGGCGGCCGAGGAGGCGTGGGGATACGCTGCACAGGTGAGGCCGGCGGTACAGGCTGTGGAGGTTCTGTTCGAACTAAGGGTTGCCCTGCAGGCGCAGACACTGTATTCGGAGGAGCTTCATCAATTGGTTCAGTGTCAAGATGAAGATGAGGCGAAGTGGGCGTGCCGATCACCCCATCGCATGAAGAAACCGGATCCAAGAAGACGGATATCGGTAAATCAGGTGCTGATTGAGCAGTGCTGCCAGAGAAAGGAAAAACAAGTTCATCGAACTGTGCATGCCTGGTGATATAAATGCATGCGGAAGAAGGATCGAAGCACCAAAAACCCTTGTAAGTACTACTGTAACCAAGAAAGATGCATGGGCGACTGCGAGGAGATAGCTTGTTTGCAGCATAGTCCCGAAGAAAGGGAAAAACCCTGCACCCGAAGGGTTTAAAGAGACCATTATCTGGCAAACTGTGAAATAATAATTCAAACGGAGATTTACTGTCCAAGATAGGAGACGACAGCTTGTTAATAATGTAGACGGCAGTGGCAAAGGCATCAAACCACAGAGCAGCAGGGCCAGAAGCATGAAATAGCATAGAAAGACCTATCTCAGTGATATGCCGATGTTTGCGCTCAGCTCTACCATTCTGTTGCGGAGTGTAAGGGCAAGATAATCGATGGAGAATTCCATGGTGATTAAAGAACTCATTTATTCGTTTGTTAACAAATTCAGTGCCGCCATCGGATTGGAAATTTTTAATAGAGCGAGAGAACTGATTACACATAAAGGTGTGAAATCGAAAAAGTACATCATAAAAATCAGACTTCGCACGTAGGGGATAAAGCCATGAAAAATGTGAGAAACCATCAACAAATACAGCATAATACCGATACCCTTCAGAAGAAACAACGGGAGCTGGGCCCCACAAATCACAGTAAACTAAATCAAGAACAAGCGAAGCACGTTTTTCATTGATAACAAAAGGTAGTTTCTTACTCTTAGCCATCTGGCAAGAAGAGCAGACAGTAGGGTTCGGCAATAAAGAAGTAACAGATAAGTGTCCCATTTTATTCAACAAAGAAATAACAGCAGGAGAAACATGTCCTAGACGCAAGTGCCACAGATCAAAACTTGCATGTAAATCTTTCTTTCGAAGAGCAGCAACAAGAACTGAGCTCCCTTCGTCCAAAACATATAGACCATTCTTACACTTTCCCCGAGACAGAACTGCCTTGGTCAACCGATTCTGAACAATGAAGGACTTATCAGAAAATAACACATCAACATCATAATCGGCAGTCAGTTTACTTATAGATAACAAATTTTTTGTGAGGTTGGGCACCACCAAAACATCCAATAAGTCAAGTTGAGGCAAAATATGACGCGTACCAACATGCGAAATATTCAAAGAGCTACCATTACCAACAGTGACAGAGTTATTACCAGAATAGGGCTCAAACGAGTCCAATTGAGTGTTGGATGGAGTCATATGTGCCGAAGCTCCGGAATCAACATACCAATCCGAAGAGGGAGAAGACACATTGCAAATAGCGTGAAACACTTGAGCAAGGTCAGCAGTGTTGTGAGGCGAAGTAGCCCTGGAGCATGCATCATTTTGGAGCTGCAAGAAACGGGGGCACTTGTCAGCATAGTGCTCCCCTCGACAAAGCTGGCAACGGGGCGTAAACTAGCGCCTACCCCCGCGGTTGGGACAAGTACCACAGCCACCACGCTGCTGGGCAGAAGAGGGGAGCCCGCTACCCCGTGCATGCTGCGGAGCAGAGGACCGCGAGCGATCAGCAGCATCGTCGGTGGCCACAAAGGCAGCAGCTGGAGCCGAGACAGCCTGGCGATCCATGGCGCGGCTCATCAAATCGAATTGGACTGCTTGGTGGAGAAGGTCACGAAATAACGGCATCGGATGCATCGCCATACGTGTGTCGGCAAAGTTGGCGAATGAGTGTCCGAGACCTCTCAAGAACCAGTGACTTTTGTCACCCTCATCAACCAGTTTCTGGATATCCGAAAGTTGATCGCACAGGAGTTTGAACTTGCGGCCATACTCCTCCACCGACTGATCGTCACGGCGGAAAGAGAACAGTTGCTCGCGAAGCTGGTTGGCCCGTGAGGTGGACGTGTTGGCAAAGGCCGTCTCTAGGGCTTGCCAGGCAGAACGAGCGGAGACGCAATCAATAACTTCTGCCATGGCCTCCGGTTCAAGAGTGGCATACAACACGCCGAGAAGCTTCTGATCACGGAGAAACCAAGGCATGTAGGCAGGATTGGGGCAGACTTGCCCGTCGTCGGCAGGGATGGTCTTTGACGGAGGCGGAGAAGAGCCATCGATGAGGTCTGCCATTTCAAAGGTTGTGGCCATGGAGAGAAATTGTCTCTTCCACATCAGATAGGTGGAAGTAGAAAGCTTAATTTGGACGAGGTTAATCATCGCCGTTGTCGGAGAAGAAGCCATGAGAGGAAGATGAGAAGAGAGGAAGAAGGTGATGGCGGTATAGCGGCCGAAAAAGAAGGAAGAGGGTTAGCAGAAGGAGAAAGAGGAAAGCAAGGGTTTTCAGAATCCCGCTGATACCATGTGAGAGTGATTAGAGGATCATCCGTAATTGTGATGATCAGGAAATTAAATTTATACAATTGTGATGATACAATATATCCGTAATTTACGGAAATAAAATCAAAGAAGAAAATTACATACACTAATACAAACACTACATACAACGAATGTAGACAATACTAATCGGGAATAGATTTGGTCAACTATTCCCCCTAATACCTGCCATGGAGAGGAATATCATAAGTATCTCATATCAATGCACATGAATTATATGAACGGCATGCGTTAATTAGAACAGGCAAAATTTATCAGAAAACAGTAATCAACCACATTCCGTCCACTTTATATTCAGCCTTGAGATCTGGATCTGTGGAACAACATGGAATTCTGTGGTGTTCATGACATGAGATTAAGAAAAACACAATACTAAATAGTCTAACATTAGGATAAAGGTATTGAATATTTTTACTAAGGAAAAACTTATGTTCACCCCTGTACACTTCATATCATGCTTCGGTTGAACTGCATAATGATTTTCCCCCAATCCCCAACCCAAATAAAGATATTCATGCAACTTTTCAAGAATAAAGGACTGGACTAGAATAAGCAGGATCCATAAATCATTCTCCTGTCTTCCATGAATTCTTCCTATAAACTTAAATATTAGTCCTCCAGGTCCCCCTTACTAATCTACCACTACAACCATTTTGCATATCTTTCTTGAATAACACAATGTTAACGTTTCATCTGTGCACGGGGCTACTTTTTCACTACTATATATAAGTGATAAGAGTTTTTTCCACCATCAAGTTGTCAGCATAATATCATGGATACATCATAAATAACATTGCACGGATGCTAATTATGAACGTATGCAAGATCTGATTGTTATGCTTCCAAATAACTATACAGCACCACCATTCAAAAGAAATGCCACTTTTACCAATCACAAGAATATAATGGTTACCCAATGTAGTCAAGACAGAGATCTCAGGTAAAAGTTTATTCTTGTGATTAGTATAAGGCATTTGCTTTGATTGATGATGCTTTTGACAACTTGAAAGCAAGATTACATAGCTAAGTTTCCAAGGAAATTCATTCTGGGGAGATTTTGAATGAGCCCTTGCATAACTCTCTTCTTGTTGCGACTGATAACACTATATAAGAATATGATGGCAAGCCCACAGTGCTATTCAACTGCATTTTCATTGAAAAAACCTACTGTGTAGTTTTGAATGAGCTCTTAAATCCTGATCTACTTGCAGTGACAGATTTTCTAGAAGAAGAAAATACCTTCAGGATGAAAAAATTGCAGAAATTCCAAACTGGCATGAATCGTTGTTCGCTGAGCTTTCGAATTTCCTATTCATATAACTGAATGCGTACGTCTATCGAGTGTATTTCTAATGCACTCCATAATTTTAGCCTCCAAGTCTTCCCAGAAATTTGCATCAGGTCCATGAATATCTAATTTGCAGCATCTAAATATTACAATTGAAAGCCTCAAATTAGGATATTTTGCAATCTAGCAATAACTTTTTTTTTCTTTTTCTTTTTATGTGTGTTTTTATTCATCAGAAAGCAAGCGGAAAAAAGGACAATTACCATTTTACTTACTGTCAATAAAATAAAGAATTCCATTTAGATGTATGACAAGAGGCAACTTGAAAATCACATGGTTGTAATGGTTCTTACCTTTCCCTCTTCTTAGAGCTAAAATCAACTTCAAGTTTTGCATAAACTTTTTTTGCCATTTTGGTGGCTTGGTCATTGTGTTCTGGTGCTTTAGATACAAAAATAATAAACCATTCTCGTTCGTCATTTTGAACTATATGTTTGAGGCGTGGTTTAATAATGTTCTTAAACTCATCCAGATCCTACACAGAAAAAAATTTACACATAATGGAAAGAGAAAGATCCAATAATTAAGTTCAGAGATAAAACAATATAACTTGGCTATGACAAAGTGAGTAACTTGAAAATAGATGAGGCAGTAAATCCTACCTCACAAGTAACAAATACAAGAGTTGCATATGGCTCTCGGAACCAAAATAATGATTGCTCTTGAGGAAATCGACTACGTAGTCTCACATCCGTTGTCAGTATAAATTCAGCAGGCAATTCATCAACAAGCACAGGATTCCGGGTCTTGTTGTTTAGAGAAACCTTTTTTAATGGCAACCTCTCTTCAAAGTTCTTCTTAATGGTGGGCCACAGATCACTTACATCCTCAACTATAATAATATAAAATGGTTCTTAATCTAACTATAACAATTACAAAGAAATTCAAGGACTAATAAGCAACTTCAAAGTACATGCATTCAACATATAGCATGGTATCACTCTATATTAGCACATATTCATAAAAAACAGAAGAGCATAATTATCCCAAAAAGTTCTGCCAACTCTGGCATTTGCAATACTGTTAGCATGACAACCAGAAACAGCAAGCAAACCACAAATCTGGAGATATAATAGAATAATTGATCTCTAGTAGAGTGAATTCAATTTTATGCCTCGACAGAGCTATTTACAAAACAGTGGGGGTGTGATCTTCATATCATAAAACATTCTAGTCCAAAATTTCTCAGTGAAAGATAAAGTGGTTACTTATAACAAGAAAACAGTATTAAGGAAACTTGATTGAAAAGTTAAATGCACGAAATAGAAAAGCATAATACAGAAAATCGACCATCCAATGAATTCTTCTTCAAGTAAACTGTGATGAAAACTGCATACTAGTGCTTGATCAACACTAGGAAGTGTTGAGTGTGTGTTCAAGATCAAGGCTGATGCTGATGTATATGTGAAACGGATGCAGCAACAACAACAAATTTGAATCAGCTCAAATCAGCAACAATTTGATACCAAGTGTGCAAGTGGGGACCGGGGCGGCTTGTGGCTGTTGTACAGATGGCATGTGTGCGGTTTCTGGAAGGTTCCGCACATGGATGAATAGCTCGTCATGCAGGCTATGTAATGGAGTCAGTTGCAACCGCAAAGATTCGATTTAACCACTTGGAAATTCAGCTGGAAGTTGGCTACACGAGTTGGTCCTGTAACTTTGCTGTGCATGCCTAGAGTGTATATATTGATGTAATCTATGCATGAGCTTGTTGTAACACGTTTATTCTCTCAATCAATAATAGATCTCTCTCTCACAGTGGATGTAGGCTTGTGAAAACAAGCTGAACCACTATAAACTCTTTCTTCTTCATACAATCACATACACACATACACACTTTCATAGTTGTTATCATATGTGATCAAATTTCTTGTGCTCAATCCATTGTATTGATTGTGAATTCTTAGAGTAATTGTTGGATTACTTAGTTAGGATCTTCATCCGTGAGAAAGTGGTGCCGTCTGTGATAATCTAGGCCACAAGATCAGCAATCAATAGAAGGAGGAATCAAGAAGCAGTTGAAGGAAGTTGACACCATGGTTGCAACCAAGTTTGATATTGAGAGGTTTACAGAGAAATCTGACTTCGATTTGTGGAAGATCAAGATGAGAGCTATCTTAGTACAACAAGGATTGGCAGATGCCATCAAGGAGAAGTCTGCAACACCTGCAGAAGCTGCACAAACAGTTATAGAAGCCACTGTTGAAGCTGATACTCAAGAAAGAGCATTAAGTGCTATTGTATTATGTCTTGGTGATAAGGCTTTGAGAGAAGTACAGAGAGAGACATCTGCAAGAGCTGTATGGAAGAAACTTGAAGATCTGTACATGGTAAAATCTCTTGCTAACCATTTATACTTAAAGCAGAAACTATATTCGTTTAAGATGGTTGAGGATAGATCAATTTTAGTACAGCTTGATGAGTTTAATAAGGTGTTAGATGATCTAGAGAATGTTAATGTTAAAATTGAAACAGAAGATAAGGCCTCAATATTGTTTTCAGCTCTTCCAAAGTCCTTTGAAAGTTTCAAGGACACACTTCTGTTTGGAAATAGAGAAACTATAAGTCTTGATGAGGTTGAAATTGCTCTGAAGACAAAGGAGTTTCAGAAAGTTTCTGAAGAACAGGGAACATCCGGAGAGAGATTAATGATCAAGAGGAATGATCATGGTAAGAAGAATAACAAGAAAGGCAATTCTGATTCAAAGAAACAAGGAAACAAGACTGATCAGTCAAACTCAGATAAGGAGGGAATGAAGTATTTTCACTGCCATGAACCAGGCCATTACAAGAAGAACTGCTACAAGTACAAAGCAGAAAAGAAAAGGAAAGCAGATGCTGGTAAAGATGGACAACAAAGAGTGCAAGCAAATCAGGTGGTAAACAATCAGAATCAGGCTACTGATTATCCTGAGGCACTGGTGGTTAGATCATCAAAAGGATCCATGGATTGGATCCTTGATTCAGGATGTACATTCCATATGTCTCCTATGAAGCAATGGTTTACTAATCTCAAAGTTGTAGAATACTGGATCAGTATTGTTAGGGGATGATCACGCATGTCAGATCAGAGGTATTGGATCCATCAGATTGAGGATGCATGATGGAGTTACTAAGATTCTGACAGGTTTGAGGTATATCCCAGAACTCAAGAGAAACTTGATTTCTTTAGGTATCTTAGATGCTTCAGGCTATGAGTTTAGATCAAGGGGAGGGGTACTCATTGTTGAGAAAGATGAGTATAAAGTGATGAAAGGGGTCAGAAAGAATGGATTGTATATTCTTGATGGACACACAGTGGTTGGACAGAACCTTGTTTCAACTGGAAGTGATGAAATTCACTTATGGCATGGAAGACTAGCTCACATAAGTGAGAAAGGATTACAAGAACTGTCAAGACAGAATGTTATTAGTATCAAATCAACAGACAAGCTGGATCAGTGTGAGGATTACATCTTTGGCAAAGCTAAGAGGCTGAAGTTTGGCGTTGGTGAACATACAAGCAAATCCAAACTTGATTATATCCATTCAGATCTGTGGGGACCTGCAAGAACACTAACAAAAGGTGGAGGCAGGTATTTTATTTCATTTATTGATAATTACAGTAGGAAGATATGGATATATATACTGAAATCTAAGGATGCAGCTTTCATTACTTTCAAGAATTGGCTAACTGAGGTAGAGAATAGTTGCAATAACAAGATTAAGATACTAAGAACTGATAATGATCTTGAATATTGTTCTGATGAGTTCAATAAATTTTGTAAGGAGAGGGGGATCATGAGACATAAGACAGTACCAGGTACACCACAACAAAATGGTGTTGCAGAGAGGTTAAACCAGACTTTACTTGAGAGAGTAAGGTGTATATTAAGTAGTTTTAGTCTTTCAAAAGATTTATGGGGAGAGTTGGTTAGTATAGTAGCTTTTCTAATCAATAGATGTCCATCAACACCTCTTAAACTCAAAACTCCTCAAGAAGTATGGACTGGAAAAGTTGCTAATTATACCAGGCTCAGAGTGATTGGTTGTCTAGCTTATACACATGTTAAACAGGATAAGCTAGCTCCAAGAGCTATCAAGTGTGTCATGATTGGATATCCCAAAGGTGTTAAAGCTTACAAACTATGGAACATTGAAGGTAAAAAGATTATGATAAGCAGGGATGTTACTTTTAGTGAGGCTGTTATGCCATTGAAACCTCAAGATCAAAGTAAGTATGAAGCTGAGCTTGAGGTGGAGCATATGAACAAGGTTCAGAAGGATCAGTTTAGAATTGAAGAAGAGACAGTGCAAGGAGGAACTGGTTCACCAACTAAAGATGATCAGATCACATCTAATACTGATGAGCTGCTCAACAGCTATCAGTTGGCAAGGGATAGACTAAGGAGGTCTATTAAGACTGCAGCTAGGTTTGCAGATGCTGATATTGTGTTCTTTGCACTGTACTCTGCAGAGGATATTGATTCATATGAACCAAGAAGCTACTAGAAAGCAATGAACAGTAAGGATAGTGCAAAGTGGAGTGCTGCTATGCAAGAAGAGTTGCTTTTATTGGAGAAGAATCAGACCTGGAAAATTGTTCAGAGACCAAAAGATCAGAAGTTAGTGAGCTGTAAATGGATTTACAAGAAAAATGCCTCACCAGAGAGGACTGATGGTGTCAGTTTTAAAGCAAGATTAGTTGCCAGGGGTTTTTCTCAAAGGGAAGGCATTGATTATACAGAGATATTCTCTCCAGTTGTGAAACATTGTTCCATTAGGATATTGTTAGCATTAGTTACTAAGTGTAATTTGGAATTGCATCAGATGAATGTGACTACAGCCTTTCTTCATGGAAATATGGAGGAGAAGATCTATTGACAGTTCCAGAGGGAGTTTCAGTTCAAAACTCAACTACTAAGGCTTGTTTACTTCTGAAGTCACTATATGGATTAAAACAAAGTCCTTGGAGATGGTATCTTAGATTTGATGAGTACATTATCAAGTGTGGTTTTGAAAGAAGCAAGTTTGACAGTTGTGTGTACATCAAACAAGACAGTGAGTGGTATATTTTCTTATTATTATATGTTGATGATATCTTAATTGCTTGTAAGTCTATGGAAGGGATCATAGCTGTGAAGGAAATGTTGAAATCAGAGTTTGATATGAAGGATTTGGGTGAAGCTACTGTTATACTAGGAATGGAGATCAAGAGGGACAGATCAGCTGGTTCTATAATACTACATCAGAGTTTATACTTAGAGAAAGTTTTCAAGAGGTATAATATGGATCAAAGCAAAGTTGTTACTACTCCTGTGAAGCAAGGGTTGGGTTTGTCAGCTCAACAGTCAGCTAGAACAAGTGAAGAAGTATCAGAGATGGAAAGGGTTCCTTATGCTAATGCAGTTGGCAGTCTCATGTATGCAATGGTGTGTTGCAGGCCAGACTTAGCTCATGCAATGAGTTTGGTGAGCAGGTTTATGGGGAATCTAGGGAAAGATCACTGGGAAGCTGTTAAGTGGATTCAAAGATACATCTGAGGCAGCTTACAACAGGTTTGAATTTTAATAAGTTTACTTCTAACATTGATTTTCTTGCAGGTTATGTAGATGCTGATTATGCTGCAAACTTAGACACAAGGAAGTCACTATCAGGCTATGTATTCTACTTGTTTGGTATAACTATCAGTTGAAGATCAACACATCAGTCAGTGGTTGCATTGTCTACAACTGAGGCTGAGTTTATTTCACTTACAGAGGCAGTAAAAGAGGGCTTGTGGTTGCAGGGAATTTTGTCTGAGTTTGGAGTATTACAAGAGTCAGTATTGGTGCATTGTGATAACTCTAGTGCTATACACTTGTCAAGATATCAGGATTATCATGAAAGGACAAAGCACATAGATGTAAGGATGTATTTTGTTAGAGACTTAGTTGAAGGATGAAAGGTTGTTGTCAAGAAGATTGAAATAAAAAAGAATCCAGCTGATTTTCTTAATAAGGCCTTGCCTAGTTCAAAGTTTGAATTATGCAAGAGTCTTATCAGTGTGTGCTAAACACATCAGTGGAGAGTTTTGCTGCTCTCATAAAAGCAGTGTACAAGTTTGTTGTCTTGATAAAAACAGTGGAGTGAAGGAGTGATTGGTGATGATTGAGTATGAAGTTTTAGGTGGAGAATTGTGATGAAAACTACATACTAGTACTTGATCAACACTAGGAAGTGTTGAGTGTGTGTTCAAGATCAAGGCTGATGCTGATGTATATGTGAAACGGATGCAGCAACAACAGCCAACTTGAATCAGCTCAAATCAGCAACAATTTGATACCAAGTGTGCAAGTGGGGACCAGGGCGGATTGTGGCTGTTGTACAGGTGGCATGTGTGCGGTTTCTGGAAGGTTCCGCGCATGGTTGAATAGCTCGTCACGCAGGCTATGTAATGGAGTCAGTTACAACCGCAAAGATTCGATTTAACCACTTGGAAATCCAGCTGGAAGCTGGTTACACGAGTTGGTCCTGTAACTTTGTTGTGCATGCATAGAGTGTATATATTGATGTAATCTATGCATGAGCTTGTTGTAACACGTTTATTCTCTCAATCAATAATAGATCTCTCTCTCACAGTGGATGTAGGCTTGTGAAAACAAGCTGAACCACTATAAACTCTTTCTTCTTCATACAATCACATACACACATACACACTTTCATAGTTGTTATCATATGTGATCAAATTTCTTGTGCTCAATCCATTGTATTGATTGTGAATTCTTAGAGTAATTGTTGGATTACTTAGTTAGGATCTTCATCCGTGAGATGAACCATATGAAATACATCACACAAGCGATCAACACGGTCATTATTATATCTAAAAGGTAAAAGCACAATTGAGCAAGAGAAATAAGAACTAAAAACTAGGCAACAGAAACAATGTGCAAATAATTGCAAAACAAGGAAGAATTAGGGCTCTAAAATAGAGTTGAAAAAAAAGCGATTTACCGGCAAGGGCGACGTGATCGAATGAGGCCTTGATACTCTGAAACTGAGGTAAGAAACTCGCCATTATTTCTTCAGCGATCTGTTGGCATCAGTCCGCTGATGAAGTAGAGATCGGCGAGTGAGAATGCAGCAGTAGCAGAGCGTGCATGTACATGGAGTATTATAAAAAGTATTTGTAAATTGCAGTTTTTGAGAGCTTTTTACCGCTCCCCAATTTAACTGCGTTTGGGATTTACCTAAGCTCGCTTCCGTTGATGTTGGGAGGGATCCATGGATTCTTGGAAAATCGCGTTTTACTATGGTAAGTCGTTGAGCTGTTATCCGCTTTTTCGGGTGCTGTAATAAAGAAAATGGTAAGATGATTGATAAATACCGTCTCACTAATCTGCTTATATCAAGCCATGGCTTTAAATCAACATGTCAATGACTCAATTTTTGTTACGTTTTGCGATTTTAAATCATACCAATACAGGGGTGCATTGGGTTCTATAATCCAAATTTTATGCCATTTAGTTATCTAGAGTTTATTTTTAGATTTGGAACTATGTATATTTTGGGTTTTATAATCTAAATTTAGATTTATAAAAATACTGAGATATAACTTACTTTCCATGATGGACATCTGAGTTTCCTTGGTGCCGCCTATGGCTGGAGTCTGCAGTTGATATTCATAAAATGCATTTTCTAGGTGACAGAATTAAGGTAAATTAAGAATGTGGCTTTTTTTTTGTAAGAATGTTGAAATCCATTGCTATTCTGTGCTCCAAATCTTTACCTACATTGTCTTTTCTGTCAGTACTTGTAGGTTTCATTGAGCTGAGCCTCTTGATTTGTGGGGCTTTGGTGTGTTCTTCTCTTACATCTGCAGTATTTTATGCTTCATACATGATTTGGATTGGATGCATACCATGAATCCTAGGACACGTACTTAAGTTTTACTTCCAAATCATATTGGTTATTGAGACTTGTATCCCTTAATTCTGCGATTAATCGTATGAAGGGGTAACAACTTGAAAAGGAAAAAAGGACAGAAAGAAAGAAAGAAAAGAGAGCAACATCATTTATTGTTGGACCAGGAACCTTGAGAATCCTTCTATGATACTTCTCTCGTAAAAACTCCTGACAGAAATTGGAATAGGCTTTCTTGCATTATATCCTATCTTGATATCTTCCAATCTATGGTTCCCACTTCATTGATTATTTGGTGTTATACTTTAATTCAACTGACTGACTATCTTATTTTCACTTCTGCTGCAATGGTTCCTTTTTATTCTCTTTTTCAGTTTGCTGCAGATGAAAAAGAATCCATTTTGTCTAGTATTGCTCCTGAATTAAGAGAAAATGGTACCATTCTCTATGCATCTCTTATAGATGGACAGGTAATGTAGGAAAAAGACTGATAGCTCACTTATCTATACTCTATAGAAAGTTAGTAATGATAACAAACTTGGGTAGGAGGATGCATTTTCTGTTTAAGATATCTGAATCTGGTAGGTTCTCAGTTGTTCCACATCGTTTACAAAAAAAATCATAGTATTATTTCATAGAGCTCTCTAAAAACCTAAATTTTATCTTTTATTTCGATCAATTTAGCAAAAGGTAAAGTTGGTTCATATTGCTCCTCACCTATTCAAATCCTTATTGTAAATCTCATGTTGTTTTAAGAATTCACGTCCTTTCGAAAATGGTAAGAGTCATATTTCTACTACATGTGGTTATGGACAACTCAGTCACTATGTAATTCTATGAGTTGAATTAGTTCTGTTTCTGGATATCATTATCACACCTTCAAAGTAAAAATACTAATATGATTCATTTCACGTTTCTATGAGTAAGGGAGACTAGGCTCCCTGCTCTTCTGAAATATGACCCTCAAGATATTCAACTATTTCATCTTCAAATGTATCTGCTACTTATAATTGTGTTTTTGCCTTCAAATAAACCAGAAATCAAGGAAATTGTAATTCTCAATTGCAAAATCCTTTTCCGTCAGGATTATGTCCCAGCATCCTATTTTTTTCTAATGCACTCCTATAAATTATTGCATTTAGTTCCTTTGATAATCCATCTTTGAGACATATGCAACTTACACAACCAACTTCAACTTAGCACTTTTAAGTTAGAGTTGTAGTTATTAGGTTGGTAATGTATAAGTGTGATAAAATTTTCTGTTGGCTTTTCAGGGTGGGCTAAAGAACCTTCTTCAATACATCAAGGACAAAGATCCAGACAAGTATCTGTTGGCCTAGCATCAACTCTGGATAATGTTGCATAATTGGAGTTTCTACAGGTAATGGTTGCTTCAGTTGAAAAAAGTTCATTTTTCAAGCTGTATGGAGTCTTAAGATTTCCATTATATCAATTTAATAAGAACATAGAGAGAGGTTAACATACCATTAAGTAAATATCTTTCCAGAAGCATGCCTTTTTTTACCCCTGTATTAGCAATTTACATATTCATAATTGATCAGTGTGATGTATCTAGGATGTATTTGTCAACAGGCACCAGGTTTATCATTTTTGCTGCCTGAGCAGTACTCAAACTATCCAAGGTAATGATCACATGATCAAGTTTCTAAGTTTCCTTCATACTGCCTGTTTGATGAGTATTATAAATATTTTGATACTATTTTCAGAGACCCCTCAAGCTTCTGGTGATGAGTAATTGTCAAACTTTGTATCATGAACTACTTCGGTGCTTTTCATTTAATCAGCATGAACATTTTCTTTTCGACATCTGATCCATGATAGATGCACACGATCCTATAAATATTCCTGAATTTTTCTGACTTATTATTTTGTCTTTAGGTTGTCATAGACGGGTATTCAGCCCCACTTACTGCAGGGAACTTTACGAAACTGGTAAGGTAGTGGAATCTCACTTCCTCAGCAATTCTCATTATTTTTCGAAATAAAGAACATGCACTGTCGGTACACTACCATTTTATTTTCCGTTCTATTGCAGTTTTATGTTATGTTAGGCATTCATTTTTCATCCTCTTATTTATTGCTTTCTTTACCAGCGAAATGTATAAAACAAGCTTAACCCAAAATTTTTTTACTGACTTCCTGACATAATGTAGGTGGTTGATGGGGCTTATGATGGAATGAAACTAAATTGTACGGACCAAGCTATCCTCTCAGATGGTGGAATTGGAAAGGACAAGGGATATAGTGTTCCACTCGAAATAAAACCGTCTGGACAATTTGAGCCACTCTATAAAACGACACTGAGCGTGCAGGTTTCTCGTGTCATAAATTTTATTGAATAATGCGACTTAAGCATTGAGTAACACTTAATTGGATGAGTAAAATCCAAATTTCCTCGTGAAGGATGGGGAGCTGCCCGTGCTTCCTCTATCAGTTTATGGAGCAGTAGTCATGGCTTATAGCGAAGTCTCTGAGGATTGCTCTTCTCCGAATCAGTTTTTCTTCTATCTCTATGACAAGAGAAATTGAGCATCATTTAATTCTTTTCATCAAAGTGCAATCACTCTCTCTTCTCTCTTTGCAGGCTGGCCTAGGAGGGCTATCTTTTGATGAAGGCCAATTTTCTGTTTTTGGGTACGTCTCTTTTGAACTCGATCTCATTTTATTTTCGCGTGTTGGTTATATCACATTCCATGCTCACAAGATGGAATGAGATGCTTGTTGGTGCATTTTCTTTGTGGTGCTCGTGACAAAGTATTTTTGTGGTATGCAGTTACACAACTCGGGGACGAGAGACGTTGTCTCAGATAAAAACCGGAGATGTGATTCGATCTGCCAAGCTGATAGAAGGCCAAGATCGCCTTGTTCTGCCTCAACAAAGTTAAAGCTCCCTCCCTACTTTGTTGGTTTAATTTCTATAGTTATATATTCTTCAGTTTAGCTTCTTATTGAATGTATAAACCCACTCTAACTATTAAGTTGAATATATATATATATTTCAAAAATTAAAATCAAGATTCTTTTGGTTTTGAAGGTTTAGATATTACTTTATTTCTCAAGTTAAAGCTTGTCGTTTTTTTTTAACAGTTATAAAACAATAAAGAAAGACATAGTATTTGATATCCAATTTTTGATTTGAAAAGTAAATATGTTCATCATTAGATTTTAAAAAGGAGGGTCCATTACACTAGATACATTATATACCAAAAAATAGATATATTAGGTTTTAAATATTATTAATTAATTAATACATTAGTAACGAGAGAAACATCTTTTATTTTAATTTTGTTAAAAAAAATAATCTAAAAGAGTACGTAGGATATTTAATTAATATTAAAGAGAAAAATCATTCCATGATTCTCCCTAAAAATCGTGAAAATTTATTTCAAAAATGACTAAAATTGAAACTAAAAGAACTAAAATTGAAAATTTTAAAAGATATAGTACCATTTGTGGATTTAGTAATACTTAGAGGACCATTTGTGATAATTTCTCATTTAGGATATTTCTATTTAGAGTTTAGAAATCAATAAAAATAAGAGTGATGCTCTTGTGCATCGGGGACACTGTGCCCTTTGCAATTTTCGTGCTCTTTTATAATTTAAATTTCTAACAATACATAGATTTAAATAAAATATAAAGGGGAGGGTTGTGTTCAAATAAGAACACGGAGGATACAGAGTATTCCTCCGTGTCCCGAGGCGCAGAAGCTCTTGTCTAAAAATAAAGTTGTTTTCCGGTTATGGTCCAATACTTGTATCCAAATGTTATTTTTATTAGGGCTAGGATTTAGACATAATTTCGATTTTCAAGCTTTAATTTATGCGTGTAAAATCATCTCTTGTGTTCAGGAGTAATACTAGTGGATATTATTATTATTATTATTATTATTATTATTATTATTTATAATAATAATAGTGGAAGTAAATAAGTGAAACAATGCATAATACTCCATAAAAAAAATTGTACTTCAAATAAAATATGAAGTAGAGAGAGAATATTATGGAGTTAATATTAATTTCGGTAGAATTCAATTTTGATTTTTTTACATTTTAATCATTATATTTATTTGGAACCTTTAAATTTTTTTTTTCAAAAGACTCAAAATCAAGACAGCCTAAGTGGTCGCCGTTGACCACGTGGCGTTGCCTAAATTAGTCTTGCCCGCCCACCTCAATTAGAAGTAACTAACTCATTATTCAAATGGCACTAATGAATGATCAAGATTTAAGACTTCTCTAATCAGTCAAGAGCTAAAGTAGGGGAAACGCCAATTCAAATAGATTGTATCGTTAAAGATAAGTTATATTTTAAGGAATGGTATAAAAGGTAAAATCCACTTTTAGTCCACATGTTTGGTAATTTCTCAAAACTAGTCTTTCGGTGTCTGAAATTAGTCCTTTTAGTTCACCAAAAGTGGATAAAAATGACTAATTTCGAACACCGAAAGACTAGTTTTGAGAAATTAACAAGAAGACTAAAAGTAGATTTGATTTATTTTAAAGGACCAAAATTGATATTTTTCCTGTAAGAAGCAAGTCTTTTGTTGACAAGGGAATGTAAACTGTATTTCCAATCCACCACAAAGGAATGATCATTCAAAATCTCCTCTTCAGATGCTGTTAATCTCTCTCCATTTTGCTCCTTTCCTTTCAAAGTTGCTATGCTTTAGACCAGATAAAAAATCCTCACAAATGCAGCCCTTCTGCTTGTGGAGTTATCCGCAACATCAGCTTCCCTTTCCGACTCAAACACGATCCTAAGCACTGCGGTTATTCCGACTACGAGTTGGAATGCAACAACAACGCCACCATTCTGCTCCTTAACTCCCACAAATACGTAGTGAAAGCAATCAACTAAAACAACTTCACCATCAGACAGGTCCATGCTTCCATAGACAACAGTCCTAACACTTGCTCTTTCCCCAGCCTTTCTGCATATGCAGACAACTTCAGGGATAATTATCCTTACAACATCTGGAGGAAAGGATATTACCTTCATCAAGACTATGATGAGACAGCTCTGCCTATTAATATGATGAGCTGCCAACATCCTTTGAGCAACTCTTTCCTCTTCACGGAATTATCCACTTCTTGTGCCTCTGATTTCTCCAACTCGAGCACAACTACAACGTACATAAAAGTGGGGCACATGAATGCCTCCGATGTACCATACACCTGCACGCTTCACCTCATAGTTATGACATCCTGGAATTTTAAGGATTTCAAGAATGTTTCGCTTTCGGAAATCCACCACTCTCTGCTCTACGGTTTTGAATTCTCTTGGTTCAGCTATCCCTGCAGCAAGTGCCAATCCAATTGTAATCTTGACGCAGATCTAATATTCACTTGCGGGGATGTACTCGACACTCTATTCTTTGCAGTGAATGTCTTGGCTACTTTGCTCCTCATATTCATAGGTGTGCTCCTATTTAATATACTTGGGTGTTCATTTACTTATTACATGCATAATTCTGATACCAACACTTGTTACAGTTCTTATGTTTATAGGAGTAAACATTCCAGGACAGATCATCCTTGGATTCACCTGTTTTATACTCGGATTGCATATAACTTTGCTGGATGGGAATGGCACCGAGATACATGTAAGCAATATTTACTCTACGAGTGTATACCAAGAAAGGACGTTGGATGTCCTGTTACATTTTGGTGTTACATCTCATATTACACGCGTTAGATGAGTGACACGTGTTTGGAGAGGAAAATCTCAACTTTTTCCCTTAGGGTTGATTGTTAGGGTATAGAATAGTCTATCCTACGTGTCAATCATACGGTTTGTAAAAGGAGATGTAACACCAAATGTAACAGGTGATCCGAACCGCCAAGAAAGCTAGAGAGATCAGTATATCCTAAGAGTACTGCTAAATACACACCCCTTTTATTGAATACACACCCTCTATTAAATACACACCCCCTTTAATTTTTTATGTCTTAAATTCATTGTATACACACCCTTGAAAATTACAAAACTACCCTTAAAAAATTAAGAATATACACCTCCCCAACAACGTAAAATCCTTAATTTAATCTTGCTTACCAAATCCTTGTGCAAGACGGCAAACCAACCCGGCCAAAATTTAAGTAAATATCTATGTTGTTTGCACTTCACAGTAATTCCGACTACAGTTTTTTGTTTTACCTTCCCTCCCTCCCTCTCTCTCTATACTTTTCACTTGCTAACACTACAAATCAACAATTCCACTCAACCTTCAAGATTGAAACTTACAACTCTCTCTCTCTACGCTCCATCTATATGTATATACTATATATATCTTCCTAGTGGCTTTCCCTTTCCATCTCTGCAATCCCAAACACCATAGTACTTAATATTGTTGATGGGGCACAAGAATTCTATTCAATTTGAGCTTGAATTTCAACTGGGTCTGTCGATTCTAATTTTCTTGATGTTCTCAACGACGACTCCTCCACCGATAATGGTGTCAACCAGAAAAAATATGTGAATACCACCAATTTAGTTTTACATCAGATTTTACAACAAATGACACTTATAAATCTTTAGAAAAAGAGACACATACACAATAAAGAAAGAAAGCCCATAGTTACAACATCAAGCCATCGCCTGAAGTGAAAAAAAATTAGAAGGGGAAAGAGAGATGAATGAATTCATCGAATTATTTATTATCATTGAGGGCAGTGGTGAACGAAATAAGTAGAAGCAATCAACTTTGGCTAGAATGCTTCTGAGATATCTCAGAGACACGGTAACTGAAGCATAGACAACAGAATCTGCTTTGTTGGTATTGAGTTTAACGTAAATTAGTAATAGATTAAGGGTATTTCAGACTTTTCAGAAATGTCTCATTTAATTATAAAATAATGTGGGTGTGTATTCAGTAAACAGGGGTGTGCATTTAAACTAAGTCATATCCTAATATATTAAAAGTACCTAGCATTTGTAAAATATTTTCTTCCAGTTTTATCCCTTCTTTATTTTGTTATTTACATCTCTATCCTTATTATTAATTACTGAGATTATTACATATTTATTAATTTCATTTAATTTTTAATAAGTTTTTAACCTTTTGTGATCTGTCCAATTTCTCAGTCCCTTGAACTTCTGGAGTCATAAATAAGGTAATGAAAAGCTCTGTCACACCTTCGAAGACCATTTGCGGTTGCGCCACTAAATGACTAAATCATTTCCCTTCCAAAGCTCTGTCACACCTTCTCTGTCATCCCACCACTACCGCTACTACTACAATATGCAAAATTTAGACTCTCTGTGGATTTGCCGCTACACAATGAAACCCGCCCCACATCCAGCAGAAATATAGGATAAACCTTAATATAGCCTCTTCGACGAAGAGTCGGAACTGACTGCATCATGGTGTGATTCCTTCGCTCAAAATATTATTTTAGATACCTTCTACAGTTTACATTCCTAATTGCTTGCATTTCCATTATAAGTACTTATAGTGATAATGTCAAACATCATGAGATTGTGTATGTACGCACTGAAAATTGAGATGACAATGTCTTTCGTGCTGAACAAAGATTGAGGGGTTAGGATTTCATTTGGCTATTCGAGCTGTCCTGATTGTCGGATTTTACCATCTGCAAACATTTCTTTATTTTTTGGATTGTTATGTGCTCATGTTATCTCCAGTATTTTTTGTGTTTAATGTTGATATGCTTTTATATTTTTATTTTTCTTTGTTGCAATGGCTTGGAAGTTTGAGTTTCTATCATAGTTTTCATTTATATTATTAATTTGATTTTGGGATAATTCTTAATATTTTTTTTACTCGGGTGGGATTGGGTTTTTTGGCTAGGCAAGTTCATTCGGACAAAACCCAAATGATCCTTCGGCAACACAAAAGTTTCAGGTGAGTTCACTTATTTTCTCAATTCTTAGCATGTTTCTTTAGTTCATTTTTTTAAAGAAAAAATATGAATAAATTATTTTCTTGAATACTGATTGTGTCTTTTCTTTTGCAATTTAACTTAGATTTTAGGTGAAGGGTACACTAAATCTGATATAGTGCGCCCTGTGACTAGCAAATCCTTCGACCCCGCGGTAGTACATTCTCCCTGCGGCTAGCATTTGGACTCATTTGATGGCTAGCATTTCAGCGTACATATTATTCATGATTTCTCATCTTTTTCTTCTCTCTGCCAACTAGGAAGATTAAGAGCCCTAAATCCTAAATACAAGGAAGAACTGCGCAACACTTGCTCGATGATCTCATCTTGCTTCGTTGCTTTAAAAGAAATATGTAGAAAGTTCAGGTAGGAAGATGATAATCTATCTCTGATCTCCTTTGTGTCTCTGTTCGTATCCGTGAATGCATTATTCTTGGCATGAGGTGCTTGAATTGAAAGCTTCGTACTATTTTTTAAATGGACTAACTTAGCCTTAAATTTCTCATCCAAGGGTCCAGGGATGAAGTAAACTAAAAAAGGAAAAGTGCTGAGTGATCTATCACAAAGACAAGCGTATGATGCTTATGGGAAATCAGGAATTTCACAGTCTGTCTTTTAAAATCTTGCATGATAGTTAGATTTTCTTCTAAAGATATGAGGTTATCCTCAATTTCTGAGGATGATATTCTTTGCTATTAATTCCTTTCATAGATTCAATGATCGACCCTGCTGCTATCTTTGCCATGCTTTTTGGAAGTGAGCTTTTTGAGGAGTACATTGGCCAGATTTTCATGGCATCAATGATTTCTTTGGATGTTTTTTAAGAAGGAGAAGAGCTTGATACCAAAAAGTTACAGGAAAGGATGTGGGTAAATTTTTTATTCTATGTTTTGTACTGTGTTTTTACACGACATTTCATATTATTTGTGTATCCATTTAACTAATAGAACTTCGAAGTTTATGGTGAATGGATAAGAGCAAGTGGGATTAAATGAGCTTACACTATACTCTTTTATTTTTATTTATATATTTCAGTGCACTATGATACATATGTATATTATATGGTTGTTCACATGTGGGATATCAAGCATGAGTTTCAATTATATTTCGGAGCATATTACACTAAGAGGTTTGATTAATTATGGAGTTGTGTAGAGATTTTGTGTGTGGTTTCAGTATATGAGGAAGATGTGAAGGAAGCTTTGCAGAAGCTAATAGGAAACAAATCACCTCAAGCACATTAATATGTGCAAAAAGGTTACACAATTAACTTATAAATATTGTTGCAAGTGCTTTAATTAAATTGCTTGGATTATTATGTACTCTCTATTTATCGTTTTATATTTTTTGTGAATTATTTTCCTGCAATGATGAAGATAGTGTTCAGCAATGATCTAAACTTCTTAACATTTGTTAATGTGAGTTTTGATATTTGCTCGCATAAATTATTAGAAGATCATCTACGACGAAGGTAACAGACAGGATGCAATGCATAAAAGTAATATGGTGACGGAGGGGAGCCCGTAGTTGAATACCGACTCAAAGTATTTAAAGTGCTTGATGAACAGATGAAATGTGTCATCTTTATGTAGTTATTTAGAAAAATTAATTAAATATGCTAACTCATGTTCTCTGTTTTCTGATTGTTATGCTTTGATTAGTAGGATGTAACTTTTTTCCTTCCATAGTGGTATTTCCCTAGATATTTTTACATATGGTTCAGTCACACAAGGTCTGTGCAATAATTACTTGAAAATTATTTATCTTATAACATACTTCCAAATGTAATTGCTTATACTAATTTATTGATGGATGCATTATACATGCATTATACTAATTTATTGATGGATGCATTATATAAGCAAGGAATTGTAAAAGAAGCTATGAAAGCATGCAAAGCTTTGGCTAAGCTTAAAGTGTTAAAAGCTTTGTCCAAGCTTAAGAGTGTTAAAGTTGAATGGGTGAAGATTAAAAAATTATGGTAAGACATAGCTTCTTTTAAAATATATGTTTGCAAAGTATTATAATAAAGTAATCAAATGAATAAGTTTATAAAATAATTTAATTAGTGACAACAAACCATCTAACCAATAATAATATAATATAACAACATACCAGCAACGCCCAATCGCGCGTTTTATAAATCTAGTATATATATATATGGCGTTTAATTTACTCTTTGTTTTTCACTCCGATTTGATAAGTGACACGTAATCAATAATTGAATTTTATAAAGATTTTTCTCTTCCCACTTGTCACTTATGGAACAAGTGGATGTAAGTCAATAATGTCATTGTTAGTAATGTCCTTGATTCCAGCATGTGTGCCTCTTTAACACAATTCACTAAAATATATACATGCCATGTATGTAATTGCAGTTATCACGGGAACCCAGTATGCTATGTTCCTTATAGGTGCGCTCTTTATTCATTTGCAGCCTTTATTATTAAGGAATATTTTCAATCCAAAACCTAAAAATGGGTAAACTATTTCAAGTGTTGGATTGAGTAAATTCCTTTTTTTTAATCTTAATCTTTCACTAAATTTGAGATTCTCAGCTTCTCCAAATCATAAAAGCTGTTTTCACTTACAATGTTTAAATCTTAATCAGGGTTTAATGGCAGTAACCTTTCTCAGTTTTTCATTGATTTGGCCGTTACAATTAAAAAAAAAAAATTGGTAAACGAATAGGTAGAAAAGTCTAAAAAAATAAAATAAAAATATATTAGTGTAAAATAGTAGTCACCAGCTTACATAATGACCAGTTTTTTCTTTTTCTTTTTTCTAAGGATCCGGATTGGCAGCGTTAAGGCTCCTCATTTTGCTTCCTTTCTTTATTTGGCTAATTATTTACAAATTTCGGACAAGGCATATGTCGGTATTCAATGCAATAGAAGACTTTCTGCAAAATGACAATACAATCAGATATTCCTATTCAGAAATAAAGAAAATGACAGGAGGTTTTCGAGAGAAACTAGGCCAAGGAGGATATGGTTGTGTTTACAAAGGAAAGCTCCGAAGTGGCCATCTTGTTGCCGTAAAGCTACTTAAAAATTCCAGAGCAGAAGGCCAAGACTTCATGAATGAAATTGCTACCATCGGAAGGATCCATCATGTTAACGTGGTCACACTTGCTGGATACTGCGCGGAAAGATCCAAACGCGCACTTGTATACGACTTCATGCCTAATGGCTCTCTTGAAAAATACATCTTCAGTAGAAACAACATTATTAAATCATTGGATTGGGAGACCAAGTACAAGATTGCTTTGGGAGTGGCTAGAGGGATTGAGTATTTGCACAGAGGTTGTGATGTTCAAATCCTGCATTTTGACATTAAGCCTCACAATATACTTCTAGATGATAAGTTTGTGCCGAAAGTCTCCGACTTTGGGCTAGCAAAGCTCTGCAACACCGACAAGAATACAGTGACCCTTACTGCAGCCAGCTATGTTGCTCCTGAACTCATGAACAGGGGATTCGGCGCAATCTCCCACAAAGCGGATGTGTATAGTTTCGGGATGGTGTTGATTGAGATGGTAGACTTGAAGAGAGACTTGAGAGGGGAGAATGAAAATTCTAGCCAGTATTTTCCTGATTGGATATATAGTTGCTTTGATGATATTGAATTTGGAGAAACTGATGAAGATGATGGTAGTAGGGAAATTGGTAAGAAGATGACAATAGTGGCATTGTGGTGCATACAGATGAAACCAGATGATCGACCTTCCATGAATGAAGTGGTGCAAATGTTGGAGGGTCGGGTGGAGGAGCTCCGTTTACCCGACCGTTCGTCTCAAACGGTACAAGTTTCAATCGACGATGAGGATCAAACCTGGACTAATTCATCTGATTCTACGTCCTTTTTGCCGCATCATTCCACCAGTGTTGACATTATTGTTCAACACTAAAAATTTGACGTTTCTCCATCATGCATGCATTATGATTATGTTTAGATTACACGAATATTTTTTATGTTAGTATGAGATCTGTTTTTTCGAGTTACAGTATTTTACTCCTTTCTACTCCTTTCTTATAGTCACTATACTCTAACGTAAATATTTGGGAATGATTAAGAACCCAAATTCAGCCAAAATTTAGCACATTGTTTAAAAAAAAACACTCTTGAGTCTCTAATACAAGACCATTCTGAACTAGGGAATAAATAGGTCATACCAACACTTTGTTAAAAAAAAAAATGGATTGGGAGATCCACTACAATCAAAAGGTAATTTCATACAATTATTTTAATCCAAACCATTTATTATATCTACAATTATATAGTAATATAATTAGAACTAATACTAGACCATAAGTTATAATTGTGCTATATAAATTTACTTTATTCAAAATAATCTAAAAAAGCTTAAGTTCTTCGAAATAGTTACATTGTTTTTAAATTCTTACCGGAATGATATTTTTACGTAAAAATGTCCAATTTTTCTAATTTTATGCAATATGACTGAATCAATGCTTTTACAAATTATAAGATGAAATTGTTAAAAATATACTCTATTGTTATGGAATAAAATCGAGACAACAATGAATGTTATAATTTTTGGAATTTTTTCAAATATATTAAAAAGATATTCCTTTTTATATTTTAATCTTTTTATATCACTATATATGAGAAAATAAGTACTTTCTTGTACAAATATTATCTTTTATATGAGGTAAAATGATACTATTCTGATCAGGTGAAGAGATTAATTGAATTTGAATATCGTTCTCCATCTGTCCATCCAATATCTTTTACCAAATTCTAGATTCTAATTAATGTAAATGGATAACCACACAAGAAGCAAGATTCAACATTCTTGAGGCACAAACTTATTCTAAAATTTGAAATATTAGAATTTGATATTCTTCCCTAACCACATAAATCCACACAAATCCTTGCCCTCATCCCATATCCAAACAAACCCTAAAAATGTTGGATTTCATTTAGTGGCCAAAACAATCTACTCTACAAACTTGAAAATATGAAAAATAATTCACCACCGAAATTATAGATACTCCAAAAGTTATTATATGGTCCCCCTTTAGACTAATTAATCTGTAGGGTCAAACCATGTTGATGTGAACTCGAATTTTAATTTGATTTTGGGAGCCGCTATTTGCACCCAAAAATACTAAACACAACCCATAAATATATAAATTTAAATATCCATCATTAACAAGACATAATACCTTTTTAAAAGTTATTTAACTGATACTCCACTCTAATTTATAAATTTACACCTAAACCTAATTTAAAAACCCTAATTGATGAATCTCTAAGTTTTAACTTCATCTTAGTTCTTTCTCAATAAACTTGATCAAGTGATTAGAGAAATAAGTTTCATACTTAGAATGAATAATTCATTCAAAGATCTAGATTTAAAAGAATAAGAAGAAAAGATGTGAAAGTATAAAGAAAATGAAAAAGGTAAAAATGAGTGTCATCTTCAAAAAGTTAATACCATAAGGGAAAATATCACATTTGATCCCATAAGAATTCCTTTCATTCAATTATAGTCCCGTAGGAATACACTTATCTCATAACTAGCAGTTTTGGTCCCATAAAAATATTATAATCATAATTTTCGAAAAATTTCATTCCAAATTAACTTATATTATTATAAACTACCAGATTTATATAATTTTCTGTTTTTCAAAATAGACATAATCCATTTTGGTCTTTTTAATGGTTCAGAATATTTCGTCAACTATTAACAGATTTTGATGAAAAATTCCTATGGAACTAAATCTACTAATTTTGGGACCTTTTTGGCATTGAGCAATTCTTACGGAATTAAATATGAAATTATCCCACACAAGTAATGTTTCCTTTCCACTTCATGGAATCTCTCCTGTTCAATACATACTCGCACTTCAATGAATTTCATATTTTTTTCTTAAAGTTTTCTTGTGTGTTCTTTAAATAATCATGAGTATTTTTAAGGATAAAATTATCTTAATTGGAGTTTACTTCTAAATTACTCCCTTGATTGAGATTTACTTAGTAATAAGTAGTAAAAAAAATTTAAAATATATTGAGGTGTATTTAATAAATGGGTATATCTAATTTTGGGTGTGAGAATAGTCACCCCTTTGATTTACTCTTGAAAAAATTATTCTTCATATTAATGAACTATCAATCATTTAAATAAAAAATATTAATTTTTACAAATTCAATTGTGATCTTGGCAAAATTTCCTATACATTCACATATACGAATTCAAATTCATGCACTTCATGTTTATAGTTTAAAAGGTATCAGTGGGTAGTTTTTTTTTTAAATAATTATATTATTATAATGATGAAGATCATAATAAAAATGAAAAATAGATTTTTTCGTCCGCTAACTTTCATTCATTTTGAAATTAGTTCATTAACTTTTTAATTTTGAAATTAGTCCGTTAATTTTATAACAATTTTGAAATTAGTTCATTAACTTCATAAAATTCAACATTTTGGTCCTTTGACCTGCTATGGCAGGTCATTTTAATATTTTTACCCCAATTAATCTATATCATATTTTTATTTAACCAATTTTATCTCACTTTTCATTTTCACTTCCGTATACCAAACAAACAATATTAATCTCATTACTAAAGTGGAGCAAATTTGACTAAATATTGATACTTCCTCCGTACGCTCGAAAGAGGATCTTTTTTCCATTTTGGTCGTCCGTTCCAAAGAGGGTCACTTCTTTTTTTACGCACATGAGATCCACACACACCCACTAATACAATTAAAATATGGGATCCACATTCCCACTAATACAACTACCCACTACATATTAAATAACAATACTTCTTAATCAACGTGCACAAAAGCAAAATGCACTCTTTCGGGAGGACAGAGAGAGTATAATATAAATTCTTAATGAAGGCTATTTTTTTAAAAATAGTATATATATATATATATATATATATATATATATATATATTACATATTTTTTATTTTTTTTTTAGAATAACCTGCTAATGACCGGTTGAAACGGACAATTTTGTTGAACTTGGTAAACATGATGGACGATTTTTAAAATTTTCAAATATAATGGATGATTTTCAAAATTCTGCAAATATAATTAACGATTTTCAAAAAGTGAAAAACTTATGGACTAAATTAAAAATTGAGCAAAGTTAGCGAACAAAAAAATCTATTTTCCCTAATAAAAATTAATTTAACAGTTAACATTGTTCGGTGCGGCTCACAATTTTATAGAATTATTGCCTATACTATTAATTTGTCTACAATTTATTGATATTACTGTTGGGCACCTAAGAATTTTCTTTACACAGCCATAATTTATGCAGTACATTTATCCTAGATTTTTTTTTCTTTATCTTTCATTTCCTTTTCCTTTTGAAGAAAAAAAATAAAAACAATATAATAATATTATGAATAATAATAAGTATCGCTATTGTTATTATATAAAGAATAATTGAGTTATTTATTTGTGTCACATTTTATACAATGAATGGATGTATTTTGATTGTAGCAGCATGATCAAAGCATTTTAAAGCTAAAAAGATATATTATTATTAATATTTGTCTACTAAATTTTTATGAATTCAATTTTTTATTTTGTGCTTTTATATTATACTCTTTCAATTGTAGCATTTTTATTGTTAATTTTAGTACAGCATTTATTTATTTTTCCAATATGTATTTTTATATCAATTTTAATCACTTTTTATAGTTTTGAATTTTTTAAGAAATAAATTTTTAAAAACATGATGTGTCGCGACGTGGTTAATCATTGTATTTTATATGGAGTATATTTTTTATTTTAATATCACAAATATAATCTTTCTTTTTTTATTTATTATTATTATATATTATAACATAATAATCCATTTTTCTTATTATAAATATTTTTTATAATTAAATTACACTCCTTTCATAATTATAAGACTACACTTAAAAATTAATTGTTTAATTGTCATAAAGCTTCACCTAAAAAAATACTCACTCCGACCACGGACTAAACCCGAGAATGGAACTCGACAGAACCCGAATCAGACCAGGTTGAACCGATCCTCCCAAGCACCACTTTATCTTATTCATTAAACCCTACTTCGAGCTAAAAATGAATGTGACCATGTGCAAGTGTGGATTTGATTGGTAGCTAGGTTAGGTGCACTAGGTGATCACACATTTTTATTTAATAGCCGTGGTTCGAACCAAGGTGGTTGGAGGTTCTTGGTTTAACTCTAAAATTTGAATTCAAATTTAAATTTAAAATGAAGTACAGTTTAACTCCCCTTTCCCTCTGTACACGCTACTAGCCTACTACTAAGTAATTAATATTTTCAATTCATATCAGCCTTTCATATCATCTTTATTGTTAATTATCTTCATTCCACGATTTTTTATCTCTTTCTCTATCATTTTTGTTTGTTCATGTAATCCAGGTAAACTATGAAGCACTTCAGGAAGCATTGGCAGGATCATGTCAGGACATGACTCAACCAACTAGTTCATGGGAGGACGAGTTCATGGGAGTGGAGTGAACTTTGTCCCACATAAGAAAATCATGGGAAAAGTGAACACCTTATTATTGCCTACACATATTATGGAATTAAATTAAATGTGTGGATCACATAGTGCAACTAACAAAGCCACCAATCACATTCGTGCTTGCACATAGTCACATTTATTTTTTGCTTGAACTGTTTTATAATTTTTTTTTCGAATTCAATTTTAATTCCGTACCTAGCTCTTTCAAAAATTCAAAATTAACACAAAATGAATTAAAATTTTAAAAAAATATTATTAAATAAAAATAATGTAAAAGATCATGTAAAATATTAAAATAGAACTCAACAAATGGAGAAAATAATACTCCAAGTTTTATTAACTACAAATACCATGAAAAATGGTAATCGACTTTAGTAACAGGAGCAATCCGACGTGTACTTTGGGTCCTACAGGACAAGCACTATTCTATCCTTCTCCACCAATCAATTCACACCACCTGTCCTATTAAACTACCACGTTAGAGAATTTCAACCCGTTTGAGTTGACTCATTACCAATAATACAGAGAGTGGGAGATTCGCGAATAACCGGCACAAGGCCAGGCTGGCCGCCACCGCAATGGCCGCCGCCGCCGCCGCCGCCTCCTCCTCCACCATTCCGCAATCGTTTCTTTCGCTCGCTAAACCCAATCCCAAACCCAGCAAACTCTCTTTCTTCCTCAAATCACAACCGCAGCCACCTACCACTAAGATTAATTTCTCCAAACCCAATTACGGAAAAGTGTCTTCACAGCTGGTAAAATCAGCTGCAAACGAGTTGGATGTTATCCCCGTACAGAGCGACGACATGGTGGACCAGCAGGACGGCGTCGTTTGTATGGAAAGAGAAGCCGAAGCGACGGAGGTGGATCAGGTGGTTGGGGTTTCGGAAGTGAGCGGTTGTCGTTCGAGGGCGGCGCAGCTGGGTTCTCATCGGCTGCTTCTGGTGTAGGTGGACCCGGTGGCAAAAGTCAGGAAGAAATGGAGAGGTTTAGTGACAGGGCCATTACTGCTACTATAGTGTTTGCTGCTGGATCTTTTGCCATCACCAAGCTGCTTACTATCGATCATGATTATTGGCATGTGAGTTCAGATCATAAGTTTTCTTATCTTCTTGTTTTGATTGTCAAAGGCTTACTGTTTTGTTTTGGTAATTTGTATATGCACATTCTGGGGGTGTTGGAGATTGGCTCTTTTTTGGAATAGTTGTTGTTAATTATTGCAATTTATAGTAGATTGAAGAAGCTCGTTCTTTAATCATATTCACATCAAATAAATCTTTCTGTCCTTGATGTTTCAGCATTTCTGTGGTATTGTGATGAAAACGTTATGAACTTTAGTGTTAAATGAAAGCATGTATTCAACGTTTAGTTGTTGTCTAGAAGTAGTATTTGTTCCTAAAATTGATGTTTGCAATTTTATGAGTTGAAGCAAACAAAATCTTGGACTTGTAATGTACTTCCAATGATGATTGAATGCTGGTTTTCTCTATTTGAACTTTGATCTATTTTCTTACCATCAATTTGTGGAGAGTTGCATCCTCTATCATTATCAATCCGAGGCCAAGCTATTTTCATCATTTTGTTGTTTCCCAATGAATCCTTAGTGTTAAGCTACTTCGAGAATTAAAAATTGGTGTGAACTAAACATATTGCATACTTTATTGAACACACCAATATAATACTCCAATGTGTGCCTTAGCATTTGGGGCTGTTTGCACTTTGCTTTTATGTTAAATGTTACAGTTTCAGCGTATGTTGTTCATTGAAATTAAAGAATAATTAGATACTGATTTCTCCGGTTTATCTAGGGATGGACACTTTTTGAAATACTAAGATATGCACCTCAACACAACTGGAGTGCTTATGAGGAAGCCCTTAAATCAAACCCGGTCTTTGCAAAAATGGTTATAAGGGGAGTAGTTTATTCTATCGGGGATTGGATTGCACATGTAAGTTATTTTAGAAAGTTATTAGATGCAATAAAGAACTCCCCTACTCTTGGATTTTTGGTAGCTTGATGTCAGTTTTTGATTTGTTTACCTTGTTACTTGTAGTTTTATGAAGGGAAACCTCTGTTTGAGTTTGATCGTGCGCGAATGTTCCGATCTGGTCTGCTTGGATTTACATTGCATGGATCCCTTTCTCATTACTACTATAAATTTTGTGAGGTAATACTGAGATTTCATTGGTTTTCTCCTTTTGCTATTCTTATTATGTACTTATGAATTATGATTGAACCCTGGTTCAGGCTTTATTCCCCTTTGATGATTGGTGGGTGGTTCCTGCTAAAGTTGCCTTTGACCAGACAGTGTGGTCTGTGTTATGGAACAGCATTTACTACACACTTTTAGGCTTTTTACATCTCGAATCTCCTGTTACTGTCTTTACTTAGTTGAAGGCCACGTTTTTTCCCATTTAACTGTAAGAACTCCCTCTCTCTTTTACTCCTTTCTTCACTTAACTTTGATTATAAACTTTGAGAAGCTACCTCCAAATTTTCCTTTTGGTTAAAGGTTACATGTGGTGATTTATAAACTTAGCGACTTTTTGCTTTTCTGTTTGTTTAAAGTTTTAATTTATGTTGAAGCTTAGGTTCATTCTTGTCATTTCACCGTGAGCTTTTCTGATCAATTTACCTTGTTTGGTAGACCGTAGATCTTGCCAGCCGTTCGCACTTACATTCTCCGTTTAGTTTAAACTCACTAGTTTCTGAACTCTATATTTATTATCAATGTCACACTGCTGTTGTATTGAGATTTTCTTCCAGACAAAAACATAAAAAAGATAACTTGGACATAATGCTGTTCGTTATAGCTATATTCTGCGGCCTCTTCTGATTTTTCCTTTCTGGAACAACATGCATTGTTGTTATATATGTTGCTAATCGGGTGAAAGTACACGTTCTCTTATTTGCAGGCTGGTTGGAAGCTTTGGCCTTTTGCTCATCTGATCACATACGGTGTCATCCCTGTCGAACAAAGGCTTCTCTGGGTGGACTGCGTGGAACTCATTTGGGTCACTATACTTTCAACGTAAGCACCATATAGCCAGTTAGCCACATGACAATTTACTAGATTCTTTTGTCCATTCACCTATTCTCGTCTCATTATAACTTCTTCATTACATCATTATCTGCCAGATACTCGAATGAGAAATCAAAAGCTAGAACATCCGAAGCACCAGTTGAAGGCAATGCCAGTTTGCCACCATCAGACGGTTCCATCTAAGGTATTCCATGACTAATATTCGAAAAATATATATGTGGGGTTTCGACTCTCTGTATGTAAAATCTGGTACGCTGCCCAATTCGCCATCGAATGAGTAGAAGTATACAAAGGTTGAAGAAGGTCATCTGTAACTTAGGCAAATGTATCCCTTGATCATCATGTATGTGTGTACATTATGTGTTTTCTTTCATTTGGTGCATATTGTTCTCTAGTCTATTGAAATTGGCCATGTATTCCCCCAAGCTTTAATTATGGAGTGTATAGTACTATGTAATAGGGGGAAGGATTTTTAAAGTCCCATTACACGATAGTGCCCTGCAGATTTATGGGAAATTCTTGAGTGCCCAAATTTTAAGGGAATTTTTAATAATGCCCAAATTGACAAAAATGACCTTGACACGATACTGACTCGATTGTAACTTTTGTAAAAGTTACAAAAGTTACAATCGAGTCAGTTACAAAAGTTACAATCGAGTCAATATCGTGTTAATGTCATTTTTGTTAATTTGGGTATTTTTAAACATTATGTTAAAAAGTGGAAAAAAAGAAAAATTTAGAAAAATCTGGGCACCGTAACATTTGACTCATTTTTAAATGTTATAAATTACCATCTCTCTCTAATAAGAGAGAGGGACAATGGAAATGTTAACAGAGTACCATCTCTTAATGCAACTATGGTACTTTCCCATCTATTTTCTCACTTTCTATTTTTTCAATTTAACTTTTTTACTGTCATCTACTCCCTCCGTCTCACACTTATGTTCACACTTTTCATTTTCATTCGTCCTACACTTATGTTCACGACCCAAAAATATAAATTCCACATTAACCAACAATCTCAAAAGTTATTTTAATTTCAAAAATATTACTCACACCTAACACACATAACATACTTTATAATTTATTTATTACCTAAAAATACCACAATACTCTTAAAAAGTTAATAAAGTTGGTCAAAAAGTAAATTTTCTTAAACTCTATATTTACAGTGTCGGTGAACATAAGTTTGGAACATGGGGGAGTACTTTCTAATCCAATTTAGTTGTTATTTTATCCAAATTTGATTTGTTCCATAAAGTAGTAAATTCTAGAAATTAAAGCTACAAAATGAGTATACTAATTATACATTACTTAGTAAACTTGCATTAACTATATATACATGCAAGAAAATCCCTACTCTTTTATTCAATATAGTGATAAAAACTTACATTAACACAATTATATTATAAGAGCATATTTAATATACATTAAATTTGTGTGAAAACATATCCGATACTTATTTCGTGAATAAAAAGTTACGATCATTAAATTGAATAATTTTATGAAAAATTAGTAGAGTATATGAAAAGTGATATTCAATTTAAGAAAAATAAGTAAATAAATTACAGTGTTATTAAAATGGTTTGATCAATATGTTGTGAATTACATAATGATCAAAGAAGAAAAGAAAATGATAAACACAATTGTTTATAGTGGTTCGACAAATTGCCTATGTCCACTCTTAAGAGAAAAAAAATCTTATTGATAGTGATTTTACAACCATAATATATGATATATAAGGATAATATTATATATATGAATAATACTCAGTATATAGTAATCTGCAGAATTTTGTCAACAAAAGATATGATCATAATTTTCTTGGAAATAAGCTGCTCTCAAATCCAAGCCCGCTATCATAAATGATTTCGGAGACCACACTTGATTATACCTTTTGATCCTCATGTTAATTCATCAATCTTCATCATGCAACCTCTCAATGGAAAAATATTAACATAAGCACAAAGTTTCATCTTAAAGATGCTTTCCTAGCATTTTGTAAGTAATTTAAATTTTATTTGAGTTAATTTATTTGCCTTAATCTTAGTAATAAGCCACATGGAGTATACTTTTTTATTTTTTATTTAAAGAAATAAAATGGACTTTAATTATGATTGTTGGATTCAGACTACTACTGAAAACAGAATTAGTGATGATCACATTACAGTTTGCATATGAACCTAGAAAGTGTGTATAATTCTAAAGGTTGTGCAATAAAATTTCACTTAATTAAAAAAGAAAAAAAAAACTGTATTTAAGTTCATCATTTAATAAAAATATCTAAATTGATAGATAAAGTATATCGAATTCAAAATCATCAAAGATTACACGTCTTATACGAAAATTGAAAAGTAGGCAAAAGTTCCTGCGCATCCGGGGACACGGATTGATACTCTGTGTCCCCATGTGAATACAAATCTCCCTTCTAATCCTATTTAAACATATGTATTGCTAGAAATTTAAATTATAAAAGGGCATGAAAATTGCAAAGATGCACAGAATGTGTTCCGTGGCCCGAGTATACAGGAACCTCACTATTGAAAGTAAATTGAAAATCTCATAATTTTCGAATTTATAACCTAACAAGTTTGTTATGAATAATTAAACAGTTGGGAAGAATTTATATAACGTCAGTTCAAGTGGGACATCTGCAAATGAGATATTTATAAGTGAAAATGTAATAATTACTGCTTAATTATAACTTCCAAACTATATTTACCTTTTGGCCCCTGAATTATTGACATATTTTCCTGTTGTCACATTTCCGATTTTGCGGAGCCAACTGGGGGTCCTACTGTCACACCTGAATAATTTGTATGCTAAAATAGCTAATTGCATGTTAAATTAACTTTTTCTTGAATAATTATTATATAATATATATATATATATATATATATATATATATATATATATATATATATATATATTTTGACAAAGTTAGTTTGTTAGTGGTTAGAAGTTAGTACACCCATACTCCACTCCCTACCCAAATTCGTTCCAAAATAAATCGAATTTGGACAATTCACCTTAATGAGGAACCATTTTGATAAAAAAACTCAATATTATTATAAATATTATTATTTAAAATACTAAATATATAAAAATTGTACTGTAGCATTAATATTTTGATGAAAATTAATAGTTATAGGTGAATTATACATGTTTCGCATTAAAATTTGAACAAGAATATTAAAATAAACTAATAAATATTCATGCATATATCGCTCATTATTTCTAAAATTTATCAGTTACTCTACATAAAAATATTATGAATGATAAAAAGTAATTCATTTTTAAAACATAAATATTAACTGGCGGTATATATATATGAAAACTTATTCAACGTAAATTAGATGCTGTGTTTTATTATGATTGTCTCTCTAATTAACTTAAAATATATAGCTAATGGTCAAAAATACTCAATATGAAATGTGAAAAATCATTGACAACCATCAATTAATTTATATAACATTTTTAATTGATCATTTTTGGACTAAAATACCCTCATCATGTCGGAATGTAATGTTGGGATTCCGACACCGATTCCGACATCATCGGATATCAGATTCAGTGTTGGAACTCCGACATAATATTTCGACAGGGTGGGGGTATTTCATTGGATGTCGGATTTGGTGTCAAAATCCCAACATGATGGGTATTTTGGTCCAAAAATGAACAAATGGATAGAGATTATATAAATTAGTTAATGGTTGGGAATGATTTTATCTTTAAAAATATGGGTAGATGGGCTATTCTAAAAATAATAATAATAATAATTAATATATATATATATATATATATATATATATATATATATATATATATATATATATATATATATATAAAATTGAAAATCTTAGTGTGAAATATCCTTATGGGTACCATCAACACGTCATATCATGATATGAAGTCAATAATTCCATGTGTGTACACACGAATCGTGATCCTCTCCTTTCAATTTAAATTTATGAATGTAAATTTGCTAGTCATTAAATTACATGATGGGAGAAAAAAAAATACACAGGGATAAAATTTTAATTTAAAATTAAATTAAATAAAAAAATTTAATGGTGAGTGCATGTCATGGTTAAATGCATGAGTTGATGGTTAGATAAAATTTATTTAAATTGAACGGGAACACATACAATATCTGAATCTACATTTCCATGTGTGATCGTTCCATAAATATTTTCATATTCCTAAATGAAAAAAAAAATTAAAATGGCTAACGACTTTCATATATTTTATTTACAAAAATATCACTTATATATGACAAATCTGTGATATACTTTGTTATTTACAATCAGACAAATTTTTTCATAGAATGAATTTTGTAAAACAATCTCATATAAATATTTATAGTATACTAATACTAATATTTTAAAATTTAGATTGCTATCATACATAATTGAATAACAACTATTTATATAGCTCGAGTTAAATGTATCAACTCTCTTGAAGCTTACTCATTTGATATATATACTATATGAGAATTCACACATTTTTTCACCAAAAAAAAAAAAAAATACTATAGCACACTTTTATTTTCTTTCCAAAAAATAAAATATAGATTAACTTATATGGTTTCAAAATTTCAAGGTCTAACAATTTTTAGCTTTACATACCTAAAAAAAATTATAAAAAGCTTTAGAGTATAATTAATGATTAATTAACATTAAGGGTTTCATTTTAATATCTTATATTATAATTAAATGCTTCACATGTCATTTATAATAATATAACATAACATATATAAAACGTTATGCCAACAATCGTCTATCCAAAAAAAAAAATAATAATAATCGACTAGCACTTGCATAATAAAATTAGGCAAACACTCGTGTAAATCAGGTTTATGGCGTAAATTTTGTAGTCCCCATTTCAATTCTATTATACCCTATATTATACCATATGTATTGTTAGGGTTTAAATTAAAAGAGAACCACATGATTTACACGGAACTAACTCATAAAGTTATAATCATGCAATTCATGATCAATCCAGAACCTGATCATCATCTAAGTCGAGGTTGTCAAGCGTTACATATGGCGATAAAGGTAGATGTAGGGTAGATGCATGAACAATTTTTAATGAATAGGAATGACATATACTAATATGAGTCACAAAATCAAGATAGATATATATTTGATATACATAAGTGTATGCATATATAATATGCTTAGAATGAAAGGGGCTTTCACAAGAACTAAAAATATCTAGTGCATGCCATTATCTAATTTCCATTTATAGCACGTGGAATGAACCATGTAATAAACTAGTTTTGTATTCTTTCCTAATTTGGGAATCGGATTAGCGATATTAAATTTGTGAGGTTTAATATAAAGATTCCTCATGACAGCTTAGATGGTCCCTAACTCATCAAACTAAATTAAAACCCTTTTCTTTGGTATTAAATTAAATTTAATCCAAATTAATTAACTCATCTTTTAGCTTGTTGTTGAGAAGTGTGGTGGTAGAATATACTTTGCTAGCTAGCTTATGATGTCCTTTCATACCAAAAGGAAAATGACTGCCGCAATTAGACATGCACGTCGATTTGAAATTGTCGGTTCCAATTTTCAAAAATGAGGAGTCGAAATCGAACCGGGATTAAGAAGGTTTCAATTTGTATTTTATTTTTTTAAGCTTGAAAACTAAAAAAAATTAAAAAATCGACAGTTCGGAATCGGGAACTGCCGGTTCCGATTTCACAAAATGAGAAATCAAAATATATTCAGTTTCGGTTTCATTTTTGCCAGTTTCGGAACTGTCGATTCCGGTTAAACTGTGATGTCTAGCCGCAACACCTGTGTTTTGTGTTGATCATATCGTTTTTTTTTATTCCGATTTCAATTTTTTTTCTGAGGACGACGGGCACATCACACATTGTCAATGATCATTGCATCGTCAATTGATCATTTTTGAATATCACTCGGGTGTATTAGGATCGGGACGAGATAATTTTATATTGATGCACTAAATGTCCTATGATCATAAATAATATTGTGCAACTCTTAGGGTTTATGTATTTTCAAAGAGTTCAATTTTTATTTTTTATTTTATTATTATTTTATTTTTCTATCTACCGCGTATGATCCATTTAATCGTCTGAGATAAAAAAAAATGTAATTTTTAAAGGTGTAATTATTTAGGTGGATAAACGCTGTGTGGATTAATTTTGATTTCTAATTTAGATGAATGCTTTATTATCATAAAAGTTAATAATAAGCTTTAAGGATAATAATTATTTTGAATGAATGAAAATAAAACTCTAAAGACAATGTAGTAGTAGAAATTAAAAAGTCCTGTTGTGGGGATTGGGAGTGTATAGATCTTCCTTCAATTGTTTTTACAGTCCTAGGGCTCTCCCTCCAAGATGCGGCCCTGTTGCCAATTCTTCTCACCTTATCATCTCTTATCCTCTCTTTCTAATTTAATTTAATTTTTTGCTTGTTGGTGCTAACAGGTTCCTCTCGGCGAGTTCGGTTGCGGCAGTAGTGCTCTCCGTCAGTGCTTATTGTGGTGGCTGTTGAACCCAAATCTATGGCAGACCCTCTGGACCTCCTCTATTCAAAACTTTCTCTTGATGATTCCGAACAAATACCTCTCAATACTGATGATTTTGAGTCTGATGGTTCGGATCTCTCTCATTGGAAAAATTCTTGCTCCTAGAGTATTTCCTCCGGATCAAATTGAGAAGCTCTTTCGAAGTATATGGAACTGTCTTGCTGGCAATCTCTCATGCCGTTCTCTCGGGGATAATGTGATGTTATTCAACTTCATTAAGATGTCAGATCTTAAGAAAGTTCAAGAAGGTTCTCCTTGGTTATTTGATCGTTTCTTGCTAGTTCTCAAACAAGCAGAGAATAGTGCGGTGGCTACAACAATGATCTTTAGCCATTCTCCGTTCTGGGTTCATGTTCTCGGACTTCCCCTTGGTCTCATGTCGGAGAAGTTTGCTGGAAATCAAATTGAAAAATTCCTCAGTGCTGATCATGATCGAAAAGGTTCACTCCTTGGAAAATTTCTCAGAGTCCGAGTTGACATTGATTTGGCTGCACCACTCTGCGTATAACGCATCAGGGTAATACTTTAAACTGTATCTTGAAATATGAACGACTCCCTTGTTTTTGTTACCATTGTGGGCGCATTGGCCACATTGACAAGGATTGTGACTCCTTCATCTTCCTCTGCTAATGACCAATATGGCCCTTGGATGCGAGTTCCTAATCCTATCAGCCCATTTTACTCTTCACGCCAATCGCCCCCTTCTCAATCACCCCCTTCTCGTCGCTCACCTCACAATGCTAATACCTCTCATGTCTCCCCCTCACAGAATCGATCTCTTAGTCTTGATAAATCCCTCATCAACCACAAAAATGCAGGTAACAGCAGAACTCCCTTCACTCCAATTACCACTCCTCAACCCACCAACTTCGATCCCGATGAATCCCTGTCTCTAGTCTGTTATAACCATATCGCATCACCTCCTCACACATTGTCTCCAAACAATCTCTCCCCCCGTTGTTGGCGAGTCAAGCTCTTCACCCTCACCCCCGTTACCTCATACTACCACTGATGCATCATTCTCTATTCCCATTTCCAACTCCACCCAGGATCAACCCTGCAAAACCATAAACAAGCCATTTCACCCAGCTCCTACCCTCCACCGATTACTCAAAACACCCAACTCCAACCGGATTTCAATTTTGATTATTCCAATGCACTTATTCCTCTTTCTCTCACCGCCTCCCCAACCACCCAACGTACCCACTCTGCACCTTCACCACCCACAGAAAACACATGTCCACCTAGTCCTTTTCTTGTTTCTGTACCCATCACACTCGACTCTACTGCTAAAAAACTTGCTGGAAATTTTGTTCGCACCAAAGAGCGTCTCTTCCGCTCAATCTCTCCATCAGATATGGACTTTACTGCTGAAAAAAGAAAGCTTGCTACCATTGATATTGATGAAAGCTTGAACTGTGATCCCAAGAGAAAAAAAGTCATTTGCTACCCCAGTATCTCATATTAATGTTGAGGTAATACAAATTCCCGATCCTATGCTTACGGCGGAGACTGGCCTGAGGGACCAGTCCCGCCAATCACAATGAACATCTTCAGTTGGAACTGTAGAGGGCTTGGGAACCAATCTATAGTTCATGAGCTTCAAAGTCATATCAAATCTAAGTCACCCACCATTATTTTCCTTTCTGAAACAAAAAGCTCTACAACCTTCATTGACTCTCTCAAAATGCGATTGAATTTTTTTGGAATATCTGTTCCAGCTGTTGGCCGATCAGGATGTTTAGCCTTACTTTGGCCTAAAGATTTGAACCTTACAATCAGAGGTTATAAACACCGTTACATTGATGCAGAAGTGTTCATGGGTGAAATCCATCTCAGACTCACTGGAATCTATAGTGAGCCTGATGTGATAAAACGGCGGTCGGCTTGGAACTCTTTCAGAGAGTTGAACACTGATCCTCACCTTGGATATGTTTTGGGGATTTCAACAAAGTCCTTTATCAACATGAGTTCCTTGGCATCGGCCCTCGAGCAAATTGGCAAATGGAATCTTTTAGAGAAGCTCTCTCTTCTTGCTCCCTCTCTGATATGGGTTTCACTGGAAATATTTTCCCTTGGAACCGTCTGCTTATCACCCCCCACACCCACCGAGCAAGACTCGATAGAAGTGTTTGCAACCAGCATTGGAGAAACTCATTCAGATGGCATCGCATCTCTCACATCCCAACCTTCCAATCAAACCACCAACTCATTCATATTTAAGCTAGTATAAGATGCGTCGCTTCCCCTTGCAACCGATTTAAGCCTTTCCGATTCGAAGCTATGTGGATCAAATCTGATGATTGTGAGAAGATTATAAAAAACAGTTGGGACAGCTCTCTCGACTCTCCCGAAAATCATTAGTAAGTGCTCTATCGGGCTTTTGAAATGGGGCGGACGCGACACTAGAGGCTTAAAAAGAAAGATTGAGGAAGCCAAAAAGAGCATTGATCAATTGAGAAAAGGAAACATCACTCCTGATATCAATGAGCAACTTATTTCTCTCCAATTCAAGCTGAATACCCTCTTGGAGCAGGAGAACATGGTTTGGAAACAGCGAGCTAAGCAACATTGGCATCGTGAGGGTGATAGAAACACCTCATTCTTCCATGCCCATGCACGGGCTCGCAGAGAAATCAACCACATCTCTTCTCTCTGTGATGCCTCTGGAGCATATAAGTCCGAGGAAAAAGACATGGAAAATATCATTCTTAACTACTTCGGTGGTATCTTCACCTCCTCTCATCCGACCAACTCTGATATATCCCACTGCTTAGATCGGGTTCAACGGTGCCTTGATGATGTACAACACTTACTGCTACTGCAACCTTACACCAAAGATGAGGTCCTCAAAGCACTCAAGCAAATGCACCCCTTCAAATCTCCCGACCCTGACGGTATGAGTCCTATTTTCTATCGTAAATTTTGGCATATTGTTGGGTCTGATGTCACTCATTTCATTCTCAAGTTTCTCAATGATGAATGCTTATCCCCCGCTGTTAATGAAACTTTCATTGTCCTAATCCCAAAGATAAAAAAAACCTGATCTTATAAATCAATTTCGTCCCATCAGCTTGTGCAATGTTATATATAAATTAGCTTCAAAAGTGCTTGCTAACAAGCTTCGTGTTGTTCTGCCATATCTTATCTCTATTCACAATCTGCTTTTGTCTCGGGCCGTCTAATTACTAACAATATCTTGGTAGCTTATGAAACCCACCACTCTTTAAAGAACAGGACAACAGGAAATTTAGGTCTGATGTCAGTGAAGCTTGACATGAGTAACGCGTTTGATCGGGTTGAGTGGTCCTATGTTTGTGCTATTTTGAAGAAGATGAACTTGCCTAACCATTTCATCAACATGGTTAAGGTATGCATTTCAACGTCTCTTTCGTTCCTCCTTAATGGAGATGTGTTCGGAAAACTCACTCCTCAAAGAGGGCTAAGACAAGGAGATCCTTTATCCCCTTACCTCTTTATCATCTGCTCGGAGATTTTCTCTTGCATTCTGCAGGATATGCAAATTTGTGGAAGCATTCACAGAATCAAAGTTGCTAGAAATGCACCAAGCATCTCTTATCTGTTCTTTGTAGATGATACTCTCTTATTTGGACAAGCAACCCAAGAAGAAGCTAGAGCCTTGGCCCGCGAAATAAAAATGTATGAAAAGGTTTCTGGCCAACAAATCAACCTGGATAAATCTGGAGTGATGTTTAGTCCAAACACTGACCCCATTATTGCTACGGAAATTTGTGATATTCTTTGCATGCCACAAGTTCAAAGCCACCAAAAATATCTTGGCCTTCCTTCTGTAGTGGGGCGAAACAAAAAAGAAGTATTCAATTCCATCAGAGACAGGATCAAAATACGAATTGATGGCTGGAAAGAAAAGCAACTATCTCGAGGAGGAAAAGAAATACTAGTGAAATCAGTTATTCAGGCTATTCTTTCTTATGCCATGGCTTGCTTCAAACTCACTGATAGATTTCTTTCTGATATTGATTCACTGATTCGTGACTTATGGTGGGGTACTCGAAAAATTCGGTGGTCTTCTTGGGAGAATCTTTGTAAAAGCAAGAGTCATGGTGGTCTTGGATTTTGTAACCTCAAAGCATTTAACTTAGCGATGCTCAGCAAACAAGCATGGAGATTACACACTCTTCCAGAGTCTCTTCTAGCTTGTGTTTAAAAGCAAAATATTATCCTCAGTGCTCTTTTCTTAATGCTCAGACACCTTCTCGTCCCTCTTGGACTTGGAGAAGCATTTTAGAGGCTAAGCGGGTAATTACTCTTGGAAGCAAAAAGCAAATACATTGTGGCTATTCTACAAAAATCTGGCAAGACCCCTGGCTTCCAAAACCTCCGCACTTCATGGTCTCTAGCCCTCGAAGTTTCTTCCCGGAGAATGCATTATTGTCGCACCTCATTGACCCTCGCTCTAGATCTTGGAACACCGAACTGGTAAAAAATGTATTCGACCACACTGAAGCTGAGCTAATTCTCTCACTCCCTCTTCGAAACCATGCAGGCCCAGACTCTTGGATTTGGCACTATTCGAAAAATGGGACACTCTGTAAAATCTGCATATCATCTCATTATGAACAACCAAAGTCTTTTGGGGTCAAACTCCCCGAGCTCTTCAAGTAATGGCCCAGATCCCGTTTGGAAGCGTCTCTGGAAACTACGCATTCCTGGTAGGGTACATCATTTTCTTTGGAGATGCTGTACAAATTCTTTACCTTTTCAAGCTAATCTCCAACGGAGGGGAGTAAGCATCAATCACGTCTGCCCCTTCTGCGATCAGACTCATGCTACACTTGCACATATCTTTTTCACATGCTCTTACTCGCAACAAATCTGGCAGCTCGCTAGCCTTCATCAAATTCTATTCCAGTTTAAACAGCCACTATGTGATATATGGTTTCGAGACATCCTGGGCATGGGGGACATAAATGTTTTGGAAATATTTGCTATGATCTGCAACTCATTATGGTGGCACAGAAACAAAAAGGTATTTGACAATGAGGGCATGGATTGTTATTCTCTGGTCTTTTTCTCTACTTCTACTTTGCGTGATTTTCAGAATGCAAGAGGATGGCCGGAAAGGTCTCTTAATTCACTCAACCCAACTGAACTTTCTCCTCCCTACTTCAGGTGTAAAGGTCTACTTTGATGGAGCAATCTCCACTCGCCTTGCCAAAGCCTCTATCGGAGTATTCATTGAAAATGACAATGAATCCTTCTTATATGGTTATGCTAAAGTTTTTCCAGGAATTACTTGTGCAGAAACTGCTGAATTCTTAGCCATGAGGGCTGCTTTATCCATCGCCAATGAACTAAACCTGCAGTGCTTTGCCATTATAGGAGATGCAGCTTCTGTTATTTTCGCAACAAGGAAAGATTGTGATTGCCGAGCCTCTTGTATTTCTATTCTTGAAGATATCCTTCTCTATACTTCTCAATAAAATTTCAAAGGAGCTTTTTGGCAACCCCGCTCGCGCAATATTATAGCTCACTCTCTTGCTTCTTTTGCTAAATGTAATAGTGCTTCTCTTGAGCATCGTTGGTCCACTTTACCGGACTTTTTATGTCAATCAGTACTTGCTGATTTCCAGTGATCGTAATGAAAGTTATTTCCTTTAAAAAAAGTAGAAATTAAAATATATCAGAAATCACAGGAATTGATCCAATTTCATTTGAATAAATTGACTATAAAATTCCTAAATAAATAATGTAATAAATCACAAAACAATACTGTAGGAAATAAATCCATAAATCCTAATGTCTTAAATCCTATTACGATTAAATGAGATCCAAAACGTAAAGTGGAAGCGTACCTTAATTCATGGAGTTGATTCGATGGACCACGAACTCGGAATCAGTGGTTTTATAGCCTTCCTCAACTAAGTCTCCTTATTCCTTATGTAATCGTCGTAATCCCTTCCGATGGGGAGAAGAGAAGACCGTGTTCGGCTTAGTGTCTCGGGGATCATAACCTTGGGAACCTTTATATATTATACAACTGGGCCACTCATAATCACACAGTTATATAGTATTGGGTATCTACTCAATTGACCCATATCAAAATATTATAGCCCATGGACTTATCAACTTAACTGGATCACTTAATTAAGTACATAAAATAATTGAATAGTTAATATAATTGTATAATAATATATTGTCCACAATTAGATTACAATGAAAATTACAAATTTCCAACAATCTCCCACTTGGGTTATATATTTCTCAAAGCAATTATATCAAGAGTCCTTAGTAGCGCAACTTTATGCTATTCCTCTTCAGGCTATACTTAATAATCTGGTCCATCTCATATACTAATATGGAACTACCGCGGCTTTCACCACATTATAAATCGTGGTTAAACCCATTAATCACCAATATCAATATACTCAATGACATAGATCAAATATGGTGAGTAACATGGAAATTACATGCAATGTGATCAAAACATGTCTATTTCAAATGGTCAAACTTTAATCTTTAGTGAGATCAATCCATAATGTAAAATATTACAAAATGGAAATTTACTTAAGTGAATTGACAATGAATTCAAAGCCATCAACTTTATTCTGCAGAAAACTGAATTATCCAAATCTAAGTGTCTTGAAACTTTAAAGATAAATAAATATAGACTCCCAATGAACCAATGTATTCTAAAACTATATAATACTCACATGAGTAGCTAGCCATAAAATTACAGGGCGTTGAATACATAATTAGTGGATCCATATTTAGAGTCTATTATAATGTGCTCTACTATAATTTTATCCACACAAAACACTTTCTTTAACAATTAAGAATTCTATGTCAATTTGCTTGACTTATAAGAACTCCTTTAGCTAATACTTTAATGCGAACTAACTGTCACAATAAACTTTATGTGACAAAGTTTCGCAACCTTTATTTTATGTTTGAATGCCCCTTAGTATGCTAATAATTTGGTTGTCATGGTTAAAGAGCTATAAGTGTTTGCTTAATACTTTTACTAGTATAGCTCTCCATACCAACAGAAGATATAGCCTAAAGTGAATCTTATAATGTATTGGCATCCAACAAACTTAGAATCAGAATTCCTTATGATCTCTAACAAATCTGATCCTGATGTGCATGCATGTTATTCTTAGTTCTCTGTAAATACTTTATAAAGATCCATACTAGAATTACTTAAATGTCTACTTAATATACCAACAACATAAGCCAAATTAGGTCTTGTAGAGACCTCATCATACAACAACTTCCAATAGCCAAGATATATAGAATATTTTTACATTTTTTAAATTTTTAGTTTAACTTTAGGGCACCTTATTGAGACTTCACTTGTCTTCCTTAGTTTAACTTAAACATTCTCTCACTGAATCACATAATCATCTACACTTGTCTCAAATTCAAATGAGTCAATTACTTCATGATGATGATTGTGATTTCTTTATGGAAAAATTTTCTTGAATGCATAGATGAATTTCCTATTAGTTCTTAAACTGTTGAGATTGATTCATCAATGTTACTATCAAGAAAATTTATCTTTACATCCATCTAATATGATTCTAGATCAAAATGTGCTAGTAATGTCACAATTAGCTTAAAAGAACATTTCTTAGTAATCGAATAGAAAGTCCCTTAATCCTTTCTTTTCCTATTGAGTGTAATCCTTTACCAAGATGCAAACCTGATCATCTTGGAGTATTGATTTAAACTCATAACTTATAGCATTAACCCACTTTCGACTATTTGGACCTTGCATGGCTTGATGAACATTGTTTGAGTGTTCAATTCTACCATTAATTTCATAGTGTCCTCATTATTTAGGAGAAAACTAGTGGTTTCTTTGGTAACATTAATTCTTAAGGTTGTTGATTTTGTTATGACTTAAATATTATTGACATTGTGTTATCGATATCCTGGATTTGCACCATTCTTAAAAGCATAAGTGGGAGTCAAAATAGACTCCTCCTTAAAGACAATGACTCTAATATTATTATTCCCCCCAAAATCAACATCCTCAAATAATACCATATTACCCGTCTCAAATATTATCCAATTAATTGGATCATGAACTTTTATCTTTATTTATAACCAATAAAGGAGCTTGTATTCAATTTACTCCAATTTTCTTTAGTAGATCCCAATGATCTAGCCTTAGTTGGATATCACCATATCTGAAACTCAAAGAGTTCTCACAACTACTTTAGTTGGGACTTTATTGAGACCATAAGCTGCAATCTTAAGTATTTTTCCCATTAATAACCATATGTTATGGAGTTCAATCATGCCTTTTAACTACACCATTCACACTTAGCAACTTTAATATGGTGTATTATAAGACAATTCCACGAGCCTTTAAGAGAAACAAAATGTTATACTTTAATTTCATCTTTAGCAGCTTTCTTTACGGGTATTCTTTTATTGCCCTTATACTTTATTGAGACTAAATTTTCTTGAAGGCTATTAGTCTCATCTTTATTGTTGAAGTTCTCATCATGTATGATTTTGTTGTTGATATCAGTTAAACTTAATTAGCAGACTTCTTGATTATATAGAGAATTAATTCAAAATGATTATCATGCTTGCACTAAATTTTATAATCTTTCAAAATTTAAATAAATTAGAATCATCTTGAGGATTCGTGCACAACATTAGTATCAAGTCTTTGGATAACAATACTAATTTAAATTAATTCTCTCATTTTATTTATTAATTATTTTAAACTTCTCTTTATAGGATTATTATTTAATAATTATTTCTGTACCATATTTACATGTAAAGGAATTTTTTCAAAATCTCAGTTGGAAATTTCTATTATAATCTTATTTCATTGAAAAAAACTCATTTAATAAAAAAATTCAAATTATTTAAATTAAAATCATTATATCTAAAATTTTAATTAAATATAAAAATTAAAATATTCGAATAATTTAAAACATTATACTATTTTCTAAGAATGACACTCTATTCATAGGTTGCAACTTGCTAGCGGTGACAATATATATTTAAATATTAAATTAAAATTAAAATCAATTTTCATACATAATATTCGTCTCTATTTTACTAATTTTTATCCATTTCACATAAAAGTTTACGTGAGACAATTTCACACAAATCTTTGTCTAAAATTAAAACTATAAAAAATATAATTCATACGTATAGTATATATTGTGGAAGGAAAAGACTCTTGTAGATAAAAATTATGTTGGTTTTTTATTATGTAAATTATTATTTTTTTAATTCTTGAGATTAAATCGTATAGTGTTAATTTTTTACAATAATTTCCTTAGCCATTATTTTTTTTTCTCTTTTTAATTTTTTTATTTCGTAACTTTTTTTTATTTTCCTTTGATTTATATATATATATATATATATATATATATATATATATATATATATATATATAATATAATATAGTTTTACTATCAATTTTTTCTTCTACATATATTAAATGGAAATTTTATTTTGATATAAGATGTGAATTCTAAAATTATTTTTTTATAATTTTTTAATTATTTTGATTAATACATACAAATTAATTTCATTATAATTTTTTTTACAATAAATTATATTTTTTAATATTATAATTTTATTTCTCGTGCGATACGCGAGATTTATACCAATATTATATATTGTGGAAGGAAAAGGATTGTGTGAGTGGTTAAACGGAATCACTCTCGTGGATAAAAGTGATAATATTTTAATAAAAAATAATAATGGTGCAGTAAATTATTTTATGAATAGTTTATAGTTAAATGAAAAGTGATAACATTTAAAATAAATATGATATCATTTTTAATTAAAAAACGATAACTAGTTACAAAAGTCTAGAATTGTCTCACTTGATACGATCTCCCCAACACTTCTCCATTATGAAATAATTTTAACTATATAATTTTTAATTAATAATAAACTCACTGAAGAAAGAAATTCAATATTGATTTCTTAAAGTACTATAGTGAAATGAATTTTAAGGAGAATTTGTTGTAATATGGAGTATTTGGAGATAAATTCTTGTTTATAACCGTTGCGTAGGAAGAGTTTTATGAGATCAATAAAAAATTAACACTTGACTAATAAAAAATAATAATAGTACAGTAAATTATTTTATAAATAAATACGGAGTATTATAATATTTTTTATTAAAAGAAATAACTATTTAATAAAGGCTAAATATAGTATGCACCCACGTACAAATATAAGCAAAAACATATACAATTATGAGTAACAATGTATACAATTTAATTGTTAATTTTTTAATAAAAAATTGAGTGTAAAAAAATGTACAATTATTAAAATACATGTATACACTATTGAATAAAAAGTTATACACATATGAATGCTTGTTTTTTTAATAAAAATTTAGTGTAAAAAAGTATACAAATATTACAAAACACGTATACAAAAGAGAATAACATGTATACAAAATAGAATAAAAAGTTATACAAATATGGGTGCAAGGGTACACCTGGGTGCACCTAATATATACTCTTTAATAAAATATAAAATTGTGTCAGCGTCTTATCTTATAATAGTCTCACGTCAACGGGTAGAGTACCCGTTTATTTTGGGTACTCATATCCGTATCCGATTAAAAAACAACTATCCATACGTGTCTTGTTTAAAAAATTCATTATGATACTTGTATCCATCTCATTCCCGTATATCAATATCTGCGGGTATTCGTACCTATTTAATATTCAATTATTTTATAGTATACAATAATATTTTTTATTGTTTAAATAAATATAATAATAATAATTATATTAATTAAATATAAAATAAATATAATATGAATTCTATTATTTTAAATAAATACTTAATAAATATAATTAAATAAAATTTATAACTATTAATTAAATATATAAAATATTAGAGCTGAGCTCTACCAAGTGAGCTATATCTACCTATATCTACCGCTCCGAGTGAGTGGAGCATGCATACAATAGTCATATGCTTCAATTTTTTTAATTTTTTTTTACTTTATTCATTTATTTTTACGATGTTTCCATTTTTCTTTTGCACTATATTTAAAAACGTAATCGATGCTAATATTTATTTTTTTAATTAAATTATGGATTATAATATTATCTGTTATAAACTATGTATGAAATACAAATTATAAATTATAATTTTTTTATTTAATTATATTTTATTTAAATTAATTTTTAACTTTATAAAATAATTTTGGTGGTTGTATATTTTTTATAAATGGTGAATTTATAAAATAAAATTGAAAATATATAAAATTTAACTTTTCGGTTAAACTTCGAACCGTTGCTTCAATCAATTCGATCTTCGATTCAATTATAAAAACACTGCATTGGACGAAGTCATCGAATATAAATTTAATTTCATTATACTATAATTTTAATTTAAATATAATTTATGCTCCATTCGTCATGCACAAAGATTATTTGTATGAGATCGTGAACACGGAAGGAATTATGTAATACGAATAAGAATTGATAGTATATAAATAAAAAGTAATAAAATTTTTAATAAAAAATAATTATTAATTAAGAAAAAATAAAATAGTTTAATTGTGAAATGATTTCACGCGAGTGCTTGTATAAAATATTACTTTAATTTTTTTTTACAATATTGTTACATTTTTTTATATGTTCCACAAAATGACTATTACATGATTTATAAATGAGTATTGTGAGAAGTTTTATTTCCGATAATATTATCATACTTCCTTATTAATTTTACCATTTTAGTTGTCCAACACATTAAATGTATATATTCATTTCAATTTTTTAGTAAAAGGGACCCACCACCACTATTATAACTACACACTTTATAAAAAATAAATAGTTACATTACGGGTGTACGTATGAAGTACTCCTTCCATTCCGGGTAATTGTATTAGTCGTGAATGATAAGCCATACGTGGGACCCTTTTATTAAAAAGAGAAAATGAAGACCTTTGAATGAAACGCCTAAAATAGCAAAATGGGGGCATTTCAGTGGGATGGAGAAAGTATTATTTATCTATTTCATGAAATAAATTTTACATAACTTATGAACTGAGTACCATGTGACTTTTCATTTAAGATAATATTATCACATTTTTTCTATGTTGCGCGAGATGAGTTTTACCTAATTTAAAACAAGTACTTTGAGACATATTATTTCAACTACCTTAAAAGAATTTAGGATAAACCCGTGAGACCATCACTTTTATACTTTTTTAAATAATTATCACTTTCGTTATAAAATGTTATTATTATTTTTACATTATAAATTGTTCATGAAATTACATAATCACTTTTCGTTATGAAAATTATAACTTTTCATCCGTCTCACGTAAGAGTTTGTGTGAAACGGTCTCACAAAAGTTTCGCCTTTAATTAATGTTTTGATATAAAAGATTTTAGAATTAATATTCTACTTAATGTTTTGATAAATAAATGATTATCAAATGAATTTTCATAAATACGTAATTATAATATAAAATTTTTATTAAATTTTAGAATTAATATTGTTATTATTAATTTTTTTTTAAAAAAAATAACAGACAAAAAAATTAATCATTGATTAAACGTAAATAAATCCCTTTACTCATTTAATTATACTACATTTATATTATATTCGTTTTCACAAAAACACCAAAAAAAAGATAACTTTTAATTATCTAATTATAACTACGCCTTATATTATATTAAGAGGAACACCGGTTGTTCAATTATATTTTTAAAAAGCTCGACTGAAAAAGAAAAATAAAACTAAAAAGGTACCCGGTGCACCCTAAGACAGGGTGTATCCATATACAAATATAAATAAAAACATATATACAATTATGAGTAAAAATGTATACAATTTAATTGTTAATTTTTTAATGAAAAATTGAGTGTAAAAATACAATTATTAAAAAAATATTTATACACTATTGAATAAAATGTTTATACACATAAGAATGTTAGTTTTTTTTTAATGAAAAACTTAGTGTGAAAAAAAATATACAATTATTACAAAACACGTGTACAAAATAGAATAACATATATACAAAATAGAATAAAAGTGATACACATAGCACAAGCACCATGTGCACCCAATATACACTCAACTAAGAAATTTGATTAGAGTTTAGGGGGATGGTGGGTATGAAAGGAATGAATTGACAAATTATTGAGAGAGAGAATAAAAGGCGTGATTTAGAGTTATGTTATTGTTATTAATGATATTTATTACTCTCGAAAATCTAATAACAATTAATTAGGAAAGAGAAATCATCTACTTAATATTATTATGGATAATAAGGATATATTTGTCAATTAACATTAATATTTTACCCTAATTTACTGAAATGTCATTTTCTGGCGGGCCAGATTCTGGCTAAATAGCAGGGTCCTTTCCATTAATAAATTGTATAGCTAGGGAATTAATTTTTGTCGCTCTTCTTCGTTGGACACCCACCTCTATTTATAGCGATTGCTGGCCTGAGGCTTACCTTTTTCTTTCATACAAGAACAATTTTGTCGGGAAAATAAAAATTCCCTGATAAAATTTCCACTTGATCAACTAATTGAACCATTTAACGAAGCAACTTTTCCTAGGGTAGCCACTGTCCCCACTTGTTACCCCTCATTTGTTGAGCACCATTGTTCTGTTTTAGCGCCTGCCCACTCATTTTGTCAATTCCCATGTTCTACGGTTGCTCCCTTATTCTCTGCCCTGCTTCACACACAATTTGTCAACTTAGGCAGCCAGGTATGAATAGGGGTGGGAAAAATACCCAAAACTCGATATATCGAGCTTACCGTACCGATAAATATTGAAAAATATCAACATTTAGGTATACCAAAATTTTCGGTACGGTATCATTACCGTACCGAAAATTTTGATTCGGTATCAGTATTAACTGCACTAAAATTTTGGTATTTCGGTATACCAAAAAATAATTTCAGTTCGACATCGGTATTCGATATGCCGTACCATCACATACCGATCTGTTAATGTATTATTTTCTTTGATTATTTATTTGTAATTTTACTTTATATTTATATAATTGTATTATCATTTAGGCCCATTTGCTGATATTGCATTCCTCTTACCCATTTAATTTTTATAACCTAAAAGAGAGCCCACAGCTATCAACCAAAACACGATGTTTTCATTCCAAGCAGCTATTCTTTGAGATCATTCTTCTTCTCAAACCCTAGTTTCTTATTCCCGCCGCATAAACTCTCGCTCATTAGCCACAAGTTGTCAGGTTGTTCTTTCTTCTTCCCAAACTCCTCTTTCCCTAACGACTTCCAATTCCCATTGTCTGCTGCCACAGATCTCACGCAATCTGACTTCGTCTTCAACCATGCCCTTGTGATAGTCGATTTGAGAGAAGACCCTTGCTATGGCTATCTTCTTTGGTGCTCCCATCGCACTGTAAGTGACCCTATTTTGTGCTCTTAGATTTACATTTTTAGGGCTTCAATTAGACCCAAAGGGAAAAGGCTCTGAATTATGTTTGTATATATATTATTTATTTATGTTTTGAATTTCCTTTGAGAAGTGATGTTGTTACTTGTTTTCATTTAGTATTGGGCAAAAGAAACTTGTAGTTTCAAACTTTGTTTGACACTTAGTTTGTTTTCTCTTTTTTATTTTCCAGGATGCAACTCATAGAACAAGTTCAGGGGAAATGAAATCAAATGAGCAAGACTATTACTTTGAATTCTCTTTGATGTTATGTTTTAAATTTACGTATCAGTATTAGTTACATATTGTGATGGGAATTTAGTGATGCTTTTACAGTTTTCTGGTTGTTTTAGATAATTAATTGATTGCAATGGTTTATTTTGAAAAAATTTATGTGAATTTATTTATGGTTTTCAAATATCTAATTTTTGATATGGTTCAGCAAATGATAATTTCTCGGTATGAACGTTATATTGAATTTTTGGCATGATTAATTTTTGGTACTTCGGTATGATATGGTATATACCGAAAAATTGACACGGTATAAAATTACGGTATGCATTTTTAGATACCGATATTTCGGTATCGATATCGGTATGTTAAACAGCATACCGAAAATTTTGGTACGGTATCGGTATTTTCGGTATGCTGTATTTTCCCACCTCTAGGTATGAAATATGATTTTATTAATGTTATTTTTGCTCCCGTCTTGCATTGCACCACATTTTGTTTTTTCTCTCTATGTGACTTCTTTTCTTTTCCTGGTCTTTATTCACTGCCATTCAAGTCGAGGTGTTTCCTCGCACGAATCTGTTCGTCATTTCGCACTGTTTTAGGATTAGCCCCATTTTTATTGTGTGCACATATAAGTCACTTGAATATACTAGCCTACCATTGTTCATTTCGCAGCTTACCCACTTGATTTCAGATGCAATTTCAAAATTTGATATTATTTTCTGCACCTTTTCACAGACCTTGTACAACTGTTTATTTGGATTCCTTCCTAACTGCTCTTTCATTTACTAAAGCTTTCAAATGTTGTTACTTTATTTTATTAAAACTTATGAAATGATGGAAATGATCATGATAATGTTATACTTGCTGAATTAGCTAGGATTGCACATATTCATTCAGCACTCTTGGGACAGTTTTACATATTTGTGAATTTTACTTCTACGAAGAGAGCAAAACTACAAAAAGTTGACAAATTTGATCATGTTTTCATATTTATTGTTGTTTATATGGGCTCAATATAATCATCACCATACGAACACAAATTATTTACCGAGTTATCTTCACACCCTTGAATGGACAACTATATAATATTACAAATATGTTGCCTGCTTAAAAAATGGTTTTATTAGCATGGATTGAGAATTGAATGTATGTACATATACTACTCAATTGTATTTAGCTCTTATTATAGTTTGCCCAACTACATAAACAACATAGTCCCAGATTTATTTTATTCTGATTGTTGTACCTTTCAATGCAACCTTTTCAATCTAATTGTGATATCATAGATACTACAATGTGTTAGTGATATAGAAAATGAATGTTATGTGGTGTTTGTGTAATATGTATTTAGGACTGGTTGTTTTTATTCTCACTTTTGTATATTTGATCATGTTGTTTTGTGGTTATACAACTGTAATAGTCTTTCATTGAATGAGCGCACATGATCATTACATGAGTGTTGTCTATAATAATCATTCAGAAAAACTATTAAAAAAAAGGATACTGTCTTAAATGTTTATGTTTCCACATCATAGTCATTCTTTCTCTGTTGTCAACTGTGTTATTATTGACTATATTACTTCGATTTAAAAAGGAGACTGGCAACTAGGTTCAAGACATCTTCTTTTAAATAATTATTGGCTAAATCTTTTCTACTATAACATGATAGACTATTGCCCACTATTAAGACACTTTAAAGTTTGTGCTGAATTGTATTATTTTATATATATCTCAGCAGCACGACTTCTCAAATTGATTCTATGCAATGAGAAGAACATACTTGAGCTGAAGCTCAAGAAAATGAAGACTGCAATAACAAGTTAGATGAATGAAGTATCTGATGTTGCTAAAGTGATCGAATCAGTCAAACATCATGTTAAAGATGTTATAGTCCTAAATTTTGAGTTTGTGCAGATTTTCCATTAGGTTGATCTTGCACGCACACTCCTTCCCTCATGTTCAGTCCCTCTGCATCCATGATATGGTCATTCGAGCTTATAGGAACATCATGCAGGTTTATGTGGCAGCAGTGGGTGATATTTTTAATATGGCTTCGCAAGTTGCTTCTTGTTTAAATACTTTGTTGGGACACCACATACAGAAACTCAAGATGCAGAAGCTTACAGTGATGATGAATTAAAGTGGAAGTGGGTTGAGGCATTCCTATTAGAAAGATTCGGCTAGAAATGGAAAGATGACTCACGCAATGGGATTAAAAAATTTGCTATTCTTTGCAACCTTTGCTACAAGGTAAAGCTGATTCATGCAGATGAACTTTGATGGATTTGGACTTGCTGGTTTGTTTTATTAATTTTTTTTCCCAGGTTGGAGTTGAACTTATTCCTAAGGACTATGATATGGATTTTCCCTCTCCATTCAAGAAATCAGATATAAGTTGCATGGCGCCTGTTTATAAAGTATGCGGATAGTGATCATTTTAGAAATTGGAACGTTACTTATTCGTCACTCTGATCTGGAGTACATATGCTTATTTTTGTAGCTCTCTATCAAAGAATTACACAATCCATGTCTTTCTCACCAATTCATATAAACAAATATATGCAGTAAGGCTCTCAACAATTACTAAGGAACTATAAATATAAGTTTGATTAACAAAACAATGAAGTAAGAGATACAATATGTAGGAACCATAGTTGCAACATGCTAATATATGTTGATCCAGAGTATAAATTCAGTCCTTAAATACTGCAAATAGCAAATTGCTTCAGACCAGTGAAAAAGTTGATCTTAAATGTCAAATGCAAGAAAAGAAATGAATATCCATAAGTTATGTACCAACTTATACTTACTCTGATGGAGAAGGCAAAGCCCTATTATGTATTTGAATGTGAACACCATGTCTTTAATCATGGCAAATTTCTATGACATACTAATATACATGACAAATAAAAATTTTTTGTCGTAAAATACAGAATGAATTTTAAGTAAAGAAAGAACTCCTAGCATTACAAATTTGTTTCTTTCTGACAAGAAGTACATGATCAAATAAAGAATGAGGGAAACATAAATAAAATTAATAAAATGGCTATTTTATCTTTACATAGATGAACATGTTGGGTTATTTTACCTTTTTTTTCTCAGTTGTCATGATTTTTAATGTTGACTCATTTCAACACCTCCCCATATTAAAACATCAAGATTTACAAATAAAAGAGTAACAGAATTATGATTGATGACTATCTATAAATAATGACAAGCAAAATTTCCAAATTCAAAAAAGTTATTTGTGGGTAACAAGATCAACACTAGCATTTACCTCCTTAACCCCTTGGTACTTGATCGTATTGAGTTACGCTCGACCTCTATTGAAAAAGAGGTGTTCCCAAGTATAGCAGCTGAGAAAAAACTCTATGCAATGGTACTTCCAGGCTTTTGGATGGACATTGGACAACCAAAGGACTACATCACGGGCCTTCGCCTCTACTTGGACTCCTTATGAAAGAAATCATCTCCAAAGCTGTCCTCAGGGACTAATATAATTGGTAATGTCTTGGTTGATGAAAGTGCAAAGATCAGAAAGGGGTGCTTAATCGGCCCTGATGTTGCAATTGCTCCTGGTTGTGTGGTTGAGTCAGGTGTGATGCTCTCCCGTTGCACAGTGATGAGAGGGGTCCACATCAAGAAACATGCTTGCATTTCAAGCAGCATCATCGGGTGGCACTCCACCATTGGACAGTGGGCACGCGTGGAGAATATGACCATATTAGGCGAAGATGTTCACGTTGGTGATGAAGTTTAAACTAATGGAGGGGTGATTTTGCCTCACAAGGAGATCAAAACGAGCATCCTGAAGCCGGAGATAGTAATGTGTATTCTGTTGTTATCTATATTATTCACTTAAGTTATGTCTTCCATCCGAGTTTATTTGCTCCCTATTTAGTACTTTCGATTTTCATCTTTCCGACTAATTGTAAAATCCAGCCCCTTCCAAACCCCCTATTCGATTTAGATTAAAAGAATGTTGCTCTGGAGTGTGATTTATGTAATGTGTTGTACATAAAAATAAACTGTTGATTGTGTCTTCCTTGGCCATATTTTTTTGAGGATGTAAGGATGTATGATGGAAATTTTGATATGTGTGTGGATGGATAATAGCTTCTCAACTTCAATTCTCAAATTTATTTTAAATGGTTCTAAAGGTTAGGATTTGTTTTCTTGCAGTGATGCTCTTTTTAATTCATATTTTTATTTTCTGAATTCAGTCATTCTTTTATCAAGAGGATTCAATTTGGTGATTAAGGTGTAATTGAGTCGAGTCGAACAAAAACTTGTTCAAGCTTGTTTGAAATATTATCGAGCTTCAAAATGTATGTTTGAGCTTTTTTGATAAGCAATTGAGTCGAGCCCGAACGAGCTTTTATCAAGTCAGATACGAGTTGAACACAAATAGTTTGATAAATTTACACTTATTTTATCTATTTTCATGACTCAAACTTGATCTCAAGTCGAGCTTTTAATGTTGTCGAACATTAAGGTCTGTTCAAGCTTGTTTGATATCTTTATCAAATCAATCTCAAACGTGCTTTTATCAAACTATCTCAAACTGAGTACCGAGTAATTTGATTTAGTTTTCACCCCTATTTGGTGATTCCCAAAATTGTATGGGTGATTTAATCTAAAACTATGCTTGAATTGTAATTATTTTTATAAGGTTTCTTTTCCTTTTTCAAAAAAGTAAACTGTGTTTGATTGAATATCATCATAGATGAATGGCTATATAAATGCGGTTCGGATCTCCTGTTATATTTTGGTGTTACATCTCCTGTTACAAATAGTTAGATGATTGACACGTAGGATAAACTATTATATACCCTAACAATCAACCCTAAGGGAAAATGTTGAGATTTTTCTCCCCGCATACATGTCACTCATCTAACGCGTGTAATAGGAGATATAACACCAAAATGTAACAGAACATCCAAGATGATATATATGTAACTTAAAAAAGTATAAAAGCCCTTTACATTGCATAAGGAAGTAGAAAGAAGTTAGCAAGAATACACCTCCACCAAATAAAGACACTGCCAAAAACGCAAACTATAACAGAATTTTGATTGTAGTAAAGCATCTATCTTCTCTGCAGAAATAACTCTATGCTTGTTCATGAACCTGTTTTACGTAAAAAAAATATATGGATGCTATAGCTTTAGTCCAACGCTACGGTAAGCCTGATCATTTTTTTGACAATAACCTCAAATCCAAATTGGCCAGAAATAAAAGTACTATGCAAACCTTCTTATGAAATACAAAACATACCTGATTTAGTGGCTAGAATATTTCATTCAAAACTTCAAGTTCTAAAAAAAGAATTATTTGACAAAAATTTTTTTGACACATTGTGGCTTACACTTACGTAATAGAATTTCAAAAAAGAGGTTTACCTCATGCTCACTTTTTACTCATCTTAGATCAATTATAAAAAATGTATGCTCCTGAAGCATTCGATAGAATTGTCTCTGCAAAACTTTCTGACCCACATGCTAATGCATATTTATTTTTATTGGTTACAAAACATATGATGCCCCTTGTGGTCCACTTAACTCAACATGCCCTTGTATGAGAAAAGGAATCTGCAAATTTAGATACCCTAAAGAATTCGCTGAAATTACAAGAATTGAAAAAACTCTTACCCTATATATTGATGTGCTGATAATAAACGCACAGTCACTGTCAGAGGCTCACAACTTGACAATAGATGGGTTGTGCCTTATAGTCCATATCTTCTGGCAACATTTAATTGCCACATTAACGTTGAAATTTGCTCAACCATTCAGTCTATAAAATACATGTATAAATATATTTATAAAGGTCATGACAAAATTTCGTATACACTACTTGCAAATAATAATGACCCAATAATTGACGAAATATAAGATTTCCAAAATGCAAGATGGATTTCACCACCTGAAGCAGTTTGGCGAATTTTTAGATTCGAACTGAGCAACATCTATCCTTCGGTAATATGCTTACCAATTCACTTAGAAAATGAGCATACCATTTGTTTTCCTGCTATCAGCCTTTAACAAGCATCGCTGACAACCCTAAAGCTAAAAAACAATGTTAACACAATTCTTTTATATGAATAAACATGATGATTATGCAAAGAAGCTTAATTGTTTATATATTGAGTTCTCTTAATATTTTACATGGCATAACAATCTAAAAGAATGGAAACCTCGTGTTAGAGGCCAAGTAGTTACTAGAATTGCTAGCTCTCAGCCATCTCAAGGTGAACCATTTTATTTGAAAGCTTTACTAATGCATATCAGAGGACCGCCCTCATTTAAGTACTTAAGAACAGTGAAAGGAGTAATATATTCCACATATAGAGAGACATCATAAATATTGGGATTAGTAGAAGACGACAATAATGTTGAAATGTGTATTCATGAAGCTACAACGTACATGATGCCTTGTGTTTTACGATAATTATTTGCTACTATCTTGGTCTATTGTAACCCAAAAAATCCAAAACAATTATGGTTAAAATTTGAAGATTTTTGTCTGAAGATTTTAAACAAAATAGTAACTTGACTTGTGGTATGATCAAACAGAAAGTCTTGAATATTCTTGACTACTATCTCTATTCAATGGGGAAAAAATTAGATGATTTTTTTGCTATAGATGACGAGTTACCAGCAGGTTTTTATGATAACTTGACAAAAGAATTACAAGCTGAACATGAAGTGCATATACTCAATGATTACATTTTAACTGTTGAAAAACTAAACAAAGAACAAAAAATTGCATATGATCGAATTCTACATCATGTTAACAATAATTTACCAAATGTTTTTTTCATTGATGGCCTTAGAGGTACTGAAAAAACTTTTTATATAAAGCACTTCTTGCTACTGTAAGATCGGCAGGTCATATTGCGCTTGCTACAGCTACTTCAGGAGTAGTAGCATCTCTACTCCCAGGAGGGAGAACTTCACATTCAAGGTTTAAACTAATGTCAAATCATGTCATATTAGTAAGCAAATCACACTGGCACATTTGATAAGAGCAACAAAACTAATAATTTGGGATGAAGCTACAATGGTAAAACGCAGTATCATTGAAAATTTTGACGAAATGTTAAGAGACATAATGAATTCACATATAAACTTTGGTGGTAAAGTAATTGTGTTCGGAGGAGACTTTCGGCAAACCTTATTAATTTTACTCAAGGTTCTAAAAATGACATTATAGACAACTGTATTGTGATGTCGCCTTTATGGAATAAATTTGAAAAATTAAAACTTCAGCAAAATATGAGAGCCATACTTGATCCCAAATTTTCATATTTTTTGCTATGAGTTGGCGATGGAATTAAACAGAAAAATGAGAGAGATGAAATTCAAATACCACTTGCAATTAACATTCCTTACATAGATGATTCTACATCATTGGATGCTTTAATCAAAATAGTATTTCCAAATATTAACAACCAAAATTTGGATTTTTCATTATTTGTTAAAAGAGCCATACTTGCTACAAGAAATGAGTACGTTCATGAAATAAATGATGTATTACTAAACAAATTCTCTAGAGAAGAGACTACATACTTTAGTTGTGACGAAAGTACATGCTCCCATAATATACCTAATCAACAAGAACTATTTCATTCTTTAACATCTTCTGGGTTTTCTCCTCACAAATTAACCCTCAAAATCAATGCACCCATTACGCTACTACGGAATATCAACCCTACAGAGGAACTTTGTAATGGAACACGACTTCTTTGCAAAGGCTTTGATAAAAATATCATCTATGAAGAAATTTCGATAGGCACACACGCAGGGAAGTCTGTATTTATTCCACGAATAACATTAGAGGCTCCAAATGATAACTTGTCATCTATTTCATTCAAAAGAAAGAAATTCCCAGTTATGTTATGCAATGACAATTAATAAAGCACAAGGCCAAACTTTAGACTATGTTGGAGTTTATTTAAAAGAGCCTGTATTTTCACATGGTCAACTTTACGTCGCCCTATCACGGGCACAAACTGTAAATCAAATAAAAGTTCTTGTAAGACCACCAACTCCATTAGTGCAGACAATAAACTACACAAAAAATATTATTTATCATGAGGTTTTTCAAGTTTCTAACCCTACATGAATAATGTATAAGGTACATAGAAAAAAATTCGGCATCATTTTTATTTCACTATTTAAACAACCATCTCACTCGAGATTTTTGCTTGTTTATTTGTTGCTAAATACTTTTCCAGCTCTATATATAACATAGTGCATACATTTTTACTGAGGCTTATCCCAAAAATGAAATGAGTGTTGAGGGTTTTCTAATTGTAAGTACATTCCAATATGATTTCCAAATTTTCATTGTTCACTTGATTCTGCAGTTTTGCATTTTTTATATATATATTTTTTTTGTGTAGATCCAAATCTCTCATACTCACTTGAAGAGTTCTTTGGGTGAAAATCTCTGTAACTGTTGCTGGGGTGAAGACTATTTGCTCCTCAATTCGGTAATTTAAGCAATCAAATCTACAGTTGGTGCTTGCATTTGCCATTATAATACGACTTTCATATTTGGACCACAAAGTATTGGTGTATGTACTATGTTGAGAAAACTTTTCTACAGCTGCTGCATATCAGACTGCTATGGTCTAACAAGTATACACAAAATCTTTCAGTTTTATTCTGTTAAAAAGTTCAATATCACTTTTATTTCAATCATTAACAACCTTTAATCACACTTTGATTCCGTCTTAGATTCATATATTTTAAAATTTATGCAGATAATTGAGTCATTATTTTTCTTTCACCAAAATTCTCCTAGAAATATCGTACGTGTCTCAGGTCATATATTTGTGAGTTATGATGTTATGATTAAGGACATAATCTTAATTTGTGCATGTTTGCTCTTTTATTTTCTCAATCAGAAATATTACTAAAATTTTTTCCTTTTTTTTAACAGTCAATTCAACAGTGGAGCCTGCTGTAAATAATTGTCTTCATAAACTGCTGCTTCTCAGACTGCTATGGTCCAACAAGTAACAAAATCTTTCAGTTTCATTTTGGAAAAAAATTCAATATCACATTTATTTCACTCATTAACAAACTTTAATCACCCTATGGTTCCGTATGAGTTTTCATATATTTTAAAATTCATGCAGATAAACGAACAATTATTGTGATTTAAGTAGTCAAACCTACTGTTGGTGATTGCATATGCCAGTATAAAACAACTTTCATGTTTGGAGTAGAAGGTGCTGGTCTATGTACTCTGCTGAGAAATATTTTTCCAGAGCTGCTGCTTCTCAGATTGCTATGGTCCAACAAGTAACAAAATCTTTCAGTTTCATTTTGGTAAAAAATTCAATATCACATTTATTTCACTCATTAACAATCTTTAATCACACTATGGTTCCATCTGAGTTTTCATATATTTTAAAATTCATGCAGATAAACGAGCAATTGTTGTGCTTTAACCAAAACTCTCCCAGAAATATGTCACGCTGATCAGGTACAATATTCGTGAGATATAATGCTATGACAAAGGATCCATCTTAGTTTGTGCTGTTAGCTCTCCTCTTTTACCAATCTAAAAATATTACTAAAATAAATCACCTTATTTCTTTAACCAGTCAATTTGGGGGTGGACCATGCTGTAAACACTTGCTTTCATAAGTTGTATCATTTTAGCTAGCACCTACTGAAGGATTCAAAAGAGTATCATGTAGCCTTACATGACATCGAAAATGTCAACTGTTGATAACATATCTGAATGTAATGGAAATAAATTTAAACTAACATTCCAGTAAATTTAACTTCAAAACAACATCTTCCAAATAATGCATCATTTGTGAAATAAGCATAACTCACTGTCCCATTTCATTTTCCAGTACACCCTTTTGAACTCTTTAGCATTTAAAACCAAATCAACAAATTAATGTATGCTAAAAAGGTACCGTAAATCAAAACTTGAGTTAGGGCAATCCAGAACCAAAGAATATGTAATAGACGTATAACTTAATTAAACACACTAAATATCATATCCTCGTCTTGAAAGGTAAACTTAGCCATGGAAACTAATTTTACAGGATGTGTAAATTCATGGCTTTCAAAACTTGAGTTAGGGCAATCCAGAACCAAAGAGTATGTAATATATGTATAACTTAATTAAACACACTAAATATCACGTTCTCGACTTGAAAAGTAAACTTAGCCATAGAAACTAATTTTACAGAATGTGTAAATTCATGGCTGCAATATATATGCATAGCTGTATGACTTGGAATTATTGCAAATTACTATGTGAGAATCAGGAAATCACAACCCTAAGGAGAAGCAAATACCAAGCACCATGTTGTTAACAAAAAATTATCTTCAATTTTCTATCAAGTTTACATAATGTGAGTAATTACAATATGTCAGATTTTACACATATTTTAAGAAGAACCAGCAGTATCCCAATGGCTATTGCAGTAGAAAGCTTCAATATGGAGTTACAAGCCTACTGCACAAAAGTAGGCTGCTTTAACAACAACTTGGATAATAATTATACATAGTTGTTGACAAAGGCTTCGGAGAAAAATAATTATTTAATCTAAAAAAAATATGAAGGAGCAACTCTTTCTCTCCTGCAGAAGGAATTTTGAGGGCAAAAATGTTAACTCGTTGCTCCGTAATCATTGTAATAATCTATCAAATTGTTGGTGTTAATAAAGTAACCTCGCAATAGATGGTAGATCTAGCAATAAAATCTCATTCCACTCTAAATAATTGGATTACAATATGAGCAAGGAAAATTAAAATCACAAATAAAATCATAAATATATACATGTTATGTTTTTTTACATTCAATTTTTTCATTAAAAAACTAACAAATAAATTGCATATATTTTTGTTCCTAATTATATATATTTTTGTTCATATAATTATATTTTTGTTCTTAATTGTAAATGTCTCTTAAAATGGGTGTACCGTATCTTGGGGTGCAACACCGAGGTGCACACCCTTTATAAAAATACTACTCCCTCCGTCCCACGTATTTTTACCAACTTTCCATTTTGGGATGTCCCATGTATTTTTACCCATTTCATTTTTGATAAGAATACATAATATTTTATTACATACTTTTTACAACCCCAACAACTTTAATTACTTTTTTACACTTTATTCATCATTTCCAACAATTTTATTTACTTTTTCTTTTTAAAATACTAATTTATCCCTATTTTTCTTATATTATATATTTAAAAAATAACACGTCTTAATTTCTGTGCCCGTACAAATGGGTGAAAATACCCGGGACGGAGGGAGTATGAGATTGAAATTAAATAAGGAAGTTTGAGTTTTGAATAATACTAATAATAATAAAAAAAACTTTTAATCAATAGATTCCTATTCCTATGAGTTAATTCCATTTTCCTATAATTTCATTCAATTAAACATGAGTTTACTCCAACTTTTATTAAATAAATTAGTGTAATATACTATATTCCTATTTTATTTATGTAAAAGTGTTATTTAAAATGTTACTTATATAAAAGTGTTATAAACATGTGTTACATATATAAAAGTGTTACATAAGAAGTGTAACTTTTGTAAAAGTGTTATAAACATATGTTACATATTAGAAAAATGTTATTCATACATGTTACTTATTAAAATATGTTACAAACGTGTTACATATCATAATAATTTAGAAAATGTTACTAATTTGTGTTAAATAAATTAAAAGTGTTAACATAATAAGACTTATGTTGTAGTGAATGCTTTTCCAAAAATTATATTATTTATGAAATATCAGTGTAGATGGATAATTTTTATTTGTTTATCCACATATCTACAGAAATCACCCATTATCATTGGATAAATATATGCATGTTTTATTGTCAACTGTTGTCATATAACTTATTAATACGTTCGTTTCCTAAAATTGATTTTCCATTTGTCGGAAATAGCTGACTATGTAGTGTAATATTTGACAGCCTTAATTAAACTGCCCGAACAAAAAACACTCTTCACAGCAGGTCTTGATCAATGGCCTCATGTTGTTGTTATGAAGACTTTTAGAAAAGGCAAGGTTGAGTTGAAGAGCAAAGCTCCCAAGCCGCTTCTTTGTGTTATTATTATGAAGCCTTTTGGAAAAGGCAAGGTTCAGTCGAAGAGAAGCTCCAAAATTGCTTCTTTTTACCTCTCGGGAATTATGAAAAATTTGTCACTATACAGATGAGTTGCTTATTTTTAAAGATAATTGGCAACTGGTTGTAGTTGGATTTCTCCCCCTTTAACGAAGATTTTGGAATAAATGGGTGTGAAACTAATTCAAAAAGTTCATTGAGGCAATTCAAAGCATATATTGGTGTATCTTTTGGAATTTGTTGATTGACACGTAATATTATTTTTAGTCACTCTATACAAGTGCCGCATATTTACACTTTGAACTTCACTTGTACAAGAATAAAGTATACAATAATTGTTATTAAGGTATAACAATCATCACACCTTAAAATTTACCAAAGCATGGGCTAACACCTCACGCATTGAGGTGCTCTTGCCTAATTATATATAAAAAAAGTAATATTATTGATTAAATTGAATATATACATATAATATAAATATAAATTTAATTTTTATACATAGTTGTAATTTTTAATATATAAAAAAATTAATTATATTTTAATAATATTATAATTATGGGTTATTTTAGAATGCGCCTTATAATTTAAGGGCTAAAAGTATGGTAGTGGATGATTTTTTTATTTTATTATAAATTATTTAAATTAATTAATGGCAGGGATTAAATTAAAATTTGATTTAGCCTTATAATTTAAGGGCTAAAAGTATGGTGGTGGATGATTTTTTTATTTTATTATAAATTATTTAAATTAATTAATGGTAGGGATTAAATTAAAATTTGATTTAGCGGTTGAAATTGTCTAGGTGCACTGATGCCACGGGTGCACCGCAGTCATACTGTAAATGTATATTTTATTTTTAATTTAAAGTTTTTTTAATTTTATAATTATTAAAATATATAAAACCTTCATTGAGATTTTAATTATTTTTAATATATACAAATTTGTATACATGTTTATTTATATGTGTATAACTTTTTATTCTATTTTGTACACATGTTTCTTAATAATTATATATTTTTTCACACTCAATTTTTTATTAAAAAAACTATCATCTATATGTGTATAACTTTTTATTCAATAGTGTGTACATATTTTTTAATAGTTGTATATTTTTTTACACTCAATTTTTCATTAAAAAACTATCAAATAAATTGTATATATTTTTGTTCATAATTATATATATTTTTGTTCATATAATTATATTTTTGTTCATAATTGTATACGTCTCTGAAAATGGGTGCACCGTATCTTGGGGTGCAACCCCCAGGTGCACACCCTTATAAAAATACTACTCCCTTCGTCCCATAAATTTTTACCCACTTTCTATTTTGGACTGTCCCACGTATTTTTACTCATTCAATTTTTGGTAAGAATACATAATATTTTATTACTTACTTTTTACAACCCAACAACTTTAATTATTTTTTTACACTTTATTATCATTTCCAACAACTTTATTTATTTTTTCTTTTTAAACTATTGTATAAGTTGAGATTTAATTACTTAATAAATGCAATAATTTTTACAAATTTTATTGTAATTTTACTTATTACAATAACGCAATAAGCAATATGTAGATAGACGAATTCAAATAAAATCTTCATACATACAACGAAGAATAATGAATTATATAAAAATGCAATTAAAGTAGTTAGTGAAAAATTTAAACACTGAATGATGTTATAATGGAGTCACAAAATATAACGTGCAAATACAAATATAAATACTATATAGAGTTTGAGGACAAATCTACATTAGTCTCAAAAAGTTATAAATTAAGAACAAAGTCACAGTCTAAAAAGGGAAAGACTATATAGTAGCTAACATTTGAAGAAACTAAATGTAACAGGGTCTTGATCAATCAACTCAAATCTGCATACATCACCAGCAAACAAACCAACATCATTGATAAACTTCACAATTCCAGTCCAAAAACAAATACTTTCACGGTGTTGCTTCAACATTACATTCCAAGTAAGTCCATTAAATTTTATAGCAACATCAAGACCTCGATTGGAAACTCCGTTGAGATGCACATGCAAGAAACGCTTGGGAATAGACTATCAAAAAATATATTATTATATTTAAAATTAACCATAAAGAAAAATTAATCTTAATAAATACAACAAATTTTATAGATGTATACAATAACACATTAAAATATTACAATATAAAGATAAGCATATGTAATAAGAAAAATTAAAATAAAAAAACAAACCATTCCCCCTTCATGAATGCAGGATGGTAAAAGAACAACGGTAAAAGTTGGATGATCAGACTGATCATCATCATTATGAGATGCATGATGATCCAATTCATTCAAATTAACATCTGTCAAAATTATGATATAGAGACATAAAAAATAGGAAAAATATGGGATATCTTGTAGACAAAAAATATCAACGTACCTTCATCTGATATATCAATATTAGAATGAATACTATAAAGAGTTGGTTCATAATATGAAACATCAGCAGAAGACTATTATATATTAAATACAAAACATTAAAAGACAATGGTGCCAATTTATTTTAATAATGAATATAAAGAATAATTAAATTATTATTATGTAACAAAGAACTCACCAACAATATTTTCTTTAAAATGAGCACATCTCGTCATGAACGAATAACCATTGACTCTGAAAGATTGTACCCAAAACGTAGCAAGACCATCGTACAGTACTGATGCACATTGTGTTGGATGAGTAACATGTATACCAGGAAATAAAATAGTCCAATTGAAAATAAGCCTCCAATGAGAACCAATCCTATGGATCACACCCTGAGTAATTGTATCTTACGATGTCCGGACAATACATTTTGGGGAAAATACCCTCCGTAAACCTTGGACAAAAGAGTAGGTATTTCTTACATTATAATATAAAACACTGTCAAACTCAAAGAATATATCAAAAGTATAGTACATAAAAACATTCGGAAAGTAAAAACAAACCACGCAATTCTCAGAATGAGTCAAAAATTCTGGCACAAAGTAACGATTTGTCAACAAACCTTCATTCAAAATTAAGGTTTAATTAAGAAAACCAACAAAAGTGAAGTTTTTCATATCATCTAAAATAAAATGCAATCAAATAACATACCAAACAACACATCAAGATTTACATTATGATTAAAAGGTAGATTCTCCTCCTTTAGACGACCAATGGCATCAAAAATTCTGAATCAAAAAATAAATACACAAATTACTATACATATCTTTATAAATATATGACCAAACGATATATATACATACTTGAAACGAAGAAGATTGAATTCAATTGCTGTAAAAATGATTTGATCACCAGAGGTTAGATTATAAAACGTTTCTATTTCCTTCCAACCTTCACCAAAATAGTAAGAGGATCCATATTTTCAATAACACAATTCCAGTGATTTCGAGCATGATCATGGAGTTGGAACTCTTGGGGGAAAGATACTCCATAAGTGCGAACAAATGTAGCAGGAATAACCTGCATATACCAACAATATAATTATAATGGTATGCAGATAATTAATACATCAAATAAGAAGTGAAAGTAATTACTAACCATAGAACTGAAATACAAACTTGACCCAAATGGTGCAAAATATAAAGTGAAAGAACAGTGTGATCCATAAGAAATGCTCCTGTATAACTCAAATGCAACAGACGACAACAGAACCTCGTCATCTATAGAAAAAAATAATAATTAGTTTCAAAGAATTAAAATATTTTTCAATAAAAAAGATTCATAAAGAATTAAAATAAATATACTTGTATCCTTTCGATTATATCGTATGAGCATCAACTGGTCTAAAATCCATAAAATAGAATATCAGTAAATTACAATATCAAAATAAAAAAAATAATCAGAGAGCGCAGAATAATTACCTGATAAATCCTCCATTAGAACCTGTGAATCAAAAATAAAAATAAAAAAATAGATGAACATTAATTATATAAACATATGCACATGAAAGTTAGATGTACATTGACTATCAGAACATGTACATAGATAATTAGAAAAAAATCTTAAAGAATATATACAAATGCATTTGAAGATTAAAGAAAAAAACATCAAATAAAAACAGCAATTAGTCCACAACTACTCAATATAATACAGTGGTCAGGAAAATAGGAAATCGAATAAAAGAAAGAAACACAAAATAATACATAGACCAACTTCAAACATAGATATTGATAGACACAAAACAATGCAGATTATGGCTTTCAAATGTTGGATAGATTAAATCCAAGAAAATTCTCATGATGCAATCAATAATCTCAACATAAACCATTAAAAAATTCAAAACAACAATAATTTCTTCCCATAACAGTGTCGATCAGGGCTTTCAAAATGCAATCAATATTCAGTAAATAAAATTACAAATCCCAGATAACTACACAAAGTCAACAGAATACATTTGAAAGTCAGAAACAAAATACAAAAAAAGTTCCGATTAGGGCTTTCAAAAGATGGATAGATCGAATCCCAGATATTACTCAATATGCAATAGACGTTCAGTAAAGAAACTTACAAATTCTAGATAATTACACAAATTCAACATAACCCATTCGAAAATACGAACGAAATACACGAAACAGTGACGATTAGGGTTTCAAAAGTTGGATAGAACAAATCCGATAAAATTTCATGATGCAATCAATAATCTCAACAGAACCCATTCAAAAACCGGAATCAAATACGTAAAACAGTTCCAATTAGGGCTTTCAAAAAATGGAAAATTCAAATCCCAAAAATTTATCAAGATGCAATCGAGATTCAGTAAAGAAACTTACAAAATCCCAGGATTTTCCCAACATGCAATCAATAAACAAAATCCCAGTAGAGAAATAAACAAAATCAAGATTCAGAAATTTAAAAATCTGAAACAAATAAACCAAACCGTGTAGATTAGGGCTTGCACAAATTCGAAAGAACAAAACTGAACAAAACTGAACATTTTCTCAAGATGCAATTGTCATTCAGTAAAGAAACCTACGAATGCGAATCGATAAATAAGGCTTTCACAGAATGGATCATCGGATTCTTTCACACAGATGCGGCTGAAGTAATGAGAAACGTAAAGAGTAAAAGAAATAAAAAAAACGTGAAGAGTAAAAATAAGAGATATGTGAGAGAAAAGTAATGTGTAGGGTTTTAATCAATGGTGTGGATTTAATTGAAAGAAATCAATGGTGGAGATCAATGGATATAAGTTACTAATAGGTGAATCTTAATTAACCAAAAGTAGTGAAATCAGTTTTGGGGGGAAAATTAGTGTAAAAATAGGTGGTAAATTTGGTATTATATATATATATATATATATATATATATATATATATATATATAAAGATAAAACCACATAAGATCAACCAATGTTTTCCCGCTTAAAATCTTGGTCAACATCTCTCTATGATATCTCATCAATTTCTCGATTCTCCTCGATTCTCTTCAATTTCTCCTCAATTTCACCCATCCTAATTATATTAATTTTCCTTTCTAATATACGATTTAAATATAGAAATAATGTTATGACAACTAAAGAGATTTTTAATGTATGATTTAAATATAGAAATAATGTTAGGACAACTAAAGAGATTTTAAGCATCGGTTCTTTGATTTCACGCTCTACCGATTTACAAATCTACGGATTAAATTGAGGTATCAATTAATTTATTTCTTTCTTTGATTTATTTGATTTACCAATGTATATTTTTCATTATTTAGGTGTAATGTAAGATTTAGATGTTAGTTAATACATATTTAGAATTTACATGACTTTACCAAACAATTGTAATCTCAATATTTGAAATACGTCACCTTTAAAATAATTTATATATTTAAAAATTTATGTATTTTATATTACCTACTCCACCGTCACCTTCAAAGAGGGTATTTTTTCCATTTTAGGCGTCTCACCCAAAGAGTCGTCTTTTCTTTTTTATACATATGAGACCTGCGCACACCTACTACTTCAATTAAAATATGAGTCTCACACTCCCACTAATACACTCTCACTAATACAACTACTCATTATAAATTAATAATACTCTTTAATCAACGTGAAAAAATAAAAGACCCTCTTTCTATGACATGGAGGGAGTAATTAATATCTCGCGTTTGAAAATAACGTCAAAACTTTTTTTTTTATTTAAAAAAATATATGAGACCGATATTCATTATACTACCTATATATACTATTTTTTGTTAAAATGAGATTATATATTAGATTAGATTTTACACAAATGAAATAAAATTTTTTGGATAGGACCTAGGAGGTTTTATATGGTAAGATAATTTGCAAACCAAAATATGAAAGGTAGATTTCAATCACGCGTTAAAGAATCAAAATAATAATTAATAAATAGAACATATTGATTCTTTCACATACATAACGTAGTGTCATTGTACCATACTTACCATCTATAAACCCGCGTTTTATCTCACATCGTATTTCATAATCTATATAGTAAGAACTAAATCACTTCCTGTGAAATCGATCGGATACTGCATAATGAGAAAAATAGTGAAGTCCACAGTTTTAAACAAGAAGAGGTCATTAGAGAACAATGAAAATTCCGGTATGTATACATTGTTATATTTCTCTAATCAAATCAAACTTATAGGACTAAATATACATCTACAAACAACTCTTTTTATTTTTTGTAGAATATATTCTCCACGAAGTCAGAGATTTATCTTAACTGATTCAAATGGAAGGGTATTTCGATATGTTTTCAGAGACGCATCCTCAAGATTAAATATTGGAAATATCACTACTAATATTCATCTGGACGACTTAAGCAATTGTTTGTATCTCATAATTTCTGCTATTTCATTAATTTAAATCATTGGTTTGTTCATATTAATTTTAGACATTTTAATTAATGTTGATACTAACTTATTTTTTTAATTACTGCAACAAAGTTTTCTAACACAGTCGTGCCCTATACTTAGTACTACCACAAATACTCAGTCAAGTAGCCGAATATGCAATGCGGTTTTTGAAGAAAGTGACGATGAAGATATGTTTGCAGCTATAGCTGAGGAAGAGTCTATCCCTGCAAAGAATATAATCTTGAATGATGTAATCCCTAAAATTGTAGAAGTTAATGTTGATGATAAAAAATTATCAGACATACCACAAATCAGTGAGATTTTATGCACAAACTTTGAAATTATCTTTATTTAGTCTTATAATTTTATTTGAATCAGTCAATTTATGAAAAGATAACTTATACCTTACTTGAATTGATAATTTCAAATATAAACTATAATTTAGGTCATCTTTACCATGATTCTGGTGATCCAATTTATAAATTCAAGCATTGTAATGCGAGCTTTTGATTTGACGAATGGACTAAGTCCAGACCAAAGTATTTGGCTCCAGATTTCTGATTGTGTTGTGTCAATGGTAAAGTGAAGTTACCCTTTATGGTTGATCTACCTCCTACTCTTGTTGATTTGCTACATGGTAATGGTGAGAGGTCAAAAAAGTTCAAGAAAAACATAAGATCGTATGATAGCATGTTTGCCTTTACATCTATGGGAGGAAAGATTGATAGAACTTTGAACAATGGAAGATCTCCACCAATTTTTAGGATCAGCAGACAGAACTATCACTTAATTGGAGGCCTTCTTCCTCCGGATGGTGCTGAACCAAAAATTTTTTCAATTGTATATTTATGATACGGATAATGAACTTAGAAATCGAACAAATGCGGTCGGGTAAGATATACAATTTTTTATTACTTTTATTAATATATAGATAGTTTCAATTTTCACATTCATATACTTTAATTGTTTACATTTTAAGAATGACTGAAGAGGATAATAAAATGCACAAATCTATTATTGAGGACCTTAGGAGTATGATTGACCAGCACAACATTTTAGCTAACCGAATGGTTGGTCAGAAGATTCAAAAGGCATGGTCGATGTAAAGTTAAAGTTGGTGGGTACATGTGCAAAGGATGCAAGAACTTACAATATGCCTTCGACATCGAAAGTGACAGCTATTATAGTTGGAGACTTGAACCAAGATATGGGTGTCAGAGATATAATCATTGAGACCAAAACAGGTTTGCTCCGAAGAGTCAATGAGCTGAATCCAGCATACCTTGGTCTTCAATATCCACTCCTATTTGTTTACGGTGAAGATGGATACAGAGAGGACATATCTCTTTTAGAGGTGGTGGATCATTGTACAAGGGCAAGAATGATTGTCTATTTTTGTAGCACTCACGAGCAAGAATACTCGATCGTTGTAGTAGTATATCCCAAGAAAAATTATCAATCCACAAAGAAGTTATGTTCGAACTAGTAAAATACGTGAGCTCATGTTCATGTCGTTTTTGTAAAGATGATAGGGGGGTTTGAAATGATTAACAACTAACACAAGAAGCAAGTAAATTAAAAATAGCAAATAAGAGAAATGACAATTAAAGAAAATGGGTGCTAAAGTTCAAGTATGGAAAAACATGAGATTAGAAACATCCAAGCACACTCGATTCATATTATCATGCAAAAGGAATTCAACTCAATTGATGTAGACTAAGGGTGATCACGATTGTATCCTAAGCTCCCTTTCGGGTTACAAAGGTTGTTGATCCATTTTAGACTCCCAAAAGCACTTAAGATCAAAGCCCAACATTAACCCCTTCCATCTAGGTACTAGTTAGATTAAACTCTCCCTTTTTGTGTACTAAGGCCAACGAATGGATTGGTTCTCCTCATTGAATTCAAATATCCTTTCGGTCAAACCCAAACTCAATGTCTATTCATGCCTTCCTAATACTATAGAGGGTCGTTTCCGTCTCACTCCAAGCAATACATACATGAACATCATGATAGCATTTAATTACCACAAATAATCCATTGATCAACAATCCATTAAACCAATAAACATTCATGAATAACAAACCATGCCATCACAACATCAAGACAATTAAACTCCATGAATAGAAATCAACATCAATTAAACCAAAAACCAATTTAATCCACATGACAATATAAATCTAATATGCTCTTCATGCTCCTAATCCCACTAGAGGGATTAGTCTAACATGATAAAAGTAATAAAACAAATAAATAATTTATTACAAATACCCATAGTCTTAGATCTAAAGAAATACAAAATGAATGAATTCTTCCCTATCAATTTCTTGAAGAGAATTTTCTATTCTTCTTGATCTCCACCTCTAGCTCTTGATTTCTTGAGATCTCTCACACCCAATGGAAAGGATGAAGTTTTGATAGAGAATTAATGAAGATGATGGAGATGGATCAAAATGGATGAAGGTGGATGAAGATGATGGTGGAAAATGGAAGAAATGGTGTGTGATGTGTGTGTAGAGGATGGGATTTTCGGATCTCCTGCCAATTGTTGAATAAAGGGGTATTTATACCCCTATGGAGGCTTCTAGAAGGATCTGGAAATTTCTGCAGGAACATACACGGCACGAGTCGTGCTCTGCAACACGGTCATGAGGTGGCCGTGTTGTGCCTTCTGATGCTGCCGCACGGCCTTTTCTTACAGGGCCGTGTTACGCAACACGGCTCGTGTGCTGCAACATGAGTCGTGTGTTGTAACACGAGCACAGGGTGGTCGTGTTGGCTCTTCTGATGTCGGCACACGGCCACTTCTTCCAGGGCCGTGTTGGCTACACGGCTCGTGCTGCCAACTCGACTCGTGCAACTGGATACGGTCTTAAGTTGCCCGTGTTGAATGACTAGGTGTCGCCGCACGGCCACCTCTTATAGGGCCGTGTTGGCTACACGGCCCGTGTTGGTGCTGGCTCCTGTTTTTCTTCACTGTTTTGGCTCGTTCTCCCTCGTTTCAACTCCGAATTGAGATCCGCTTTTTCCTACATCTTCCTTATCATGTTTAGCATCCAATAAAAAGTGAAAATCTTAAGTTTAAGCTCATTCACACACATTTCAATAAAAACACAAAATACAACCAAATAACACATAAAATACGGATAAAATAATACGAAAACACATCTAAAAAGACACTAAAATATAGGTGAAAATAGCTCTAATCAAAGAAAAAGAGTGAGCTTGAAGGAATTTATTTCCTTTAGACTTCAAGATAGATATTTCGAGGCTCCAACGATAATGCGCTTGAGAAGATTGCTACAGCAGTTTATCGTTGACACTTGACACCTACACAATGATCGAGTCTGGACGTTTGAGGTGGATAAGGATGAATCAAAAGAAACTCAGGTGTGAGATGTACTAAGGACTTCAAGATGCATTGCTGGGAGGTGAGAATGATTCTAGGACTCTAGAAAAAAGAATTGTCTTGCCAGCAACATTCACGGGCGGTCTGTGTGGTAATTTGGGAATGTCATCGCCTTGCATGAGCGAAGACGGATTTTGCACGAAGCATTATCCGAAGAAGTTCTCCGCTAATACTACAATTGATGAAGATGGATATCATGTGTATGACAAATCAACAGACGTCGTATAATAATTATTCCTTAAAAATTCATGTGTACACCGTATTTTCATTAGCAGCATCATATAATATATATATATATATATATATATATATATATATATATATATATATATATCTTAAGTATACTATAGCAGAAACTTTTCTGCCTACGTGTCGTCTCCAGAGCGCTCTAATATGACATGTAATTTTCTCAATTTTTTGAATTTTTAATACTTTTTTAATATTTTCCTTATTTACTTTTAATTAACTTCCTTATTTAATATTTTTTTTAAATAATAAATTTCTTATTTTTAATAATGATTAAATTTTTAATATTTTATTTATTTATTTGGATTCAATAATTAATTACTAAATCTTTTAATGCAATAAATTAATTAATATCAAATTAAATTTTATATATATATATATATATATATATATATATATATATATATAAAGGGAAAAACGAATATTCCATATAATATTCCCTCCCACCCACCTATAAATAAGACATTTTGGTTATTCATTCTAAATACACACATTCGATTCTCCAAAGAGAAATATGAGCTTTCTTTAAGATCCTCTAGAGAATTGATTTATAAAAGTAAAAATTTATTTCGATAGAGCGAAAGTACTCTTCAAGAAGAAGAGAACTATTCGATTTACCTTTTAAGAATCGATTCTTCAAGAGGAAGAGAATCTATATAAGTATGGGGAATCGATTAGGAGGAAGAGAATCGATTCAAGTTTTCTTGAATGAATCGATTATCTTCCTCTTGAATAGATTTACATCTTAAAAATCAATTTTTCAATAGTAAGAGGATTGATTCAAGAATACTTGAATCGATTTATATATCTTAAGAATCGATTCAAGTATTACCTTTTAAGAATCGATTCAAGTATTCTTTAAGATCTACCTCTAAAGTATTGATTCAAGTACTCTTCAAGTGATGGAAGGATCGATGATTCAAATACTCTTGAATCGGTTTACCTCTAAAGAATAAGAGGTTGAAAATTAATTCATGTATAGAATCGAAAGTTTAAGTTTTTTAAGTTAAATCATTATTTCATATCAAATAACATTAAAATTGAGTTTGTAAATATTTGTTAATTTTTTAAATTTAGTATATTAATAATAATTTATTTACATATTTCTTAATCATTCAATTATGACATATGAATTATAAATTTTATTTTCTTTAGTTGTTTATATAATTTGAAACTAATAAAATTAAATTAAAAAATAAAATTACATTATAAATTTATGAATATTTAAAAGAATATTATATATAAATTAATTATATATATATATATATATATATATATATATATATATATATATATATATATATATATATATATATATATATATATATATATATTACATTAGTTTCTTAAAAATAACAATTAATGAAAATAGAATTATTATTATATAATTAATTAAGAAATATTAAATCATAATCATGAGTAAAAAGTAATACTCCAATTAAATATTATTTATAATATTACGTATATTTCATAATATATATACATATATATAGCAACTATGTAAAATATTTTAATAATTTTGTTTTAATTCATTATAAAATATTTGACCTTATTTTCCATAAATAATATATATATATATATATATATATATATATATATATATATATATATATATATATATATATATATATATATATATATATATATATATATATATATATCTTTATTTACTTTTAATTAACTTCCTTATTCAATATTTCTTTTAAAATATTGTGTTTCTTATTTTAATAATTAATCTCAATTAGGTAATAAATTTTTAAAAAAATTTATAGAAATTAAGATAAAAATATTAATTAAAAATATTTATTTAATTGTCTTATTTACTTTCAATCAACATCTTTATTTAATATTTCTTTTTAAAATAATATGTATATATATTTTAAATAATGAATCTCAATTAGGTGATAAATATAAAAAAATTATAAAAATTAAGAAAAAAATTAATTAAAATATTTATTTAATTGTTTATATATGTGGTAATAAATAAAAAATATATATAATTAGAAAAAATTAATTAAATAAATATATATATATATATATATATTAATTAAAAATATTAATTTTCTTATACGTTGTCATGTCTCATCAATGATGACCTGCGCAAGGTGGAACTTCAATTGTATTATGATATAAGGTAATATTTAAAAAAAATAAAAGTCAATATTATTTCAAAAAATTAGAATATATGTACATATATATTAATATTAATTATACACATGATTTAATTATATGTCACATTATTAAAAGTTATGAGTAAAAGTTATAATTTTTTTGTAAATTTTTTATATTGAAAGTAGTTGCCTAGCTTTTAAAAAAAAATATTCCTAATTAATGTTGAATTGTCATATGACACGTATTATTTAATTATAAAATATAAAATAAAAGTAATAATTAAATGATCTCGTGTATTACGCGGGTTTCATATATATATATATATATATATATATATATATTAAAAAAAATATGAGTTCAACTTCAATGCACCGGGTGCACTGGTGCACCTAGATAATCTAAACTATTAGATTAGATTGTAATTTAATCCTAACCACTAAATAAAATAAAATAATTAAAATTAAATACAATAACTATTCACTACTCTTTAATATATTTACCCCATGTGCATCCCAGAATAACCCTAAACATATTCAGATAATTCAATTTTTTCATAAACGATTCCCCGCACAGGTTAAGTTTCTAGTATAGGGTGGTTTCTGACAGATTTCCCGACGGATGCGGCGGCGGAATGATGACGGGATAAATGTTTTAGATTGAATTAAGCCTTTATTTTTGGAAATTCTCCCCTTCTTTTTCTCTCAAAATAAGAAAGTCAAAAAAAAGTCAACCCGGGGGAAAATAATACTCAAGAGTAAGGCCCATTTAGGTGGGTAATACTCGGCCCAATTATAAAGAGCCCAAAATTAGTACGCCGTCGTTCCGAGCTATTAACAAAAAATATGAAATCGAAATCGAAATTGAAATCATACAACACAATCAGAGTGAGATGCTGAATTTGGTGGTTCCATTAACGGATTTTGGAGGCTTCCTGAGTTGAGGTTAGATTTTCTGATTACCTTTCATTTCCTGATTTTGTTTTTCCTAATTCTGTTGCTGTTTTTCCTGAGTTGAGGTTAGATTTTCTGATTACCTTTCATTTCCTGATTTTGTTTTTCCTAATTCTGTTGCTGTTTTTCCTTGTTTGTCGTGGCTCTGTAAACTATTGTTTCATTTTAATTTTACTTTTTTAAAATTTCGATGTCGATAGTTTTGTAATTTTGGAGTTCTGAATCTTCTGATGCGTTATTACCAGCTGAATATTTTTTTCCATGATTAAGCGATTAACTTTTGAAAACGTCAACGCCTGTTAATCTGTCAATGGAACTGCTTACGTTTAAGATGAAGTTAGAATCGAGCTTTTACTAGGAGCATTTCCATTTTATGGTTAAATTGGTAAATATTTCCTAATAAGACTGCTTGATCAAAGATTTTCACCCTGCCTTGGAATTTAGATACTGAATTGTTTAAAATGTGTAGTCGCATGGCTGGAATTTGGAATATTTTGTTTGAGATCACTAATTAAAGATTCAAACATTTGCAATTAGATTGAATTGAGATCATACTCTGAGTTCAGAAGTAGGAACTCTCTTCATTTTGGAAAAAACATTCCTTTTTACATTCTTTCTCTTGCTTTAATTGTCTTATTTTTAACTGCCGGTGGCCGTTTGTAGTAGTTCTATTGTTGGGAAAGGCATTCTTGTTATGTTGTTACACCTGTGCTTCTCCCTGCTAATGTTGAATTTGTGCTGCCATGGGAAGTTAATTTTTTTTTTCGATTCATGTGATTCTGGAAGGTGGATAAAAATACGTGGGACGGAGGGAGTAGTATTTTTATAAGGGTGTGCTCCTGGGTGTTGCACCCCAAGATATGGTGCACCCATTTTCAGAGACGTATACAATTATGAACAAAAATATAATTATATGAACAAAAATATATACAATTATGAAAAATTGAGTGTAAAAAAAACATACAACTATTAAAAAATATGTAAACACTATTGAATAAAAAGTTATACACATATAGATGCTAGTTTTTTTAATAAAAAATTTTGAGTGTGAAAAAAATATACAATTATTAAGAAACATGTATACAAAATAGAATAAAATGTTATATACATATAAAGAAACATGTATACAAATTTGTATTTATTAAAAATAATTAAAATCTCAATGAAGGTTTTATATATTTTAATAATTATTAAATTAAAAAACGTTAAATTAAAAATAAAATATACATTTACAGTACGGCTGCGGTGCACCCGTGGCATCGGTGCACCTAGACAATTTCAACTGCTAAATCAAATTTTAATTTAATCCCTGCCATTAATTAATTTAAATAATTTATAATAAAATAAAAAAATCACCCACTACCATACTTTTAGCCCTTAAATTATAAGGCTAAATCAAATTTTAATTTAATCCCTGCCATTAATTAATTTAAATAATTTATAATAAAATAAAAAATCACCCACTACCATACTTTTAGCCCTTAAATTATAAGGCGCCCTCTAAAATAACCCATAATTTTAATATTATTAAAATATAATTAAATTTTTTATATATATTAAAAATTATTAAACTATCTAGTATGTTTAAAAATTAAATTTATATTTATATTATATGTATATATTCAATTTAATCAATAATATTACTTTTTTTATATATAATTAGGCAAGTGCACCTCAATGCGTGAGGTGTTAGCCCATGCTTTGGTAAATTTTAAGGTATGATGATTGTTATACCTTAATAACAATTATTGTATACTTTATTCTTGTACAAGTGAAGTTCAAAGTGTATGTGCACCTCGACTTTCTCTTCTCAAATATGCGGCACTTGTATAGAGTGACTAAAAATAATATTACGTGTCAATCAACAAATTCCAAAAGATACACCAATATATGCTTTGAATAACCTCAATGAACTTTTTGAATTAGTTTCACACCCATTTATTCCAAAATCTTTGTTAAAGGGGGAGAAATCCAACTGCAACCAGTTCCCAATTATCTTTAAAAATAAGCAACTCATCTATATAGTGACAAAATTTTCATAATTCCCGGGAGGTAAAAAGAAGCAATTTGGGAGCTTCTCTTCAACTGAACCTTACCTTTTCCAAAAGGCTTCATAACAACAACACAAAGAAGCGGTTTGGGAGCTTTGCTCTTCAATTGAACCTTGCCTTTTCTATCCCTTGAGTGGATGATCTTTGACTTTGATTAATGGAATAGGAACGAGGTTATATTTCTTCCTGCCCCTCTAAAATCTAAACCTGTTCTAGACACTTATGTTGTATTGAAGAAATTAAAAACTAATCTATAAAATTAGGAATGTTTATTTCCTTAACAAGATTTGACCGAGGCCACCTTTTATTCTCCTCTAGATATATAGAACTATGAATTGCTTAAAAAAGATCATTTAACTGATACTCCTTTCTCACGTGAAGCCCTGAACACTTTTGCTTGTGCTGATCAAACAATACAATTTTTTTTGTGTATTATGCTTGCAGCAAAAAAAATATTTACAAACAAACAACACATTGCTATTAATGATAGCAACTCTGCTTTCCGAAGTGATTTTGGGATCTATGAAGAGGATCCACCAGATCCGAAAGTCAGAACTGTTACACCAACAACTTTAGCCCCTTCCAAAGGTATTATTTCAGTTTTCCATTATTTTATTTGTACTCAAACCATGCCTTTTTTTTATTTATTGCATTTTCAGAAGTTCAAAATGCGCAATGCCTTACATCATAGATATATGTGACTAACTGAACAGAGTATAAATGTTTTACCCTGAAAGTAAAGAAAAATTTGCACTATGGGGACCGGTAATAAATATAGATATGAGATATATATCACTGAAATCGACTAATGGGTCTTGAGAATCTTACTCTGTAATGATTAAAAGAAGCATTAGACTTAAACTATCTTGAAACTTTGTGTTAGCAATCAAAGTCTAAAAACCAAATGAATTATATCTACGTTTTGGTTTTGTTTAATAATTTGAATTCTCATTAAACTTGAATAATGTTATGATCATTGCTGACTCCATTAGTATGTTGAGAGACACTTGCAGCACATGGTGATATTTAATAGGTATTCTTGATAGTCTTCAGGGGCATAAACTCTCATATACTTAATTGACTAATGTTGATCTCAGAAAGCCCATTTATGTTTATCGGAGCACAACATTGCACTTCACACTTGGTGGAGTTTCATAAGAAATTAAGGATAAAGGGCCTGGTTAAACTCTTCACAGTAAATATATATTTTATGCTAGGTCGGCTAGACTGCCGTAAGAATGGTTTAATTGTTGTGAGGCATGACAGACTTTGTACTTGTGTTATATTAATCCACTTGAACTATTTTTTTTTATCTTGGAGAAAACTTTTAAAGGTTGCAGTATCAGTAAGTTGACCAATATGATTTAACATTCTATGTCTAGGGTTGAATTTAATTATTTGGCAACATGCTTATGTTCTCTTCTCTTAGATTGCTTATATTTATTACTAACTCATGTTAATTCTTATTTTGGTTGAACACATTTTCCGGCAGTCTAACCACGTTTGGGTTGTATGTCTTTGATTACATTTAATATTCAATCATGTTGAGTTTATTTTGTTTAGACAATGTTTTCTGCTTCTCTAGCTTTGAACCATGTTTGGGCTGTGTTTTTAAGGAGTCATTGATTTGATTTTTAGAAAGTTTATACTCGTGTTAAGAAGTGTTGGGTTTGTTATGCTCCCTTCTTCTTCTTCCAGATTGCACCCTTCCTTTATATTTTACAAATGAGGGGTGCAATCTTAAATGGAATGGAGGAAGTACAATTTAAGCTCTTATCAGAAAACCTTGAATTTGATTTGTAGATAGTAATTATACTGTTGTGATGGAGATTTCGATTTGAGTTAGGTAATTTAAGTTCGTATTATAGAGCATAACATATGTAAACAGTTTTGGCTCATACCAAGGACAAGGAGCGTTGACATGTAGATAATTTACTCACTTCTCATGGAGTTTGATTTCAATTAGATAGTTTATGTTTTTATCAAGGAGCATAACACGTAGAGAGTTTAATCTCTTCTCAAAGAGATTTGATTTTAATTAAATAGTTTAGGCTCGTACCAAGTAGCATTGACTTAAGAGATTTAAAATAGTTTAACTCATATCCAGGAGTATTGAATGTGAGAATTTCTAAGATCTCCCCTTGTGTTGAGGAATGTTATTCCTTGATCTTTTATGTGAAGATCGATAAATGTTGCATGTCACTCATTAATTAATTGAGGAGTTATTAAAAGGCTTGTCTTCAAACTTGTAAGAGTTTGAACTGAGGCCTCTTTAAATCCATTGGTTGACATGCTACATGTCTATGCTCAAGTAGCCGATTCTTCAAATATCTATGCTCAAACTTTTTTGGAAGTTATTATGTTCATGTTAAACCTCGTATGTTATATTTATGATATGTTCTACTGTCATGATTGTATTGCATTTATAATGAGATCTGTATGACAGTTTTTGGCTTAAGGATGTCTTCTCTTTGCTAGATTTGATTCTTGAATTGAGGATCAAATGCTAAAATGCAGCTATCTTCTGCCTTTGCTCGTTCTTTTTGTTTCGTCGAATCTCTTCCATCTTTTTGTTCTTCAACTGGAGGTGCTTTTTCACATGGTTGTTGTTAATATAGATTAAGTTGTGGTAGTCTAAAGTTGTGTTTTCTGGTCAACGGATTTGTATGATGAATATGTTTTCTGGGAATAATATTGTCCCTAAAAAGTAATGAAGTTGATCTCTGAGCCAATTGTGATCAGTTCAACTCCAAAGGTTAGTTTCTCTGGTGTGTAGTTAATGAAATTCATAATCATTAGATTTCACTGTGAATAATATTTACTTTATTTTTGTTCATTGATGAATTAGTGGTTTATCTCCACTCTATAGATTGGAAGTTGGTCTCATTTCTGAAGTGCCCTGCCTTAGACCTTTGACGACATGAAATTATGATGTGGAAATTGAAGAGTTTGATTAGATACATAAAAGGTTCCTTATCAGGAACCTTGATCCAATACGTTTTGTGTGCCATTGTTTTTTTTTTTTCCAACGTTATTTAGTCTAAACTTAAGAGTTCCATTTCTTACCCTCTAGGGTATTCACTGTCTCTCTCTGTCATAAATTACTGCACGGTGCATTTTGAGGATCTATACCTAGATATCCTTTAAAAAAAATTGTCTTTGCAGCTCTAATTTAAAGTCTCAACTGCATTATAGCTGGACAATTTGTTTCCTTTCGGCTAATGTTTTGGATGGTTTCTCTGGACTTTTAGAAACTTTATTCATCGTATGACGCATATACGTATATATGCTTTCCTTAACTTCTGTTATACATTTTTGTTTTATCTCTTTCCACCTCTTGCTAGGGATTTGTTGTTTATGCCGCGCACCTATTGCATTCATGGAAAGTTTAGTGTGAACAGATTGACGCATTTCATGAGAGTGTGACATTTATCATTATATTCCTTTACAGATGTCAATTAGGAGTTTTGCTAAAGTTGCACGCTTCTTCCTCTTTTTCATGCCTAAATAGAGATAAGGGGGAAGGAACTGAGTTCTGTAATTTCTTTCAGGTTGTTGAGTTGATATAATCATATAAAAAGAAAGCATCTGAGGTTAAGATGAAGGCACTAATTCTCGTTGGTGGGTTTGGTACCCGGTTGAGGCCACTGACATTAAGTGTGCCAAAGCCACTTGTTGATTTTGCTAACAAGCCCATGATCTTGCATCAGGTATGATATTTCGATACAGTTATCTTACACTTCGAATTTCTCAAACAGTCTTTGATTTCTGATCAGAATCGGTTTTTTTAATGAATATCATCTGAAGTATAAAAGTTAATGCTCTGTTGCATGTATATTTTATATGTTAAATGTGATATTCTCTTATATTCCTTGCAATTTTTCTACACACTGGGACGAATAAAAGTTCTTCAATGCATTCTGATATAGTATTTGACACTGTATCTTACACTTTGAATTTCTCAAACAGTCTTTGATTTCTGATCAGAATCGGTTTTTTTAATGAATATCATCTGAAGTATAAAAGTTAATGCTCTGTTGCATGTATATTTTATATGTTAAATGTGATATTCTCTTATATTCCTTGCAATTTTTCTATACACACTGGGACGAATGAAAGTTCTTCAATGCATTCTGATATAGTATTTGACATTTATTTAGATAGAAGCCCTCAAGGCTATTGGAGTGACTGAAGTGGTTTTAGCAATCAATTATCAGCCAGAGGTAATTTGTTCATCAACCCTCTTCTTTCTGCTTCTAGTGTGAAATTGTCATTTCTAACATTAGACCTTTTGCAGGTGATGCTAAACTTCTTGAAAGATTTTGAGGCAAAGCTCGGGATAAAGATTACGTGTTCACAAGAGACTGAGCCTCTTGGAACTGCAGGTCCTCTTGCTTTGGCTAGGGACAAACTTGTAGATAATTCGGGTGAGCCGTTCTTTGTACTTAACAGTGATGTAATCAGTGAATACCCACTGAAAGAGATGATTGCATTTCACAAATCCCATGGAGGTGAGGCTTCTATCATGGTTACCAAGGTAAGGCCACCAAAGTTAACAGATTTATATTTTTTAGGGCTCTACATCATTGATGTTAATTTTAAATGTTTAATTAATGTAGGTGGATGAGCCCTCAAAATATGGTGTTGTTGTTATGGAAGAATCAACAGGACAGGTTGAGAAGTTTGTCGAGAAGCCAAAGTTATTTGTGGGTAACAAGATCAACGCTGGCATTTACCTCCTCAACCCCTCAGTACTTGATCGTATTGAGTTACGCCCGACCTCTATTGAAAAGGAGGTGTTCCCAAGTATTGCAGCTGAGAAAAAACTCTATGCAATGGTACTTCCAGGCTTTTGGATGGACATTGGACAGCCAAAGGACTACATCACGGGCCTTCGCCTCTACTTGGACTCCTTACGAAAGAAATCATCTCCAAAGCTGTCCTCAGGGACTAATATAATCGGTAATGTCTTGGTTGATGAAAGTGCAAAGATCGGGGAGGGGTGCTTAATCGGGCCTGATGTTGCAATTGGTCCTGGTTGTGTGGTTGAGTCGGGTGTGAGGCTCTCTCGTTGCACAGTGATGAGAGGGGTCCGCATCAAGAAACATGCTTGCATTTCAAGCAGCATCATCGGGTGGCACTCCACCATTGGACAGTGGGCACGCGTGGAGAACATGACCATATTAGGCGAAGATGTTCACATTGGTGATGAAGTTTACACCAACGGAGGGGTGGTTTTGCCTCACAAGGAGATCAAAACAAGCATCCTGAAGCCGGAGATAGTAATGTGAAGTCTGTTGTTATCTATATTATTCACTTAAGTTATGTCTTCCATCCGAGTCTGTTTGCTCCTTATTCAGTGCTTTCGATTTTCATCTTTCTGACTAATTGTAAAAATCCAGCCCCTTTCAAACCCCCTCTTCGATTTAGATTGAAAGAATGTTGCTCTGGAGTGTGATTTATGCAATGTGTTGTACATATAAATAAACTGTTGACTGTGTCTTCCTTGGCCATATTTTTTTTTGAGGATGTAAGGATGTATGGTGGAAATTTTGATGTGTGTGGATGGATAATAGCTTCTCAACTTCAATTCTCAAATTTGCTTTAAATGGTTCTAAAGGTTAGGATTTGTTTTCTTGCAGTGATGCTCTTTTTAATTCATATTTTTATTTTTTGAATTCAGTCATTCTTTTATCAAAAGGATTCAATTTTGGTGATTGAGGTGTAGTTGAGTCGAGTCGAACAAAAACTTGTTCGAGCTTGTTTAAAATATTATCGAGCTTTAAAATATATATTTGAGCTTTTTTGATAAGCAATTTAGTCGAGCCCGAGCGAGCTTTTATCAAGTCAGGTACGAGTTGAACTCAAATAGTTTGATAAATTTATTGTTGATCAGGAGTAACATGTGAACATGTGCTTTCATCACAACTAAAGTACGTGGTTTCTTCTCCAGAGAATCTATTAATTATGACATCATTTATTTCACGAACGAACTCATTTCTTGTACTAAGTATGGTTCTTTTAACAAATAATGAAAAATTCAATTTTGGGTCATTAATATTTGGAAATACAATGTTGATCAGGCCATCTAATGATGCAGAATCACTGTTGTAAGGAATATTAATTGATGGTGGTATTTGAATTTCATCTTTCTCATTTTTTTGTTCAATTCTATCGCCAACTCGCAGCAAATAAGATGAAAAATTAGGATCGTGTAGTGCTCGCATATTCTGCTGAAGTTTTAATTTCTCAAATTGATTCCATAAAGGTGACACTACAATAGAGGTGTTTATAATATCATTTTTTGAGCCTTGAGTAACAACGGGTAATGTCTGGCGAAAGTCTCCTCCAAACATAATTAGTTTACCACCAAAGTTTATTTGTGAATCCATTATATCTTTTAGCATTTCGTCAAAGATTTCTATAGTACTTCATTTTGCCATTGTAGCTTCGTCCCATATTATTAATTTTGCCGCTTAGATCAAATGAGCTAATGTGCTTTGTTTACTAATATTGCATGATTCATATCATTTTATTTAGTGGTAGTTTAATACGTGAATGTGAAGTTCTTCCTCCTGGGAGCAGGGATGCTGCTACCCTTGAAGTTGCTGTAGCAAGTGCAATATGACCTGCTGATCTTACAGTAGCAAGAAGAGCTTTATATAGGAAAGTTTTTCCATTACCTCCAAGGCCATCAACAAAAAAAAAACATTTGACAAATTGTTGTTAACATGGTGTAAGATGCGATCATATGCAATTTTTTGTTCTTTGTTTAATTTGTCAACAACTAATATATCACACTTTGGTATATGTATTTCATGTTCAGCCTGTAATTCTTTGGTTAAGTTATCATAAAAACTTATTGGTAGCTCATCATCTATAGTAAATAAATCTTCTAGTTTTTTCCCATCGAATAAAGATAGAAATCAAGAGCATTTAAGACCTTCTGTTTGATTATATCATAAGTGAAACTGCGATTTTGCCTAAAATCTTCAGACAAGAATTCTTCATATTTTAACCACAGCTGTTTTGGATTTTTCGAGTTGCAATACACCAGGACAGTAGCAAATAGTTGTCGTAAAGCACAAGGCATTAAATATGATGTGGCTTCTAGAATACACATTTTAGCAGTATTGTCGTCTTTAATTAATCCTAATATTTGTGATGTCTCTCTATATGTGGAATACATTTCTCCTTTCACTGTTCTTAAGTATTTAAATGAGGGTGGTTTTCTAATATGCATTAACAAAGATTTCAAATAGAACGGTTCACCTTGAGATGGTTGACAGCTTGCAAGTCTAGCTATTATTTATCCTCTAAGACGAGGTTTTCATTCTTTTAAATCATTATGCCATGTTAAGTGTTCGGGAAATTCAATATATAAGCAATTAAGGCTTTTTGCATAGGCATCATGTTCATTCATATAGAAAAACTGTGTTAACATAGTTTTTTTAGTTTTAGGATTGTCAGCAATGCTTGCTAAAGGTTCATCAACAGGGAAACTGATTGTGTTTTCATTTTCTAAGTGAATTGGTAAGCATATTACTGGAGGGTATATGTGGCTAAGTTCGAATTTGAAAATACACCAAACTGCTTCAGGAGGAGAAATCCATCTTGCATTTTGGAAATCTTTTATCTCATCAATTATTGGGTCCTCATTATTTGCAAGTAGTGTGTAAGAGATTTTGTCATGCCCTTTGTAAATATATTTGCACATGTATTTTATAGCTTGAATATTTGAGCAAATTTCAATATTAATGTGACAATAAAATGTTGCCAGAAGATATGGACTGTAAGGCACAACCCATCTGTTGTCAAATTGTGTACCTCTGACAGTTACACTGCGTTTATCAGTACGTCGATAGATGGGATATGAGTTTTTTTCAATTTTTGTGATCTCTGAGAATTCTGTAGGATATCTGAATTTGTAAAAGCCTTTTCTCATACAAGGACAATCTGGGTTAAGTGGACTACAAGGGCCGTGCATCATATGTTTTGTTACTAAAGAAAATAAATATGCATTAGCGGAAGGGTCAGAAAGTTCTGCAGAGATAATTCTGTCAAATGCTTCAGGAGCATACATTTTTTATGATTGATTTAAGATAAGTAAAAAGTGAGCATGAGGTAAACCTCTTTTTTTGAAATTCTATAACATAAGTGTACCCTACAATGTGACCAAAATTTTTCTTGTCAAACAACTCTTTTTTTAAAACCTGTAGTTTTGCGTGAAAGATTATGGCTAATAAATCAGGTCTATTTTGTACTTCATCAGAAGATATGCATAATGCCTTTATTTCAGGCCAATCGTATGACGTAAGATTTCTATTCAACTGCAGAATTCCAATTCCTATGCAGTGGAATTAAAAATGCAACACAAAAGAACGGATAGTGCGAAAGAGAGATATTACGAAACGCTGAAAAACCAGAAAGAGAAAAACTCACAGGGAAATAGAGGAGAACTAACCTCTAATAACACTGTTATGGCCCAACTAATATTATGGATTTATTTATAAAAATAGAAATTTTCTTACAACTTAAAATGACAAAAGCGTGAGAATGAGAAACACGTTTCTCTTCAAGGAATTAAGAAAAACTAGCAAAAATAAAGGAAATCAAAGGGGTGGAACTCCATTGATTATGCTTCAACAGCCTGTAAGAGAGAGGAGGAAGGATTAGAAGAAGTGATAAAGATAAGAATGAGATTGGAGAAGAAAGATAGAAGAGAGAGGAATAGTAGAGATGAATAGTTCATACGTGTTTTCTGATTGATTTTCCTCCCTCCCTCCACCAGCATTTGTTCTGCATTCTCACCTGCATCTCTGATGGTTTTCTCTCTCATACACAGGTGAGTGTGCGGTTTCCTGACAAGTGGTCCTGATTCTTAATGCAATTGGATTATTTGTGGTAAATTGCAGCCGCCCAACCCAAGGGCTTCAATCAATTGGGCTTCCATCCATTTCAGGTAGTTTGACCCATTACCCCTAACCCCTTGCTGCAATTACGATAGGAATTGACAGACGACGTCGTAGTGAGGTAAGATGTGAGAGTTGGTGATCTGTTTAATTATTTTAAAAATCAATGTGGCCATGACAAACACAGGGATGAGCAAACAACGTCGGTGTGCAGATTATTTCAGAATGGAACTCCCAAATTTTCAATTGAACCAGCTTTCTTCAACAATTTTCGATTTTGAAAGGGAAGAGAAGAGTTGTGGAAAAAGAAGAAAAAAGAAGTTAAAAGGTGAAAGGTGCTTTAATAGACATAATTAGAATTACAGATGCGATTGGCTACCAGAAGGCTGTCCGTGGGGAGGAAACACAGGTGTGGAAGGCAGTCGCGAAGTCAAGGCGTCGAGTGTATCTTGAATGAGAACCCAGATGGGAACGTATGCAAATCGTATGTGAAGGGAGGCGACGTGATGGACAGATGGAGGTGGGCAAAGGCATACAACTTGAGTAGTCTTCATCTGTGCGCTATCAGCGGTCTGCCACGTCAAGGAAGACCATGAAAAATTGGTGGCACGTAGAAATAGGGGCAACAGGCAACTGTACTCTTACAGGCACATTTTGTGGTGAAAACTCTTTATATATATACTAAGAGAGATGCACCTCACTTCGTGAGGTATCAGCCCGTGTCTACGTAAATATACATTTATAATTGTACAACAATGTATTTATACATTGGTAGGTACGCGAATAAGTATAGCATTTGTTTCATAATAACAATCAAAATATAATTTTCTTAAAACTATTCTCTGTTTGTAGCCACATAGCAGATTATCGACATTGACTTAAATCAATAGATTTGATAGGAGTTACTGAAAGAAGCATATGCGCTCCTACATCTGCATTCCAATTTCTAAAATGATTACTATCCCCTGCTTTATAAACAGGCGCCATGTTTCTTGAATGGAGAGGGAGGATCCATATTAGAGCACTTCGAAATATGTTAAACTTCAACCTGGATTTTTATTTTTATTATTTTTTTTAATAAAACAAACAACAAGTTCAAATCCATTAAAGTTCATCTGCATAAATTAAATTACCTTGTGGCAAAGGTCACGAAGTATATCAAACTTTCTAATCTCATAGCTTGAGTTATCTTTTCATGTGCAGCTGAACCTTTTAGTAAGAATGTTTCAACCCACTTTAATTTTAATACATCGTCACTATAAGCATTTGTATCACGAGTCCCTGTAAATGGTGTCCCTAGCAGAACATTTAAACAAGAAGTAACTTAGAGGCCATGTTAGAAATGTCACTCACAGCTGCTATATAAGTTGTAGCACCTTACTGGATGGTAGAAATGTCACACAAGTTCAACCTAATTGGGGATGATCAAATAAATGAAATAAATTTAGAACATGATATATGCGATTAAAAAGCAAAAGCAAACCTCTAGCGCACATTAAATTAGTCAGCACCCTTCCACCAAGGGGTGAAAGTTCGTGTGGCCCAAAATTAGCAACCTGTTGAAAGAATTGACAAAAGAAGCAAATGAAGAAAAATCTCAAATTTTTGAGTATTGGTCAAAGATTAGATGTGAATAGGGGGGACAAACCTACTTTAAAGGGCGGTTTAAGAGTAGTATTTGTGCACCATCTCAATCAAAACATCAGGTGACTATACATGTACATGTATCCAAATATATAACTTAATAGTTAATATTGCTACAAGTGTACTTAATAAGAGTGTTTCTTTTCCTTTTTTTTCTGTCTGAATTCAAAGATCATTAATCCTATAAATAAATAATGGCATATGGAAATTTAATTTTAGATATCACTTCTGGCAAATATTCAACCTGGAAATCATGGTAACAATACATAACACCAAAAAATATTTAAAATTTTATAAGCTAGACTCATGCTTTCAACATGTCAAGCAATCATAACATATACATGTCAAACATATATTTCAAGAAAATCTTGGAAGAAAATTTAGCAAGTAAGTCGAGGACATTACTACAAAGCGAATTTAAATTTTAAGTGTGCGGGGGAAATTAAGCATACCCATGAGCAAAAAAAGTGAACTGAAGCAGAAATGGGAGGTAAATGGCAACAAAGGCTATTATTACATACAAGGTGGATCAACTTTAGAAAAATATACATAAGAAAGATAAATAAGACTGAGAAGAAGGGTAGAAGTTAATCTGAAAGTTAAGAGATCTTTCTTCTTGCTAGAGGAATGAATTGGAAGATCTTAATTTCTTTTATTTAATTCAAATTCAATGTTGATGTATTGCAGTATAATGTGTCAACATATATATATATATATATATATATATATATATATATATATATATATATATATATATATATATATATATATATATATATATATATATATAATCACACAAAAATATGTACAAAGATGGAAAAAGAATAGCTTATTCAAACTTTAAACAAACCTAAGTATTAAACCAAAATTAATTCAAAAATAGAATACTGATAGCGTACTTGTATATCTTCTTGTATTTCACTGAGGGCACTGAATGTACATTATACATAACATGTCTATTAAAAGTTCGATTACAGGTAACACCATATCTCCAACTACAGAACTACAGAGAAAATCTGGAACTTCTTATAATTGTATTTGTAAACAGTTTCAAAATTAAAAAATATCCATTACTTAAAAAATTATCATCACGAGTTACTATGTAAATTCAATTTCCAGGAATAAAATAAATTATTAAGAAATTAATAATTATTACAGTTGGGTAATTATAGATTTGAAGTTATGAAAGTAAATATTTTATTGAAGAACTCACATAATATTTTACAATATCACTTTTACAACATTAAAATCTCTTTCTATCTAATTTCAACCCATATACATTATTGTCGTCTCAATTATAACTCTTTCTATCTAATCTCAACTCATATACAGTATTGTCTCACTTATAGGATACTCACTTCTCTCACTCTTAACTTGTTCACAATTTTGACTCATGGTCCACACTGGTTTTCGCTTTGCCTAATCATATACCAATACACCTATTTATAGTGGCCAATGAGAAGTCCTAGTAATCATACTGATTTTTGCTTTGCCTAATCATATGGCAATACACCTATTTATAGTGGACAATGAGAAGTTCTAGTAATTATAGGTTTTAAGTTGGGAAGTTAAATATTTTATTGAAGAACTAACTCCAATATTTTAACAATGCTTGTTGTCTGCATTCTTACGTTACTAACTCTTAACTTGTTATTTGCCCATTTTTACTCTGCATAATTATATGCCAATACACAAATTTATAGTGGTTATTGGAAAGTTCTAGTAATTATAGGTTTTAAGTTGGGAAAGGAAATATTTTATTGAAGAACTTACTCAATATTTTACAATATCACAATTTACTACACTAAAGACTCTCATGTTTATCTCACTCTTAACTTGTTCACAATTTCACTGATGGCCCACACTGGTTGTCGCTCTGCCTAATCATATGTCAGTACACCTATTTATAGTGGCTAATGGAAAGTAACAGTAACTCTTAACTTGTTCACAATTTCACTGATGGTCTACACTGGTTATCGCTATGCCAAATCATATGCCAATACACCTAATTATTGTCATATGCCAATATTTCACAACAATATCAGTGCTGTTAGTGCTCTTATTTATAAGCTGCTCACATATCTCTTTGCACTCTTATGTTTCTCTCACTCTTAACTTGCTCACAATCCTCTGTATCTAATCTCAGCCCATATACGTTATTGGTCACTTATAAGCTGCTCACATATCTCTCTTTTCTCTCACTCTTAACTTGTTCACATTATTGTTGCCTAACATGATATTCAAATACTCCTATTTATAGTGGCAGTGGCTAATGGAAATTTAGAGTATATCGATCGTTAGCTTCCTCTAAACTAACCTAGAGCTTTTTCACTTCTCTGTAATATTCCACTGCCCATTACCATTGGAGCATAATAACTCCTGTAATCTAATTTTAAGATTTCTTCTTCAAGCTTGTGGCTACTGGATAATTCTACAGTATTTCATTGAATCTCTAACTTCCGTAAAGTTGGATAATTCTACAGTATTCCATCTTTGAATCTCTAACTTCCGTAAAGTGAATAATTAAGTTCAAATAATACAGAATAAGAATCAATAATAAATATTTATTGAGAAATTTCTACATAAAGACTCTGATAATACAAAATAGGAAGACTGACCTATAGCTTTCTGGCGACAGTGCAATTGAGAAATCTGACGAACACTTGTAAACTTATGCATATGCCAATTTGAACAAGGTCTTGAGCAGTGGACAGCGTGTGAAATCAGAGGGAAATGAATATACATAATTAGAATTCTTATCTGAAATTTAAGAAATTAAAAGACAAACACAAAAGGGCGCAGAAGATGAACACACCAGTAAGTGGAAACCTGGATAGGGAATTTAAGGTCGAAGATGTGATCCCAAGATGACAGTAGATGAGATAAGAGTGAAGGAAGACGAAAGCAGAGGCAAGGCGTCGTGTGTACGTTGATTGTTGAGTCATGAGTGAAAATCCAGATGAGAACGAATAGAAACATAGGTGAAGGTGTGCCGTGCGTGATGGACAGATGGAGGTGGGCAAAAGCAGACAGCTTTAGTTGGGCTTCATCTGTCGATTATTAGCGGTCCATCGTGAGCCACGTAAATAAAGACATGGGGAATTTCTTACAGGCACACACACACACACACACACATATATATATATATATATATATATATATATATATATATATATATATATATATATATATATATTGATAATGACAAAAAGTAGCCACTTTGACTTAAAATGAATTTTTTCTAAGCCACCCATGCTAAGAGTAAATTTTTCTAGGAACTTTTTATATTAAGACCATTTTACCCCTAAACATTATTCAAATGCAATTTTAAATCAAAATCTCAAATAAATATCCGACAGATACTCGAAATGACTTATATATCCTTGATATTTTTTGGCCTAAATAGTTGTTCTATTCGGTCTAGACGCATTTACCTATTCGGCCTATAAGTATTTGCCTATTCGGCCTATACGTATTAGCCTGTTCGGCCTATATGTTTTCGTCTAAATAGTTGTTCTATTCGGCCTATATGTTTATCTAATTTTCATCACTTTTATCATGCTTTAAAATGGTATCAGAGCCTAGGTTTATTTATTTATGAATAGAAAAATTATTATAAACTTATATCACTTAACGAGAGGAGAGTTTCAAATAGATATGGATCCAAACAAAAGTTCGACATCCGAGAGTGACAGAACTATTAGCCCTGTTCTAAGCTGGAGCAACCGGGACTTCTGGCCTGTTGGATATGACGAAACAAGCAGTTCTATACAACAATACTATAATATGTTGTATAGACAATACGTAGAAAAAGAGGACGAGGAAGCCGATCTATTTTGGGAAAACCTCAATCGAAAATAGAAATTGACGAACCTTGAGGACCTCACCAAAGAGAAACGTCTGGAAGAAATTCGCCAGACAGAGATAAATTGTTCCAAGGAAATTTCGAGGAACATAGTGGAAATTCGAAGTTTCACCGAGATCCATGGACGAATCCCCAAACAAGAACAATGGAGGAGACGACCAAACCAGGATTCGAGAGAAATTTGCAAGCCCTACCACTTTACACATTGGAAAGAATGACAGAGTGGAAGGAGATCGAGGCAGATAACTCTAAGATGAACCAAGATCTTAGAGAATTGCAGAATACAGTGAGATTCTTTGGAGAATATTGCCAAAGCATGTCTAAGACTATGTTCGAGATCAGCCTCAAGATGGACAAGGTCGAGAAATTGCAGAACAAACAATTCGACCTCATCATGAAGTTGATAGAACAAATAAAGTCCCTGGAAACCAAGGTAACAGGAAGAAGGTCTGGAGGAAGGTTACCACTAACCTTTGGAACAGAACCCCTTTTACACCAAAAAAGGAAAAACGACGGAGGTCATAAGGCCAAAGCCCGAAAGCGAGAAGATGATTGCTATCCTTTGAGGAGACTCCACATCCCCAGATGGAAAGAGCAAATCTTGAAGATCTACAAGATCTATATGAGTCCTTCCAAGGATTATCAATTGTAGATCTAAAGATGAACATTGAAGAGGCATCAAGTTCTCAACAACAGTCCCAGGCCCATCAGACACAGCAGGATCGGAGCCAAGAAGGAACCTCTAGATCACACGGAGTCCATGGGGCAAGACAAGAAGATACATTCCAAACACCAGGAAACTTCAAAATGAAGACCATAAGAATGTCAACATGAGCAAGCAGAGTTCGAGGATCTAATATATACAACACCCCATATGGCCGATCTCACCTTGAACCGATAAATTCATACGGTTTGATCTTAAACCTCGACACTCTAGACTTCAAGAATAGAGAAGCATTGATCGATGAATGGACAAATGCCATGAAGATCGCAGGTGGTGCATTGGAGCTGGACAAAGAAGGGTTCATAAGATTCCTTACTATGAGCCTGGAAGGATCAGTAAAATGCGCCTGGGAAGAACTCTCAGACGAAGTAAAAAAGGAGGCTATGGAAGGCGAAGATCTAGGTAATATTGTTGATCGAATGGCCAAGATCTTCAAGATTCATTTCATCGGAGTGGGATACTTCGAAGGAATGGAAGAAGAAAAGAAAAAGAAGTATAGGAATGCCCTATACAGCCTAGAACTACTTGACATTTGTCACGTAGATGAGTACACTAAACTCTTCACAGAGTATAGATGGAAATCTAAGGTCAAAGAGGAAGAAGTATTCCACCTATTCTTTGCCAAGATGTCGAGCCCATGGAGAGAAATGTTGATCAAAGAGTATGAACCATGTGAGCTGGATTCGATAGCAAGGAGAATGTCCTTCCTCAAAGCCAACATTGCAGAGTGGTGTCATCAAGCGGCATTACACAAGAGCTACAAGAGATTAAGGGGAATCAACAAGACAGTCCCCTTATGTTGCGAAAGCAATGATCGTCCAACTATCATTGGAAGAAACCCAAAGAAGCAAAAAAGGATGAAGAAGAATCATCCTTACAATCAAAGGAGCGGAGGATGGAGATCCAGAAGACCAAGATTATTTTGGTCTAAGCAAAAGGCCCGAAGCTATAAATCAGGGCAAAGATCTGGACCATCAAGATGGAGTTCAAGAAGCCAAGCCTCATCCTCAGGATCAAACCAAAGGAGCACAGGAAGAACTCCCACAAGAAAGACGTTCCGAAGAGCGGCCACACGAATCAACGAAAAATTCAAGGATTGCAACTGCTACATGTGTGGAGCAAGAGGACATATCTCACCAGATTGCCCAAAAAATCAGAAAAGGGGAGTACGACAGTTCCAGACAACTCCAGAAATTGAGGAAGCAGTTTACTTCCAAGACCTAGTACAGGTATATCAGTTCGAAGATATACCCTCGGACAAGAGCATCTATGAAGAAGAATTCTTTAGCCAAGATGAATCTTCCGAAGATGAGTCGGAGTGAAGAAGAAATCTTTAGGAAAGAGATGCAAGAAGATATGTCTGGATTCTTTTCCCAGATATCTATTTCTCATAAAGCCCTTATGAGAATCATGAGAGAAGATCCAAGGCTCAGCCTATACGATGGATTCACTGTGGGAAAATTGGAAAAAAAAATTCCAAGTTTCAAGAAGAGGAAACACAACATCATATACAAAGTGACCGAAGGGGAAATTGCTATCCCAATGGAGCTCACAGGAAATATGATGGAAATGCAACTGGTTTCTTATGAAGAAATCAAGAAGGAACTAAGTAAACTCCGGGAGAGGATGTCCAAGACTATGTCTTGGGTCCATATCGGAGCTATTCGGATTCTCATCAAAGCTGCATTCAAAGAAGGAATCGATACACCAATCGATATTGCTGTCTTTGATAAGAGAATCAAGAGCACAAGAGAAGCATGCCTAGGAGGACTCTCGGGAAATCTGTACGCTAAAAAGTAGAATCATATATTTATCTAAGGATCGCATACAATCTAGCAGACCGAGATTTCAACAGGGCAATTACCCTTCATCAAGATTTTAAAAACAAAGACTTGATGAAGGAAGGGAACATGCCTTACTCTATCACATATAGTATCTCGTATGCCCTCTCCAACACTCATCATTCAGATCTATTCCAAATGAAAGAGTATATTGAGATACCTGAACTGTTCGAGAAAGTTGCATGTGCAACTAGGCCAGAAATAATGGAGCTACCACCAATTCACGATATGGATTTGCGGATCAAAGACAAGCCGATCTGGAGCAGACAAAACAGCCTCAGATTCGAGCAAAGAAGAATTTCTTTCCAAGAAGACAGAATGATTAGCGAGAAATGGGAAAAGAAACCAATCATGGAGGTAATCCAGGAACCAGAAAAGTTCACAACTAAAGGTGAACTAAAATGCCCAGAAGGATGGAGAGGAGTCGAAGTAATATTCGATATCACTAAAAAGGAAAACTCTATTCCTTGTGATGTCCTGTATTATCTCCAACAACCAACAACTGGGAGATACCAAGGACAGCTCAAACTCAGCGACCTAGAGCTGATAATCGAAGGAGTTGCAGGAAGGTTTCTAGAACAACTAGTACTGGGATTGGAGTTTCTCGAGGATCATAAACCTTGGGAAAGACTGCAAGATGGAATGGAGTTTACAGTCAAGGGAAAAAGATACAAAGTCTACTAGTAGAGGCTCGGGATTTTGAGCTCTGATCCACCCATGGCCACAAGTCCATTTTTGATATATATCACCGTAAGAATGATATATAAGGAACATCGTGTAGAGTATTTTGTGGCATACATTGATTCAGGAGCCGGCATCTGCACAGCAAAGGAAGGGATCTTCCCGAAAGGCTCAGGCGAAGAACTGCCAACAGTTCTTGGAAAAGATTTCTCGCAAAAGGTTATAATCCTTAACAGAGGAATCAAGCAAGCGGAAATCATGATCGGAGGAGCAGATCATACCTCATGGTACAAGGTGAAAACTCCACCATTATATTTTCACGACACCGGAGCGGATATTCTGTTAGGAAACAATTTCCTACAGACATTCAAGCGTTTTACCCAAAAAAACGCAACTAGGAGGCTTATTTTCACAACTCTTTGTGAACATAAGATCATTGCACCAAGACTGCGTAATGCATTTCAACGAAAAATGCCAATCAGATTTCGCAGCAAGCATGGTGATGAAGGAAAACTGAGCCATCCGAAGATGAATGATCAAAGGAGATATGGTGAAGCAGTCCTTCAGATGAGAACCGAGACTAGAGGAGGATGGAAGATGGAGAAACTAAAGGAGAACACAATCCACCTTCTCAAAGCAAGCTTGGGAGAAAACCTACAGAGAGACGTCACAATCGAAGAACAAACATCTTTGAAGGACGTCAAGAAGAAGATATAGAGGAACTTCAATGAGGATCCTTTAGCCTGGTGGGATAAGAACGAGCTCAAAGCTTCACTAAAAGTAAAAGAAGGAAAGGAGCACGAGTTCATGAGATATAAGCCTATCCTAATGAACTAAGAGGATCGAAAGGATATGCAGCTAATACTTAAGGAACATCTGGACCTTAAGTTAATATTACCAGGAGTATCTCCATACAGTAGTCTAGGATTTCTAGTTCTAAATCATGGAGAAGTCAAGCGGGGAAAGCCGAGACTTGTGATCAACTACAAAGGGATCAACAACATCTTAGAGTTTGATGGATACTACATACCAAGTAGGGAACACTTGGTCAACTGTATCAAGAATGCCAAGGTATTCTCAAAGTTTGATTGCAAATCTGGATTCTACCAGATTATGATGGAAGAAGGGAGCAAGAAGTTCACAGCCTTCTTCACACCACAGGGCCATTATATTTAGAATGTCATGCCTATGGGCTTAGCAAAAGCACCCCAGATATACCAAAGGAAGATGGATTATCTTTTCAAAGATTATTTCTCATTCATGTTTGTCTATGTGGATGACATCCTCATAACCTCGAAGAACATGAAGGAACATTTAGCACATCTGGAAATATTTTCAGAAGTATGCCACAAGGAAGGATTGGTGCTTTCTGAAAAGAAAGCGGTAATAGCAACAAGGCAGATCGAGTTCCTTGGAGTAGAGATCGACGAATCCGGAATTATTCTAGAATTACATATTGTAAAAAAGGTCCAAGGATTTCCTGAAGATTTCAAAGATAAGAAACAACTCCAAAGTTTCTTAGGAGTGGTTAACTTTGCCGGAATGTTCATCAACAATCTGGCACAATACAGAAAGGTGTTCAGTCCTTTGGTGAAAAAGGATGCTGAATTCAAATGGGATGATTCACACCGAGCAATGGTTAAACAACTAAAGGAGGTTTGCAAAAAGCTCTCCAAATTAGTCATTCCTAATGACGAGAATGATCTGGTACTATATACAGATGCCAGTGACCATTGGTGGGTAGCGGTGCTTACAAAGTCCACAACAGAAGAAGAAAAGCCATGCAGATACTATAGTGGGCTCTTTACAGAGAGCGAAGCAAATAGATGGCACATCAATGAAAAGGAGTTCTTTGCGGTTCGAAAGGCGTTCAAGAAATGGCCGCTATTTCTTCTCGCGAAGAAATTCATCCTTAAAATTGATAACACAAGCGTCAAAGCCTTTTTGAAAAATAAAATCGAATCTAAACTAGAAAAGGCTAGACTACTAAGATGGCAAGCAGAATGCCAATATTATGATTTTAATATTGTCATTATTAAATCTGTTGATAATGTTTTGGCAGATTTCCTGACGAGAGATGGAAGGAGCTGAGATAGGCTCTATCCTGACTATTTCAAGGCACCTGATGGACAACCTTGAGTTGCTTCAGAGGGAATTCGAGAATCTGGCACTCAATACAAGGCGTACCAGAAGAATACAAGATAGTGATCAGACCAAATTGTCTAATCGCATACGAGCCTGCATTCGAAATGACACAAGTCTGTTCGAAGCAACACGAGAGCCACTCCTCCAGGCTATTAATAGCAATTGCAATCTACAAAAAGAGATTAGTCAAGAACGGGGCTCTAAACTCAGAGCAAGGGATTCAAGTACCCTTAGCACAAGTTCTAGTCTGGAACCTCTAGAAGAAGAACTGGTCCAAGGAAAAATCGAAGACCTGGAGTCACATCTAGAGTCGACGAATCAACCCAGCACCTCTGGGGTCAAAGAGGGAGAGATCAACCTTAGGCCTATGACGGGCACTGCTAAGGTTGGTATTAACCTAGCTGATTTCTCTTATTGGCAGGAATACCAGGCCAGCTGGGAGAAATTGAACACCCCGACAAGGAATCCGACCGGAGAAATGCATGGTGGATATATCTGGGGAATATCCTCGAGTTTGAATGCGAGAAGGCTCAAATCCAATAGATGTAAAGCAGTGGTATGACTTTGGGGCACTAGCCTCGATCTATACTATTGCACCAGGTTTTCCAGAACTTGCAAAACTTCCAAAATGGCTGGGAGAAAAGGTTTTCAAGGCATGGAAGAATAACTCGACTCTATCCAGAGGCGATGTATTAGAGTTGTACTTCACCAGTGCGGCCCCAGAACCAGTCTGAAAAGGCAACCACGAGGCCTTTCATTTCATCAAGCTGAGAAGACCTGATGTTTCAGCATCAAATAAGATCAAAGAGTCTTCTAGAAAGGAATCAGTCTTGATTCTACATTTTCTGAAAAATAGGTCTCTACGCGAAGAGCAAGGGGTTTGTATGCCTGCATCAAAGCAATGGTGGAGGTAAAGTTCCCATTCAAGTTCGAGCATAAGTCTTTGAATGGGTCTTTCCTATTAAACACTTTAACAGGAAAGAAGACACTGTTCGCTGAGAAGGCTTTCCAGGAAAAATAAGAACTTCTCTGGAAAAACAAGATTCCAGTGAGTAAACAAACTCATCGGAGATATTGCAACATGATCCATTTTGGGCAATGGACGAACAAGGTATGTACAAGTTGTTCCACCCAAACAGAACCAGAATTTGGGAAAGGGATAAGATTGGGCATAGGGATGATCAGAACTGCTGATCCACCCCCAACAAAGGAAACACGTGGAAAGAAGAGGGTGAAACCTCTTCGTAATACCCAGGAGCCGGGAGAATCATCAGGCACCAAAGAGGATAAATGACTCCTTAAAAAAGCAAGAGCCAGGTGACCTTCCGAAAGGGTAAGAGACATGTGACCGACAGGGAAGATGACCCACAATGGGGAATCCAATAAAGAAACTAGCCAGTTGCTAAAGTTGGAATCCGAGGCAGATGACATAAGTGCTGACGCCAACACAATGACGTAAGCAGTGATGTCACAAAACATTAAGAGGCTTTGAAATTCGGATTTCAAATCCGAAAGCCTCTATAAATAGGTGTGTTGAGAAAGCAGAAGGCATCGACCATCACCGTCTGTTTTCTCTCATTCAATAAACATTGTAGTTTCTTTTCTTTCTTTGTATGAGTGTTTCTGTTCTAGCTACCACAGGTAGCTAAAGGAGTTTCTCCTCTCGTTCGGTGAGGATGAGTGTGTAATAAATTTCTCCAATCAATAAATAAATAATCTTAGGCTATTGCCCGAATTATGTAACCTTCCATTATATTCTGCAACCTTAATCTCCATATTTTTCGGCGAGAAACAGTAGCAGCATCTTGTACACCCGGTGTAGGAAACGAACCAGGGTTGTGTTGAGGTCCGCTGAAGGAACGGGATTGAACCATCACACTGCGGGGTGCGTGGTTGGCTGTGAGGAGCAGCTGTAAAACCTCCTGGATACTGATGAGTGTAAATTCACAAGTTTGGCGCTATGTTTTGTGCTAGTTTTGGAGAGTTTTGATGTGAAAATAGGTGGAAAACCTATATATATTGTGAATTAGCATGAATCAGGTGTTAGTGGAGCTATTTGAGTGTTTTCTTAGCAAAAACGGAGTGAAAGAGCCAAGAATCGAAGAGACGGAGTCGAAGCCACGCGAACCGCCCAAGAATTAGGTGGGTTCCACCTGGTTGGAGGAGGGTTCGACCTCTCCAGCAGGTCGAACCAACGTTGCTGAACTTGCAGAGATGGATTCGACCACGACTCGGCTGGTTCGACCTGGCCATCAGGTCAAACCATGGTCGAACCAGTTTGCAAGAAAAAGGATTCGACCACGACGTTTGAGTTCGACTTGCCAGTTGGTCGAATCGGGAGCGGGAGTTGTCCAGTGCTGAGGTTCGACCTGGAGTTCGACCAAGGCCTAAGTGGTTCGACCTGTCCAGAAGGTCGAACCTGTGCAGAATTCTTCCAGTAGCGGGGTTCGACCTGGGGTTCGACCTGTGGCCAGGGGTTCGACCTGTTTGACGTGGTCGAACCTATGTGCGAGAACTTACCTTATCCGGATTTTCGAGGCCAAAACGCGTGAGATCACTTAGAAAGCCCATTCCAAGCCCTAGAGACGTGATTACAATTATAAAAGGAGGCTCATACAGAGAATAAAGAGAGCTTTTTGATCGTCAATCATAAGAGAGACAAGAGTAGAGGTGGTGATCCATCCGGAGGGCTGTGACAGAGGTTCGCTGAAGGTTCAAGTAAGAATGATCAATCTAACCATGATTGTTCCTAGACCAATCATGGGCTAGAACCACCTTGGTAGTTCTAGGGTTATGAAAGTTTCATGATGTAATTCGTGTTTCGTGTGTAAAACTCCGTACAACACTACCTGTGGTTTGTTTTATATAAGATTGCATATTTAATCCATACTCATAGTCGTTTTGTGCATCAATGATCATTGTGTAGAGTCTGAATACATAACATGGTTATTGATTGAGTGCGTTCACTACTGAGCAGGGTTTATTGTTATAATTCTAAGTGAAGGGATTCCAAAGTATTATTAGAACTGTCTTATATGAATATTCATGAATTGAATTAAATTCGGGTTGATGAATAGGATGAAGAGTATAACTTTATAGTACCTAAAAAGGGAGATCAAATCGGGTTAGATTCTAGACGTAGAAGATAATTGATTATGATAGTACCTAGAAAGGGGGGTGAAGCATATCTCTTGCTCCGATGATATTCACACGTGTCAAGCGCATATTTACTTGTGTCTATAGAGTGAACTTGCATGGTCTAGTGATGCGTCCACAAACCACAGGGCAGAGTCGGACACCATCACATGAAAATACGAATTGCTAGTGAAACTGGATGACCCGACGAACTACCTAATTATTCTTATTGATCACAACTCACTTTTCTCTACTCTTGCTATTTCTTTTTGCTAATTCGATTAGAAGTTATTATCCATTAAACCTTTACAATTACCAAACATAGTCTAAAATATACTAGAAGATAACGAAATTGATATTTAACCGTCCCTTGGGTTCGATATTGTAACTTGGTCATCTTCGCGACTACAATTGATATCCTTATACTTGAGGATTATTTTGTGTGTTGAGAAAACCCCTATCAAGTTCTTGGCGCCGTTTCCGGGAACGGCGTAAAATATCTTTTTTGTGTTATTTCTAGTTTATTAGGACTATTTACCTTGTTTTGTTGTTTTCTTTCTTATTCGTTTTAGGTGTATGCTCACAAGATCAAAGAAAGGTAATCTTGAACCGTATAATACTGAGATTGGAGCATCATCAAGAAAGAAGAAGAAGAAGAAGAGCAAGGCAAAGACAATAGACCCAACTGAAGCTCTGAATTTTGGAGTCGAGGTTGACGAGCAGATTTCGCAAGTGATTGAGGCTACAACTGAAGTTAATTTGGAAGTAGAAACAGTCAACATGGCAGCGAATTCGGATAATCTAGCCATCCGAGAGGTTTTCAGAAATAATGGGGCTGGAAATTATGAGCTTTTAGGAGCAAAGGGAACTAACACAGCGTTCGATCTTCATCCTGCTCTTATTAGCATGATAGAAAGAAACTCCTTTTCAGGAGGGTCTTTCGAGGATCCGCAGCAGCATCTGAACAAGTTCTTGGGCTATGCAAGTACTCAAAAAGGCGTAGGAGAACATGAAGATGCTAGAAATATCCTTTTGTTCAAATTCTCGCTTACTGAAAAGGCGAGGGATTGGTACGATACTATTAACGCAGCTGAGTGCACCACGTGAGAGCAATTGAAGTTAAGGTTCTTGGAGAGGTATATGCCACCGTCGAAGGTGTTTAAGATGAAGCAGGATATTAACCAATTTGCTATCAGTGGAGGTGAGAAATTTCATAAAGCGTGGGATAGATTCAAGGACATGCTCAGGAAGTGTCCTCAACATGGGTTATCTAAAGCCCAATATATCAGTATATTCTATAATGGATTGGACTGTGAATCAAGAGTGCTACTTGATGCTTCTTCTAATGGAGCATTGCTTACTAAGTCATCCGTTGAGGCCGAGAGATTGTTTGAAGACATATCGATGAATTCGAGGGATTGGCCTACTGATAGAGTTAGAGGTACGTATGTTCTTGGAAAGGTAGCTCAGATTGAACAAGCAATGGTGAAAACAAAGAGAGAGGATGAGATCGTTTCAAGCTTGTCCAATATCAACAAGCTACTTGAGTCTCAACAGAAGCAGATCAGCGAGATATCTCAACGAGTGCCAATCATGCAGCAAGAGATGATGAATAATGGAACCATCCAAGAAGAATTGGAGGAAGCAAATTATGCCATGGGTCAAAGTATTCAAGGAACGAGGTACCCAAATCAAGGAAACCGGAACTACCAAGGGAACTATCGAGGGAACTTTAATAATCGTGGTCCCTCTGGTAATTATCAACAGCAACCAAGGAGGCCTGAATTTTCATAGAGCAATACGAACAATGCAGTGCAACTTCCGATGGGTGTTGATCCGGGAGAAAAGGTGGAAGAAGGGAAGCCTAGTTTCGAGGATACTGTGAACCGGTACATGGTAAAGAATGATGAAAGAGTGAACCGCCTTGAGGCAAAGCTTAAGAAAAAGATTGATGATCACCACAGAGATATGTCCACTCAAGTGAAAGATCTCACATTGTTGATGGGTACAATTGCAGAGAATGTGAACACATTGAATCAAACTGTAGGAAAAGGGAAGTTTCCGTCTCAGAGTATAGAGAATCCGAAGTCGTGTAATGCCATCACACTGAGTTTGGGAACGCAGTACGAGGGACCAATGAGGCCGGAATCAAAGTTGGAATTTTCTAAGCCTCGGTTCGACCAAAATTCAGAGGGTTCGACCTGGCATACATGTCGAACCATGGTCGAACCTCATCAACAAAAGCACTCTGTTTTGACACAGAAGCGGTTCGACCAACACGCAGAGGGTTCTACCAACTTTTCAGGTCGAACCCAGGTCGAACCTCATCGGCCAGAGCACTCTGTTTTGACGCAGGAATGGTTCGACCACGATCAAAATGGTTCGACCAACTCTTCAGGTCGAACCCAGGTCGAACCGAAGGATAGAGATTATACAGTGAAGCAGTTCGACCAAGGGGGCAGTGGTTCGACCTCCAATGCTGGTCGAACCCAAGTCAAACCTCTGGAGCAGAATGAGATCAGTTTTCCAGGAGAGAGGTTCGACCAATACACTCCTGGTTCGACCTCTCAAACTGGTCGAACCCTAGTCGAACCTCGCCGAGATATTTTGATTGATGCACCTGTTGTTCCTTTTGATGTTGATGCAACTCCAGTGGTACGGAATGAGCAAATTACAGACACAATAGCTGAGAAAAAATGGGAAAGAGCTAAGCGATTAAGAGCCAAAAAGGAGAAAGCGGAGAAGGTTGATCGTGATGAATGGGGGATTCCCAAAACAAAGATACCTCTACCGTTTCCCTACAAGCTAGTGAAGAAGGGGTTGGAAGAGAAGTTCAAGAAGTTTTCAGAAATAATGAATAAGATAAGCTTGAACATCCCTTTTTCAGAGGCAATCATAGAGATGCCATATTATTCTTGATTCCTTAAAGACATATTGATGAAGAAGCGAAGCTTAACCGGAGTTGAAACGGTAAATTTATCTAAGAATTGTAGCTCAATTATTCAAAAGAAGTTGCCACCAAAGATGAAAGATCCAGGGAGCTTTACTATTCTATGTGAAATCAGGAAAGGGCCAGCACGGCGAGCTTTGTGCGATCTAGGGGCAAGCATCAATTTGATGCCGTTGTCCATCTTTCAGAAGCTTGGTTTGGGGGAGCTGACCCCGACAACTGTTGCTCTCCAATTGGCAGATAGATCAATGACGTTTCCGAAAGGTATTGTTGAAGATGTTCTTGTAAAGGTGGAGAGGCTAGTCTTTCCTGTGAATTTCCTTGTACTAGAAATGGATGATGACAAGGATAATGTTCCTTTAATCTTGGGGAGGTCATTCCTTGCTACAGCTGGAGCTATGATAGATCTTCGGAAGGGAGAACTAAAGTTAAGAATGGACAAAGAAGAAGTACTTTTCAACTTGGACAAAGCAATGAAGATGCCAATGGAGTCCCAGTGTTATAGTAGTGACGTGGTGGAGGAGATTGTGAAGGAGGATATGTCTCTGATCTTGTCAAAGGATCCTCTTGAGACATGTTTGATGGAGTCTCTTACTTATCCCACTACGGAGCTTGACGGACTTTCTAACGAGGTATGTATTGAATTTCTTGAAAACTTACTTGCTTTGGGTGATGACAGGTTTGCATTGGAAAGAAATAAAGTGGAAGAAGTCAAATGGACTAGGAAGTACTTGCCTTTGGATAACGAAAATACTCCAGTGGAGGAAAGAAAAGAGGAGTTGAAACCATTGCCGGACCACTTGAAGTATGCTTTTCTTGGTGATAATGCACAATATCCGGTAATTGTATCTTCTTCCCTTAATGATGATCAACTTGAGGAGTTATTAGATGTCTTAAGGAAGTACAAGTCTGCAATAGGGTGGTCACTTGATGATTTGAAAGGTATTAGTCCTTCGTATTGTATGCATCGGATTAGGTTATTGGATGAAGCCAAAGCTAGTGTTCAGAATCAGCGTAGGGTGAATCCCGCAATACAAGAGGTGATAAGGAAGCAAATTCTTATGTGGTTGGATGCTGGAATTATATATCCTATTAGTGATAGTCCCCATGTCAGTCCATTGCATGTAGTTGCTAAAAAGGGGGGCATGACTGTAGTAAAAGCTGAGGATGGAGAAGCTATAGCCACGAGAATTCCTATGGGATGGCGTACATGTGTGGATTATAGGAAATTAAATGAGAACACGTGTAAGGACCATTTCCCTCTTCCGTTTATGGATCAAATGTTGGATCGTCTTGCAGGGTATGAGTTTTATTGTTTCTTGGATGGATACTCGGGGTATAATCAAATCATGATTGCTCCCGAGGATCAAGAAAAGACCACTTTTACTTGCCCCTACGGGACTTTTGCTTTCAGGAAGATGCCGTTTGGATTGTGTAATGCGCCTGCTACTTTTCAGAGATGCATGATGGTGATTTTTGATGGTTTGATAGAGAAGATCATGGAAGTATTCATGGACGATTTTTCAGTCTTTGGTTCTTCTTTTGATATGTGTTTGTCTAACCTTGCTGTTGTTTTGAAGAGGTGTCAAGAAACTAATCTTGTCTTGAATTGGGAGAAGTGCCACTTCATGGTGAAGGTGGGATTGTTCTTGGGTATCATGTTTCCGCCAAGGGATTACAGGTAGATCGTGCTAAAGTGGTGGCAATTGAGAAGCTTCCACCACCGACCAATGAAAGAGGAGTGCGGTCCTTCCTTGGACACGCCGGTTTTTACAGGAGATTTGTTAAAGACTTCTCAAAATACTCTAAGCCCTTATCTCATTTACTTGAAAAGGATATTCCTTTTGTGTTTAATGATGAGTGTCTAATAGCTTTTCAAGTTTTGAAGGAGGCGCTTATTACTGCCCCTATCTTGATCACACCGGACTGGACTCAACCGTTTGTACTTATGTGTGATGCAAGTGATGTAGCATTGGGTGTGGTGCTTGGGCAGCTAAGGGAGAAGAAGTTCTGCGCCATTTACTATGCGAGTAAGACTTTTGATGCGGCACAGAAGAATTACACGGTAACTGAAAAAGAGTTTTTGGCTGTTGTGTATGCATTCGATAAGTTTCGTCAGTATTTGGTTGGCATGAAGACGATTGTGTATACGGATCACTCGGCGATTCGTTATTTGATGGAGAAGAAGGAGACGAAGCCTAGGATTATAAGGTGGATTCTACTACTGCAGGAGTTTGACTTGGAGATTAGGGATAAGAAAGGAACAGAAAATGTTTTGGCAGATCACTTGTCAAGGTTGGAAACTAGGGAGCATTGTGATAATTCTTTCGAGTATATTGAAGAGATGTTCCCTGATGAGAAGATCATGGTTGTGGCTGTTGAAGGTACCGAGCGAGCATGTGTAGTTGCAGCGCAAGGTATGGATCCATGGTACGCGGATTATGTTAATTACATTGTCATTGGTGAAATTCCAAGGGATCTCAACCGATATCAACTTGCGAAATTTCGAAGGGAAGTTGAGACATTTATATGGTATGATCCGTTTGTTTACAAGATTTGTACAGATTCTATTGTCCGAAGATGTGTACCCGAGATGGAAATGGAAAGTGTGCTTGAGTTCTGCCATGCACAACCGAATGGGGGGCATTTCGGAGCGCAAAAGACTGCAGCTAAGGTACTTCAATCTGCTCTTTATTGGCCTACATTGTTTAGAGATAGTGAGAGCTATGTGGCGTCTTGCGATAGATGTCAGCGCATGGGTAATATAGGTAGGAGAGATGAGATGTCATTGCAGCCTAGCATAGTCGTAGAGATATTTGATGTATGGGGGATCAATTTTATGGGGCCTTTTCCCCCGTCGAATGGGTTTCTCTACATTCTTCTTGTGGTGGATTATGTTTCGAAGTGGGTGGAAGCGATTCCTACTCGTGTTAATGACTCGAAAGTTGTTTTATCTTTCCTGAAGAAACATATTTTTGCCCGTTATGGAGTTCCTAGAGCGCTAGTTAGTGATGGAGGTTCTCACTTCGTCAATAAATTTCTGGAGAAGGTGCTTAAGGATTATGGTGTTAAGCATAGGGTTACTACACCCTATCATCCGCAAGCGAATGGGCAAGCAGAGGTCTCCAACCGTCAAGTAAAGCAGATTCTGGAGAAAGTGGTAGGAACTAATAGAAAGAATTGGGCTATGAAGCTTGATGATGTGTTATGGGGGTTCCGGACCGCTTACAAGACGGTGTTAGATATGTCACCGTATCAAATTATCTATGGGAAGCCGTGCCACTTACCTGTAGAAATTCAACACAAAGCGTTTTGGGCTTTGCTTCGCTTGATCTTGACCCTTAAGGATGTAAAGGAGTTGAGGATAACTCACATGAATCAATTGGATGAGTTTAGGAGTCGTGCTTACAAGAATTCAGAGATTTATAAGGAAAGAATGAAGAGGTGGCATGATTCTAAGATTTCATACAAGGAGTTCAAGCAAGGAGATGAGGTACTACTTTTTAACTCTCGTTTGAAGCTTTTTGCAGGCAAGTTGAAGTCTAAGTGGACGGGACCGTTCATGATTCATCGAGCCTTAGGAGGGGGGAGTTTTGAGCTTATTGACAAAGATGGAGACGTTATCACGGCGAATGGGCATTGGTTGAAGCATTATAGGTCGCCGGTTGATGCGTGTGTCATTTTTGATGATACCTTGTTCTGATTTGGTACCGTCGTGACTCTACGACGTTAAACATGAGCGCTTGTTGAGAGCTTACTCTTCCGTTTTATTGCTTTATTTCTTTTGTGTGAGTAAGAAATTTTTATATTTAAGATGCTTACTATCGGCAATTACATCTCTTTTCAAACTTAGTTTCGACTTACGTTTTTACTAAGTTTGGGGGGTGTGATGTTATTACCTCATTGAAGCATTAAGAGTATAATCTTTTCTTTGTATTGTTTGTTAGATGAGTTGGTTTTTGCGGCCATATTGAAATTTTAATCGATTTTGATGTGACGATTTTTTACAACTTGCCTAATGTTCAGTGATTTTTGGTTGTGTTTTCTTTTACGGAGTTACTCATGAATGATGTTATGTGGAACAATTTTTGAAGTTGTGCTCTAGATTGTACCTAATGAAGTTGTGTTGAAGCTTGAAGTATGTAGTGAATGAAGAACACTCAGTTTTGGAAATCAGGAGGAAGGTTCGACCAACTCTAGGAGTGGTTCGACCAGAGCCAGAGGTCGAACAAAAGCAGAGGAAGTCAAACCGGCGTCGAAAGTTATCCAGAGAGGAGGTTCGACCTAAGCCATAGTTGTTCGATCTGATCAGAAGGTCGAACCTATGGTCGAACCTGTCAGTTGGAAGCACTCTGTTTTCCAGAAGAGGGGTTCGACCAATTCAAGGAAGGTTCGACCTGTTTAGCAAGTCGAACCCCTGGTCGAACCGAGAAGATCGTTTGTCCAGAAGAGAGGTTCGACCTCGCCATCCATGGTTCGACCTGTTTAGGTGGTCGAACCCGAGGTTGAACCAAGCCAGGTACGTGATTTAAGTTCGATTTTTCAGAGGGGTTCGATCACTTTTTTGAAACACCAAATCTCGAACCCTCTTCGAACCTTTACACCCTTGCACAAATTCTTCAATTACACTTGATTTCACACCGATTACACAACACTACACCTTGAATTTTCGATTCGGTCGCGGATTTGGGCGGATTTCGTCGCGAGTTAGGGCTGAAATCGCGATTTTTGGTTGTTGTGTGTTCTCGATCGGTTGTTCACCATGGGCAAGTCAAAAGGTATGTTTTTCCAACTCAATTACTCTAGGATTGAAGGTTTAGGTAAGAAATTCGATGTGAATAAGAGGATTGATGTTGAGTATGGTTGAATTTCATGGTGAATGTTGATATTATGATTTGTTTCATATGAATTCTTGTTTCTTGGTTTTTGGTTGATTGATTATTGATAGAACTTGAATTTTTATGTGGATTAATCAAGGATCTAGAACATATCATAGAATGAGCATGTTGATTTGGTTTGAAATTGATGAAATTGAAGTAGTTCATTGAGGAAAACATGTTGAATTTTTGATTGAATTGCTTGAATTGCTTATTGCATGCTTGTTGGTTATGTTTTGATGATTAAGGAAGGTGTGATTGAAGATGTTTTGAGAATGTTGAATAAGCAAGTGGTGTTGAGATGATAGTTTGTTTGAATATGCATTGATGCTTGAAGTCTTGAGTAGAGTATGTGATGTGCTAGTACAGTACTTGCTTTCTTGTCTTGTTGGTTGGATTGAAGTAGTTGTTTTCAAGAAAGGGACAAGGATCAAGTAAAGGAAAAGGAAAGGCAGAGGAGGAAAGATCAAAGAAGAGGCATGATAGGCCTTCAAATTTGGACAAAGTAACAAGAAAACTGAGGCTACAAGATCGTTTACCTGCTAACTTCAAGATTAGGATGCAAGATTGGGATGAGATTAAAGAGAAGTGGGAAGAAGTTTCAGACAAGATAGCTCGCACTCGATACCAAGATGATGAAGCGATGAGGATAATGAGAATAGGGGATGATATATTTTGGATGTTTGATCAAGTAGGGATCCAAAGATTCATGGAGTTGAAGAGTCCGACGTACTTCCATGTTACAGCGGAAGTAGTTTGCTCGTTTGAAATGGAGAAGGACCCGCTTGGATACCCCTATCGGTGTACGTTTCAGCTTGGTGGAGTGAGTAGGAGATGGACGTCTGAGGATTTCAATGAGCTATTTGAGACGCCTTTGGAGATCCCTCGTTTAGAAAATGCTGCATTCAGTGTAAAGCGGTTTTGGAGGGAGATCACTGGGGAGATTCGTGATTATAAGACTAGACAGGCTCGTGCTTCCGCAATAAAGAACCCTGTCTTGAGGTACATGGACCGCATCCTTAGCAACACGTTGTTCGCCCGCTCGGAGGGGAGTGTTGTGTCTAGAGGAGAGCTGTATGCCCTGTGGTGTATGCTGAATGGAGTGAAGTTCAATGTTGGAGCTTATTTTATTGCACAGCTGAATCGATTCAAGACCATTGATTTTCAAAAGGTGAATATTGGAGGGTTATTGACGATCGTGGCTGAGCATTATAACTTGGATCTCACCGGCATTACACCAGTAGAAGGAGAACCCGATTTGATGATGAGCACGTGCGCGAAGGGAGGATTTGCCCACTTTAGAAATGGAGATTGGTTTTTCACGAGGGGTCTCAAGTCTTTCGAATTTATGTTCCCCTTCGACGTGAGCAACTTGACAACTATTCGGGAAGCAAGGAATAAGTTAATGAATTCTCTTGGACACACCGCTTTATCCGTGGCAGTGAAGTCGGGTGGTGATTGGAGAGCGGTAGCACAGATGTGTGCTGAGGGGAGGATGGCTGAGTTACAGCAGATCGTTAATCAAGGAGAGTTCCGTCCACCTCAGCCACAGCAGCCTGAAGAGGAGAATCAGGTAGATGAGCAGCCGAAAATGGAGATTCCAGAAGGAGAGCAGCATGATGCGCCTCAGCATGCTCCGGGACCGCAGCAGCGGCGAGCAGTTCCAGTTACTCGGGAGCAGCTTCGCTTGATTCATGAGCAGCTGATCGCGGTGGTAGCTGCGTAGCAAGAGACGAACAGGCAGCTCGCACTCGCTAACGCCAACTACGCCACGCTGAACAAAAGGTACTCTGCTTGGATGAGCGTGTTGGTAGAGTGAGTAGTTGAGTGGATATGATGGATAAGCACATTACCAGTCTGTGCCGAGCTGTGGAAAATAGAATGGATGAGGATGACGATGATGATGAGGATGATGATGCTCCTAGGGAGTAGTTTCAGGTTTTCTTTTGGCTTCTCCGATTCATCTTATCTCCCATTCTTCTTTTTATTTTTACAGATTGGGATGTGATTCATGTGTGAGTGGCATGTACCTGATATAGTTGATCTTGTATCGTTGTTTTGTATATGGGTTATTGATTCTGTGCATTCATATGTTTACGTGTTTATTTTCATTTGGAAATAGCATGAATAATTTGTTGAGTATATGGAATTCATGAGGAATTGATTTTGATTATGTGCTATGAGGAGTATTAGAAATTGATTACCTATGTGAGGATTTGAGCCTTTATCATGATTAATCATGATAGTTTATTTTTGAGAGAATCATTCGTATGAACGTATTCTAGAACTTGGCTTGGAGTCTTGTGTGAAACTTACAATTGATGAAATATTAGGATATGATCTTAGGCCATTTTTGATTAATTGAGTCACTTAGCCAAATTTTACCTTTCCTAATGATTTTATAAATCTTTGGTAGCCCTGTTTGAGCCTTTTAAAAGCTTTTTCTTTGGCAAGCCAAATATAAGAGCCTTAATTACCTTATTTGAGCTTTGAAAATACCCTATTCATTGGTAGAGAGAATAAGGTGAATAAGTGTGGAAGAAACAAAGGGAAGATGGAATGAGGTTCAGTAAGAAAAGTGCATGGTTAAATCTTGTTAGGGATAGTGCCTGAAATTGGTATCCCGAATTGCTTATACATGGGGCTTGAAGTTTTTAAGAAGCAGTCGAACGATGTTCGAGAAGGGTAGTGCCTATAACTGGTACCCGAGCAATTAAAAGAAGAATGATGTTGATGCAAGGAAGAGAAAGAAAATTGAAAGTTGCAAGTGCAAGAGAAGAATTGGAGGAGAATATGAAGTCGAATGAGAAATCAAGAACCTCCAAGGTAACTCTCTACTAGTGTATTAAGTTACTATGACCAAATTTTCCTACCCTTTCCAAAGAGCCAACATTACAACCTAGAAACAAGTCCTTTGTGATCCTAGTATTAATCTAATGTAAGTTGATTTTTGAGACCTTTGCCAAGCTTATGGTTACGCGTGAATATGAATTGATATGAGTGTTTATACTAGCCTATAGTGCCTCACGCACGAGCGAAAGAGAGTAAAGACTTATCTTGTCAGTGAGATTACTTAGTACTCCGAATGGTGTGTGATTGGATTGATTTTACATGAGTGATATATTTGATGCAAGTAATTCTTGTTTGATTCAATGAAGAGGCATGTGTAATATGTGTTGTACTAGATCTTGTTGAATTATACACGACTCCTGTGGTTTAAATTGGTTGCCTCGGGACGAGCAACATGTAAGTTTGGGGGTTTGATGAGTGTGTAAATTCACAAGTTTGGCGCTATGTTTTGTGCTAGTTTTGGAGAGTTTTGATGTGAAAATAGGTGGAAAACCTATATATATTGTGAATTAGCATGAATCAGGTGTTAGTGGAGCTATTTGACTGTTTTCTTAGCAAAAACGGAGTGAAAGAGCCAAGAATCGAAGAGACAGAGTCGAAGCCACGCGAACCGCCCAAGAATTAGGTGGGTTCAACCTGGTTGGAGGAGGGTTCGACCTCTCCAGCAGGTCGAACCAACGTTGCTGAACTTGCAGAGATGGATTCGACCACGACTCGGCTGGTTCGACCTGGCCATCAGGTCAAACCATGGTCGAACCAGTTTGCAAGAAAGAGGGTTCGACCACGACGTTTGAGTTCGATTTGCCAGTTGGTCGAATCGGGAGCGGGAGTTATCCAGTGCTGAGGTTCGACCTGGGGTTCAACCAAGGCCTAAGTGGTTCGACCTGTCCAGAAGGTCGAACCTGTGCAGAATTCTTCCAGTAGCGGGGTTCGACCTGGGGTTCGACCTGTTTGACGTGGTCGAACCTATGTGCGAGAACTTACCTTATCCGGATTTTCGAGGCCGAAACGCGTGAGATCACTTAGAAAGCCCATTCCAAGCCCTAGAGACATGATTACAATTATAAAAGGAGGCTCATACAGAGAATAAAGAGAGCTTTTTGATCGTCAATCATAAGAGAGACAAGAGTAGAGGTGGTGATCCATCCAGAGGGCTGTGACAGAGGTTCGCTGAAGGTTCAAGTAAGAATGATCAATCTAACCATGATTGTTCCTAGATCAATCATGGGCTAGAACCACCTTGGTAGTTCTAGGGTTATGAAAGTTTCATGATGTAATTCGTGTTTCGTGTGTAAAACTCCGTACAACACTACCTGTGGTTTGTTTTATATAAGATTGCATATTTAATCCATACTCGTAGTCGTTTTGTGCATCAATGATCGTTGTGTAGAGTCTGAATACATAACATGGTTATTGATTGAGTGCGTTCACTACTGAGCAGGGTTTATTGTTATAATTCTAAGTGAAGGGATTCCGAATTATTATTAGAACTGTCTTATATGAATATTCATGAATTGAATTAAATTCGGGTTGATGAATAGGATGAAGAGTATAACTTTATAGTACCTAAAAAGGGAGATCAAATCGGGTTAGATTCTAGACGTAGAAGATAATTGATTATGATAGTACCTAGAAAAGGGGGTGAAGCATATCTCTTGCTCCGATGATATTCACACGTGTCAAGCGCATATTTACTTGTGTCTATAGAGTGAACTTGCATGGTCTAGTGATGCGTCCACAAACCACAGGGCAGAGTCGGACACCATCACATGAAAATACGAATTGCTAGTGAAACTGGATGACCCGACGAACTACCTATTATTCTTATTGATCACAACTCACTTTTCTCTACTCTTGCTATTTCTTGTTGCTAATTCGATTAGAAGTTATTATCCATTAAACCTTTACAATTACCAAACATAGTCTAAAATATACTAGAAGATAACGAAATTGATATTTAAACGTCCCTTGGGTTCGATATTGTAACTTGGTCATCTTCGCGACTACAATTGATATCCTTATACTTGAGGATTATTTTGTGTGTTGAGAAAACCCCTATCAGATACCCGGTGGATTGACGGTCAAAAAAGGTACTGTTACTATTTCAAATCGGTTAATTACGAGATTAATGTTGTTTAATTAATGTACGGAAACATGATGAGTCTGATATGGTCGTAATGGACTATGTCTATTTTAAAGAAGAAAATTGTGATGAAAAAAAAAGGGTATTGAAAATCATATACAGATATCAATCGGGTAAAGGAAATAAAAGGATTTTGGTTTTAAAGAAAGAAGGGGTAATTTTGGAATGAATAGTATAAAATGGCTAGAAAAAATTTGTTATTATAAGGGTGGCTAGAAAAAATTAACTTAAGAAATAGTGGCTATTTTAAAATTTTGCCGATATATATATATATATGTAGAGGAGAAAAAATTGACTCAATGTACTCGCATTATTGGACAATTTTATCATTCGTTAATAAGTAAATTTCCCCTCATAATTGTATTTAATTTCCTTTTGCAGTCTAATTAACTAATTTTCCTGAGCATACCGCAAAAGCATATGATGGTTGTTGGGCACTGTCGTGTTGAATCTATTCCTCTCGAGAATGGAATATATACTCTGTGAATGTGTGTAGATCTTGTATGTGTGAAAAAAGAAAAGAAACTCTTTGAGCGAGACGCTCAAAATGGAAAAAAAAAAACTTTAGAGGGGACGGACTACGGAGGAGTATATGGTAGCAATTTTATCGGAAGCGCACAACAAATTAATTCAGTTGAAGAGTCAAAACAGATTGAAGATAAAAATAAACCAGGTGAGTTAGCACATCTGATCACTGGACTCTTCACTTAAGTGACAGACACAGGTTCGATTCTCATTAGGAACGAGTTAAGAGAGAAAATATAAGGAGTCTTGAAGAAGGGAAGAAGGGGACGTAAGGTGTTTAGTGTATACTAATAACTAACATTTATCGATAAAAAAATATTGAAGATAAAAATGGATATCCATCTCGTACTATATTCCGTTCGCCCCTTTAAAGGATTCTTTTCTTCCATTTTAGGCATCTCACCCAAAGAAAGAGTTTTATCTATTTCTTTATACATATGGACCCATACATATTCCACTAATATAATTAAAATATGAGGTTCACGCTTTACTAATATAACTATTCACTACACATTAAATAATAAATTAAATAATAATACTATTTAATTAAGATGAAAAAAAAAAAACAAAAAAATCCATTTACGTGAACGGAGTGAGTATAAGTCTTTTGATGAAAAAAAAAAAGCAAAATGACAAAGGGGTTGCATGTGGATAAATTCATAAAATACCATTGAAGCCCACCATCTTAAAAGTAAAACCACTAAAGAAAACCTCGTACCATCAAACCGTCAACTGAATAAATTAAACACTCGCCAATTCCACACATTTATATGCCCCATCATCTAGCTAGTGTGACATCCAATCAAATTAAAAGTATTCATATTGCAAAAATTTATACTATTTTCAATATTAATATTAATAAAATTATTTATTGGCAATGGTGGAAAAAGTGCGCAAGATATTGATATGCATCGATGAAGGTGATGAGAGCGCCTACGCCCTCTCATGGTGCCTCAACAATATACACAATCCCCAAGATACCCTCGTCCTCCTCTACGCCAAAACACCCGTAGCCATCTATTCAGCCATGGACTCCACAGGTAATTGTGAGAGCAGATTCGTAAGATCAATTTCCAGTGGTTGTTTTGTAATTGTGTTCGTATTTCAGGGTACGTATATGCCTCCAGCGTAATAACGATGATGGAGAAATATGCAGACGAGGTGGCTCAGAAGGTTCTGGAGAAAGCTTCCAGAATATGCATGGACCTAAATTCCCAGGTATTTAATTATAATAACAATAATAAATTTACTGAAATTAATTGCTGATAATTAATTATTATTTTAATGTGTTATGATAAGTGGATAGTTGTATTAGTGACATTTGGGAGTGTGTGATCCCATATAAATATAATTATTTATTTTGTGGGTATTAGATACATAAAAAGAAAAATATTTTAATTTTTGTGGGACATCTCCCTAGTCTATATCTTGTGTTTCACAATATTAAAAAAAATTATACGATACAAATGACCGTTAAACGCTTAGGACATGGGGTGAATTTTGAAAACTGATTGTGATAAATAACAAGAATCTAATTAATGGAATAGGAGATGAAAATGGAATAGACGATATCATTTGAAAAATAACAGTATCACAACTTATTTAAAACGAATGAGTATCTCATTATTACATAATAATAATGGAATTTTGAGTAAATTAATTAATATATTTCAAGGCTTAGCAATGGTTACATGATAATAATGAGGTCATCCTGATATGGCAGTGATGGTGTGTTGTGGGGTGTATGCAGGCTAAGGTGGAGACGATGACAGAGTATGGTGATCCCAGGGATGTTATCTGTAATGTAGCCCACAGACTCAACGTTGACTTTCTAGTCATGGGATCCCATGGCTATGGTGCAATTAAAAGGTTGTTCTATCATCCTCATTTTATTTTGCTTTCCCGATTGTTTAATTTTTCTTTTTATGTACTTTTAAAAATTATAAAATGTTCATATCCATTATATAAATTGATTTTCGATTACAAAATTGGTTATCAATAAAAAAAAATTTAGTATGCAAAGTATGTATGATGCAGAGAAGGGTTATTCTTTTAGATACTATTAAAGATTACTTTTTAGAATATACTGGGTTTTATCAACAACAACGGTGCACTATTTCGAAATGGGTAAATAGTTATCTTATCTTTTATGACAAAAGCTCCTGTGCGCCCGGGGACACGGAAAGATGCTCCGTGTCCCCATGTGAACACACCCTTCCCTCCAATCCTATTTAAACCTATGTATTGCTAGGGATTTAAATTGTAAAGGGGCATGAAAATTGTAAAGGCGCACGGAATGTGATCCGTGCGCCCGGGTGCACAGGAGCCTCACTCATCTTTTATATTGAAGAATAACGGTCTCTCGTACTGTAGAGTAATTTTCCATTTTACCTGAAAAGTAATTCTGGTATCACCTTGTAATCGATTCGAAGGTTTTATGTATCAACAATCTAATCATGTCTCACAGTTAATTTAGGATTGTATTTGATTTATGTGGATTAATTAATGAAATGATAGTTGTTGTTTGTGATGACAGGGCATTTCTGGGTAGTGTAAGCAACCACTGTGCACAGAAGGCGAAGTGCCCTGTTTTAATTGTGAAGAAGCCCACAAATTAAAGCGAATGATTGAATATTCCAATCACATTATTTGCATTTAATAAATATTCCACTAAAAGCTTCATTTTCCAATTGTTTTGTTAAAATTTCATGGTATCTTTTATACACAACATTTGGGCCATATAATTTTCTGTAAAGATGCTCCATGGAACTCTTTGTTATTGTTTCGTTATGCTAATTTCGTTTTCATTTTCAGTTAAGATGCATCATTTATTGTCACACTTATCATGTTGATGATAATGCTTGGATTGCACTATCTTTTGTACCTATGATAATAGCAACTTATTTTGAACAATAACTAGCATACATATCCATATAAATATATCAAATTAAATCAAGTCCCTGGTGAAATTGAACAATCCAAGCATCTCTATATCATGATTTCCAGTATATATCGTTTTCTTGCCAATCTAGGGTGGGTTAATCTTTATTACTTAAACTAGGACAGTAGAATTAATGGTTAGTTTCAGACTCAATAATCAACAACCAAAATCTCCTCTTTTGCCAAACTCAATTAAGAGTGAACCAAATAAGTTCATCATTTGCACCTTCGAACAGCCAGTGTTTCCCTAGAAAAAAACTACATAATAATAAATATTTTTTTTAGAGAAAAAATTTGGATAATGAACTGGATGATTTCGAATATGGATGGCACAATGTCAATGAAATGTTACAGCAATCAAAGCAACACGCACTCTACAGTTCATCCTGCAAGAGAAGAAAAAAACAAACGATTAGTTAGAAGTGAAATGAGAAATATACCAAGCATAAGAATGAAGAGATTAATTCTTACGTGTGCATTGTCATCGACTGTGGCTGCTGGTTCTTCCACAGGGTCTGATTTGGCATAGTCTTCGGCATCATCACCCTCAGAATCAGACTCGGCTCCATCCTCAGACTGTGAAATGAAGGAGCGTATTCATCAAGAATTACATATAAGACATATTGGAGGCTGAATATATGAAAGAAGGATTTAATCTTACATCAGAATCAGCTGGTTCATCCTTTGATTCCTGAAAACAGAAATACGGGTTCAGTTGAAATAATTAGTAGTCAAAATAAAATAAAAATAATAGTGTTTGTTAACAAGGTTATGCTATGCATTCGTGATGATGGAGCATACCTCCTCTTCTCTCTTTTTTTCCGCCTCATCAAAATCAGCCTTCTCAGCCTGCAATATCATCATGTTATAGTAAGCATTCACATAGCAGACAACCTCTTTTAAAGGAAATAAGAAATCAATTTCTGAAACAAATATCACATACATCCTTTTGCTTGCCCCATGTTTCTTCTGCTAGCTTCTTAGCATACTCAGGATCATCACATATGAGGACATTATCAAACAAGGTTCCAGATTTCACCTGCAAAGCAAAATAGTTTCAATTGCTAAGAAATGTATACATTCACTTAAACCAATGGAGAAATTATAATGACGCTCAAAACACGAGGTAAAATTATCTATACCTGCCACAGCTCAATTCCTACGTACTTCAAATTTGGGAACACATAGAGTTCAGGGTCATCCTTGAATTCTGTAATCATGCGAAAAATCGTGATCACAACACATTAAAATCAAGTATGTTTGAGAATGAGATGCACAAAAATGATATCAAGAGACTAAAATATACCTGGGTTATCAATCAGTGGTGCCTTCCACTTGCCCTTGTAGTTGGGGTTCTTAATTTTCTGGTAAAAGAAAAGATCATTCACAAACACAGTCCATCTAATAAGTAATACCAATAAGCCAAAACTGAAATTTCACCAAACCTTTGCCTTCCATGGTCCCTTGTACTCTGGGTTAGGAATGGTTGGTGCAGTCCACTCACCATCCTCCTCATCATCCCAGTCCTCTGGCTGCATATTTAAATCAATTATATGTAAAGATATCAGTTACTAGCTTCTCGTATAAAAGATACTTCACCGGGCAGTGTGATTGAGCTACCTTTTTGGCATCAGCATCTGGAATCTCCTTTGGAATGTCATCATAACCCTGTCAACATACATGTTACAAAGTTTGTTATGAATTCAAAACAATTAATTTTTGCATGCTTTCTTCCTAGAAAAAGATGATATTCTCAAAAATATAAATACATAATTTACCTCTGGCTTCTTGTCTTCAGGGTCAGGAATGTATTCCTTATCATCCCAATCCTCAGGCTGGCATTGGAATAAGAAAATTATATCAGAATGCGCCCCAGAGATAGAAAAATTAGAACTAAATTAGACAGTAACCAACCTTCTTGGCCTCAGGGTCCTTGATTTGTTTTGGAGGCAAAATGTCCCAGTCAGAGTACAAGCTGCCGGTCTGCTTCTCCTCATTATCAATGAGGATGCTGTAAGTAGCATCGGGACGAAGGATGTAAGTATATACATGAGTCAGTTGATCAGTCTCGCATGGGACATCCTTCTTGATTAAATGGTTTGTCCCGTTGTACGTGAGAATAGCATGAACCTTTTTGGTGCTGTAGCCACAAATGTCTGGTCCAAACATGATACTGCAGTTATCCAAATAATAAAATCAATAATCCATTGCATTGGGTAGACAAATTAAATAAGTTCAGGGATTATTAGAGAAACATGATGAATAGACCTGTAAGGAGTGTCGCCACCAAATTTCTTCTGGTCAACTTCACCACTGAGTAATTTCATGTATCCACCACCACAGTCAAGCTTCTGTTCATGCTTGACAGAAAACTGAAAAACCAAGGTCTTATCCTTGTTGCTGAATTCAGGGAATTCAGCAGAAATGGCATAGAACCTATAGTCTTCACTGGTTTGGATACCTGAGGTAAAAACATAAAAAAACATTGCATTTCAATCCCGTGAATTGATTATACACATTGGCTGCGCAAGTGCAAAATGAGTCGATACCTTTGTCATCAGCGTCTCCATTCCATTTTCCAGAAGTGTAATTCCACTCGCCAGCTAAGCTTTCATCTTTCTTCCAGTCAGATTTGACCCATCGACTCTCCCATCCATCTACAACAAATAATGAATAAAGAAACCACAATAAGAAGAGCAGCAACTAAATTATCATCTTAATATAAGACAACAAAGTAAACAACTGGTTATCAATTACTTGTAACAATTATTTTACAAGGTAGTTGCTTTTATCTCAGTAAAACAGGAAGATATCAATTAAGAGAAAATAAATAAATAAATAAATAAATAAATAAATAAAAGAGCTATTGACTTGGCACTTGGCAGTGACACCAATATCACCAACTCATCAATGATCAAACCCACTAATTTTTCAATAGCGACGCCAGTGGAGAAAATTGGGATAGGTTGGCCAAACCCAAAACTAACCTCACCAAGGGGGCAATGTTGACCTATGGCTGGTCCTGCCCTACCTCACTCAACAATCACCGAGGAAACCAGTGCCAGGCAGGATAAACCCTTTTAAAATCCCATGTTGCTCTTGTTAGTTAATACTATAAATTAGGTGAGGAACCAATAGAACAGACAAGACACTTAAAAATGTTAATTAAGTTTTTTTACTCGTCACACAGACCATTCATTGGATCTAGTTTACACCAACCATCAACATGACATGAGTGTTAGGGGCAGGGTTTAAACCTGACAATTGTCATCCCCATTTTTTACATTGCATAATCACCTAAACTTCTTTGGAGACTCCCCTTCTTAAAATAGCAACACTGTAGAGATATTATATACATTTAAATCACAGAAATTTAGAGTCATCGCATTCAACTACTGCGGAATGCATGAAACTATTGACATGGCATATGCTGTCACTAAATGACAGTTATTTACACACTCAACACATTCCAAATGTAATTAGAAATGCTGATCCAAACAACATCAACCAACAATTATCCATTACAACTTACAGAAAGACATTTACATAGTTATACTTCTTTTTCATGTATTAAACTCCCACCTTTTCAAATGTAGCTTCTAATTATATCTATAAATAGCAACTGAGTCAAATCTTTTGGATTAGATTGGATTTATTGTACAATCATTTTTAGAATATTCGATAAGTGAAATACGGTTAACTTCTTCTTCAGAACATTTATAGCACACAATTCACAGAAGTCAAACACACAAGTTCACAGCCATTTTTTATTTTTCTCAACACATTTCGGTATCAATTGATTTTCAGCATTCAAATATCATAATTAAGGAACATACAAACGCAATTGAGAAAATGTTAACTGCATTAGATCTACCGATAAATTGATCTCAATTAGATGCTGAGGAACCATAAGCATATCATTCCATCAAAAACCAATCAGATCGGCCCAAACATATAAGTCCACTTAGTCATTCAACTACAAATATCCAAAAAACATGCAAAATTGACTCGAAGAATGAGCTTATTAGATTGAGCGAACGAAAGACGATACCATCGAAGCGCTCCTCGAAAAATACTGCGGCAGAGGAGACGGCGAGGAGGAGAGAGAGAGTAATAGCAAGAGAGAGAAAATTAGAAATTGTTATCTGCGATCTTCTCTGTACCATCGCCATGGCTGCGTTAGCTTCAAGAGCAAAACTAACAGTGTGAGTGAGGGGTTTAAGTAGGTGCGAGTTTCTGCCGAATACAAACTCGGGGTTCCAGTCTGATGCGGGCATTTGCGAATTCGTCGGCGAATAAAGAATCGCCACGTGGCATTTGGCTGTCATTTATATTACGTGGCGATTGGGGATTGGGAGCTAACACGAAGTGTCCACCAACTCCTATAGGGGTTAAGAGCCAGTTGATCGAGTCGAAATGACATATCTGCCCTGTGCCCATTTGGGATTAATATGGATGGAAATGAAAATTAATGTGGTAAATCCGTTTTTCGGGAAGATATTTTCACGATTAGATGAGTTAGTCTCTGAGACGGGTTATTGGTGAGACGGATGTGAGACGGGTCAACCCGTCACTAAAGCATGCTTATTTGTGGTTAAAGTGCGCTTATTTGTGGTTAAAGTATGTCGATAATAAATCAAATTATAACACACTAACATCATACTTTAATACATAATCCAACATACTTTAAAAAATATACATTAACAACCATTAAACATACTTTATTTAAATAATCGACATACTTCTCACAAACCGTCTCATGAAAGTAGCGTCTCACAAGAGACTTTGTCCGATTAGATATCCAGAATAATTTCAATTAATTTTACATAAATAAAATAATGTACGTATATTTACTTCTTAAGTGAGGCTTGCGTACGCACGGTGCACACCAATACTCTTTTAAAATTTAGTGTTATGAATAAAGGTAAATTATTTTGTTCTAAAAGGTATATATTTTAATTAATAAGGTACACTATTTTATTATAAAAGTATACACTTTTTATTAATATTTTTTTATTTTTCTTCAGAAAATAAAGGATACACATTTTTATACTAAAGGGTATACAATTTAACACAAATTTCTAAAGGCACACGCACACAAGTTTTTGCCTTACTTCTTATTATTTTTTATATTCAACCATTTTTCTAAAAATTTCTAAAGGCGCACGGAGTGTGCTCCCATGCGCAGGGTGCACACAAGTTTTTGCCTTACTTCTTATTATTTTTTATATTCAACCATTTTTCTAAAAATTAATAAAAAATTTACTAATAAACTGTACAAATTTTAATTCATTAATATATATACTCGAGATTAAATAGTATTAAAATAGTGGGTGGTTGTAATAAACTTTAAATGATAACCATCAAAACTAATCATCCTCACATATGTCTTTCGCATTATGCATGTACAAAACAAAACTATTTCAAATTAGATAAAAGATCAACATAATTATTAAAAAAAAACAACAACAACAATAATAACAAAACTAATCATCCTCAAATATGCTTCTGCATTATACATATTCCATACCCAAGTAAATCATGGAGTCATGCTATTTCCAAAATGCATAAAAGGGGTGGAAGGTGCATTATCATTATTACTGGTGCAACGATCTGTTGATGGCTTTAACCGAGATTTTCCTTCCCGATGAACGAACCTTCCAATATAAAAAAGCTCAGCAGCTGCTCAATCAAAGTAATTTGAGTACTTGATTAGAAATTTGATTAGGTTTAAGTTTTTAATTCATATATAACTTAGTATAGATGTCATTTCCTATCTTTTTTATTTTAAAAAGGGATTTTTTTTATTAATACTCAAATTAAAATATAAGTCAAAGGGGTATTGGTAATTTCTTAAACTACGAGATTTATTTGATAGTTTGGATAAATCTCGAGGAGGTATTGGTAATTTACCCAAAAAATTAATGTGCATATTTTTGGATTGACTGTCATAACGGTAAAATAGATATCTTTGGACTAGTCGATGGAGTATATATTTTATTAATAAATATAAATATTTTTAATATTCACTCACATTCTTTTAGTATATGTACGCTAAGGTGCACATGTATTTTCCCTATTTATAAATAAAATAAGTGAAGAGTTTTTCTACTCCTTGAAATGATAGAGGTTGGGTCTCTCTCTTATAAAATGGATATATATGAAACAAGTTAAAACATTATTAAAATATGTTTATTAATATTTGAAGTATGTTTGGAATGAATTATATTATAAGTTATAACACCCTAAAATCATACTTTAATGTATTATTTATTATATTTTAGAATATGTATTTTAACTATCAATAAACATATTTGATGCATAGAACGTATTAAAGATAAGAAATACATAGAACAACTCTATAATTTTTTTGATTCCTATGAATACCGAAAAATAGACCACTCAAATACATTGATTCATAAGAATACCGTAAAATAAGTTATGAGAATATCTCATTTTTATTAATCAGTTTCAACTCTCCTAAAATAATAATAATATCACCTATTTATATGTGATACAAAATCTATCTATTTATTTATAATAATGATAAACCTAAATTAAAGGAAATAAATCAAAATTATATAAAATTTAATTTAATATATCTATACTATAATTATTCTAAATCTTCGATAATCTCCATCAATACTATACTTATATAACAATTATATTTTAATTATTTATATTATTTCACGACATCAAGCATATCATACCTAATGTTGAGAGAAGTAAACTCTTGCATGACTGTGCTCGATGCATGGTTCATGTATGTATGGACAGCAGTACACACGTAAGTTTTGATGTAAGAATGGGCAATGAGCAGTGGTGATAGTAGGCCTGGTGTTGTTGGACATCTTGCTTGACAAGCAAGTTTGTGATCACATATATGATATATATATATATATATATATATATATATATAAGTTGTATTCATTCTTCATCGTTGTAACCCTAATCAATAAGATCTCTTCTCCCCTAAGAGTGGACGTAGGCAATTGCCGAACCACTATAATTCTTGGTATTCTAAACTTTCTTTTATTCTTCAAACAATCAGCATAAGTGTGTGTGTTTTTTCATGAGATATGTTCTTGCTAAGTTTGAATACTTGCACACAATTCATAACACCTAATAATCATGAAAATTATTTTTTCAAAATTAATAAGATATTAATGGTGTATGCGGCCACCATATATACACTAAGTGGCGAAAGGAACGACTTAGGAATGAAAAACCTGGGAAACCCAAAAGGATACCTAGAATGGGTCACTATCTTGAATTAATTGTGAGAAAGTGTGTGGTATTCAGTGAAGAGACTTTCAAACAGTCGAGAATCAGTTGGTGATGGATCCTAGCGCATTGTAAGGAAAGATGGATCATCAAACTACTCCATTGGGGCGTGTGGTGGGAGAAGATTTTTTGTGGTAACAAGTGACGAGCAACAAGAATCTTGTTGAACCACGAGATGATAGCCCTTATAGCAGTTTCATTTATATTTATCCAATTTAATAAATTGAGTGATATGAGCTCATTTTCGGTACATATCATAGGTGTGTTGTGGGAGCCCGCAACTTGAACAATTTTCAAAAAAAAAAACCAACTAGAATGGCTAGGAAAAAGATTACAACCTTGAAGAATGCATTTTCATGCACTATTATGCATAATTTCAACTTACTAGTTTTATCTTACCAATTCATGCATTGTAAGTTTTACTAGCAAAACTTATCCGTGCGTTGCACGGGGATGATTTTTAAAAATTAAAATATATAAAATTTATTTCGTGAAATGATAAAATTTATTATAAACATCTTTTATATATACTCCATATAAATATTATTTTGTGAAATGGTCAAATATATTATATAAATATATTTTATATCTTTATTTGATTTTCATGGGCGATTAAATATCATAAATAAATAAATAAAATATTTTTCAAATTTAGACCATCTTTCAAGGAAATAGAGTTCATGATTTCTCGAAATTGTTGAAACATTCCATGAACAATTCTGATTATCAACCATCGTTAGTGTTTCAGTCAATTTAGAAAAATCTTCTGGAATAGTCTATATGACAAAAGAAACGGTTAACTAACCCAAAGTTTGGTATAATAAATAATTGATATATTGCAGCTACAAATGAATAATTTTGTTTAAAAGATTTTAATCTCACCATCATAAAATCATATTCATCCTAATGAATTGTAACAACTGAAATGATAAAAAAATTTCAAGAGAAAAATATTTATCCAAATATATTAGGGCAAAAACTCTTGTGTTCACTTGTGTTCACATAGGGACACGGTGTGTCCCCAGGGGCACAAGAAAGCCTCACTCATATATTAGTATTTTAGAGTCAAATATTTTTTTAATTATACTCTCTACACTGAAACAGAAATATATAGAATATTAATGAAAAAATTCCATAATCATATTAGATTATGTTTGACAATACTCCCTCCATCCGCTTTCAAGGATATCATTTTTTTATTTTGGGCGTCCGCCCCCAAGGGTCTCATTTTCTTTTTTATACATATGGGACCCACACACACCCATTAATACAACTAAAAAATAAAACCCACACCTCCATTAATACAACTATCCACTACACATTAAATAATAATACTCCTTAATCCACGTGCAAAAAGCAAATGGCACCCTCAAAGGCGGACGGAGGGAGTACTTAATTAAGATTCAATAATGAAAATAAATATAATTGATATTATTTGAAATGAGAGGTTATAATCTTTAATTATAATTAGATTAAATGTGCTAGATGAGAATGGTGCGAAAATATGTGATAACATGTGATAAACTGAAGAAAAGATGAGAAATTAGGGAGATATCAGAATGTAACGCGATAAATGATAACATGTGATAAATTGAAGAAAATATGAGAAATTGGAGAGATATATGATAAATGATAACATATGATAAATTGAAGAAAAGATGAGAAATTGGAGAGATATCGAAATGGGATTGTTTGGGCGAAAAAAAAATGCTTGATTTGCTGCTTTTATATATAATATAGATATAGATATAGATTTTCTTTAAAAATAAAAATTGCATACAACACTAATGGTGGGATTCTTTCAATCTTGAGAGTTTTATACACGGATGCCGACATGTTAGGCCAGTATTTTGGGCAGCTTCAAATTTGCATAAAAATAAAAGAAAGAAAAACGAATATTTATTTATCTATTTATTTATTTACTGATAAAAAATTGGGTCATGACATTAATTATTTAACTTGCACCACTGCGAATTTGAATACATCATATCAATTTTCTAACCTCAAATTATATCATAATTTTCAAATTATAACTCTCAACTAACATGACTGATCGTCGTCATTTTCACCTATATTTTAGTATTTTTTATTATGTATTTTTGTGTGTTTTTATTCATTTTGTATATCATTTGGTGGTGTTATATGAAGATATGGAGATTTGTTCTTTGAAATAATAAATGTGTGATTTTCAAGAATAAGTGCCTTAATTGCGCGATATTTGTAAATATTTAGAGAATTGGTACTTTGATGTAATTTGTGTGATTTTTAGGTAAAAATGGATTCTAGACACGAAAAAGAAGATGCGGGAAAAAATGAATCTCAATTCGGAGTTAAAACGAAGGAGAACGGGCTGAAAACAACCCAACTCGAGTTGCAAGGTTCAACTCGACTTGCAACTCGAGTCGAGTTGAGATCCGCAGGAGGCCAAAAATCATACAGTGACCAAACTCGAGTTGCAAGGTCCAACTCGACTTGCAACTCGAGTCGAGTTGATGGCCGATAAAATTCCAGTTTCTAATTGACCCAACACGACTTGACAGGCGAGAGCTCAAGTTGCCAACTCGAATCGAGCTGGGATCAAACCAAGTCGAGCAACAAGTCGTGTGGGGTAGAGCAGCATCAAAAAATCGTCCAGTGAGCCAACTCAAGTTGGCAAGTCGCTACTCGACTTGCAACTCGAGTTTAGCTGCTCTACTCGAGTCGAGCTTCTCTACTCAAGTCGAGCTGGAGCCCAAAGTCAGTTTAAGTTTTGCACATGTTCTAGAAGCTTCCATAGGGTATAAATGCATGTTTTGATCACAAATTACGGGAGGAATTATTTTTGGTACACACATTTTACACCATATTTTTACACATTAACTCTATTCTATCCATCTCCATACACTTCATCCATCCAATCCATTTGATCTCCTCAAATCCATCCACCAATACATCTATCCACCAATCTAAGAAGAGGAATTTATTATTGGTTGAAGATTATAGCATGATCAAGGAGGAGGAAGTCCTTATGGGTGTCAAAACCAACAAATAATAAACCTACTAAAATTACTACAATAGATAGCGATAAGCAGGGTCGTATCCACAAAGATTGGTAAAACAGATTTATTCAACGAAATTAAATAAACAAAGATTGGGGGGTTTGAGTTTGAACTTAAACTAAAATTTGCAGAATTATAAAATGAAGTAAATTGATGAAATAAAAGATCTAGCCTAGACAATCTTCGAAATGGTTCAATGATGTAAATTGATGAAATAAAAGATTTAGCCTAGACAATCTTCGAAATGGTTCAACAAACACGATCACGGATGCAAAGATAACTCTTTCACACTAACACCAAATTGGTTATAGTTGTTGGTACCACCTAACAACCTAATCTTTCCATACTTAGTCGATAATTAGGATACCACCTCTAATTACTTCTTTAGCCAAATAAACCAGCCTAGATACCATCGTATGATTTAATTTATCGACCACATTCAACTTAGAAAGACCCAATTCTAGCCAACAAACACACATGTAGATTCATTTAGACTACGTTGCATATCCCCTATAGCAATAATCGAAAGTGAGATGCGGACGATTATGCTACTTGCCACAAATATTAGAAATAATTAAATAATTACGGATTTAATGTAATAATTGGAACATATCATTTTCACGAATTATTTAATTGATCAGGTTAAACCATTCGCTAAACAATATAATCGAGCACAGAGATTATACAAATGATGCAATGTAAAAAATAGTGAAAACTAGTTAGATCTCACATGATAATGTTGAACCACGCCTCCGATTATCTGGCTAGACGAAGGATTTAGCAATTCATAAGAAAACTTAAATAAAAAAAAGTATCTCCATTGGAGTCTTACAGCGTGAATAAAATACAAAAAATAAAGTAGAAGTCTAAGTGATATCTCCCCTCAATTCTGACTCAATATTTAACATAAAATAAAAGCAAAGATATGGAAAGAAGATTGTGTGATTGGAGTCTTCTATGGGATCGATCTCCTCCTTAATCTCTTCCTAAAATAAATAAAATCAGTCAAGGAATAAGAGATTCCTTAATTATAGGAGGAAATCCGATTTGATATGCAATACTTGAGATTTGGGCACTCAAATTAATAATTCTCGTCCAGGTCCTTAGGCGTGCCCACGCCTTATCAGCAATTTTCATTCTGCATATTTTTCAGCATTTCAAATTCTCGCCAGCAATTAAGAATTGACCACGCCTTACGCACATTCCGCTTCTTTCTTTGTAGCTCCACTTCATCATCTTCCAAAAATAGTCCAATTAGCCCATAGAATCAATTAAATCCTTTTTATGTCTACAAAATATAAATCTTGATTAAAACAAACATTTAAGGATTAATTGACATCTAAACATGGGAAAATATGACACTTTTGTGACTTATCAAGTTCACGATCAAAGGGGAGCCTACTTACCTTTATTTTGTTATTTTCTTCATTATTTGGCTCAATTGGAGTATGCTATGGATTGTATAGATTTGATCATGATTTGTAGTGTCTAGTCCTCATGTGAGGCTAGCAATGTGATTGGCTAGAGATTATGTAGATTTTGCACACCATATGTTTGATGAAATGATTGTTATGAATATTTTCTATCATGAATGCTTATTCTCACTTCATGTATGATTTGTGTGGTTAATTTCTCTAATCATAGTGTTAGGATGGCCATTGCGATGTTATGCTTAGTGGGTTAATTGAATCATTGATTGCATGAGGTGACTATATTAGTATGTGGGGAGTTTGGCCATAACCTTCATATGCTTAGAATCTCATGATAGGATATTATTGATAATTACTTGTGAAAGTGTTAGAAATGATGAGGGGACCCAAGCCAAGACTCACTTGACCTTAGAAAAGGAACATAGAAAAATGTCCCTGCCTACTAGAGAAAATTCTTCGTGATAATATCTCTATATTGGTATATTAATATCCGTAAGTACCTAGGAAGAGTAAGGATTGGAGACATTCTTTGAGTACCCTTAATATCATAACATGATGACCTTCAATGCATGTGTGTGTGTGAGTCTACATGAGCCTTTTCCATGATATTGCTTGCCTTACATACTTTTTAGATTGCTCACCTTCATCCGTCTTCCACCTCATATGTACATGCTCTATCCTTTAATTACTTTATTAGTTAGTTTGTAGAGTTAAACAACCCCCTCTTTATTGATTAGTTCTTCTAGAGTAAAACACCTTTCAAATACAGCTACCCACTTTCGCCCTTGGGTTCGATATTTCTAAATTTTGCACTTGGTCACTATGGTCTACTACGCGATAGAGTATACTTGCTTGATGAGTGATATTTTCACCTAGATTTTAGTGTCTTTTTATATCATTTTCGTATTATTTATCCGTATTTTATATATTATTTGATTGTGTTATGTGTTTTCATAGAAATGTGTGTGAATGAGCCTAAACATGTTATAAACAGGTGAAAAATAAAGCAGAAATGAAAATGAGCAAGAAACGGGCTGAAAAGACCCAACTCGAGTTGCAAAATCCAACTTGATTAGCAACTCGAGTCGAGTTGGGGTCAGCAAATTGTCCAAAATCGTCCAGAGAGCTTACTCGAGTTACAAGGTCCAACTCGACTTGCAACTGAGTCGAGTTGAGGGCAGAGCAAAGTCCAAAAATTATCCAGTGTGCTAACTCGAGTTGTCAAGTCATTACTCGACTTGCAACTCAAGTCGAGCTGCGTTTCGAAGGCAGGGAAGTTTCAAAGCCTCACAACACGACCGAACAGGTGAGTGCACGAGTAGCCAACACGAGTCGAGCTAGGTCAGCTCGAGTTACAACACATGTAACTCGGCTCGTGTTGCAACTCGAGTTGGATAAAACTAACTCGAGTTGCATATTTTTGGGCCAAAAATCCAGATTTTCACCTTCCAGTGCGTGTAAGTATATGTAAAAAGCCCAGCTAATGTTAAATTCGTGGCCCAAGTTGGAGAGGGTATAAATAGCCTCAAATTCAACATTTGAAGGAGATTAGAGAGATTTCAAAAGGATTTCACTTGGACACATAGATCACACACCATTTCCTCCAATTCATACCATCATCTTCATCCATTCTTCATCTATTCCATCTACCATCATCCCACCATCAAATCTACCATCCATTTGAGGAAAAGAAGCAAGGAAGAGAGGAGAATTGCAAAGGAGAGAAGAAGATCACCATTGACGCACTTCAAGGGAGTTTTCATCCATACTTTGTATTGAAACCTTATTGTTTACCATGTTTTGTGAGAATTTTAATATCTATGTTGATTTTCTTTTTAATATGGTAGACTAATCTCCCTTGTGAGATTGGCAACATGAGAGTTGTTGGATAATTTTGAAATTTGTATATTTAAATTCATATGTTGATTGGGTTATTTGATTTTCTATCATTGATGCTTTAGATCTTGATGTTTATGATGATTTATGTGGTTTGTTATTTTAAATATATGATTAGATTGAGAAGTCAATTGCATATTTTGGATAATTAATTGAATCATTTTGTCATACACATCATGTTCATTATAAATTATAAAGAGATTGAGAAATCCTTTGGAATTTAGAACCCTTTGATAGAACATCCAATTGATTAGATCGAGAGATTGATTAATCATGTGAAGGGATTCTCATTTCAAGCTTAGTACCTAGATGGAATTGTTTGAGTGAGAACCAATCGTTTGAGCTATGCTTAGAACCATATCTTATTCATTTTGAGAGAGAGATTAGGTGAACTAGTGTTGGCCCTTAGTCTATACCCATGATTCATATGATTTTGATGCATGTATCCTAAAATTTTCACTTCTTAAATGTTGTTAATCTCACTTTTACTTAATTTGGAAAATCAATATTCATTCATGTGTCTTGTTTGTGATTATTTCTTGCTTTGATCGTTGTTATTTTACTTGTTTACAACCAATTCCTTTGATGACTCGTCTCTATAAAATTACGATAAACGTGATCTCGCTTAAGCACTAGTGTCTTCCTCTATGTGTTTCGATAAATTCTTGAATTGGTCAACCCGACTATAAGTTATGGCTAATCATTGCTCTAATCAATTTAACCAAAATTGAAACCAAGTTCATGGTGCTGTTGTCGGGGCGAAAGCCTTCGGTGTAATGTGTTTGAATTTGTTAGCTCTACTTAGGATATTTTTCTTATTTTTGCATCTATTTTTATTTTGAAAAATTTGTTCTAACTTGTTCTTCTTGATAGGTATGACAACCTTGAAAGAATGGGAGAAGGAACAAGCCAGAAATAGTAAGTGGAGAATATTGTAATAGATCTTGAGAAGAAGAAAAAAAATGGAACAATGCTACAATAATGGAATGAATAAGTGATGGCAAGGTACTTACAATGTGAATACATTCCAACCGTATCAAGTAAACACTTATTCCGTTCCAAAGTCTTACAACCAAGTTCATCCGTTTACTCCTCTATCCGAAAATAATGCCTTGATGGAGTTATTTAGAAGATATGCTTATGGAAGTGATATGAGGCAAAGTGTTCAACCTAGTCTTCCTAGTTATGGGGCTCAAAATCTTCAATGTATGCCAACTTCTTATTCTACGGTGCAACAAGAGTGGATGATGCCTAGTTCTCAAGTAGATGATATGTCTTACATGCAAGGGAGTAATTTCCTAAGTGTTGATCAAGGGAATTATCTCCAAGGACAAAGATGACAACCACCGAGTGAAGAGATAAAGCCACCCGTAGAGGATCGAATGGGGCAACTCATGGATATGTTGAATGAAATGATTGAAAAAAGAAAGAAATAGAAAAGATGAGGAAAATGAGAGGAGATTGGAGGCCCTAGAACGTCGAATTAGTCAAATGATAAGTGACTGGAACACTCTTCATGAAATGGAGAATTTTGATAAAAAGATTGGAGAAGAGTTAGAGGTAGAACAGTGTTCGGGGGATAGTGAGGGCTTAAGAGATGATGAGCTTATTGAGGATAAAGAAGACAAGGAAAAAGAAAACTTAGAGGATGAAAGTGAGAGGGGTAAAGAGCCTAAGGTAGAAGAAAGCTTCGATGAGGAAGAGATTATGTATGACTTCTTGTCCCTTGTTGATAAGGAAATTTCAAGTGAAGATGAAGAATCAAGAGAGGAGTATGAATTTGATGAAGTGGAACAAGGTCTAAAGGCACTTGATAATGAGTTCGGGAGTGAAATGAGTATTTTTACACCTTTTAACTCTTCAAGTTGTATTGATTTTCAAAATATTGTTTATATTTACTTTGTTTTACCTATTGATTCTTCTCAATACCTTAGATACAAAAGAGAACTTGAAGAAATGTTGGGAACATATTTGGTAAAAAGGAATAAGTAGTGGTCTCGAAAGGAACAGTTGATGGAATGCAAGCTCAAACGAGTGGAATTTTTAAAGCCAATCTCGAAGGATGCCACTATGTTCGTTACTTGCCACAAATGCCCAATAGAGGAAGAAGCACAAATATTAAAATTAGATGGCAAGAACGAATGATATCCTTGGCCATTCCGATGAGTTCTCTATAATCCATCCGACTTGAAGACGTTAAACATAGCGCTGGATAGGAGGCAACCCATCGTTACTTTATTACTTTCATTTAGTTGCTTTGATTTAGTTTTCTTGCATTTGTGGTATGTAGGTTGATTGTGCTCATGGAGAAGAATGCGTATTGAAGATACAAGAAGTGCTCGATTTGAAGTGTGAAGGAACATCTCACCACTTTTTGCAACTTAAAGTTCAACTCTTGTTTCACTTTAAGTTTAGGGGGATAGTGCGTGGTGGACGTAACTTGAATTGTTATGATGTATATACTTCTCTATAAGAAGCTCATTGTTGGAAACTACAAGGGTAAGTCCCACCACTTTTTGCAAACTTAATTCTCAACTTGTTTCGATTAAAGTTTGTGGGGAGAGTGCGTGGTGTGACTCACCACTTGAGTATCCTTATTATGATGATTGAGAGGTCTTCTTGTAAAATGGGATAAATTTTAAAATTTTCTCATGAGTATTTTTGGTATGATTTTGGATCATTTGGTTGTGTTGAGGTGCATGATAGTCTATATTTTTATTGTAATTGTTGAGCTAATGGTTTTTGATGAGCTTTTGAGCATAAATGAAGTGTATTGTAAGCACGAATCGAGCCCGGAGGCCCATGCCAACTACTTCTACTACCAAATGCCTATCTAATAGAGTTCACTTTATTACTCATCATTTCCATTAAGCTTAGCATAGACTTGAATTTGATTTGAATTTACTCGGATTGGCATGTTACTTCACTTGTTGTGTTTAGGAGGTTTACTTGTTTTATTAGTTTTTCTCATTTTTGAATAAGGTGGTAAAATCTTGAGCTTACATGTTATTAGATGATGAGGATATGTGCTTGATTTTCTTTTGATGGATGGAATTTTCATTTACATGTTATGTGTGTTGTCTTGTTTCTTGTTTGGTTTGTCTTTGTTCATGTGTTTTGTTTGTATTTTTATTCTTGTATAGGATTGCTTGGTGGTTTATTTTGGGATGTTGTGAGTCATTTTTTAATATGAGTAATGTCATGTTGTTTGTGATAAGTGATGGCGAACTATGTTGAGAATCTCTACTCTTTAAAATTGTGACATGTTCTATTTAACTTGTTCAATTTTGAGATGAATTGAGGTGTAATTAGTTCCTTGAGGTCTAAGCAAAAGCTTGTGAGCATTTGAGCCTCAACCGTGTCTCCACGGTTAATTCTTCATGAGTGGACCAGTTGAGCTTAGACAAGCTAGAATTTGCTCATGGACTATAGTAACGAGCCCGAGTAGTAGATATTTGTGAAATGATCTTAGGCCTTCCTTGTTATTTGAAGTCATAGCCATAAATTTCCTTACCCAAACATCATCCTTAGTAAGACATTTTGAGCCTTTAAGCCTATTTCTTGTGACTTGAGCACACTACAAGCCTTAAATACCCATTTGAAGCCTTATACTTTGTGTGAGTGATTGAGGAGATGATGGTTTATAAGGTTTGATGGTGAAGTTATGCAAAAGAAAGAAGGAAATGGTGAACAAGCAAGAAAAGGATGAAAAGAGCTCAAGCAAAATGTACATGCAACCTCAACATAAGAAAAAGGAGCAAATCAACAAAAATATTCTCAAGGAATTAAAAATTCAAAAGAAAGGAAGCATGCAAATTAAAAGAAGCTCAAGAAAGCAAAGGAATGATAATGATTAGTGCTTGTGATTAGAAAAGAAAAGAAAGGAAGATAGAAGTGTGAAGAAGTTGATCATCTCTTCGATTATCTACACTTGAATAGTCACTTTTATCCAAATCTTCCTACCCTACCGAAGAGCCTAACATTACATCCAAAGATAAAGACCTTTTTGATCACTTATTGAAATTATGGTGGCTTGTGAATATAGTCCGTGAGCAAGCCTATGGCGCGTCGGTTCTAAGCGGTTGATGAGTGTTGTTTAACCTTACTTCATAGAGTGTTGAGTGGATTGAAATCCGATGTGAGGCTTGAACCGGAAGGAACTTGATTGCCCTTTATTTTCTTAGACTTGAACTTGTTAATTTTTCATGTCATGATTTTAATGTTGTAGTGTGACTTGATATAATTTGTAGTCCTTATTACTTATAATGTGTTATTTCTTATGTTCTTTAGGTCTTTCTCTAGGTGAAAATTCCCCCTCTCATATTCTCATTTTCGTTGCTCGAGGACGAACAACACTTTATGTTTGGGGGGTTGATCGTCGTTATTTTCACCTAGATTTTAGTATATTTTTATCATGTATTTTTGTGTGTTTTTATTCATTTTGTATATCATTTGGTGGTGTTATATGAAGATATGGAGATTTGTGCTTTGAAATGATAAATGTGTGATTTTCAAGAATAAGTGCCTTTATTGCGCGATATTTATAAATATTTAGAGAATTGGTACTTTGGTATAATTTGTGTAATTTTTAGGTAAAAATGGATTCTAGACAAGAAAAGAAAGATGTGGGAAAAATAGATTTCAATTCAGAGTTGAAACGAGGGAGAATGAGCTGAAAACAACCCAACACGAGTTGCAAGGTCTAACTCAACTTGCAACTCGAGTCGAGTTGAGGCCGCAGGAGGCCAAAAATCATGCAGTGACCCAACTTAAGTTGCAAGGTCCAACTCGACTTGCAACTCGAGTCGAGTTGAAGGCCGATAAAATTCCAGTTTCTGATTGACCCAACACGACTTGACAGGCAAGAGTTCGAGTTGCTAACTGGAATCGAGCTGGGATCAGACCAAGTCGAGCAACAAGTTGTGCGGGGCAGAGCAGCATCAAAAAATCGTCCAGTGAGCTAACTCGAGTTGGCAAGTCGCTACACGACTTGCAACTCGAGTCGAGCTACTCTACTCGAGTCGAGCTGGAGCCCAAAGTCAGTTTAAGTTTTGCACGTGTTCTAGAAGCTTCCATGGGGTATAAATGCAAGTTTTGATCACAAATTACGGGAGGTATCATTTTTGGATCAGTTACACACATTTTACACCACATTTTCACACACTAACTCCATTTCATCCATCTCCATACACTTCATCCATCCAATCCATTTGATCTCCTCAAATTCATCCACCAATCTAAGAAGAGGAATTCATCATTGGTTGAAGATTATAGCATGATCAAGGAGGAGGAAGTTCACCATCAAAGGGGAGCCTACTTACCTTTATTTTGCAATTTTCTTCATTATTTGGCTCAATTGGAGCATGTTATGGATTGTATAGATTTTATCATGATTTGTAGTGGCTAGTCCTCATGTGAGGCTAGCATTGTGATTGGTTAGGGATTATGTAAATTTTGCACACCACATGAAATGATTGTTATGAATATTTTCTATCATGAATGCTTATGTAAATTTTGCACACCACATGAAATGATTGTTATGAATATTTTCTATCATGAATGCTTATTCTCACTTCATGTATGATTTGTGTGGTTAATTTCTCTAATCATAGTGTTAGGATGGCTATTCCGATGTTATGCTTAGTGGGTGTTCTTAGTCTCATTTTTGGTATCAAAATGATTTTACTCTGTCGTTGTTGTAAACGTGTGACCAAGCAACAAAATTTATAAGATATCGTCCCAAGGGAAAAGTAAACTCTAGATTATATCCGAATTTATCAATGATTATACTTTGTAATAGTGATAGATTTAAGGTTTGGTTTTAGACTAACGATTACTCTATCAATTAACTAAAGATATCAATTTACAACTACTAGTATCAATTATCAATCAAGTAACAAGATGAATGGATTATGGATAGAATGTATTTAAGAATAGAGTAAGGCTAACCATACTCATGATTAAGAAACTAGCTAGATATTCATGACCTTTAACATTAAACTTCATTAATTATGGACTAAAAGCAATCACGTTTTTACCCCTAACCCCTATGGCCATGGTGATTAGGTTCTCGATTCTTTGACAAGTCTAAATCCCTAAGATTGTTCTTACTCTCAATTCCCTTAAGCTAATTGATGAGTGATATTTTCACCTAAATTTTAGTATTTTTTTATGTGTGTTTTCGTATTATTTTATCTGTTTTTGTGTACTATTTGGTTATGTTTTGTATTTTTATGGAGATGTGTGTGAATGATCTTAAACTTATAATTTTAGGAAAAAATAGATCCTAGACGCAAAAAGGAAGACGAAGGAAAAAGCGGATCTCAATTCGGAGTTGAAACGAGGGAGATCGAGCCGAAATAAAATTGTAAAAATAGGGGTTGCACCAACACGGCTGGCCGTGTTGCAGCACACGAGCTGTGTTACGCAATACGGCCCTGTAAGCCTTGGCCGTTTTCTGACATCAAAAATGCCTACACGGCCCCGTGTTACAGCACACGAGTCGTGTTGCTGCAGTATTAGAAACATATCAGAATCCTTCAAGAAGCTTCCTAAGGGGTATAAATACCCAATACTTCAATATTAGATCAGATTGGTCGAAGGTTTTCACCCTTACACCTACCTCACACACCATTTCCTTCATTTTACACCTTCATCTTCATCTATTCTTCATCCATCCCATCTATTATCATCCCACCATCAAATCCTTCATCCATTTAGCTAGAGAAGCAAGAGAGAGAGGAGAATTGCAAAGGGAAGAAGAAGATCACCATTGGAGCCATCCAAGGGAGTTTTCAACTAATCTTTGCATTGAAACCTTGTTGTTTATCATGTTTAGTAAGGATTTTAATGTCTATGTTGAATTCCTTGTGACTATGAGAAGCTAATCTCCTTTGTGAGATTAGCAATATAAATTGTATTGGATAATTTTGTGCATTTGCAATTGAATGATTATGTTGATTGGGATAATTGATTTTCTATCATTGATGCTTTAAATCTTGATGTTTATGATGATTTGTGTGGTTTGTTATTTTAAACATGTGATTAGATTGAGAAGTCAATTGCATATTTAGGATAATTAATTGAATCATTTCATCATACACTTCATGTGCATTATAAATTGTAAAGAGATTGAGAAATCCTTTGGAGTGTAGAACCTTTTGATAGGACATCCAATTGGTTTGATCGAGAGATTGATTAATCGTGTGAAGGGACTCTCATTTCAAGCTTAGTACCTAGTTAGAATTGTTTGAGTGAGAACCAATCCATTGAGCTATTTTGGGATTCATAAACGGATCTACATCCTATCCATCTCGAGAGGGAGTTTAGCTGAAATTAGTGTTGGCCCTTAGTCTCATTCCCATTGTACATATGAATTCATTGCATGATACCTAGATTTTCCATGCTTTAAGTATTGCTAGTCTCATCTCTATCTACTTAGCTCATTCATCCATCTTCCATTCATCTATCCATTTATTTTATTTTCATTTCTCGATTATCTCCCCTTCTTGATCATTTCTATAATACTATGATGAACACGAGATCGCTTAGACCCTAGTACCTTCCTTCCTGTGGTTCGATAAATTCTTTAATTAGTCATCCCGACTACAAAATAGCTAATCAAATGGCGCCGTTATCGGGGAGGCAACGGTTGCTAGTGGTTTAACGAATGAGTGTTTCGATTGGTATTACTAGAGATATTTTTATTGCTTTTATTAGTTGTTTTGAAAATTTTGTTCTCACTTTTTCATTTTGATAGGTACGTAGAAACTACCTTGAAAGAAGAGGGAGGGGGATCAAAGCAAAAAATAGCAAGTTTGAAGAAGAACTGTAGTAAGCCTTGAGAAGAGCATTTAAATGGATGGTTGGAACCAATTCACAAATGTCTTTGGGGATCAAATTGCAAGGGTTCCACCTCAACAATCAAGAGGCTATATGAATGAGAGCAACTATGGTTACAATTTCCAAATAGATCAAGAGAGCTCTCAATACTACAATCAAGGAAGAAATGGAGAATGGCAACAAGCTCACAATGCAAATACATTCCACCCGTATCATGTATACACTTATTCTCCACCAAATTCCAACACCAACACTTCTCCTCCGTTCCAAAATTACGCCTTATTGGAATTATATAGAAGATGTGCTCAAGGTAGTGATGAACGTCAAAATCCTCAATCAAGTTTTCTTCAAAATGAATCCTCCGAGATAATTACACCCGCTACCTTGAAATTGACAAGACAAATAAGGATGATGAATCAATATGCTTATGGTCAAGTCTTGTCTAGTTCAAGTTTGGGAAGGAGGTTAAAATGTGCAAAATATGTCGATTCCTAGTCCTATGGAGCAAGAAGAGGGAGAATTTCTAACTCTCAAGTAGGATATGCTTATTTCATGGGAGTGGATAATTTCCAAGGAAATTTTCAAAACAACTATGAGGGAAGTTTTCATGTGAATTATCCACCAATTCAAGGAGGAAATTTTGACAACCAAGAGGGAGGTGACTTTTAACATGTTGAGGAAGAAAAATCATCTTTAGAAGTCTTGATTGAGATGATGATAGAAAACCTTGAGGAAGACAAGAAAAGAGATGAAGCAAGAGATGAGGCAACTGAGAAGAGGTTCGAAGCCTTGGAGCATCAAGTGAGCCAAATTGTAAGTGCTTTGACCAATTTTCTACAAGTTGAAGAACTTGAAGAGGAGAGTAAAGTTGAAGAAGAGTTGGAAGAAGAAAAGAATTTGGGAGATGTAGAATCAAAAGAGGTATTTGAAGAGCATATTGAAGCAAATGATATTGATGAAGAGGAACAAAGTCAAGAAGCAAATGATGATGACTTGAAGAGTGAAATGAGCATTTCTAAACCTTTAAACTCTTTAAGTTGCTTTAAATTTGATAATATTGTTTACATTGACTTTGTCTTACCTATTGACTCTTCTCATATTCTTAGAAATAAAAGAAAACTCTAAGAGATGTTGGGGATCTATTTAGTAAAGAGGAATATGTGGTGTTCAAGAATGGAGAGGGTAATGGAGTATAAGCTCAAGAGAATTCAATTTTTAAAGCCATGCTCAAAGGATGCAACGGAGGTCGTCACTTGCCACAAGTGCCTACTAGAGAAAGAAACACAACGGTTAAAATTCGATGGCAAGGACGAAAGATATCCGTGGCCATTTCAATGAGTTCTCCATATTCCGTCTGGCTTGAAGACGTTAAACTTAGCACAAGATGGGAGGCAACCCATCATTATCTTTATTGTTTTATTTCTTGTTTTAAATAAGGATGATGGATTTGTTATTTCTTGCATTTTTGGCATGTAGGTTAATTGTGCTCGTGAGGAGAATGCGTGTTGAAAATACAAAGGGTGCTTGATTTGAAGTATGTAGGTACGTCACACCACTTTTTGCAAACTTAACTCGAAACTCTTGATTTAATTTAAGTTTGGGGGGATATGGCTTGGTGTGGCATACTTTGTCTTGAAGGCATATACCTTTTGTGTTTTTAGGCTAATTTTGAATTTTTCTCATAAGTTTTGGTTTGATTTTGGTCAGTTTGGTTGTGTTGAAGTGCATATTAGTCCATATTTTTAGTGTAATTGTTGAGCTAATGGTTTTGATGAGTTGTTTAGCATAGATGAAGTGTAGTGGAAGCACGAATTGAGCCCAGAGATCAAGTCGAGATTCGTTGTGCATTCAATCCGGAAGCTCATGCCAACCATTTCCACTATCAAATGCCTTTCTAAGGGAGTTCACTTTATATCTCATCACTTCTATGTGCTTAGCATGCCTTGATATTGATTTGGATTGATGTGATAAGCATGCTATTTCATTTGTTATGTTTTTGGGATGTTTACTTTCGTAATTTAGGATTTCCTTTTCAATCAAAGATGGGGATGTTTGTGAGCTTAATTATTATGGATGATATGAATGTGTGCTTCGTTTTCTTATGATGATGATTTTTGTTTTTGCATGTTATGTGTTTTTGGTTGTTTCTTATTTGTTGTGTCTTTATTTTATGTTTTGTGTGTTTTCTTTTTCTTGTTTAGGGTTGAGTTGGTGGTTTGTTTTGGGATGTTGTGAGTCATTTTTTAATGTGAGCGATAACATGTGGTTGTTATAAGTGATGATAAGTTATGATTAAGAATCTCTCCACTTTCGAGTTGGGACATGTTTTATTTAACTTGTTCAATTTTGAGATGATTGTGGTGTAATAAGTTCCTTAAGGTTCGAGCACAAGCTTGTGAGTATTTGAGTCTCAACCGTGCATACTTGGTATTTTTTATGAGTGGATTGATTGAACTTGCTCAAGGACTATGGGAACGAGCCCGATTAGTGGAGATTAGTGAAATGATCTAAGGTCATCCTTGTTATTATAGTCATTGCCAAATATTTTCATACCATGAACATCATCTCTAGTCAACCATTTTGAGCCCTTAAGCCTATTTCTTGTGAATTTAGCACATTACAAGCCATGATTACCCACTTAAGCCTTATAAACATACCTTTTGTATGATTAATTGAGGAGATGTGGATTAGAAAGGTTTGATGAGATAGAAAAAGAAAAAAAATAAATGGGTAAACAAGTAAGAAAAAGGTTGAAAAGAGCAAAAATAAAAATGAACATGCAACCTCAAAACAAGAAAATGAGCAAAGTAATAATAATATGCTCAAGTACTTAAAAGTTCGAAGAAGGAAGCATGCATTGAAAGAAGTTCAATCCAAGAAAAGTTGATGATTAGTGCTTGTGAACATTAAAGACAAGAAAGGAAGAAAGAAAAGTGGAGAAGATGGAAGAAAGTAGCTACCTCTTCGATTACTTACACATGATTAATTACTATTTTCCATATTTTTCCTACCCTACCAAAGAGCCTATCATTACATCCTTAATGAAAGACCTTTTTGATCATTAATTAACACTTTGGTGGTTTGTGAATGTAGTCCGCGAGCAAGTTTATAGCGAGTTGAGCCAATCTATTGATGAGTGTTGTTTTATCTTACTTTATAGAGTGTTAAATGAAATTTATGACATATGTGAGGCTTGAACTAAAAGGGGACTATATTACACTTTTATTATCTTTTGATTGAACTTGTTAATATTTGCATGTTATGGTTTTATTGATGTAGGATGCCTTAGCATAGTTTGTAATTCTTATTGCTATTGATGTGTTATTACTTGTGTTCATTTAAGTCTTTTCCTAGGTGAAAATCTCACCCCTTGGTTTATCATTTTCATTGTGTGGGGACAAACAACACTTTAAGTTTGGGGGTGTGATGAGTGATATTTTCACCTAGATTTTAGTTTCTTTTTATGTGTATTTTCGTATTATTTTATCCATTTTTGTGTACTATTTGGTTGTATTTTGTGTTTTTATGGAGATGTGTGTGAATGAGCTTAAATGTATGATTTTCAGGCAAAAATAGATCCTAGATGCGAAAAGGAAGACGTAAGAAAAAGTGAATCTCAATTTGGAGTTGAAACGAGGGAGAACGAGCCGAAACAAAATTATAAAAATAGGGATTGCACCAATACGGCCGGCCATATTGTAGCACACGAGCCGTGTTGCAGCACACGAGTCGTGTTACGCAACATGGACCTGTAAGCCTTGGTCATTTTCCAATATCAGAAACGCCTACACGGCCACCCGGTGGCCGTGTTGCAGCATACGAGTCGTGTTGCTGCAGCATCAAAAAACAAATCAGAACCCTTTTTAAAGCTTCCTAAGGGGTATAAATACTCAATACTTCAATTTTAGATTAGATTGGTCGAGGGTTTTCACCCTTACACCTACCTCACACACCATTTCCTTCATTTTACACCTTCATCTTCATCCATTCTTCATCCATCCCATCTATCATCATTCCACCATCAAATCCTTCATCCATCTAGCTAGAGAAGCAAGGGAGAGAGGAGAATTGCAAAGGAAAGAAGAAGATCACCATTGGAGCCATCCAAGGGAGTTTTCAACTAATCTTTGTATTGAAACCTTGTTGTTTATCATATTTTGTAAGGATTTTAATGTCTATGTTGAATTCCTTGTGACTATGAGAAGCTAATCTCCTTTGTGAGATTAGCAATATGAATTGTGTTGGATAATTTTGGGCATTTGCAATTGAATAATTATGTTGATTGTGATAATTGATTTTCTATCATTGATGCCTTAGATCTTGATATTTATGATGATTTGTGTGATTTGTTGTTTTAAACATGTGATTAGTTTGAGAAGTCAATTGCATATTTAGGATAATTAATTAAATCATTTCATCATACAATTCATGTGCATTATAAATTGTAAAGAGATTGAGAAATCTTTTGGAGTTTAGAATCCTTTGATAGGACATCCGATTGGTTTGATCGAGAGGTTGATTAATCGTGTGAAGGGACTCATTTCAAGCTTAGTACCTAGTTGGAATTATTTGAGTGAGAACCATTCCATTGAGCTATTTTGGAATTCGTAAACGGATCTACATCCTATCCATCTCGAGAGGGAGTTTAGGTGAACTTAGTGTTGGCCCTTAGTCTCATTCCCATGATACATATGAATTCATTGCATGATACCTAGATTTCTCATGCTTTAAGTATTGCTAGTATCATCTCTATCTACTTAGCTCATTCATCCATCTTCCATTCATCTATCCATTTATTTTATTGTCATTTCTTGATTATCTCCCCTTCTTGATTATTTCTATTATACTATGATGAACACGAGGTCGCTTAGACCCTAGTACCTTCCTCCCTGTGGTTCGATAAATTCTTTAATTAGTCATCCCGACTAGAAAATGGCTAATCAGTACTATGATCATAAGTTTGGTTCTTTTCACTCAATTTCTTAAGTGTCCCCTTATAAGTGTTCTAAACATAAGAAAGGTATGGTTTACCTCCCCTCACACTAACATGCATGTTCATTTCATTAAATGATTCAATCAAATCACTAAACATAATATTAGAATGGCCATCATAATATTAAGAGTCGAGAATTCAACTACACAAATAATGAAATGAAACATGAATCATTAATCATAAAAGGAGGTCCACATTCAACTCAATTCAACATCTCAAATCCTACATATCTAGCATTCTTCTCAACCAATCATATGATTAGCCCTACTATAGGACTAACCTCTAAACATAATGTTCAAATCAATACATCAAATGAATTGCTCAATGTGAGCCAAATTATGAAGAAAAATCACAAGTGAAAAGTAGATCGGCTTCCCTTTTGTGAAGATGGCATTCATTTCTTTCAACATGCCCAATTCTTCAACAATTGATGATCTTCTCTTCTTAAAGTGATGGAATGGTAGAATGATGGATGAATTTTGGTGGATCAAATGGATTGAATGGATAAAAATTGTGGAAAATGGATGGAGGAGAGAATGTGTATGAATGTATGGTGTTATGGTGTGTGTTTTGGATCAATAACTGCTCAAATGAACTCCTCTCTCTTAATTCATGCCAGAATTGGGTATTTATACCCATTGGAATCTTCTAGAAACTGCATGAAATCTTTCTGACTTTTAAAACCAGCTCAACTCGAGCTCGAGTACTCGACTCGAGTCGTGCCAGCTCGACTCGAGTTAGCAACTCGAGTATTCGCCTGTCAACTCGTATTGCCAGGCTCTAAAACTTAATTTTCCTCTGATCCTAGCTCGACTCAAGTTGCAAGTCGAGTAGTGACTTGACAACTCGAGTTAGTGATGAGAGTGGAAATTAGCATGTTTGAGTGTCCAATTTAACACCTTTTGATGAAAATTCTTGTTATATATTAGCACAAGTGTCTTATATTCTTTGTATGTGAGAAAAAGATGCACTTGAGGTGTTTTATTGTGTTTTAGGTGGAAAAAGGATGAAAAGTGCAAAGTTGGAGAAAAGGTTATGCAAGAATGCTGAAAATGCACATCCAACTTTCGTAATTTTTTTGTGTTGTTGTGGAGATCAAAATTATTGAGGTGATACATTTTTGGAAAGCCACTGAAATGAGGGTTGATTTGGCGTAAAGAACACTTCAATTGGATTCCAAATGAGGAAGTTATGATCGAAATGATGACGACGCGCGAGCTATGCCGAACAGAAATGATGTGTTATTTTCCATGGCTTGTTGCACATTCAAATCTTGGAGTTTTCTTGTGTTCTTTATGTGGATAGAAATCCAAGAAAAAGAGGATCGCGTGAGCATAAGAATCACTCAAATTGGAGCTCGGATGTGGAAGTTATACGTGAAACGGTGAGACTGGGCAAGACAATTCGACCACAACATTTGAATTCGACCTAACCATGTGGTCGAATCCTGGTCGAATTGGACGGAAAAAGAAGCAATTCAACCATGACACCTCAATTCGACCTGTTGTGCTGGTCGAATCCAGCACCTGAAGCTCGAATTCGGTGTCTGAAGCTTCCAGTAGGGTGATTCGACCTGCAATTCGACCAAGGGAGGTGAATTCGACCTAGCTTCGTGGTCGAATTGACATGCGGAAACTTACCATATTCATATTTTTAATCCCTCAATGCGTGTGATCACTCAAAAAGCTCATTCCAAGGCCTATAAGGAGAGCTTACAAGTATAAAAGGGGGTATAAATCATACCATTAGAAGGAGAATATTGGATTGGAGAGAGTCACATCCATCCTACACCCCACAAGGGGGAATCACCCCCAACCATCATTCACATCCTTTCCTCCATCCATCCATCACTTTGAAAATTTGTTTGTGGAATCAAGAGGAGAACCAAGAGGAGGATTCAAGACGGAGAAGGACGCGACGACTCCCACATCTAGGGTTTTATTCGTTTCCTAATTTATCTTGTATTTTCTGGACATCCGAGTAAGATCTATCCAATACCCATAATTGTTCTTCGTAACATCATGGGCTAGACCCTTTTTGGTAGAACTAGGGTTGTGAAGGTTTTTACCAATTAATTAAACTTTCGTGTTTAAACTCCGTACAACACTACTTGTGGATTTATTTTATATATGATTGTGCCTTTTTAATTCATACTCACAGTCATTTTGTTCATCATTAACTGTTATGTAGAGTCTGAATACATATCTTGGTTATTGATTGAGTGCGTTCACTGCTGAGCAGGATTCCATGTTATGATTCTAAGTGAGGGGACTCCGAAACTTTATTAGAACTATCATATATGAATACTTATTAATTGAATTAAATTCGAGTTATTAAGTAGGATAAAGAGGATAATTTTATAGTACCTATAAAGGGAGATCATATTGGGTTAGAGTACCAATTGGCCAGGGAAATAATTGATACTGATAGTACCTAGAAAAGGGGTGGAATTATAACTCTTGCTCCGAGGTTATTCACACGTGTTACACGCATGTTTACTTGTGTCTATAGAGTAGATATGCATGGTTTAGTGATGCGTCCATATTCCACAAGGTAGAGTCAGACATCAACACACGAAAGGGGGATTAATGAGTGAAACTGGATTATCCTAGAGCTACCTATTCTCCTACTTTATCCACTTCGTATTCTTCTAAGTGATTTTATTTTATTTGTTATTTTAATTAATTATTTATTAGTTAATAATTAAATCCTCAAACATTATTGCCTTGTCTTAATTAATTTAGTAAATAATTAAATTGATAATACGCCATCCTTTGGGTTCGATAATCACTTGGTCGCTTGCTTAAGCTGCAATTGATATCCTTAATACTTGGGGATTAATTTTGCATGCAAAGAAAACACGCATCAATTAGCTCACTGTATGATATTTTGAATGCTGCTCTACCCTGCACGACTTGCTGCTCGACTTGGTCTACTCCCAGCTCGACTCGAGTTAGTTAACTCGAGCTCTCATCTGTCAAGTCGTGTCGGCTCCATCAGAAATTGGATTTTCATCGGCTCTCAACTCGACTCGAGTTACAAGTTGAGTTGGATCTTGTAACTTGAGTTGAGCTACTGGACACATTCTAACTTTGCTCTAGCGTCAACTCGACTCGAGTTGCAAGTCAAATAAGACCTTGCAACTCGAGTTGGGTATTTTCAGCCCGTTTCAATTCACAACTCCATTTTTGACCTGTTTTATATACATTTAAGCTCATTTCCACACATTTATCAATACGTACACATCTCTCCTTATTAACATAAAACTCCACCAATAGTTGCACAATTACGGATACAAACTTACGAAAATCCACAAATAAAGACACTAAAATCTAGGTGAAAATGATAACGATCAACCTCCCAAATTTAAAGTGTTGTTCGTCCTCGAACAACGAAAAATAATAATCAAGAGGAGTAATTTTCACCTAGGAAAAGACCTAACGAACATAAACCACAATACATCACAAGTAATATAGACTACAAAATCACATTAAGTAATTCTACATCAATCAAACTCATAACATAAAAGATTAACAAGTTCAATTTCAAGAAAACTAAAAGAGTACTCAAGTTCCTTTCGATCCAAGCCTCTCATAGGATATCTCATTCACTCAACACTCTATGAAGTAGGATTTCAACAATACTCATCAACCGATTAGAACCGACGCACCATAAGCTTGCTCATGGACTATGTTCACAAGCCACCCTAGTTTCAAAAAGTGATCAAATAGGTCTTTATCTTTAGATGTAATATTTAGGCTCATTGGTAGGGTAGGAAGAATTTGGATAATAGTAACTAATCAAGTGTAGATAATCGAAGAGATGATTCTTTTCTCAATTATCTTCACTTTCAAACTTCTCCCTTTTTCAAATATTCATAAACACTAAACATCAACATACCATGAATTCATTGAGCCTCTTTTAACTTGCATACTTCTTTTTTTTTTTTACTTTTGAATTTCCTTAAGCATATTTTTATGATTTTGCTCCTTTTTTCCTTTTGTTGAAATTGCATATGTTATTAGCTAGCTCTTTCATCCTTTTCTCGATTCACCCTCTCCTTTATTTTCTTGCACTTTTTTCATCATCAAACCTTGTGGACTATCATCTCCTCAATCACCCACACAAAAGTTATATATATAAGGCTTAAATGGATTTTCAAGGCTTGTATTGTGCTCAAATCACAAAGAATAGGTTTATAGACTCAAAATGACTAACTAAGGATGATATTTGGGTAAGGAAATTTATGGCTATGATCATATAACAAGGATGGCCTAAGATCATTTTACAAATTTCAACCATTCGGGCTTCATTCCTATAGTCCATGAGCCAATTCTAGTTTGTCTAAATTCAACCGGTCCTCTCATCAAGAAAATTAAACATGGAGGCACGGTTGAGGATCAATTCTCACAAGCTTTTGCTTGGACCATAGAGAACTTAACACACTTTCATATTTCTCAAAATTGAACAAATTATATAATTCATGTCACAATTTCAACTAGTAGAAATTCTTAACATGTTTGCCATCACTTATCACAAATAATACATCATAGCTCATATTCAAAAATATTTAACACATTCTCAAAACATACCACCAAACCAACCTATACAAAAATGCAAAATCACAAACATAACATATAAGCAAAGACTCACCAAACAAGAAACATAATAAAACATATAACATACATGAACAAAAATCATCCATCTCAAGAGGTTTAAGCACATTAATTCACATCCAGAACAAATATGCTCAAATTCTCATCACATCCAAATTATAAAAATAAAACCAAAATACCAAAAATAAAAGGAAGTAAATCACATAAAACTGAAATAAAATTCCAAAGTAAAATCTCCCAAATACAAAACAAATAAAGTACAATCCAAATAAATTCAAATCTATGCTAAGCAAATGGAGATGATGAGTAGTAAAGTGAACTCCCTGAAAATGCATTTGGTAGTAAAAATGGTTGGCACCTGCTTCCGGATTGTATACATAACGAATCTCGACTTGATTTTTGGGCTCAACTCGTGCTTCCACTATGCTTCATTTATGCTCAAAAACTCATTCAAAACTATTAGCACAACAATTGCAATAAAAGTAAGGACTACTATGCACTTCAACATAACCAATCATGCCAAAATCAAACCAATACTCATGAGAAAATTTTAAAATTTACCCCATTTTACAAGAAAACCTCTCAATCATCATAATAAGCACACTCAAGTTGTGAGACACACCACACACTCTCCCTCCAAACTTAAATAGAAACAAGTTGAGAATTAAGTTTACAAAAAGTGGTGGGACTTACTCTTGTAGTTTCCAATAATGAGCTTCTTTGTAGAGAAGTATATGCATCACAACAATTCAAGGTATGTCCACCATGCACTATCTTCCCAAACTTAAAGTGAAACAAGAGTTAAACTTTAAGTTTGTAAGGAGTGGTGAGACGTACCTTCACACTTCAAATCGAGCACTTCTCGTATCTTCAATACGCATTCTCCTCTATGAGCACAATCAACCTATATACCAAACTACAAGAAAAAATAATTAAAAACAAACATAAAATAAAACCTACTCTACTAAATACTTAAAGAGTTTCAAGAAGAGAGAGTATCCACATACACTATCTCCTTTTGAGAAGGAGATAGATAATGTTTCACCCTATGACCATTCACTACAAACTCATTATTGGGACACTTTAGCTTCAATGTATTTCCACTCAACACCTCAAGAACTTCATATAGCCCCATCCATTTAGACTTAAGCTTTCTGGGAAACAACTTGAGCCTTGAATTGAATTCAAGAACTTTGTCCCTGGAAGCAAACGCCTTTTCCTTTACTTTAGCATCATGCCATCTCTTCATATTCTCTTTATAAACGATGGAATTATCAAATGCTCTTCCTCTAAACTCCTCAAGTTCAACCAATTTCAACAACCTTGCTTTGTCACTCTCCCCCTTCATCCATATTAAGGCATTTGATTGCCCACAATGCACGGTGCTCCAATTCTACGAGAAGATGACAAATTTTTTCATAGACCAATTGATATGGTGACATACCAAGGATGGTCTTAAAAGCCGTTCGATATGCCCATAAAGAATCGTCAATCTTTTCCGACCAATCCTTCTTTCCCGCATCGATTGTCTTCTCTAAAACTAGCTTGATTTGACGGTTTGAGACCTCCGCCATTCCATTCGCTTGAGGGTGATAAGGTGTAGCCACTCGATGTTTCACTCCATATTTTTCAATAATCCTTCCATCAATTTATTCACAAAATGCGATCCTCCATCACTCACTAATGCACGTGGAACTCCAAACCTAGCAAAAATATTCTTTTTCAAGAACTTTTGAGCAATCAAAGTATCATTTGTCTTAGTGGGGATTGCCTCCACCCACTTTGACACGTAATCCATGGCTAGTAAGATGTACAAATATCCTTGAGATGAGGGAAATGGTCCCATAAAATCAATACCCCAAACATCAAAAATCTCCACATCAATTCTTAAACTCATGGGCATCTCATCTTTCTTACCTATTCCCCCTACTCTTTGGCATCTATCACACTTAGCCACAAACTTCTTTGCATCTTTAAACAATGTGGGCAAATAAAAACCCGATTGTAAAACTTTAGCCCCAGTCTTTTGATGGCCAAAGGGCCCCCACACAAAGACGAATGACATAGCTCAAGAATCCCTACAATCTCCTCATTTGCCACACACCTTCTTATTACTCCATCATTGTAAATCTTAAACAAAAAAGGCTCATCCCTCAAATATTTCTTTACTTCCACATAAAACATTTTTACCTTATACTCATTTAGTAATGTAGGCTTGATTCCACATACAAGGAAGTTGACATAATCGATATACCAAGGCGGTATATTCACCATGAGAGTACACACTTGCTCCACTTCAACTTGAAGAATTTCCTCATCCGGGAACTCATCCCCAATCGACTTTGTGTCCTCATTCTCTCCTCCATTCTCTAATCTAGATAAATGGTCCGTGATCACATTCTCTACACCCTTTTTGTCTTTGATAACCACATCAAATCCCTGCAAAAGTAAAACACAACGGATTAAATGAGGTTTAGCATCTTTCTTACTCATGAGGTATTTTATGGTCGCGTGATCTGTGTAGATAATAGTTTGCGTTCCAACCAAGTATGGTCAAAACTTCTCGAAAGCATACACTACGGTCGAAAATTCCTTCTCCGTTGTGGTGTAATTAACTTGGTATGCATTCAATGTTTTTGAGGCATAGTTGATCGCTCTAAACTTCTTCTCTCTCGTTTGCCCAAACACCACCCCTATTGATTGATCACTAGCATCACAATGCAATTTAAACTAGAAGCTCCAATCCGGGGTAACGAGTATTGGAGAGGACGTAAGAGCATCCTTTAGCACCTGAAATGAGACACAACATTCATTATCAAAGTTAAATGGTCAATCTTTTCAAGTAATTTACAAAGTGGCTTAGCAATTTTTGAAAAATCTTTTATGAAGCGTCCATAAAAGCCCGCATATCCTAAGAACGATCTCACCCCCTTCTCACTAGTAGGAGGGGGAAGATATTCTATGGCGACCACTTTTGTCCTATCCACTTTTAAACCATGCTTTGAAATATGATGTCCCAAAACTATGCCATTCGTAACCATGAAATGGCATTTTCCCAATTTAGCACAAGATTCGACTCTTCACACCTCTGTAACACAATAGTGAGATTAGTCAAGCAAATATTATAAGAGGAACCATACACGAAAAAATCATCCATAAACACCTCCATGATATTTTCAATTAAACCATCGAAGATAGATATCATACAACGCTGAAAAGTGGCAGGGGCATTGCATAGACCAAAAGGCATCATTCTAAATGCAGACGTACCATAAGGACACGTGAATGTTGTCTTCTCTTGGTCTTCCAGGGCAATCAATATTTGATTATACCCGGAATATCCATCAAGAAAACAATAATACTCATGTCTCGCAAGTCTATCCAACATTTGGTCTATGAATGGCAATGGGAAATTATCTTTACGAGTATTCTCATTCAATTTACGATAATCAACACACAATCTCCAACCCGTGATAGTTTGGGTGGCAATTGTTTCATTCGTATCGGATCGAACAATTGTCATGCCACCTTTTTTTACCACTACATATAAAGGACTCACGTATGGACTATCACTTATTGGAAAGCTAATTCCCTCATCAAGCCATTTTAATACCTCTTTTCTCACCACTTCTTGCATTATAGGATTCAATCTACATTGATTTTGCACACAAGACTTCTCATCATCAATCAAATGAATCTTATGCATGCACAATGATGGACTTATACCTTTCAAGTTTTTTATACTCCAACCAATAGAAGATTTATGTTCCCTCAAAACTCTTAACAACTTTTCCAACTCTAAATCATTAAGGAAAGAAGATAAAATTACCGGATACGTTTCATTTTCTTCCAAATAATTATACTTCAAATAATCCAGTAATGGTTTCAACTCCTCTTTTTTCTTCTCTTGTACTCCTTCTTTTATCTCTTCATCAAGCTTATCTAGTTTTGCTTCTTTTACTTCCTTATTTGTAAGTTCCCTACAAGCATTCAAACTATACAATTCATCAATTATTTTATTATTTTCTAAACAATAAGAAGAGTTAGATTTTATAGAATTAAGAGAGTAAGAATGGCTTATAATAGTTTCCAACGGATCCTTGGAATGAAGATGATACTCTTACTCTTTAATGATTTTGTCGACAACTTCTAATCTTCTACATTCCTCCTTGTTCCTAGGATACCTCATAGCCTCTCTTAAATAAAATATCACCTCTTCCTCATTCACCCTTAAAGTTAGCTCCCCTTTCTCTACATCTATCAATGCATTTTCTGTGGCAAGAAATGGACGTCCAAGTATCAACGGAACATTCGAATCTTTATCCATATCTAACACCACAAAATCAATGGGGAAAACAAACTTGCCAACTTTTATCAAAACATCTTCCACAATTCCTTTTGGATCGTCAACGACCGATCGACCAATTGAAGTGTGACCGACGTCGGTTTGACCTCACCAATTCTCAACTTCTTAAAAATTAACAAGGGCATCAAGTTGATACTAGCCCCTAAGTCTTTGTAATTCTCATGCTCTCCCATCTCACATGGAATAGTGAAACTCCCCGGATCATTCAATTTTGGAGGAAGTTTCTTTTGTATGATAGCACTACACTCTTCCATTAAATTCACCATTTCAAACTCTCCCAAGCTTCTTTTATTTGACAATATATCCTTCAAAAACTTGGAGTAGTTTGGCATTTGTAACAAGGCATCCGCAAAAGGAATGTTTATATGGATCTTCTTCAACATCTCAACGAACTAGGCAAAATTTTCTTCTAATCCCTTTTTCAAACATCTTTGAGGGAATGGGATTGCTACGGGAAACTTGGGTATTCCCCATTCATCTCTTTCAAATTTCTCTTCCCTCTCTTTACGTTTTACTTCTCTACATCTTTCCCACTTCTTTGGAGACTTTCCTTTATTCCTCTTCAAGTGTAGGGGAACTTTCATCCTTTTCAACAATTTCAGCACATTTCTCTTTCCCTTCTTTATCCATTCTTTCCATAGGCTCAAGTTCACATTCTACTCCCTCTACTTCCGTTGACATAGAAGGCCCTTCGTATTTTATTCCACTACGAAGTTTAATAGACTTGCATTGCTCCTTTGGGTTAGTAATAGTTGTAGATGGAAACTTCCCTTGACGATGAACATCTCCTTTTCACTTAACATTTGGCTCATTTGTGTTTCCAATGCTTTAAGTCTCTTATCATTCACCTCTTTTTCTTGCTTCATAAAGTCAAACATCTTGGCCATTTAATCTTCCAACGTAGGCTTTCCTTCACCATTTGGAGCTTTCTTCCCTGGATTAGTACTCGACGGAAGAGTAAGGGCATTCCCTTGATTCCCGTAAGACAAATTCTCATACCTACGAGGTTGGTTAAAATTTCCTCCAAAATTACTTTGATTCCATCCTCTTTACCTTGGTTGATATCCCCCTCCATGGTTACCAAATCCACCACCATAATTTCCTTGGAAGTTCCTTCCTTGCATGAAGGCAACTTTCTCAAGTGACATTTCCAGTTGGCACTAAGTATCTTGAAATCCAAAATTATGAGACATACCTTGTTGAGGCATGAGTGTAGGCACTTGACAATTTTGAGGAGATTGACCCATATTAGACATAGACATGCCTTGTTGAGGATTGGAGAACACTTGTTGATTCATCAACGACATAGGCACACCTTGTTGATGATTTGAAAGCACATGTTGATTCCCCATAGGTGTAAAATTCGGAGATACTTGCAAATTAGCGTTCATTTTCTTAAGTATCTCTATGATTGCCTTATCGGTGACATCCTCTTTAGGTGCTTCCATCTTAGGTGCCTCCACCTTTTTGACTTATTGCATGCATACCTCTTCCATTTTAGCAATCTTATCTCTTTCGTATATCCCCGCAACTCTATTCATAGGTCATTGACCCGTATTCAAAGCTATTTCTTTACATATGGCAATTGCTCTTTCTGGAGTTTGTCCCAAAATCGAACCTCCCGCCGAAGCATCAACAAGTATCCTCTCATTTCCATTTAAACCGGCATAGAAAAATCCTACTTGTTGATCTTCGGGGAATTCATGTTGTGGACACCTCCTTAGCATTTCTTTGAAATGATCCCAAGCCCCACTAAAAGTTTCAGAAGACATTTGCTTAAATTGGAATATTTGTCCTTTCAAGTGTAACATCTTTGATGGACGGAAATATTTACTCCCTCCGTCCGCCCGAAAGGTGAATATTTTGCCATTTTGGACGTCTGCATCAAAGGTCCACATTTCCCTTTTTAAACACATAGGACCCACACACATCACTAATACGATAAATTTATGGGACCCATACACCCCACTAATACAACTACCAACTATACATTAAATAATAATACTCCTTAATCTACGTGAAAAAAGCAAATATCCACCTTTAGGGCGGACAGAGGGAGTACTTAGAAACCTTTGAGCGAATTCCCTCCATGTAGTGTAAGATCCCAGAGGTATAGTATGATACCAAGCCTTAGCTCTATCCCTCAATGAAAAGGAAAAGAGCTTCATCTTGACAATATCCTCACTCACTCCGTTAATCTTGATCGTGTTGGTTAACTCCGTGAATTGAGATAAGTGAGCATTGGGGTCTTCCATTGCACCACCTCCAAACTGATTTGCTTGCACCATATTGATCAACCCCGTTTTATCTCAAAATTATTGACATTCAATGGCGGTCCCATGGCATAATTCCCAACTTGAGGTTAGAAATGATCACAAATGTTCATCCCCATTCCATTATATCCTTGCGCTCGAGATTGATGTTGCACTACCGGAGAAGCTTGTTGATTATTTCTAGCTTCTTGTTGTGCCATCAAGTTTTGAATAATAGCTTACAATTGTTGATTTTGCAAGAGCATTTGTTGAGTATTAGCTTGTGGCATAAACTCCGGATTCACATATCCTCCTCGAACATTATCACCCCCTTATTGGAAATTTCTCATATGACCTTCTTCATCAACCATATTGGCATTATCCATTCCGTTCTCCATAACCTCTTTCGTAGGATCCAACACTCCTCTTCTTTGTCTTCTTAAGGTAGCTTCTAATTCCAAGTTCAAAGGTTCAATAGATTGAGACCTTGAACGAGTTTGCATGTACCTATAAAAATTTTCAAATTAGCTCACCAAATAACCAAGACAAGTGAACAAGTAAACAAATAAAAGAAATACTCTTATCAAAACTAATCAAATTCAAATTCGTTAAAACCAAGATTTTAACATTTTCCCGGCAACCGGCGCCATGTTCTTAGACTCATTTTTTGTATCAAAATAATTTTAGAGTAAGAGTACTCTATCGTTGTTGTAAGCGTGTGATCAAGCAATAAAATTTATAAGATATCGTCCCAAGGGAAAAGTAAACTCTAGGTTGTATACGGATTTGTCATCGATTATATTTTGTAAGAGTGATAAGATTGAATGTTTGGTTTTAGACTAACGATTACTCTATCAATTAAGTAAAGAAATCAATTTACAACTACTAGTATCAATTATCAATCAAGTAACAAGATGAATGGATTATGGATAGAATGTATTTAAGAATAGAGCAAGGCTAACCATACTCATGAAGAAACTAGCTAGATATGCATGACCTTTAACATTGAACTTCATTAATTATGGACTAAAAGCAATCACATTTTTACCCCTAACCCATATGGCCAATGTGATTAGGTTCTCGACTCTTTGACAAGTCTAAATCTCCTAAGATTGTTCTTACTCTCAATTCCCTTAAGGTACTATGATCATAGTTTGGTTCTTTTCACTCAATTTCTTAAGTGTCCCCTTATAAGTGTTCTAAGCATAAGAAGGTATGGCTTACCTCCCCTCACGCTAACATGCATGTTCATTTCATTAAATGATTCAATCAAACCACTCAACATAATATTGGAATGACCATCCTAATACTAAAAGTAGAGAATTCAACCACACAAATAATGAAATGAAACATGAATCATTAATCATAAAAGGAAGTCCACAATCAACGCAATTCAACATCTCAAACCCTACATATCTAGCATTCTTCTCAATCAATCATATGATTAGCCCTACTATAGGACTAGCCTCTAAACATAATGTTCAAATCAATACATCCAATGAATTGCTCAATGTGAGCCAAATTATGAAGTAAAATCACAAGTGAAAAGTAGATCGGCTTCCCTTTTGTAAAGATAGTCTTCCTTCCTTTCAACATGTCCAATTCTTCAACAATTGATGATCTTCTCTTCTTAAAGTGATGGAATGGTAGAATGATGGATGAATTTTGGTGGATCAAATGGATTGAATGGATGAAAATTGTGGAAAATGGATGGAGGAGAGAATATGTGTGAAGGTATGGTGATATAGTGTGTGTTTTGGATCAATAACTGCTCAAATGAACTCCCCTCTCTTAATTCACGCCAGAATTGGGTATTTATACCCCTTGGAATCTTTTAGAAATTGCATGGAATCTTTCTGACTTTTAAAACTAGCTCGACTCGAGCTCGAGTACTCGACTCGAGTCGTGCCAGCTCGACTCGAGTTAGCAACTCAAGCATTCGCCTGTCAACTCGTGTTGCCAGGCTCTGAAACTTAATTTTTCTCTGATCTTTGCTCGACTCAAGTTGCAAGTCGAGTAGCGACTTGACAACTCGAGTTAGCTCACTGTAAGATTTTTTAACGCTGCTCTGCCCTGCACGACTTGCTGCTCGACTTGAGTTAGTCAACTCGAGCTCTCGTCTGTCAAGTCGTGTCAGCTCCATCAGAAACTAGATTTTTATTGACTCTCAACTCGACTCGAGTTGCAAGTCGAGTTGGACCTTGCAACTCGAGTTGATCTACAAGATACATTCTGACTTTGCTCGAGCATCAACTCGACTCGAGTTGCAAGTCGAGTAAGATCTTGCAACTCGAGTTGGGTATTTTCAGCCCATTTCAGCTCTCGACTCCATTTTATTTTATTTTTTACATGTTTTATATACATTTAAGCTCATTTCCACACATTTATCAATACGTACACATCTTTTCTTATTAATATAAAACTCTACCAATAGTTTCACAATTACGGATACAAACTTACGAAAATTCACAAATAAAGACACTAAAATTTAGGTGAAAATGACGATGATTAGTGGGTTAATTAAATCATTGATTGCATGAGGTGACTATATTAGTATGTGGGGATTTTGGTCATAACCTTCATATGCTTAGAATCTCATGATAAGACATTATTGATAATTACTTGTGAAAGTGTTAGAAATGATGAGGGGACCCAAGTCAAGACTCACTTGACCTTAAAAGGGAACATAGAAAAACGTCCCTACCTACTAGAAAAAATTATTTGTGATAATATCTCTATATTGGTATATTAATATCCGTAAGTACCTATAGAAAGAGTGAGAATTGGAGACACTCTTTGAGTGCCCTTAATATCATAACATGATGACTTTCAATGCATGTGTGTGAGTCTACATGAGCCTTTTCCATGATATTGCTTGCCTTGCATACTTTTTAGATTGCTCACCTTCATCCGTCTTCCACCTCATATGTACATGTTCTATCCTTTAATTGCTTTATTAGTTAGTTTGTAGTGTTAAACAACCCCCTCTTTATTGATTAGTTCTTCTAGAGTAAAATATTTTTCAAATACGGCTACCCACTTTCTCCCTTGGGTTCGATATTTCTAAATTTTGCACTTGGTCACTACTGTCTACTACGCGATAGAGTACACTTGCTCTAATCAATTTAACCAAAATTGAAACCAAGTTCAGTGACATACTAAAATTTATTATTACCTTAAAAAATTGTCACGACCCCATTTTCTATTACACCATAAACAAAAATAAATTTTCTTTTCATTTTCTTTTTTTTAATACAATTTTGAGACTGATCCCAAAGCATCTTGTTACACCGTCCCTGCCAACAGGTCGTCATCCAAGTATACAACTCTCAGGATCTGACGGAACCCAGCCACAAGCATCGTATGGAATTTACCTACAATACATAAACTAGTGAGATAAAATCTCAGTAAATAGAAATCATGCATGACAGTGCATGAACATGCATTTATTTTTCTAATGCATATTTCCTAATTTTTCTAGTTGGTTCCTTTTATTTTGAAAACTGTTCACGTTGTGGGATCCCCACGACACACTTATGATATGCACCGGAAATGAGTTCATCACTCAATTTATTAATTTCACAATATAAATATGAAACTGCTGTGAGGACTATCATCTCGTGGCCTAACAAGATTCCTGCCGCTCGTCACTTGTCTCGCCACCAAGAATCATCTCCCTTCACAGAGTCCCACGTGGTGCAGTTCGAGAATCTACCTTTCCTTACAAACCGCTAGGGTCCATCACCAACTAACCCCCTACTACTCGGAAGTCCCCTCACTGAACACCACACTGTCTCACAATAATTCAAGATGGTGGCTCATTCTAGGTAGCTACTCTGGGTTCCCAGGTCGCTCCTTCTTAGGTCGCCCCTTCCGCCACTCATTGCATATATAGTGGTTGCACACCATTAATATCTTATTAATTTTGGGAAAAATATTTTTCATGATTATGCGTCATATGCAAGTAGGAGAAACTAAATATCCATCACATATTATTTAGGACATCAATATCAATATTTATTTAAAACATGGTAATAATTTAACTTAAGATCATACAGATCTTCATTTAGAACAATCTTTGATCACGTAGAACAACAAATATAAAATAACAATAATATCTCAAATCACATAAATCACATAATTCACAAACTTGTATCATAAATTAATTACAAATAATTGATAATGTAATTAAACTAATCACAACTAATTCATAACATAACTATCACACATAAATCACAAATAATTCGTACACAATATGTTTATGCATTGTAATTGGACCTTTACTTACCTCGACCCCAATAGAGATAATGCTTACTCACACAAGAAATATCGGCAACTCTCTCTATCTTCCTTCTTTTCTCTTTTTCTCTTCTAACTAATAACCTCTCACTTGGTTAATCATATTACAAAATGTGTTGAGATTTAATGAATTAGGGGAGTGTTAACCATTATATATAGTGGTAAGTGTAGATAAACTCACCGCCATTTTAAAAATTAGTGGAAATTTGTGTTTTGTCAACTAAATAGGGAGTAGCCATGCCATTTTATTATTATTATTATTATTATTATTATTATTATTATTATCCATTATAAATATACGTGCAATACTTAATAATTAAGATATGATACATTTACGAATTAATAGACATACATGTATTTTTTCTTATCACCATTATTATTACGAGAACACGTATGATACTTAATAATTAAGAAATAATGTATTTATACACATGAGACAATTTAATTATATATATTCAAATTAATGCACGTAAATATTTATGCATATATGTATTCACATTTTGTCATCATTATTTTCATCTATGTAGTATAAAATAAAAATGCAAAGTCAAATAAATTATAGAAATAGTTACCACATAATTATCACATAATTATAAAAATGTGTAAAATACAAATTATATTATCACATAAATAGAAAAATTCTCGGTATTACAAAAATCATGTTCTCTTCGAAAGTTAATAAAGTCGAACTCCGTATTTATAACGTTGGTGCAAATTAATGTTCGAGGAATAACAAAAGGAATTCAAAGCTAAATTAGCAGGACATGAAAATAAATATATATAAAAAATTAAAGAATAATATAAAATTAAATTGTTTTTCTTTTTAGCATGAAGCAGAATTTGTGTTTATAGATATTTTTCAATAGCTAATACTACTGTGCATCGGGGGCTGGGTACACCCAGGATACGGTGCACCCACTTTCAGAAATATATACAATTATAAATAAAAGCATATACAATTATGAATAAAAATGTATACACTTTGTTGGTGAATTTTTTTGTTAGTTTTTTTAATGAAAAATTGAGTGTAAAAAAATATACAATTTTTAAAAAACATGTATATACACTATTGAATAAAAAGTATACACATATGTATGCTAGATTTTTAATGAAAAATTGAGTGTGAAAAAGTATACAATTATTAAAAAATATGTACTTCATACTATATAAAATAAAAAATCTTGAAAAAAAAGATGTTGTTTCTCTCTCTAGAAAATTCTCTCTGCCTTCTTTCTAAGATTTTCTAGGGTTTTTGTTCACGTTGGCATGGGGAATCGGATCTTGGTGGTTCCTCCCGGCCATCTCATTCATCTGGACTACCTTCTTCTGCCCCGGCTGGAGCATCTAGTCTTCCATCTTTCGAAGAACTTCTTGAACAAAACGCAGCATTTGCTGGGGCGATGCCATCTATGGACAGCGTTGGACGTATTCACATTGGATCGGTAGCAGCGCGATCTCCTCCCACTAGTCGTGGTGCGAACCATCATAATACGGGTTATCCATCTAACCCTAAACACACCATGCAGTCTATATATTGCGGTGATGGTTCATATGCGGCTAAGGCTGCACATGCTCGAGAAGATCCAATCTTTCGAATTAAATCGACCATATACAAGAGATCCTTCTCGGATCCTGTGGCAAGGCCAATACATAAAAAGGTGATATCGTTACCCTCTCAATCAATAAATCATTCTATGAAGAGCGTAAGAATCTTTTTTCTCAATTTGTTATTATTAGGGTGCTGATTGAAAGGGGTAATAAGCCCCTTACTCAAGTGGAAGTTGATAACATGTTCAGGCGTACTTTCAATATTGAATCAATCCTGAATATACCACTTGGCCGTGGGTATTACTCGCTGATGATAGAGGATGGTGATCGAAAAATCTCCATGCTTAAAAAAATGATCTTCGAAGTGGAAGGTATACAGTTACGAGTTCAGCAATGGACTCCGACCTTTAATCCCTATAAAGTTAAATCTTCTATTGTTCCTATCTGGATGAGAGTGTATGAATTGCCCTTGGAATTATGGCATGAGGAAATTATCTTGAATATTGCTAAAGCAACGGGCACGCCTATTCGTATTGATGAGAGAACTTTGAATGGCTCCACTGGCCACTTTGCTCGGATACTTGTGGAGGTAGATGTGCAGGAGCCTTTGCTGGAAAATATGAATATTGACACTTCCGAGAGTATTATTAGGATATCATTTGGCTATGAAAATGTCCCAAAATTTTGCAATTCCTGTCAAATATTGGGTCATGGACTACATGATTGCATGAAGAAGAAAAAGAAGAATGAACAGCATTAGGAGAAACGGAAGAAAGAGAGTTATGATAAAGAGGATTTTGTGGAGGTTAAAAAGAAAAATACATGGAGGAGGAAGGAGGGCCCCACTCAAGAGGTTCCCACTTATAACATGTTTAACAACCTGGTTGAAGAGGACAATATGGAAGAGGAATTTACTAATAAGGAACTCGTGCTCAAGGACACTTCTTTGAGGGATTTGGAGGAAGAGAATCAACAGGATTTCTCTGATCCTAAGGACACCCAAGAAAACCCTTGTATGCAGGAAGAGGAATATCAAAGATCGAGTGGGGAGGATATAGGAATTTACTCAAACCATGAGAATGTTGACGAGAGTGAAGGAGAGGAGGGCGAAAGGAACATACAGGACCTCTCTTTGGCGATTATCTCTGAACCGGTTCCATATGTTGTGTTAAGCCCGGAGAGGCTAGAGAACAACGAGAATATGCTCTTGGATACACAGATTTTGGTGGTAGATAATACTACTAATTCGTAGATGATGGTGGCAAAGAACTCGAGAAGGAAACAAATTGGCTCTGTAAAAGATGCCTCAAATAGTGCCATTTTATTTAATCGACCAGATCCGTCGGTCACTCGGTCTCGTGCTCCGGGAGATCCAGTAATGCCGGGAGTTAAACATGTTTTGCCTGTAAAGAACTCTGTAAAGAAAATGCATGGTACTACTACAGAAGAGTGGGGATCTGCTAAACCGCCAAAGCACGGTCGAAAACCAAGTTATAAATGAATGTGCTTTTGTGGAATGTCAGGGGGATTGGAAAGGATTCAACCAGGATAGTACTTAAGGAATTATGTCATAAACATAAGCCTTGTTGGTTGGCAATTGCGGAGCCAAAGCTAAGATTTGATGTTGTGCCTAGTCATGTATGGACCAGCATGGGATTTCAATTTGTGGGACAAAATCAGAGAGATGGACTTCGACCAAATATTTGGGTCTTTTATAATGCTTCTTTGGTCTCTCAGGTACAAGCGGTCTTCTCTTCTTCCCAAATCATGATATTTGATTTCATTTATAATGCTGCGAATTATAAATTTAGGTTTGTACATGCTCACACTAATCACATCATCCGAAGGAAACTATGGTGTGATATTTCCTCTCATTTGAGTAGTAGAATGATGATTATTGGGGACTTTAACTCTACCTTAGGTTCACATGAACGAATGTACAGTCCACACCATGATAATTTGGAATCTTTGGAGTTTAGAGAATTCCTGGATACCTCTAGCTTGCATGATTTGGACCTTCAAGGTGCCAAGTATACATGGGTGAGTTGATCGGCAACTAGAGCTATGAGGGCATCGAGAATTAACAGGGTTGTTGTTGATGAGGGGTTTTTGGATAACTAGAATTCCTGCGTTGTTACTGCTTTGCCAAGACATGGATCAGATCATACTCCGGTGTTAGTTTCTTGCAGGCAAAACCATCTTTCACCTCGGCCATTCCGTTTTCAATCAATGTGGCTGAAGGATACTGGATTCTTTGTGATGGTTGAGACTTCTTGGAAGAATCAGGTCTTGAGGAGCAACCCTATAACTTGCTTTGCGGCCAAACTTAAGCGCCTTAAAACATATATTAAGCAATGGAATAGCAGTTTGTTTGGCAACATTTTTTATAAGGTGGATGATGCTATAAAGGTCCTTAATGATGTTCAGGTGCGTATTGGTATGGAAGGGGATAGTGAAGAGCTTTTTCTTGAGGAAATAGATGCACATTCAGATTTAAATGATAAATTGATGGAGAAAAATCAGTTCTTATCTCAGCAAAACATATTGTCTTGGTTGAGGGATGGGGACAGGAACTCAGAATTCTTTCATAAGTATAGGAGGGTTCAACGTACTAAAGCTAGCATCAGGTATATGCAAGTTAATGGGGAGATGTCCGATGATCCGACTATTATTGCCCAACATGTGGTGCAATATTATGAGTGACTATTTCGCAAGGTAGACCAGGATGAGAAATTTGAGCAGTTGGACTTCATTAACAGATTTGTTAGCATAGAGCAGCAAAGTAATATTTCACGGGTGCCAACAAGAGAGAAAATTAAATATGTTATCATGGACCTCTCTCCGGACAGTGCACCAGGGCTGGATGATTTTGGGGGCATCTTTTATCAGAGATGTTGGCCTATTATTGAAGAAGATCTCTATTTGGCTGTCCAATATTTTTTTGAATTTTCATGGATCCCGGAAGATATCAACTGCAACTTCATTGTGCTGGTTCCCAAGGTTGCGGAGGCTGCTCGCATTGAGGATTACAGACCTATTAATCTTTGTAATTTCCTCTTCAAAATCCTAACAAAAATCCTTGCCAGCAGATTAGGGAAGATCTTAAGGGATAATCTCAGTTGTAATCAGTTCAGATTTATACCTGGCAGGAGTATCCACAATTGTATTGCAGTTGCTTCAGAAGGTTTCAATAGCATACATAACTCCACCCGTGGAAGCATAGGATTTAAAGTAGACATTCGCAATGCTTTTGATACTCTTGGGTGGAACTTTATCTTATATGTTTTGAGAAAAATAGGATTTGGCGAAACATTCGTTGGATGGATCAGAACTATATTTCAATCGGCTAAAGTCTCGGTGTTGATTAATGGAAGTCCAGCTGGATTTTTTGGATGTGGAAGAGGAGTCCGTCAAGGATATCCTTTATCCCCACTGTTGTTTTGTGTGGCGGAGGAAGTGCTAGGAAGATGGATTGAATATAAGGTTGCATGTGGAGAAATTATGCAGGCTAAGAATAACAGACATATGTATATTCCTCTATGTCTTTTTATGCAGATGATATTGTTCTCTTTTGCCAAGGGGATGAAACCTCTATAGATGGGTTGAGACAAATTCTTCATAATTATGCGAGGGTTTCTGGACAGGAGTTTAACCCGGATAAATCAAAAGTCTTTTTTGGAAAGCATGTTCAAACGGTGATTAAAAGGAGGGTGCGGTCTACATTAGGAATTCAGGAGGGGAGCTTCCCATTCACTTATCTTGGTGCACCAATTTTTATTGGGGCACACAGGATTGCCTATTTTCAGCAAGCTACAGACAAAATTATCAGTAAGTTTCAGAGATGGAAAGGTAATACCCTTTCAATGGCAGGTAGAATTTGTTTGGTAAATTCGATCATAATTGCTTCTACAGTGCATGTTATGATGCTTTACAGATGGCCTAGATCTCTATTAAAAAATATGGAATCTGTATGTCGTAATTTTATATGGACAGGAGATGTGAATAAGCAGCATGGCTTTACTGTGGGTTGGAAGCGAGTTTGTTGTCCGACAACGGAAGGTGGACTGGGAATAAGATCTATCAGGGCAGCTAATTGAATCGTATATTACTAAGCTGGCATGGGATATTATTGAGGAAAAAGGGGCTATGGCCATGATTAAGGGGAAATGATTTGATGGGAGAATTTGAAGGAAACATATATTCGATCCTCTATCAGATCAACATGTATGGTACATATTAGAAGGCTGAAGAGAGAGGAGATATGGGTAGCTGGATACAACTCTAGAGTATGATTTTGGCTGGACAACTGGATTGGCACTCCTATTACTAATTTGGTTAACATCCCGAAAAAATATAGGCATCTCTATGATGATACCATTGGTGATTATCTATATGACAGAGATTCACATTTCACGGAGAGTTTTGTTAATACTTTTCTAAATATTGTAAACTCTATCTTATCTACACGCATGTCCTCTAACTTTGCAGATTGTAGGTTTTGGAGTAAATCTCTGCAGGGCAGGGTTACCTCTCGTATTGCATACATGCATGCGTGGCCTGCTTTCTTGGAAGTTAATTGGGGATCTTGGATTGGTCGAATTTCATTCCACCTTGGCGTTCTATCACTGCATGGAAAGGTATTAATGGAAAACAAACTACATGGGATGTGCTATTAAGACGGGGTTTTATGGGCCCTTCGCGTTGTTACTTATGCAAGAATGGAGAGGAGACATTGGATCATCTCTTTCTAGGATGCCCGATTTCTTCACAAATTCTACACAAGGTTCTTGCAGGTTTCAATTTTGGCAACAAACTATACATGGATCAATTGTTTGCTGAGTTCATTTTGCAGGTTGTGCATATCAAGGGAAGTAAACAGATTACAGCTTTATGGAGACTTTTAATAATATCATACATCTGGATTATTTGGCAGGAGAGAAATAAATACATGTTTGATGGATACACTGATGAGTTGAAGGATAAGAGCATAAGGGTCTCGGGCATAACAGCTACTCTGATGGCGATTATTCGAGAGGGAGGTCATTTTCAATTGGGTGCAATGAACAATACAGTGGAGGATTTATGCACTATCAAATACTTTGGTATTGCTAGGTGGACGAAAGCGAATGTTGATGGTAATGCAGCGGGCTCCCCGAGACAGATTTCTGGAGGTGGCTTATTTCGTAATTCAAGAGGATTTTTTATGGGAGCCTTCACTAGTGGGTTTAGATATGGGTTTGTGATGGAGGCTGAACTTGCTACGGCATGCTTAGCTATTGAATTTGCTTACCTTAAAGAGTGGAGGCGATTATGGCTAGAGACAGATTCTATGTATGTGGTTTACGCTTTCACCCAGGATGATCCAGTTATACCATGGAGATGGTTAGGAAGATGGAGAACAGCGAGAGATATGATCTTACAGATGCATTTTCATATTTCTCATATATATCGCGAGGGTAATTCAGCTGCTGATGCCTTATCTATGGTTGGAGGGGAACTCGCCTGGCGACATTCATTGCCCACCTCATTTGAGAAGATCCTATTTTCAGACATGAATCATGAGTACTTCAAATTTAAATAAATAGAATTTTTTTCTAAACATCTTTTGTAACTTGTAACGATTTTCATTTTCTATTTTAAATGATAATGCTTATTTGCTACTATGTAAAATAAAAAGTTATACACATATTAGTGCAACCTTGCACCCGGGTGCACCAGATATCAACTTTTTTTTCAAATGCATTGTGTTTTGTTTGGTGTATAAGGAAGGAGTTTAAGTTGATTAGTCTCATTCAAATGTTAAACTTAGAATATGGAGTATATCTATACTAGTATGAAACCCGCATATTACGGGGGATTTTTTAGTTAATATTTATAATAAAAAGTTACAAATTAAAAATTTTATTGATAAATTTTTATTTTATTTTTTATGTGGAATATATATTAATTTTTTAATATATTTATTTATTTTTTGCATGTGAGTTATGAAGCATTATTATCTTATACTTCGTCTTATACTTCGTCCGTCCTGCATTAAGGTTTACATTTTTCATTTTAATCTGTCCCAAGTTAAAGTTTACGTTTTATTTTTTGTGTAATTGGACCACACAAAATAATTAATTATTCTATTTAGAACCCACATACAACACTAATACAACTATCTACTTTACATTAAATTTTTTTACTCCACTGTACATTAAAATATTGTATCCCTTAATTTACTAAAAAGTAAATTTTACTTGAGATAACTAAATAATATGACATCATACCACATTAAATATTTAGTTGAGCTTTCTATAAATAAAACATGTATTATAGTATAACTAAATAATCCCTATAACTTTAACTGAGATTTCTATAAATAATATATTTTGATGAATAGTTTCTTAAAGAAAAATTTAAATCATTAGTAAACTTTGATAGTGTTTATAAAACTTTTACGTTATACCAAAAACTTCATTATTAATTATGAAGTCAATGAAACATAGAAGTTAAAATCACCATGTATAAATTAAAGTAAATTTAATTTACATTCCCCTAATCCTTTCACTTGTAAACAGAGAGGGAACTGGTGGACCGGAGTAAATACTCTTAGTTGTTGTAAGAATAGTTTGTTAGGAGCATAGAAGTAAAAAAAAGTTAACCCCTCAAACTTGCATTTATCTTTATATATACTATAAATCTGTGCTTATATACTCAACATATAGTTAACCCCTCTAACTCGCATTTATCTTTATGTATACTATTAAATCAACAAACAAAAAATATGCTCATATACTCAACATATACACAATTAAATATAAATTTACAAAATTTGTGACCTCGTATTTTCTTAGTGTGGTAAGTTTGTAAGTTTATCATCTAAACTTATCCCTAAAAAATGGATACAAATAGCGCACACGAGGAAAAGAAAATAACAAATTACCCTTTATTGGAAAAATCACTACATAGGAATATGAACTCTGAATCTTTTCAAAAAATAAATGATATATTATTGAAGTATTTGAAAGATAAAAGAGAATTAAGGAGAATTAGGGAGAAATTTGTCACAACTTAATTCACAAATGGGTATAAACAATAAAGTGACTAAATATTTGACTTACCCTCAACACACGCTTGCCTCCAAACCTAAAGTGTTCACTTGTTCTCGAACTCCACTTCATGAATGTCACATATAGAAAAATAAAATACACACATAATCAACCAATGCAATATTTCTTTAACAAAAACTGTGAACTTGTAGCAAAGATTCAAATAAGGCTATTACATTTCAAGAGTCTTTTTCTACTACTCATAAAGTTAGTTATCCTTTTCAATAACATTTTACTTTACTTGACATCCGAATCTAAATTGCTTACTGTCAAACCTTTTCAATGTATGAGTGAGAGGAATCTTGAATATGGTAGAACACATGTACCTGAACACAGGAGAATCTAGTGATGAAATTAAATAAAATGATGAAGAAAAATATGATGGAGAGATTTTGAGCAAGCAGAGAATATTAGAATCGTGGTAGTCATGTTTGCAATAATTAAAAAAAAACTCTCAAGACTAAAGAGTTAGCACCCAGATAAAAGTAAATTGTTTCTCTGTAGAAAAAAAAACTGAGATTGAACAACTTAATCCATTTCACAAAGTTTCTTTATATCAAATGGCAATAAATTTCAGTCGGGCAATTCATCAACCAATATATCTACATGAAGAGTGTATATTAGGTGCACCCGGGTGCACCTTGCACCCATATTTGTATAACTTTTTATTCTATTTTGTATACATGTTATTCTCTTTTGTATACGTGTTTTGTAATAATTGTATACTTTTTTCACACTAAGTTTTTCATTAAAAAAACAAGCATTCATATGTGTATAACTTTTTATTCAATAGTGTATACATGTATTTTAATAATTGTACATTTTTTTACACTCAATTTTTTATTAAAAAAATTAACAATTAAATTGTATACATTTTTACTCATAATTGTATATGTTTTTGTTTATATTTGTACGTGGGTGCACACCAAGCTTGGTGTGCACCCGGGTGCACACTATATTTAGCCCTACATGAATTAGAATCGGATTTCACGTACAATTTATTCCTAATGAAACCATTATTGGATAAACAATGGTTGATTGAAGTGCTAATCATCACGTCTAACTAATCATAATAAGAAGAAAGAAATGGATCAATAGAATTCCAATCACGTCTACCGAGCTCTACTCCGGTGCCAATACCTCTCAATCTTTCTTCAACGTCACTGCTAATGGTTTCACCTGGTTGAGCAACTTCAGTGCTTCTCTTCATGCCAAGTATCTTAAAGCGGATTCTTTTATGAAGGAATTCGTGATTAATATTGGAGAAAATCAGATGCTGGATCTGACCTTCACCCCCTATCCAAACTCCTCTGCTTTCGTCAATGGAATTGAGATTGTTTCCATGCCAGATAAACTCTACTATAAGGGAAACGATATGCCGACTAAATTTGAGTACTTTATACCTTGGGTAGCATGAGGAGGAGAACAGGGGACTGAGAATGGAAGGAGAACTGGAGTTGGAGATCATGATCAAGCACCAAAGGTTGCCATATTGGAACCCAACACTTTTTGGCTCTGCCACTGCAGCAACTTTGAATTGCGAGTGGGCAAAATTCAGTTACAGGAAAGGAACACTTGAACAGATCATCGATTCGAATCTGGACGGGCAAATCGTGCCGGAATCGTTGAACAAATTCGTGGAAACAGCGGTGAATTGCCTGAGGGACAAAAGGATTGATCGGCCGGCAATGAGCGACGTCGTTAGGAGCCTGGAGTTTGCGATCCAACTGCAGGAAACGGCAGAGAATAGAGAGGGGAAGAGCGGCGATGATAGCTTTGTGTCAGTGACACCATCGTGGCCGTCGTTTGGGATGATGGAACGTAGCACGATGGATGAGGATATTTTCTCAAGGTCGAGTGAAGTTACTGGAACAAAGACCAATGGTTTATCGACATCTGGCAGTGAAAAATTGAGGTCAGGTGATATTTTCTCTGAGATCATAAATCCGGTAGGTCGTTTTGAATGAACACTGGAAGAAGATGTTGGGGAGGTCGTGCTTAAAATTCAACACTAGAAAGATAATGAAAGGAATTCCATTAAATTCTAATTAATTTGAGGGGTTTGCGTTACAAAACGTAAATGAGCAATTATTTACGGCAGAAAATTCATTTGCATTTAAAAGCACTAAGACTGTACAAATTTCCATGAAATATCAAATTATTAGAAGCTGCCAAATCAGCCTAAAATTGCAGAGAGAATGCACTAAGAAATGCTGTAAAAATTTTCAGAAAATATCAAATTATTAGAAGCTGCCAAATCAGCCTAAAATTGCAGAGAGAATGACACTTAGGAGAGAGAAAACTCTCCTTTAAATAAGTAAAGTTAAATTTTACAGATGATTTATTATATTTCGCTTTTTTAAGAGTAAAAAATTCTAATGTATTAAAAAATTCTTTAAAAAAAAAGCAAATATGTCAAACTCAACAGTATACACTTTGTCTATTTATAAAGAAAATCTCAGTATTTAACGTTAAATATTTATATTAAATTGATTATTTAATTAAAATATAACTGAATGATCCCCATAGCTTTCATACTAGTATGTATATATTAGTATATATATTAAGGAGACGCTTGGTACAAATTTTATAATCGGAATAACCATAGATATTATTAAAAAAATTAATCCTAATGGGATTGAAAAGATTAAGAATAGGGACTAGGGAGTAATTATTAAATAAATGAAAATGATTGAAGATTTTTATTCCTATCTCACCAACCAAGAATGGTGAAGGGTATGGAGTACTCTTTCCCATTATAACTTCAACTTCACAATTTTCATTTTCATCCGCCTCAAATTTTAATTTCACTATTCTATAAAAGGAAAAAAAACAACCAAGCAATATATCTTTAATATACTTTATTTTAAATTTGTTATTACCTTTTTAACACAAATAACATACTTTATCATTTATTTTTTTATTATTATCTAAAAATATCATACTACCCTTAAAAGTAGGCAAAGACTTGTGTGAGACCATCTCACGTAAGGACTTACGTGAGGCGGCTAGAAAGTGATAACTTTTATGAAGGAAAGTAATAATAAATTAATAAAAAGTGATAATGCTCTTTCATGAACAATTTATAGTGTGTAAATAAAAGTTATAACATTTTATAGCGAAAGTGATAACGATTTATAGTAAAAGTGATAACTATTTTAAAAAGTGAAAAATGATTTCACATGAGACGGTCTCATGCAAGACCTACCCTAGTAAGTTAAAAAGTGATTTTTCTAAAATTTTGTATATATCATGAACGTAAAGATAAATTTAAGACGAAAAAAGTAATTATTAAATCAATGATAATCAAAATAATGGGAATTATATGCCTCAATTTTCAATACTAGAGATACTAAAGGGTTTGGGCCCATAAAGCCTGACTAGTTGTAAAATACAAGGTTAAATTCCTATGCAGCCCATATATATAAGGATTTTTTTTGTTCGTATTTACCAACGGGTAAATGGGTAGGCCTGCCCATGTGCTAAACTTGCTAGCCTTGTTTTTTTTTTAGAATTACACTTCTGCAGTTAACTCTATTTTACAGCACATTCATCTCTAAAATGCAGACAACTCAATAAATCATCTCCAGCAGTTGACTCCATTTTGCAGCACATTCATTTTATTAATACTATTTTTATTTAATTTTTATATTTAATTTATTTATTATTATTATTTTTATTTTTGAATATAATAAAAATATTAATATGCCTAAAATAAAAATAATATAATCATTAAAATTACGCTATAATCTATTTAAACATGAAATTAAGACAACAATTAAATTAAAATTACATTAAAAAATTCTCCCTCCGTCCGTCACAAAGGTGAACATTTGCTTTTTGTACGTGGATTAAGGAGTATTATTATTTAAGGTGTAGTTGGTAGTTGTATTAGTGGGGTGTATGGGTCCCATAAATTTATTGTATTAGTGATGTGTGTGGGTCCCATGTGTTTAAAAAGAAAAATATGGACCTTCGGTGCGGACGCCCAAAATGGCAAAATGTGGATCTTTCGGGCGGACGGAAGGAGTATATAAACATCAAATTAAAATTACAACAGCACAATTTATTTATAAATCATCTCCAACATTGTGTTTATTTATTATGTTTATGTACTTTATTTTTTCTTGTGCTAGTAATGTTGTTTTATCAATTTATTTCAATTAAGGATATGTTTTATAATATATTAATGTAATGTAAGTTTGTGTTTAGGATTTTAATATGTAATGTAATTTTAATTTTTAATATATTTTATTATTTAAGTAAATATTTTTTAAACTTATTTAAAAATGTAGAATTTTTTTCACATATACAATAAATAAATAAATAAATATATATATATATATATATATATATATATTAATTTACTATTAAAAATAACAATCATAATATTTTTCACTTATTTAAATTAATTATTATAAATAAGTAAAAAAATTAAAGAAAAATAAAGTGGATGTTAATGTGATACATCATATATATATATATATATATATATATATATATATATATATATATATATATATATATATATATCATTAATCATGAAAATATCATTAACTATTAAAATATCATTAACCATTAGAATATATAATGTTATTTAAATGTTATAATTGAAAATAAGTAAAAAATTAAAAAAGAAAAAAAAGATGCAGATTTCACTGTAGCGTCTGGATTTTTTCAGCGCTACAGTAATTCTCTCTATTTTGCAGGTGGATTTACAGCTCTACTGGAGGGAGTTTCCGTCTACAATTTATGGATGTAGGCTGATTTACAACCGTGTTGGAGAAGCCCTAATAAGGTCACATCTCACATGCCCACAGATTTACTTAAACATGCACAAAATAATCAAAATCGGCGATTTGAATAAGGAAATTAGCCAAAATGATATAAAAACCGAATATATTCTGGTTCGGTTCTAGTTTTCATTTTGTGAAATCGGAATCGACAGTTCTTTTTTTCTTACGGCCTGATGCTACAAAATAAAAAAATAGAGAAATCGACGATTCCAAAACCAAATCGAAATCTTTCTATCCTTGTTCGGTTTTGATTCCTCATTTTTAAAAAGCAAAATCGGCGGTTCCGAATCGAGTTGCATATCTAAATTTACTCCTAATTGTTTTGATTTATTTATTTATTAATGAGTTTATTGATATAACTATTTGGATGATTTTAGTGTATAACCATATATAAATTGTGATGTGAAAACATATTAGATATGATTCAATGTTGTTGGTTTAAGTTTAAACCCAAATTTTGGTTTTCAAAATCCACATTTTCATTTTAAAAATCACCCCTATACATACTTATTGCATTCACTTTCTTTAATTAAAATAGACTTTCTCTCTTTATCTCTCTTCTCTCTGATCTAATTTTTTCACATAAATTAATACATTTATTTGACATAAAAATTAAAACCTACCATATAAAAAATCCAAAACAAATATAGAATCTTTTCAAACTCCACAAAATCCTAAACCGAACATCACCAAAATGAATGTACTAAGAAAATATGATAATTACTGTCTCCATTCCCCAAAGTATTGCACTTATTCTTACGCGCGGGATTTAAGAATATTTTATTTTTAATGTATAAATTAAGAAAGATAAAAAGTATTTTAGGTAATTTAATTAAAAAGGTATGTAAAGTTATTGAGATGTATGAAAAAATGAGTACTCCCTCCATCCCAATAAGTATTTCACGTATTGATGTGCGTGGAGTTTAAGAAAATTTTGTATTTTTATGTATAAAGTAAGAAAGAGAATATATATTTTAGTTGATTTAATGAAAAAAGTTTGTAAAGTTATGAAAACGGTGTGTAAATTTGTTGGGAGATGTGAAAATGTAAGTATTATATTGGGATGTGTGTAAAAAGTGTGTATTATTGTAATGTATTTTTAATAAATTTAGTAAAAGTAAATTGTAAAATACTTTGAGGGACGGATGAAAAAGAAAAGTGTGAAATACTTTGGGGGACGAATGGAGTATTATGTTAGGATATATGTAAAAAGTAAGTATTATTGTCAAATATTTTTACTAATTTTAATAAAAGAAAAGTATGAAATATAATGAGAGAGGGGGAGTATTTATTTAGAGTTGATATTGAGTGCACCCATATATATGGAGTATAACTTTTTATTATATTTTGTATACATGTTATTCTATTTTGTATACGTGTTTCTTAATAATTGTATACTTTTTCACACTATATTTTTCATTAAAAAAACTAACATTCATATGTGTATAACTTTTTATTCAATAGTGTATACATGTTTTTTAATAAAAATATTTTTTTACACTCAATTTTTTATTAAAAAAACTAACAATTAAATTGTATACATTTTTGTTAATAATTGTATATATATTTTCTTTATATTTGTATATTTTGAGTGCACCGGGTGCACAGTATAATTACTCTATTTAGGCTAATTCTTACATGACCCTTGTCATATATAACCCAAAAGAATAGGAACCGTTAGATATGTTAGATATAAACATCACCGTTAAATAAAGAGATTATTTTTAAAAAATTAATTGTCTTAGCCGGTAGACATTAATTTCCTTTAACGACATCCGTATGAATTGTTATGACTTGTGAGCGTAAGACCCAATTAAAATACATCATTTATTTATTATTTTATTTTAATTTTAATAATAATCATTTTCGAAAATTTACAAATATTAAAATTCTCCTTTATCTATTTTCACATTTAGAAGAATCACGGTTTTTCTTTATTTATTTATTTTTATTTAAATTATTTTTGAAATAGTAAATACATTAATTGATGAGTACATATTCCCGCATAATATGCGGATGCATTATATTTTATAATAAAATTAATTAGATAATTCAATATTAAATGCATATTGTAATTTAATAATGAGGATATACTCAAAAAATTTTAATATAGATTTTTATTAATTGGTTTATTTATCTAATTTTAAGATTTAATTTTTAATTCTAAATATAAAAAATATATATATATATATATATATATTAGTAATATAATAATAATAATAAAATAGAAAGATTATATGTAATATTAAAATTGAAAATAAAAATATCTATTCCTAACCAATAAAAAAAATTAAAGGTGGCGTTTAATTTGAAGATATACATGAATAATAATAATAATAATAATAATAATAATAATAATAATAATAATAATAATAATAATAATAATAATAATAATAAGTTGGATAATTGATTGGTTTCATTATCTATTTCTAATCAATTAAAAAATATAAGTAAATGTGGTATTTAATTTATAGATATATTTCAATAATATAATAATAATAAATAAATAAAAAGTAAAAAGATTATATATATGATAGTAATAAAATAAAATAAAAACGATAATTAACTACGTCTCATACTTTTAAAAAATTATTTATAGTAGTGTATTCGTAATTGATATATATATATATATATATATATATATATATATATATATATATATATATATATATATATATATATATATATATATATATATATATATATATAATATATTTTGCTTCATATCATCTTCAAACGTACTCTTATCACGAAAAAAACATTAAATTGTGCTTGATTTGATTTAGTTTAATTATAAATTTAATTTATTTATTTTAAAATAGACAAACAATTGTATATATCATGTTTACGGTGTAAATTCTATAATCCTCCCTCCAAATTCTATTATATTGTATGTATTGTTAGGGAATTTAAATTAAATGAGAACCACAATGTTCATACTATAAACTCGATTTATAGAGACTAACTTCTTAAAGATAAAGACGTGTGTGAGGCGTCTTACGTGAGAGATAAAAAAAATGACAATTTTTATAATGAAAAGTGATGCTCCATTAAATTAATAAAAAATGATAATGTTATTTCATGAATAATTTATAGTAGAGTAGATATTGGTGCACCGGGTGCAAGCATGCACCCATATGTTTATAATTTTTATTCAATATTGTATACATATTTCTTAATAATTGTACAGTACTTTTTTTACATTCGATTTTTCATTAAAAAAACTAGCACCCATATTTATATAATTTTTTCTTTAATAATTATATTTTTTTAAAATAATTGTATATTTTTTTACACGTGATTTTTCATTAAAAAAACCAACAAAATTAAAAATTTGCTAACAAAGTGTATACATTTTTGTTCATAAGTGTATATATTTTTGTTCATAATTGTATATATTTCTAAAAGTGGGTGCATCGTACCTGCACAGGATAATTAGTCTTTATATTATAAATGAAAAGTGATAACATTTTATAGTGAAAGTGATAACGTTCATAGGAAAAGTGATAACTATGTGATAATTATTTTAAAAAGTGTAAAATGATCTCATGTGAGATGAGATGATCTCACACAAAACCTACCATCTCTTAAAATATTATACTTACAAATCTACACTTAAAAATTAATCTTTATAATATTTAACATTAGTTAATTATTTGAAATATTTTATCTCCAATCCACAACTAAAACATAAATATTTAATATATTTCATATATATCTAAAAAAATTAACCCTTATAAATTTTAATTCGATTCATCATGATACTAATCTTACAAAGTTATCCTTTGATACATGAAATATTATTTGTAGAAAGATAAATTCTTATTATTTAAAAAAAATTATTACGTATCTCAATAAAAATATAAAAAAAATCATAATATATTAAAATTATAGGAGTAATATTGTTTTGGTAAAGAATTGTGTGAGACCGTCTCACGTAAGCTCTTACGTGAGATAGATGAAAATTGATAACTTGCATAACGAAGAGTGATACTGAATTATTAATTAATAAAAAGTGATAATGCAATTTCAAGAACAATTTACATTATAAATGAAAAGTGATAATATTTTATAGCAAAAGTGATAACATTTTATAACGAAAGTTATAATTATTTTAAAAAGTGTAAAATGTCTCACGTGAGACCGTCTCACATAAAACATACCATTTTTTATTCAAAACTTTAATAGTTCACCACTTTAATTTTTGGATAAGTATTGGATGAGACACGCCAGATAATTTTATACTTTTTAAATTAGTTATAACTTTATTTATAAAATGTTATCACTTTCGTATTTTTTATTTATAATATAAAATTATTTATAAAATAGCATTATCATTTTTCATTAATTGAGTATTAATTCATTAGAGAAGTTATTACATTTTATCTGTGTCATGTAAGTCCTAATTACGTGAGACTATCTCACACAAGTTTTTGCTTTTATTTTTTATGTGCTAAAAATTAAATACTCCATCCGTCCCCTTGAAATGTATGCGTTTATTTTTTGCACGTGGATTAAGGAGTATAATAATTTGATGTATTTTGAGGTGAGAGAAATAATATTTTAAAGTGTAGTGGGTAGTTGTATTAGTGTTGAGTGTGAGGCCATGTGTGGTCACATCAATCTAAAAAAGGAAATGGATGCTTTGTAATGGGACGGACAAAAAATGGATACCTATCAAGGGATGAAGTGGGAGTACTATTTTGTGTAATTGTATGCTCAAGAAACTAAATATCTGTAAACCTTCGGGTAAGTGTACGAGTTCCCGGTTACTTGATTCTTCTTTCTTTCGTTATTTAGAGCTTTTGCATAACTACCAATTTACTCTCTGAATCCGAGTCTTATACAGTTATACGCTTCAGTTGCCCCTACGTATTGTTGTATTCAATTTCTATAGAAAACCCTAATTTTTGTTCTGCCCTAATCTTGTTTTAATTCGACAGGCTTCCTCCGCTTATCTGCTTCAACGGCAGCTCCGGACACCTCCATCTCACCACCAGGAGGTATGACTTAGTGATTTCATTTATTAGCCTTTCGACTGATTGTTCATGTTTTAGCTGCTGCAACTCTTTCTACTTTCAAATTCGTGATTATTGATGCACTAATTACTTTTGGAACTCATCCTTTTTGAGAATTTCAAAACTTCTCCATAGTTTTCCCATTTTGGGCAATGATCACCAAAGTTGTTAAACTCCTATTTTTTTGTGGTTGTCTCGATCTTTGTTGCTAATGTGATATGTGTTTTCACTTCACTTCTGTTGCTAATGTGATATGTGTTTTCACTTCACTCCTGCACGTGATGACTGTTCATGTGTTGGTGAATCTGGAAGCAGTTTACTGGTGGATTTTATAATATTTAATTTCATTAATTACTTAGTATGTTAATAACAAAGTCCCTACATTTGCCGTCTCAAATCACCTCAGGTCCAGTTTCAAAGATAAGCTTCAACATTTGCATCTTCTCTTCTTGACCTCGATTCACTATCAAAGTTACGTATCAGTACTTTTTCCCCTCTGCTTACTCAAGTTATGATGCGGTTGATATGTGCCTTAAGTTGTGTAATTTTTTAATAACATCTTGAAAAATAAGACATGTTAACTTATTCTTCTTATCTTCAATTGTTTTAAATTTCTTTTTTTGGCACAGAAAAGAATTAACCTTAGTGCTAGAGGTTAATTCCTAAGCAAATCTCAACTGTACACCCACAATGTTTGATGAAATGCTTGAATAAAAATTTGTTTAGAAATCATGTTATCTGTCTTGATGTGAATGGATAGCCCTATATACATGAATTATACTTGATCTTGGAACGAAACATGGAATTTGAATTAGTGCGCATACGTGGTGAGGATGAAATTGGAACTTGTGTTCTTTCATGATGATGGCTAATTGACCTTCTTGTTAGATGGATGGGTGATTCTTTAAAAGCATGTGTTGTCTGGTGATGTCTTTCTGCAAGTGTACACTCGGATACTAAGTTATGAAACATCAAATTTCTTTTCTTTTTATTTTCTCCTCTTTGCTAACTATGCAGAACCTACCCAAACTGAGTTCTGTTTTCAGAGTACAACTTGTTTTTGGGAGCTGTCCGTTATGTTAGGTTGCAACTTAATTTGTTTTGCCAAATCTATTTACAGTATCAATCTTGGTGTATTTGTGTCTATTTATTAATTTGTGATAACACCGATTCTTAATATGCTGGTGTCTACATGTATAAAGAACACAACTGAGTTAAGGATATTGACCTGAGAAAACTAAATTCCTAACATAGTAAAGCCTTATCAATTAAATTTATGTTCTCTTGAGCCAAACATATGGAAACATGGCAGGTTCTGTTGGACTGCTGTTTACATATAACCACATTATTTATTTTGTTTACATATAACCAGAGTAATCAATTTGTACCAGAGTAAATTTATTCCAATAATTGAGATATTATTCAGATCTATTTGTACTGTATTTTGTAGCTATTAGCTACTCTTATTCCTTATATGTATTAGACACAGTTATACTTTTACTGCCATTGTAAATAATAAGGTAGGCAAATTTTGAAGCATCTCTATGCTTTTACTCTTGTCAACATTATGTTAAATTCTGCAAAGTGCTTTCATAATGCGTGTTCCTAATTTTATAAAGGGTAATTTTTCAATACTCATTTTATAGAACAATAGCCGTCAGTATAATAGAGTGAGCGCCTAAATGAAGGGTAGGCACCTCACCAAGTGAGGTGCTACCCCGATCTAGTATATATGAAGAAGTTTTTGCTGGAAATATGACTGGTAAATGTACGGTAGCAGGTACCCTACTGTTTTGCTATCGGTGTGTTCATGCTCATATCTTCTTTCTTCCGCACCGCTGTTTCCAAACGTAACACTGAAGACCCAAACAAGCTCTCTCTCTCTCTGCGCGTCATCTCTCCTTATCTGGGTGCTCTCCCTTTTTTAAATTTTGCTGTTGTTCATCTTTCTACACCTCCTTTTGTCGTCTGATTTCCCAATTTTCAGATAAGAAAAGAATCCTGATTAAGTTTTTTCCCATCTGACTTCGCTCCGATTTCACGGCGCTCGCGTTTCTTCACATTGGCATAGGTAAGTTCTCCTTTTTCATACGATTGACTTCTAAGAACTGGTTTAGCGCAGGAAATTGTAACTTTTCCTCTTTATTTTGTATAGAAAGTTTTCGCCCGCTTGTTTAGCACATTAATAGCTTGAAGTGATGGTTTATTTGTTTATTTAGTGTTTGCCTTAAAATCACGAAAGGCAGAAGCAATTAATTGGGATAATTTATGTTGTCAAAATTTTTTCTTATGCACTGACTAATTCGATTTGGAGAAGTGGATGAAGATCTCGAATCTATGGAATTCTGATATACGATCACAATAACCTTCAGCCTTGACGCATTAATTGTTGGAGACATGCATATAGGAAAAGGAGACTCCTCTTCGAGATTGAGGGTGAATTGCTGCTCCTAATTTAGCACCTCTTGAATTCGGATGAATATTACTGTGAAGAATTTGATTAATGGACTTATTTCGATCTCGTAAATTTTAATGTGTATAAGACTTTGTGTTAACTGTAGTAAATATTGCTTATTGTAATCTTGCATTATTAAAATACGTTGAGCAGGCTTTAAATAGGCTCTCAGGATTGATTTGACGGAGATCTGGTTAAACATGCCTAAGCTTTTTAACGCAAGGTTCGTCATATTTCCACCCTTATTCGTCACTTCCTCTCCTGAATGGCTCAGTGTAGCTTCTATTTCAGTACTCTCATTTCACTATGGCAAACATAAGGACATTCATTTATTAGAAATGTCACAGAGTGATATGATTTCAGTTGATCTAGGTAAAATTGCTAAAATAATCATAAAACTAAAAGGGGTGGGGGTGTCAATCAGGTCTTGTAAAATTTAAAATTTCACTAATGCCTGTTAATAATTGGAAACCCGTGGATTATGTTCAGCTTTTTTTCTATGGAAATTCAAACCCTTTGGATTTTTCTTTGAGAAGAAATGATTGCTTGGTTCAGAAAGGGTTCTATCCTTACCTTGCTGAAATTAAAAGATACACCAGCAATTTTTGTCCACACTTGTTGTCATTGCCTCCGTGAATTATGGTGTGTTTCCTATGTGTTTGGACAGCTATACCTTTTCTTGCCTCGGGTCAAGTTGAAAGATGCTAGATAAGGTTTAGATGCAAGATGATTTCCTAAAGAATTATAATGGATAATACCAAACAATTTGATCTTTCCAAGGTAATTTTGTATTCAAACAACAAAAATGTTAACACACTCATTACAGTTGAAGAGAGCATGTGATATTGATTGCTTCTTTTGAAAGTTTTAGAGATTGATAGTCTAAGCTATATAGTATTCCAAAGATGCTTATGTGATGCTAAACCATCCTCCCTCATTTGGGTTTAAAATGATTGTGGTGGTAGCAATTAGTGGTGCATTCATGAATATGAGTCTTTATTTGGAATTTCAGAAAGAGCTGTGATTATGTGGTGTTTGGCTATCTTTTATGAATAAGGTATGTATGATGTTTTGGGGCCTTTGAACGTAGTCAGATTTTATTCACATAACGTCTTAATCTGTTTGGCAAAATTAAACTTCAAAACCTTCATAATCAGTTAACCAGAACAAGAGTCTGATTCTATACTATAATCCATGACCCTGATCAAGGAATGATACTAGCTATTAAGAAGCAATGTTGTTTCTCATATTTTTTTTAATTGATTTTATGGCTTACAGATCACTTGTGCTGGAACATTTTTCTAAATTAAACTTCACTCACTTTCAGGGATCCTGATAATAAACCAAATCTCTTCTCCCTTAGTACTTCAATTCAACTCCCAATCAATGCCTCCTAAACGATATCAGAAGCCCGTTACAGGTAGGCCTTTTTCTCTCTCTAGCATCAAATTTCAATGTCTCTACGTCTTTCTAGCTTGTGCCTTTAATTTTCTTTCAGTGTTTTTGTGTCCTTTAAGCATGTTTATATAAATTTCTCTGGTATTTTATACATGTGAACTTTTTTAAGAAATGTTCAATGTGATTACTCGTTAAACAACTCTTTCTATGTTTTCTTTAACAATTTTGCCTGGTAACTTTTGGTACCTCAATTAGAATTGTCTTCTTTAGAATGATTTCCTGATAACTGTTTGAAAGATTGCATAAATTTGGTTGTTTTTCGTATCTATAAAGAATACGAGAGGTATGCACTATGCAGTATTGTTTGTGCAAGGGGTTCTACTTTTAGGTTCTGCTAATCTATTCTCCAATAATTGCAGCCTTTTAGTTTTAGCCTTTAGATACGTTTGATTTTAATTTGGAGTCTTTTAAATTCTAAGATAGTTCTATTTTGGTATTTTATAATATATATGTGATACGTCAACACTGATCATCATAGAATATAAGCGGCATGCAGCAGTGAGGGCTGACCTACTGGAATTATTGAATTATTTTTTATTGTTGGTTAGTTTCTAATTAGTGAATAATTTGGTTGCGTGCATGGGCCTTATGTAAATATTTAGGGCAAGTTGGGAAACTTAGGAAGATACTCAGAAATTATATTGTTCAACCTTGCAGTTGTGGCAGAGCTTTCTGCCTCTAGGACCTCAGATTGAAGATTACATTATATTCAGTTTGTTGTTATGATGTTATTTTATTGGGTTCTTACTCTTATCAAATTATCAATATTGTTACTATTATTAGGATTTCATAGTTCACCAGTCTTTAAATCAATTTGAAACTCAAAATGAACATCTCCTTCTTGATCATCGTGCTCTCTTGTGTATTATCGTACTTAAATTCCTACTGAATCCCTGTTAACAAGACCATATACTATTAAATGGATATGTTCTCTCCTTTTCAGGCCTGGCGTTAATAACATCTGATAAATTCTTGAAGAAAATTGGGCTAGGTAAAGAAGACCACCATTTCTGGAAGCAAATAGGCAAAGGACTGGTATGCACATACGCCCTTTTTGGGTTCGTGTGGTGGTTAAACGAGACATCCCCATTCGGGTGGTGGTCGATGAAGCCAAGGCCCAAGGAAGAGAGAGAAATGGCCCATCTGTATGAGCGACGAGAATTCCCTTACCCAGGCGATGCAGAGGCGATGGAGGAATTCGTTGCCAAGGGTGGGATGATAGGCACCGCCATCGGACCAAAAGGAATCATTGAAAGTGATAGAGATTCATTTAGTTTTGAGAAAGTTTTGCAGGACAAGAAGCTTGAAGAGGAGGCTTTGAAACTGTGGATGAGGATGAAAAATGAGGTTATTTCTGAGCTTCAAGAAAAAGGGTTTGATGTTGAGTAGTTAGAATTAAACTCAACAATCCTGATGTTTGAGGGTATTTGAAACCTATTAGATAGTGTTATTTATATGCTGGTATAAAGTACCCAATTTGTAGTTGTAGAAAGTATGATCAACTAACATATTCAACCTAGAGAAAATACGAATCAGGAATTCAAGATTATAATTCTGAAAAGTTACCTTTGGATTGAGCTTGAGGTAATTTAATTTTTTTTTCCTTAATAAATACTGGTATAAAGCAATATGTAATATGAGGATGATGATATATAACTATAATATTAAAATTTATGTTTGAGATTATTGTATTGAAGTGCTATTATTATTATTTTTGGAGATGCGAATAATAGTAGTATAATAGAACAAATAAATGAGTAAATAAGCATTTCTATTAGAAAGGGGTATTATATAGTTCTGTTCAACGTTAAGTTTTACTCCCCAGTCTCACAAAATATTGCACACCCAATTTTGGCACGGATTTTAAGAAAGTGATAACTTTTAGGAGTATAATGATATTTTTTTTATAATAAATAAATGATAAAGAAAGTGATAACTTTTAGGGGTATAATGAATTTTTTGTAATAAATAAATGATAAAGTATATTAGGTAGAGATTATTTTTTTTGTAAATAAAGTGTATGAGGAATGGTGGTTGTTTTTTTGTTTTTTTTGGAAAAATGCAAACTTTTGTTAGAGAGCCCAAAATGGAAAGTGTGTCATCTGAAATGAGATGGAGGGAGTACATTTTATATTTAAATTTGTTCCAAGTTAAGATTTATATTTTCTTTTTTATCAAATGAGACTCACGAAATAATTAATTACTTCCCCGTCCGCTTTCAAGGGTTCTATTTTACCATTTACGACATCCGTATCCAAGGGTCTCGTTTCCATTTATGTACAATGGGGGACCCACTAATAATACTCCTACTAACCCTAAATTATTTGCAAATTACCCATTTGCCCCTCCTCATATTAATAAGGTGGAGGGGTAAAAAGATAAAACTTACACATTAAATAACAATTCTTCTTAATCTTCGTGCCCAAAACCAAATAATACCTTTGAAAGCGAATGGTGGAAGTATATGAATACATATACTTAAAATAATTGGATACCTACCCATTGCAATCAATATATGAGCACACTAAATCACTATGGTCACCTCGTTCTTCGTACTTGGGGGTTGAGGACGGTCCAAGGGTATGCCAAAAATGTCCTGCCCTATTACAGCTTTATCTATCAATTTATACTCCCTTCATCCCGCGTTAATGTTGACGTTTGTTTTTTGCATGGAGATTAAGAGATGTAATATTTTAATGTGTAGTGAGGTGAGAAAAATAATATTTAATGTTAAGTGGGTAGTTGTATTAGTGTTGTGTATGGGCCCTATATGGAATAATTAATTGTTTTGTGTGGGCTTAAATTGACAAAAAATGAAATATAAACTTTAAAGTGGGACAACTCAAAATGAAAAACGTAAACCTTAACGCGCGGGACATAGTATTGCTTTAAGATAAAACAACAAATGTATAAATAAAATGTGAGTTTTTCTTTGTGTACCATGAGTGCATGTATGTATATATTTGGATTTATTTCAAAGATACAGGTGAAATAAGATAATTACACACTAAAAATTAATGTTTTAATCTAAAAATAGGTTTGTTTATAGAGTTAATGTATATCAATAAAGCTTCTAAATATGAATATATCCTTAATTCCCAGAAAGTTCCGTGAGATATTTTAATCCAACCACTAGGTTACATTCCATTCGAAATCTAATTTTTTATTAATTAATGGGTTTAAAAGAAAAATAAGTCAGTATAAGTATAAGCATTCTCTTTAAAATAATTTTATTACACAAGTAATACTTCTATTAAGTGTCGACTCAATATTTGTCACGCCCTAATTTTTCTCACCAATAATAAATAATAATAAATATTCATTTTCCTACATTTTTATACAATACAATTTTCACAAAACAACTCATCACACCGGCCCAGTCAACAAATCGTCATCCATATATACAACTCTCAGGATCTGACGGGACCCAGCCACCAGTCTCGAATACGATTTTACCTACAATGCATAAACTAATGAGATAAAATCTCAGTAAATAGAAATCATGCATGACAGTGCATTTTTATATTGAAAATTGTTCAGGTTGCGGGATCCCCACGACACACTTATGATATGCACCCCAAATGAGCTCAATGGGGACGATTTTTTTCAACCCCGAATATAGTGGCGAGAACGATTTTTCCGAACCCTGGCAGAGATGCATATACAGTGACCGCACACAGCATTAATATCTTATTAATTTTGGGGAGAACACCTTTTTATGATTATGCATGGTATGCAACCATGACAATTAAATATGCATCATACCATTTACGATATCAATATCAATATTTAATCACAAATAATTCATAACGTAATCATCCTATATTAATTACAAATAATTCATGACATATTTATCATATAATAATCACAAATAATTCATATAACAATATGCATTGTAGTTGGACCTCTACTTACTTGAATTCCAACAATAATAATATTATAGACACATGAAAAAATATAATTAATCTGCTATCTCCAGTTCCGGCGCTCCTCCCTTCCTTCCCTTTTAAATGGTGCTGTGCTCGTGATTGCCCTCAAAAGGGTTTAATGATGTATATATAGGAGGTAAGTTGGTAAGTAATAGTAAGACTAATTTAATTAGTTAATATTTCTTTTATTAAAATATATGTATGATTGCATGGTGTAATATGTGGCCTGTGGGAAAGAACCCACGTATACTCCTTATCATGTGTAGTTAATTCCCCAAATGAATAGGTAACTTATATAAAGGTGAATGGACACGCATCTTTGACTAATTAATGAAGGAAAATAAGTCACCTATGTTTATAATACTATCACAATTATGTGGTAATAGTTAATCCACTAATGACATTGATTATGGTAATTCCTTCCTTCCACACGTGTAATCATCCAAAATAAGGTAACATTCTTTGAAAAAAAAAATGGTGTACCCCACCATTAGGGGCCCCCACCGCCCCTGCCCTGGGGATTGGTGGAAGAGGTAAATCGCATGTGCCTCAAGTGGCTTATAGGGAGGGCTCACTGTTAAACTTGTGCTTGCAAGGGGCCAAATCCATGCCAAAGGCAGGATTCGAACCCCCACCCTGCAGCAACCAAGCTCAGCTGGAAGGCCTTTCCACCCTCCCCTCTACCACTTGAGCTATGCCCTGGGGGCAGGTAACATTCTTGATTGCTAAACAAGTGTGTCTATCATGACAACAAAAATTATCCTCCCCATTATTATTATAATTATTGTAAATAATACAAGTCTAATGGTAATAGGCCATCCGTGAGATGCTACGCATGGTTGCCAAGTAACAAACTTATCCTACCATTTAATATAATAGTAATATATTATTATTCATTTTTATCACGAACGTCTCAAATAAAATATAAAAACAAATAAAAATATAGAAATAATTACCATTATCACATAATTATAAAATGCGTAAAATGCAAATATAAAAACAAATAAAAATATAGAAATAATTATCATTATCACATAATTATAAAAATGCGTAAAATGCAAATTATAAAATAATGAAAAATTCTCAGGTATTACAATACTAATCAAACACACCCGAAAAATAAAGATTGAACAGTAAGGAAAATAATAAATAAGGAACCTTAATTAAAATAAATGTGAAAATACAATAAATTTTTAAAAATTAACACCTGACCTAAAAATAAATATTAAATTTCTTGAATAAAGGAATGAATGAAGCACCGCCTGGTTGCATAGATTTTTTTATTTTAAAAATATCAAAGAATTTTTTTCTTAAAATATTATTGAAAGCGTTTTAGATTGTGTAAATATCTCAATTTAAATTCGAGAATTACTCAGTGCTAATAACTTTTTTTCCTTTTTTCCTAAAGAACAAGAAATGTGCGTTGCACTAACAAATAGGTCCCCTGCATAAATTGTGTGGGCTGTGCATATTATTTTGGATGTTTAACTTTGAAGACATTCACTAATCAGCTTCATCATTGTATTTCCTCACTCTCTCTTGTTATACACTCAAAGCCAACTAATCTCTACCTTTCTACAATTGTTATAATCTTCTTTAATAATTTATCCGTTTTATAGATTAATTGGTTCAAAGAGATAATATTTAAGTAAATAAGAATTATAAATATATATTAATTCAGTCCATCAAAAAGAGTATCATTTTTTCATTTTGAATGTCGGGTTCAAAGGGTATTATCTATCTTTTTAGGCTCACTCATGTCATACCATTGCTGTTAATACAATTAATCACTACATATAAAATTATAATACTTTTCAATCTACGTACATAATACAAATGATACCCATGCGGCAGACAGAGTATGAAATATAAACTGTTCTAAAGTTTTTTTTTTCTTATTTTCTCATTTTATGTGGTTATGACCTATTTTGTCTCTGAGTTCAATATTTATCATTAAGACAAAATATTCATTTTAAAAATATAATTGTAATTAGCTCTAAAAAAAAGTGGAGATCACAAAAGATCCACATAACTGATTCCATAGAATACTTCTCTCATATATATATATATATATATATATATATATATATATATATATATATATATATATATATATTACAATAATTTATCAACAATTTCATTAGTTATTGTATCCTACAAGGCTACAACAACCTCATAAATTGCATTGCATTAGATTGGTTGATTTTAAGTAATTAGCTTAAAAAATAAAGAAACTGACATTTTAGAATGTTTGTTTCATTAGCCATATATGTGTATCAATGATATACGACTAGGGGTGGGCGGTATGGCATACCGAAGATTTTTGGTCATACCATATACCGTACCGAAATTTTCTGTATTTAAAAAATCATACCGTTACCTTACCTAAACTTTCGGTATACCTTAGTTCGGTATACCAATATTTCGGTATAAGAAAATAGTATACCTTCTGCTTACCAATATTTCGGTATGCCATACCATACCTAAAATATCGGTATATATCATCCTATTACATAGTTTGCTATACCGTTATACATCTAAAATTCAATAAATCTTATAAAAACCATGTACTAGAAAAGTGAAAGATAGCTATAAAACATACTCTAATAAATAACAAATTCAAAAATATACGACAATCTGCAAACGACCAAATTAAATAAGAGTAAGTCTCATGAAAACCGAGTTTACAGGTAAGCCTTATTTTTTAATATTACTCTTTAATATATAAAAAATAACTCTTTGAAGAGTAATAATTTTTACACAATAGAGTAATAATTCGTATCTCTAAAAAGTAATTTTTCATGTACTTAAAGTAATCGATACATCGGGATTTACAAGAATTTGAAGAGTAATTTTTTAATTTAAAAAGTAACAATTCATGTGCTAAAGAGTAATTTTTTATGTACTAAACAGTAACCGAGTTTACATAATTAATATATCTAAACCCGTTTTACAAAGTGTTTGTCATTAAATAAATAGTACCTAAGAGATCTACACAAAAATATATGGAACTTATATTAAAATCAACACTTTTAAATTTTCATATACATAGAATTACTTAATTAAAAAATAAGTACTAATATCATATAAGTCAATGATCTTTATCAATAATTTATAATTATGAAGAAATATACAGTAGGATTTTAGATTTAATCTTTAATAAAATAGTGTATATATATAATTTAATTAAAAATTATAATACATAAATAATAATTATAATTGTATGTATCATCTAATATGGTAATATCGTATCATATAACTCAAAAAATTGAATATTTTACGGTATTTCGACATATACCAAAATACCTCGGTATTGATTATTTATATACCTTTATCGTACCAAAATTTTCAATACGGTATCATACCTTACCAAAAATTTCGGCATACCTAAAATTTTGGTAAAATCGGTATTTTTCGTTATGATAAGGGCGGTATACCAAAATTTCGGTATTTTTCCCCAACCCTATATACGACTTCTAAAGTGTTGAAAATAAGTGTGATACCCACAAATTACATTATCAAAAGGAAGGTGAGTTATAATATTATGTGAACAAGAGAATGTTCTTCCATTAATTCAAGTGCAATCAATACATTTATCATTTATACAATTTGTCTATTAACATTTTAGACTATATTCTAACCCACATATTGAAACAATCTCTTGATAGTGTGAAAAAAAAATAATTAACAAAATATATGTATATACAAAGTAGTCTACCTACTTATTCATCCATTCAGTTTCTTTCTGACTTCCTAGCAATTATTGATCCGACTTCATAGCAATTATTGACCATATAATGACTCTTGGTGGACTTACCAATCAACCATAAATGGTGCATCAGTCTTGAGAACTCCACACAAACTCTCAACCTAATAATAGAGTTCCAATGAAAACTTCTTCTTAGCCTCTTGGTGCATAAAGTGCCTAAAATAACACAACCTTCTGGTACAAAACTTCTCAATCCATACCCAATCCCACCGCAGATTCCCACCACCCACCCACCTCAAAAAAAAAATAAAAATAGAACTTCCAAATATTGAAAAAGATAAAGAAATGATGATAAGAGAAGGTAGAAGGAACATCAATTCAAATGAATGTATAAATATTTACTCAACCAGATTCATAGACATAATGATGAAATTCAGCTTCATAATAAAGTGATAAATACAATACAAGGAATTCAAGATCCACTGATGGCCTACAAAGCAATGCAAGTTAAAAGTGCGGCTCAAGTTACATAAAAGTCATTGCTGCCTACATAAAATTCTATGACAAAATATTTTTAAGAGTTAAATAGATGAATAAACTATGCACACAACTTAACCCTGAGGAAGCACACTTCTGAGTCTGCCAACGCTTGACTTGCTGATCAAAATCAATAACTTTATTCCTAGTACTTCCGACTCAACAGTAAAATATAATAAAGCCGAAAGGGAAAATAACAAGAATAACGACTCAAAGCTTAATTACTCTGACAAATGCATGCAATTAACCTCATGAGAGTGTAGAGAACACTGGATATGAACTGCTAATGGCTGGATAAGGATATTCCAAGAGTGCCAATTAAAGCCAGATCATTTATACCTTTGGGAACTCTCTCCCATCTTTCAAAAATCTAAGCTTCATGATATATTCAGAATAGGTATTAAGACAACAGCTTCTTTAACCAGAACTTGATCCAATTTCCAATAAAAATGTGAGTAATGCAGACCAACTTATGAAAAACAGAGAATTTTTTTAGTTGAGCAATATTAATTGAACATATATAGGGAAAAACTAATTAATCAATAAGTTCCTCATTTTCTTGAAGAAGTTCAAAAGTTGTCAATTTAAGCATATGGTGGCAGACCTTGATGAATAATGTAGCATTGTGTCATTGAAACATAAGGAAACAAATGAGATACTTGGCTTACTATATAAACGTCATCAAATCAAAGAGAATACCTGAAAACAAAACTGATTCTTGCACAGAAGAACCACCAAAGATAGAAAATGAAGTGCTCATGACCACTGGTGTTGCATAACCAAAAGCGATTTCTTTATCTGAAGTTTGGTTGAGTTGGGATGTAAGTTGTGTACTGTTTCCAAATCCTCTTCAGTGGTAGACAGGTTGCACCACCTATTTTTTTGTCATGAAAGGATGGACTGAAACTTGTTCATTGAAGTAGAAACAAAATCTCAGGGTTCACCCATTCAGCTCATACCCAGGTTACCTGTATTAATTTTTTTTTTTTAAAGAAAAGGTCAAATTAAAGAAGAGATTTGAAGAGCAGAGCCATGCCTATTTCAAAACAGATGACTTCTATATCAGCCACTGTTATGGGGTGCTTTCTCTTTATTCGTCTTTGGAATATGTCCAGAGTTAAGAGCCAATGAGTCTGCATATATTTCACAAATCGGATTCCCAGATGTAGGCTGCGACACAAGGATTCCAGAACCTCAGGCTTCATTTAAAACTGTATGTGAACCAAAAATACTGACCTAAAACTGTATGTGAACCGGAATCACTGACCTAAAACTGTATGTGAACCGGAATCACTGACCTAAAGAAAATCTCTGCAGGTTTTACCTTTCACATCCAAGTAGGTCCTCCATAAAGAAGTTTGTCTGTAATTCTCTATTATGAAAATTCTACAGATATCATGTTCACCATGACAATGCTTAAAAACAATTTCTTTGCCTTTCCCTTTCTACCAAAAATTTCTACTGAAACACAGCCCCAGGCTTCATTCTACCATATACATTCTAATACGTTTTGAATAGAAACTTCTTGATATAATTAGTCATGATAGGATGTTGTAGATGGAGAGCGCAAGTAACCATAGTGTATTCAAGATTAGATTAGGTATTTACGAAGTTGCTTAAGACATTTAAAGGCCTGTAGTTTGTGTGCAAAGATCATGACAACAATCACATGCAACAAGGATGTATGAATACATCAACAACAAAAGTTTTGTAAAGTGAAGATCTAAAAGAATGGTAAGAAGTTACAGACCAATTTGAAGCAGTGTGCCAAAACCAGACAAGGGATTGATTACATGTTTCTGTGAAATACAAGGTTCAGAACCATCTGTGCCAGCAAGGTTTTAGATAGTTGTATTTTCTTAAAGATTCACCTAAATCATCACACACGATTCTTTCATTCTCAGCATTCTTTACACCTCATGCATGCTTAATATTAAGTGCTTCATAAAACAACCGCATTATCTTTTTCCTCACTCATTTGCAATACCATTACCTTCATTAACCACGCCACATAATATTTCATTTTCATAAAACCAACTAGTGCCAGAGCAAAAACTGCCATAAAAGGCAATTTAAAATATATAATGTAATTCTATATTGTGAAGCAAAAAGACAAAAACACAGTTGCAAATATCCCCAAATAATGAAATATTATCACAGAAAGTTAATCCATGTTTCAGCACACAGCAAGTCCCTGAAAATGTCAGTTATTGCAGTAAAATTCATCATTATTTAGCAGAATGTTGTGATCAGGGGTCTACTTCATATTCTAATACACAAAAAATGATTCAATTATATATACAACTCAAATAATACCCATAAAACTTAATACACTAAAGGGACACAAGCTTCTTCACTAGATTAACTTCTTTGAAGGTGAACCACACTTTAGTTCACATTAATGCATGCACATCTTGCTACTACTACCTATGGAATTTTATTTATTTAACATATTCCATCCTCATAACCACTCACCAGAAATGAGCCAGAAATAGCGAGAATGATTGATGACGATAGATAATGACCCAAGGTCCAGAAATGTGTTTAAAAGGAGTTTGACAATAACCATTTATAACCTTATATATTCATCCACGTCTACAAGATGCATGGCAATTATCAATTCCAAAGTTACACTTTTACTGATACTACAATCTTAAAGCAATCTAGCAGACTTGCTCTGATTCATCAAAGGTGTTCATTTCCATCCTGGCTGCATTTACTCTGTATCATATGAAAATGCCTCAGGTAATCAATATATTAACCAAAACAAATCCTGAGTAGATTCCAACCTAAGATGCGTCATTGAACTGTCAAGTACCAAACAAAGTAATTCATATCCAATTCATATATGCTTCACGTGGTCAGCTGAACAACTGATTATAGCCACACTCGTTATAATCCGGCAGGTTGGACCAAATTATTACGCATATAAGCTAGGAGGCGTTAACTTAACCCAAAACCAGGGATGAAGGTCAAGGGTTGGCCCCCTTATATGCCATTCCACATTTTTTAGTGTGGAAAAGATGTGGGATATCATAACAATTCATCCCCCTTCGAACCAGACATATGGGGATGGCACACATGTCTAGGCCACCAACTCCGGGTGCAACGCCCCTATCAGGCACATCTGGGGTGGCAACACTAGGCCCACCATCGAGTAGTCCCTTCCCATGGCCCGTGCGGATCTACCAGCATACCAGGTCAGAACAAATTGATGTAGTCAAGGGTGAGAACACACCAATAACGGAATAAGAATCATTATATTAACAGGAAACATTCCATCCAAGCAAAACGCTGAATTTTACTAACAACATTCTTTAATACCTTAAGAACAAGAAGTAAAAATTAATACTCTCCTGCGGCCAAACCATGACATGCCCATGCTTGACCAAACAAAGTAATAATTAAACAAGATACTAATGGGTTTTCACGTTCACTCTGCTGCAGCACGTGATCCGCTCCAAGGGTGATCTATTCGTAACGAATGGTATGATGTTTAAACTTGACTGTGAAGCTACTCAGTCAGAAAATACAGCACTAGAATATGTTATCTAGCTCTTTTATCAGCTCTGAGATTTTTACAATGCCTACACATGAGTTTCATGTTTCGGGTGAAAATTTATGGGCTGAAGAATTAAATTTTATCTTGGAAAAGAGTTGAAGAATATCAATCAGGTAGCATCCAAAGTTATTTTAAAGTTTGATACAATGTGATTAGCTATGTGATGGATAATCAAGATAAATAGATAATTGAAACAGATCACAGTGCTTAGTAACAAACCATTGAAATTGATAGGTAAAATTTTTTGTCTGTGGCCCAGCAGCAATAGACCGACTTCAGTTCATAGTAAAATGGAAATATAGATAAATTTATCAGATATGTCTTACCATGCTAGAGAGAAGTAACTTAGTAAGAAGGTCATTAATCAAGAATATCAGAATTTCCTCATTTATATACTTTAAAGCTTTACCACTTTAAGAATGCTGAAGGATATTCTGGACACTCACATAACATGGATAAATTACAAAAGAGCAGTCCAGGCTGAGGCTGGGAAATCCAACAGGTCTTTATGGCTAATCAAAAAGAAGAGTTAAGCTAAAAGGTCTGCTGGAAAGAAGAAAAACTATAAACATTGTGTATTTAATTATTATTAATGTCCATTGACAGTGATATGCAGCTAAGAAACATACAAAATAATGAATATTTATCTTTCAATAGTACTATCAGAAATTGCAGTAGTTAGTGCTCATATTTTGGAATCACACCATGACACAACCTACAAGAAAAACAAGATTTAGAGCAACAACCCCACTCAATTGAACTACCACAGTAGAAACTTATATAGTACAATGCATATATGGAAAATTTCAACTAATCCCAATACTTTAAAAAATGCACCAAGCCGAGCTGTATGCGACTACTATAACATAAATAAAATTTCAAAATAAGAGGGCATTATATTTAAAAACTATCTATGAATAATCCATTTAGCCCTAAAGATGAAAATTGAGTACAAGCCAGCCCTCATACTTAAAATGCAAAACGCAAAAATGGAAAAAAAAAATTGCTCAAAATAATTAAAAGAAAAATATGAGAAGACAAAGGATCTCAACATATTAAATTAGGCATATGAAAATTTATTCATATCAAATAAAAGATAAATTCTACAAATATATGATGGAATTTGTGCAAAATTTTCAGCAAAAACAAGATAAGTTTTCACATTTTCTTTAAGACTTAAGAGAATGGGATACTGTGCATATTAAGAGGGGGGAGGATTCTGTGCAAGATTTCACAAATACAAGGGGGGTCGGTGAAATTTTAAAACACTTGGGCATTTTATCAATTTTATTTTTTGCATTTCACCCAAAGCTTATATGTGCAGTTGACATAGTAGCACACTTGTACAATAACATAATTTGATAGACTTGCAACCCCAGTGGTAGCTACTGATACATTACTAAGTAGCAAAGATTGCATAGGTTCCACATGTGATTTTAAGAGCTTAATGAGCAAAGGAAAGGCTGATACAGACAAACAACTTGCTATTATTAAACCTAAGATAAAAGTTGCATTACTGAATGACACAAGGAAAAGAAACTTGATAGATAAAAATGACCAAAAATAAGGATAAATACTCACATCAGATCAAGAATAGAATCAAAAGAGTCAAGACTCATCCATTCTGAGGGAAATGACTCTCAAAAGTTAGTTACATTCTACAGCCATAAGTTCTACCGACAATACACTGGAAATGGCATACAGAATATGGTTACCAATCTAAGTCAGAGACTTAGTCTTATATTCAATGAGACTGCTCGGTTGCAGTGGAGTTCTGACTTTCCTAAGTGGACAATAGAAGCCAATCAGACTCGAAAGGTTGGTGAACTAGGTGGAGAAGTGAAAGTGACCAACGCAGAGATAGAAAGGCCATTCCATATGTCAATTCAAGGACCAGATGGCATCTCTTTATCTATGTGGATGACAACTGCCCAACTAGGAAGATTGTTGCACAAGTGCTTCCGAAGCCCACAAGGGCAAAGGTGCCTGAATCAAAATTGACTGACCTGTAATAGGATGATCGAAAGACAAGCTCTCGGCATGAAGTTCATGTCCTTCATACATCTTGTCTTTCCATTCATATACACCTTCATATTTTACATCTCCTCTAATAGGAATACCAAAGTACTGGCAATGCAAACGAATTTGGTGTGTTCTTCCACTTCTAGGGTATGCTCTCACTAGAACCTCGGCTTTATCAATACAAGAGGTTATCTCAGATTTCTCCTCAACGACAATGACATTCTCAGCAGGGCTTTCTAATCGATGGGAATCTTGGAAGCACGGTTTCCCATTTACCAACACAACTTCAAATAATGTTTCCATATCTCGAACGAATGATCCACCAGGAAGTTTCCGACGAACATCTGAATAAGCATAGACTCGCCAGGCTCCATGTTTTGATCGACCATGACCAGATTTTATGATCATATTTTTCCATTTTGGTTTAACACCAACACAAAATGCAAGGTAAGTCTTTTTGACCATATGATTGGTAAATGCTTTCACAAGCTTAGCAGCTACTTTGTGAGACTTGGTAATGACTGTAACCCCACTTGTGTGACGATCAAGCCTATTAGATAGATGGAGTTCTTGTAATTTTATTTGCTCACCTGAAAAACAAATATGTTATTACTGAGAAAATTAGCATCAAGAATAAACGATACAACAATCTTTTCCTACTGTTTAGACAATGCTAACAAATATGGAATCCAGCAAGTGGATTTTGATGGATACAAATGCCTTTGCCAACCACTAAGTATAATTTACACTCGCTTACTCATATGAATAACTTCATTCAGCAGATTATCATTCAACCCTTGAACGCAACATTACGGGGGCGAGTTAATTAACAATCAATCAAAATTCGGAAAAATACAAAAAATTATTCAAATTCTGGTTCTGTCTATCGAAGTCACTAGTTGACACAACGAGTACAGTGTGTTTCCATTTATTAATCGTTCATAATTCAGTCTGATAATCCTCGGGAAAAAAAAAAAAAAGCGAACCTCTTTCAGTATCAAGGAGATTGCGAACAGAAGATAAAATGTTGTCGCAATAGATTCCCTGCGGCTTATTCACTGCAATGAGCTAGTCATCTTCGAATAATACATCACTTCTGGAGAGAGAAAAGAGGGAAGACTTTGAAAACGCTGTCAAAGCTCTGTTCAACTCCAGATTCTTCGATATCGGCGGGAGAGATGGAGAGAGCCGCACTGGATAATTCTCGAGTTTTTGTAGGGTGTTTTCTGACGTAATTTGGAAAGAATTCATGTGAGCTTCGGCGGCCATTAACGAGATATGGAGGGGTTTCGAGATTCCGAGGAGAGAGGGAGAATAACCCAGGGGCATTCTTGTCATGACAAAAGGATACACAAAAGGAAAATCAAATTTCTACGAAACATATCGTTGGTTTAAATTTTGAAAACAAGTTCTTAAAACCCAAGCAAAATCATTTTCGCATGAACTTATAAACATTATACTCCTTCCGTCCCGTTTCAATATTTACGTTTTTATTTTACGCGTCTCATTTCAATGTTTACATTTTACTTTTTAGGAATATGGGACCCACCTAAAACAATAATATATCATCCAACACTGATACACATACCTACTTCACATTAAATATTATTTCACCCACTATCTACTAAAATATACTCCCTTCGTCCCGCAGAAGTTGACACATCTACTCTCTATGTCAACTTCTCCGGAACAGAGGGAGTAATACTTTTAATCAACATTTATAATTATTTATGCATTCATTTTTTTTCTCTTTTTATTTAATTTTTTTCTTTATTTCTCCTTTCTCATCTCTATTTTTATATATAAATGAATACTCTTACACATTATTTCATATAAAATTAAATTAATTATATCAAAAACCCAAAATAATACTATATATCACTATTCAGCAAAGACTTGTGAGACCGTCTTACGTTACGCTCTTATGTGTGACATATAAAAAGTGATAACATTTAATTATTTTGCCCTTACTCGTGACATATAAAAAGTGATAACATTATTAATGAGTTATATAAAAAGTAATAACATTATTAATAAAAATAATATTCAATAGATGAAAAGTGATAATAGTATAATAAATTATTTCATTAACAATTTATAATATAAATAAAAAGTGATAATATTTAATAGCGAAATCGATAACTAATTACGAAAGCGTAAAATGGTCTCACTGTTACTCGTTTTCTTTGCACACAAAACTAATCCCCAAGTATTAAGGATATCAATTGCAGCACAAGCAATAGAAAAAGTAAAATATCGAACTCAAATGACAGTGTATTATCAATTTAATTATTATTCAAATTAATCAAGACAAATTTGCAATAAAGTTTTGTAGTATTAAATTATTAATTTAATAGACAAATTAATTAAAATAAAATAGCACTTAGAAGATTTCGGAGTTGTTTCAAGAATGGAGAATATGTAAAATTATGGTAATCTAGTTTAAACTCTTTAATTTTCTTCTTAAGTGTACTTCCTACTCTATCTTATAGATTATGAACGCATCACTAAACCATGCAAACTTACTCTATATACACAAGTAAATAAGCGTGTAAACATGTGAGTCACCTCAGAGCAAGATATCTAATTTTACCCCCTTTTTAGGTACTATCAGTATTAATTATTTCCCCGGTCGTCTGGTACTCAAACCCGATATGATCTCTTTTTACAGGTACTACAAAATTACCCTCTTAGTCCTGCTTATTAACCCGCAATTTATGCAATTAACAAACATTCATATTCAACAGTTCTCATGAAGCCTTGGGAGTATTAGTCCATCCCTTAGAATCATAACATGCAACTATGTTCAGCGATGAACACACTCAATCCACAACCAAAAATATATTCAGACTCTATATAACAGTTGAAGATGCAATAAATGATCGTGATTATGGGTTTAAAAAGCATAATCAAATATAAAATAATCCACAAGTAGTGTTGTCGGCAAAGTATGATAAGAGAAGTCAATGAATTCGTTTAAACCTTCAAAACACTAATACTACCAAAGAAGTTCTAGCCTATGGTGTTACAAGCAAACACGCATGGGGTTTAGATAGATCTTACCCATAGTCTGAAAAATCACAAGAAAATATAAAGAAATGAAGAATACCCTATATGGTGGTAGTCGTCGCTTCCTCCTCTATCTTGAATCTTCTGCTCAGTTCTCCTTCTCGATTCGACAGATGAATCTTCACCGTGTCGGCAGATGATGGGATGGGAATGGGATGGGTGAAGGTAGGGCATGGCTCTTATGAGGGTGTTAGATCTAGATGTGAGTTGTGTGTCCTTTTATACTTGCAAACTCTTCCAATAGACCTTTAATGAGCTTTTTACATTAAAATACGCACTTACACACACTGAGGGTGTAAAAAGTACAAATTTGGAGCATCCCGCGTGGCCGTCGACCTCAGGGCTTGGTCGAACGACACTCAAAAAAAACATTGGAGATCTAATATACCTCTAGGGACCCCGTTCGACCAAGGCTGGAGGTCGAACGGTTGTCGAACGACTACCATCGGGTTCGAACGAGCCTCCAAAAAATTTCTTTTCTGATTTGACCACTTTTATCATTTTTCCTGCTAAAAATAACACACTTGACCATAATATCATCTGATTCTTGATTATTTACTAAAGAACCTAATTCAGGACAGGTTAAGACCAAATCCTACACAATTATCAAGCAAATCAGAGTTAAAAACATGTGAATTTTCACTCTCAATACTCATCGTGAGACGGTGTTATACAAGATTTCCCCCACTATTTATTAGGTTTTCAAAATTAGAATTTAGTTTTCAAAATCTTAACTAAAGATCACTTAAGGTGATGTGTGTTGGTTGGGTGTCAATCGAAATTCCACATCGATTAGAAGTGGGGATATCGATGAGTTTATAAGTACGGAGAAGACTATCCCTAGCATGAGGCCTTTTAGGTGTGAGCCCAGAGAGCAAAATCGTGCGGGCCAGTGAGCGGCCCAAAGCGGACAATATCATTCTATTGAATTGAGTGGGCCCGGCTCTATTGGACTGATAAATCCAACAAGTGGTATCAGAGCCAGGCCCCAAACTTAACCGGAGCAGTGCGGGAAATATGGTGCAGTTGGTGGCGGACCGGCACGCGTCTCAAATTGATGTCTAGCCAAGGGACTTTGTTTGAGGGGGGAAATGCGGCGCAATTGGTGGGGTGTTCTCATCTCAAATTGATGTCTAGCCACGGGACTTTGTTTGAGGGAAAAATATTGGTTGGGTGTCAACCAAATTCCCACATCGGTTAGAAGTGGGGATATCGATGAGTTTATAAGTACGGACAAGACTCTCCCTAGCATGAGGCCTTTTGGGCGTGATCCCAGAGAGCAAAATCATGTAAGTCAGTGGGCGACCCAAAGCGGACAATATCATGCTACTGGATTGAGTGAGCTCGGCTCCGCTGGGCTGATAAACCCAATAATGTGTTATTTTGAATTTTTGTAAGGTAAAAAATTGACTGAATAGTAATATATGGGGAAAAATGCACTTTTGGTCCCACACAAAATGTCTCATTTAATTTTTGATCATTTTCACTACATTTTTGGTCCCATTACTTTATTTTCTAAATTCCGTCCATCAAGTTAACAGATTGCTGACGTGGCCATTAGACATAATTTTTTTAATTTAAATCAATTTTAATTTTTTATTTTTTTAACATAACTTCATCCCTAACAGGCTAACCCCCATGTGTCTCTCTTCAACCCCCACCTCTCTCTCTCTCTCCAACCCAAATCTCCCACAACTGTTACAAATTTCTGGGTATATTGACTGCGGCAGGCGGTGTTGGAATTAAAAAATCTCAGAAGAATCGCCATTTCGTCGCCACCTCCAACAAGCCCAATTCCCTGACCATAATACGACACTACCAGATCCTCGATCCCAACAGTGACATCGTCAATTTTTGGGTGGAGGAATGGAGTAGATCTGGAACGCCCACCAATCTATTGCATTTTTAGTTGAACCAGAAAAAAAAATTGGCTACCACCGTTAGATTCACCAAACTCCTTTACGAACAGATTCACCAATCTCAGAAGAATATCCACTTACTTCCTCTTGCTCTCCCCAGCGCCGCCGCTCGCCGGCGACTTTTCACTCTCTATGCCAATGGAAACCACATATTCTTTCTCCTTCTTCTCTGGTTGGTCGGCGTCGTCTTCCTCCTTAACCTGTTGGATCTGAGGGACCACAACGGCGCGTTCATTGAACGCTGCCATTCCGACCGCGAACAACACCATTTGTAACTGATCTTCTCTCATCTTTTCTGCCGCCATTGACTCAATTTCTGGTATTACTAATTCATAATGCATAGAATTTTAAGTTGGATGGGATGGGAGAGGTTGATCACCGACGTCGGCGAGTTGTCGAGGTTGGGCGGAACCTTGCCGTAGAAGAGATCGTTGTTGAGGAAGATGGCGTTGAGTTTCTTGTTAAAGAGGTCAGATAGAATGGGATAAGGAGTTGAATCTGGGGTCAAGATAGAGGGACAGTTGGGAGAAAAAAGAAGAGATTAAACTTCTATTGGACATTTGAGGCGCAGGAGAGAGAGATAGAGAGATTTGAGAGAAATGAGATTTCTTTCGTAAAATATATTTTTTAATTATTTTTAATTTGACCTATTACTGTTTATTTTATTTATCTAACGTCCGTCCAAAAAATTAACAGAAAGGACCAAAACTGTAATCTTTGGGACCAAAAAAAAGGTTTGGGATCAAAAATGAAATAAACTTCTTGAATGGGACCAAAAGTGCAATTTTTCCGTCATATATGTTTATTTTGAGTTTTTTATAGGAGAAATTTTAATTTTATATCAAAATAATACTTTCTCCGTCCGGATTCAAGGGTGTCATTTGCTTTTGAGCATGGAGATTATAGAGTATTATTATTTAATGTGTAGTGTGTAGTGTGTAGTTGTATTAGTGGAGGTGTGAGTCCCATTTTTAGTTGTATTAGTGGGTGGATGTGGATAAAAAATGAAATGAGATCCTTGGGGGCGAACGCCCAAAATGAAAAAATGATACCCTTGAAAGCGGACGGAGGGAGTATATAAAAAGATATTAAATAATACCATAAAAAAAGAGGAAAGAGAGAGGAGAGATTTGTTGGGATAAACACACAAATAATCAAATAATAAACTATTCGTCTACGCAGCGGAATGATCAATTATCCCTCTCTTGTGTGAATCTAGTAGGAAACAATCCTAATAATATAATGCACGATAAAGCAAGCAATCAACAACGCACAACACAAGCAATTTAACGTGGAAAACCTCCTCAATGTGAGAAGGTAAAAAACCACGGGAGCGAAGCCCACCAAAAATTTCACTATGAGATAAAAATCCAAGAGTTACAATCTGCCACCACAGACACTCTATCACAAACGTATTAAGACGCTCAATACTTGATAACAAACAACGAGATTAGAAAGATCTCACCAAACTGCACCAACTAACGTTCAGAGTTCACAACTGTAAGAACTTCAGAATCCGATCTCCACCGTCCAGAATCAACCCCTATAAGTCCTGAACGTGTTGTCCAAATTACAGCTCGATCCAACGGTTGGTTTGTGAGAAACGGCTCTTTCCCCTCGACTGCGCAGAACAGAATCGCCCAAAAACCTACTTCTGTTTTCGGCGTATTCCCGTCAACAAAAAGCTCCAAACACGATCTCCACCGTTCAGAATATACCTCCACAAGTTTCGAACGTGCTGACCAAAATTTGGCTCGATCTGACGGTTGAAACTCCGGATATTGCCTCTGCAATATCACTGCGCTGGATTTTTCTCTCAAAAACGTGAATTGTGTTTTTGCCCTCTTTTTTTTTCTCTCTTCCGTCAATGACTTATGGGACAAGATAAAACCAAGAATCGGGCCTACTTGGGCTTATCCACCTTGTTGGATATTGGGCTCTTCACATATTTGGAAACCCAACCCAACAAATCTCCCCCTTTCCGATTATGTGGAGAGACTAGCCATTCCGGCTATCACACGACATACCTCGAGCTTTTCTCTAGGCAATGCCTTCGTCATCATGTCAGCACCATTATCATCTGTATGAATCTTTTCAAGCTCAAGCAACTTATCATTGATGACATCCCTCATCCAATGATATCTCACATGAATATGCTTCGATCTTGAATGAAATGCAGCATTCTTGCTGAGATGGATAGCACTCTGACTATCACAAAATACTACATAATTCTGTTGCTTCAATCCAATCTCCTCCATAAATCTTTTGAACCATAACACCTCTTTACATGCTTCTGTTGCAGCAATGTACTCTGATTCTGTTGTGGAGAGTGCAACACACTTTTGCAATCTTGATTGCCATGACACAGCGCCACCTGCGAATGTCTCTAGGTAAGCAGAAATCGACTTTCTGGTGTCCACATCAGATCCCATATCTGAATCGGTATAGCCAACTAACTCGGGCTTCCCACCTCCAAAGGTAAGTCTCAAACTAGACGTACCTCGTAGATACTTCATTATCCACTTCACAGCATTCCAATGCTCCTTTCCCGGATTAGACAAATAACGGCTAACAACACCAACTGCATGAGCTATGTCAGGTCTCGTACACACCATTGCATACATCAAGCTTCCCACAGCTGAAGCATATGGGACTCTTCTCATTGCTTCCTTCTCTTCATCCGTTGAAGGACTATGATGAGCACCAAACTTAAAATGAGTGGCAATAGGAGAACTAACTACTTTAGCTTTGCTCATATTGAATTTCTCAAGCACTTTCTCAATATACTTCTCCTGTAACAAGTGCAGCTTCTTGATTGCTCTATCTCGGGTGATGTTGATACCAAGGATTTTCTTTGCTGGCCCCAAATCCTTCATGGCAAAGGAATTGCTCAACTGTTTCTTCAACCTGTCAATTCTTGAAACATTCCTGCCAACAATCAATATATCATCAACATACAGCAATAATATAATGAAATCATCATCCGAGAACTTCTGAACAAACACACAATGATCAGAAATAGTCTTCTGGTAGCCTTGCTCTCCCATAACTGACTCAAATTTCTGATACCACAATCTAGGTGCTTGCTTCAAACCGTAGAGACGTTTCTTCAGTTTGCATACATGGTCTTCTTTTCCCTTCACCTTGAAACCTTCAGGTTGCACCATGTAAATCTCTTTATCTAGCTCACCATGAAGAAAAGCAGTTTTGACATCCATCTGCTCAATCTCCAAGTCAAGACTAGCAGCCAAACCAAGCACAAAACGGATAGAAGACATTTTGACAACCGGAGAGAAAATTTCTTCAAAATCAACTCCCTCTTTCTGACTGAAACCTTTAACAACCAATCTAGCTTTGAATCGAGGTTTTGAGGTGTGCTCATCTTGTTTTATCCTGTACACCCACTTGTTCTTCAAAGCATGCTTCCCCTTTGGTAGTTTCACCAGATCAAATGTGTCATTTTCATGTAAGGACTTCATCTCATCTTGCATTCCTTCCAACCATTCATTCCTGTGTTCTCCACGAACTGCTTCTCCATAGCATTCAGGCTCTCCCCCGTCGGTCAAGAGCACATACTGATCAGGAGGATACATCCTAGAAGGTACACGAGCTCTACTACTTCTTCTAGGTGGTTCTTGAACCTCCTGTTCTGGAATATCAGGTGGTTGTGGCTGATCGATATCCTCTTCATCATGCAAAGAATGATCGACATGCTCATCATTACCGAAATCAGGCTGATCCTGATTCTCCTCTTCAGCTTCTACTTGACCTTGATTGTGAGGAACAATTTCCAAGTCAATCAAGTCATCACCAGGTGTAGAAACTGAGCTATCCGTCTTCTCAATGTCTCTTATGGTTTGATCCTCAACAAACACAACATCCCGACTTCTGACAAGCTTCTTTTCCAAGGGATCATAAAGTCTGTAACCAAACTCATCTTGGCCATAACCAAGAAACACACACTGTCGAGTCTTCATATCCAACTTAGACCTCTCATCTTTGGGAATATGCACAAATGTCTTACATCCAAAGACCGCAAATGATTATAGGAAACATCTTTTCCTGACCAGACTCTATCTGGAAGATCAAAGTCTAAAGGAACACACGGAGTAAGATTTAAAACATGTACAACAGTACTCAGAGCCTCACCCCAAAATGATGAAGACAATCCTGCTTCTGATAGCAGACATCTTACTCTCTTGACCAATGTTCTGTTCATCCTTTCTGCAAGACCATTCAACTAAGGAGTCTTTGGAGGAGTCTTTTGATGTCGGATACCTTGCTCTCTGCAATACTCATCAAAAGGACCAATATATTCCCCTCCATTATCCGATCTGATACATTTCAACTTCTTCCCAGTCTGTCTCTCAACTAAGGCATGAAACTGCTTGAATGCATCGAGCACCTGATCTTTCGTCTTCAACATGTAGATCCAGGTCTTTCTTGAGTGATCATCTATAAAAGTAACAAAATATAAAGCACCACCAAGAGTTCTTATTTTCATAGGACCACAAACATCAGAATAAATTAAATCGAGTATACCTGATGCTCTGGTAGGAGTTGAGGTCTTGAAAGCAACTCGAGTTTGCTTTCCCGCCAAACAGTGATAGCACTTCCTTAAAGATGCATTCTTCAAGTTTGGAATGAGATTTCTCTTCTCTAAAATCTTCAATCCCTTTTCACTGATATGACTGAGTCTGCTGTGCCACAACTCAACTATCCCCTCATTTTTAACTGCATTAATAGAGTCATCAAGTAGCTTTGCTTGCATCAAATACAATGAGGAGTGTTTTTGACCTCTAGCAACAACTAAAGAACCTCTTGTAAGCTTCCACTGACCATCGAAGAACACACTGCAGAAACCTTCATCATCAAGTCTCCCAACAGATATCAAGTTCAAACAAAGATCAGACACGTGCTTCACATTTCTCAAAACTAGTGTAGCACCATTACTAGTCCGCAAACATACATCTCCAACGCCAATGGCTTTAGCTAAGCCATCATCACCCATCCTAACATTACCATAGTCACCTGACATGTAGGATGTGAACATCTCTCTACGAGATGTGACATGTATGGATGCCCCACTATCAATCACCCAACTGCTTTCACGACATGCAAGATTGACAACTTCATAATCACGAAAGATAAGGAAATCACCTGTTGCAGTAGACACTCGATCATTATCTTTCGTTTCTTCATTCTTTCTTTCTTTCTTGTCATCTTGCTTGGGTTTTCTGCAATACTTTGCTATGTGTCCTGGAGTTTTACAATTCCAACACTCAACCTTGCTATGTCTGTTGGATTTACTCCTCCTGCCTTTTTGCTTGCCTGTTGGACCTCTACTATTACTTCTCCCCCTCTTATCTGTAACCAAAACCTCTGATTGTTGTAAAGGGCCCTGCGATTTTCTCCTTGTTTCCTCATTCAAAACGCTGCCCTTAACCAAATCCATTGTAATGGTACCATTAGGGGCTGAATTAGATAAAGATGTCCTGAATGTCTCCCATGAATCCGGCAATATACCAAGAAGCCATAAGCCCTGTACTTCATCCTCAAACTTGATATTCATTTTCGACAATTGATTAATAATGCCCTGAAATGAATTCAAGTGATCCGTCATAGGAGTGCTATCTCTGAATTTCAAATTCATCAACTGCTTGATTAGAAATAACTTGTTGTTCCCAGTTTTTCTAGCATACAGTTCCTCCAACTTTTTCCACAATGTTCGTGCATGTGTTTCTCCACTAACATGGTTTTAATACATTATCATTCACCCACTGCCTAATGTAACCACATACTTGATGATGCAATATATTCCATTGATCATCTGTTTTATCATCAGGCTTTTTAGTTTCAAATACAGACAAATAATAATCTTTCACATAAAGAAATCCTCCATCTTGCCTTTCCACACATGATAATTAGAACCATTGAGATTCACCATTCTATTAGTATTGGTTTCCATATTCACCACAAGGCACGGAGCAGCAACCCGCTCTGATACCACTTTGTTGGGATAAACACACAAATAATCAAATAATAAACTATTTGTCTACGCAGCGGAATGATCAATTATCCCTCTCTTGTGTGAATCTAATAGGAAACAATCCTAATAATATAATGCGCGATAAAGCAAGCAATCAACAACGCACAACACAAGCAATTTAACGTGGAAAACCTCCTCAATGTGAGAAGGTAAAAAACCACGGGACCGAAGCCTACCAAAAACTTCACTATGAGATAAAAATCCAAGAGTTACAATCTGCCACCACAGACACTCTATCACAAACGTATCAAGACGCTCAATACTTGATAACAAACAACGAGATTAGAAAGACCTCACCAAACTGCACCAATTGACGTTCAGAGTTCACAACTGTAAGAACTTCAGAATTCGATCTCCACCGTCCAGAATTAACCCCTATGAGTCCTGAACGTGCTGTCCAAATTACAGCTCGATCCAACGGTTGGTTTGTGAGAAACGGCTCTTTCCCCTCGACTGCGCAGAACAGAATCGCCCAAAAACCTACTTCTGTTTTCGGCGTATTCCCGTCAACACAAAGCTCCAAACACGATCTCCACCGTTCAGAATATACCTCCACAAGTTCCGAACGTGCTGACCAAAATTCAGCTCGATCCGACGGTTGAAACTCCGGTTATTGCCTCTGCAATATCACTGCGCTGGATTTTTCTCTCAAAAACGTGAATTGTGTTTTTGCCCTCTTTTTTTTTCTCTCTTCCGTCAATGACTTACGAGACAAGATAAAACCAAGTATCGGGCCTACTTGGGCTTATCCACCTTGTTGGATATTGGGCTCTTCACATATTTGGAAACCCAACCCAACAAGATTAAATGTATAAAAGGTGTGTATGTGTGAGAGTCATAATTTTTTAGATGGATATAAGATTGTTTTTAAAATCGGTTCTGAAAATCAAAACTTGGTTTAAGTTTTATTTGAGTTTAAGTTGATTTTAATTATCAATGAATAATATTACTTCATGTTTATTTTGAGTTTTAATATGATGAATTTAAATTTGATGTTAAATTATTAATTAATTGATGTGAAAGACAAGATGAAAGATAATAAATAAATGAATAAATAAATGGATTTTTTTTACTTTGGTTTTAGTTGATTAATAAAATATTGTTAATCCATATTTTTTGTGTTATGGGATGATAGATTTAAATTTTTTGTCAAATCAAGTATTAATTAATTTGAGAAAAGAAATAAAAGGAGATTGAAGAAAATAAAAAATTAATTGAGCATGGTTAATGCATGTAAGAGGGAATGATAAGGGTTAACATAGTTTGTAGATATATAAGAAAGATTTATTAAAGAGAAAGAATGGTTACCAATCTAAGTCAGAGACTTAGTCTTATATTCAATGAGACTGCTCGGTTGCAGTGGAGTTCTGACTTTCCTAAGTGGACAATAGAAGCCAATCAGACTCGAAAGGTTGGTGAACTAGGTGGAGAAGTGAAAGTGACCAACGCAGAGATAGAAAGGCCATTCCATATGTCAATTCAAGGACCAGATGGCATCTCTTTATCTATGTGGATGACAACTGCCCAACTAGGAAGATTGTTGCACAAGTGCTTCCGAAGCCCACAAGGGCAAAGGTGCCTGAATCAAAATTGACTGACCTGTAATAGGATGATCGAAAGACAAGCTCTCGGCATGAAGTTCATGTCCTTCATACATCTTGTCTTTCCATTCATATACACCTTCATATTTTACATCTCCTCTAATAGGAATACCAAAGTACTGGCAATGCAAACGAATTTGGTGTGTTCTTCCACTTCTAGGGTATGCTCTCACTAGAACCTCGGCTTTATCAATACAAGAGGTTATCTCAGATTTCTCCTCAACGACAATGACATTCTCAGCAGGGCTTTCTAATCGATGGGAATCTTGGAAGCACGGTTTCCCATTTACCAACACAACTTCAAATAATGTTTCCATATCTCGAACGAATGATCCACCAGGAAGTTTCCGACGAACATCTGAATAAGCATAGACTCGCCAGGCTCCATGTTTTGATCGACCATGACCAGATTTTATGATCATATTTTTCCATTTTGGTTTAACACCAACACAAAATGCAAGGTAAGTCTTTTTGACCATATGATTGGTAAATGCTTTCACAAGCTTAGCAGCTACTTTGTGAGACTTGGTAATGACTGTAACCCCACTTGTGTGACGATCAAGCCTATTAGATAGATGGAGTTCTTGTAATTTTATTTGCTCACCTGAAAAACAAATATGTTATTACTGAGAAAATTAGCATCAAGAATAAACGATACAACAATCTTTTCCTACTGTTTAGACAATGCTAACAAATATGGAATCCAGCAAGTGGATTTTGATGGATACAAATGCCTTTGCCAACCACTAAGTATAATTTACACTCGCTTACTCATATGAATAACTTCATTCAGCAGATTATCATTCAACCCTTGAACGCAACATTACGGGGGCGAGTTAATTAACAATCAATCAAAATTCGGAAAAATACAAAAAATTATTCAAATTCTGGTTCTGTCTATCGAAGTCACTAGTTGACACAACGAGTACAGTGTGTTTCCATTTATTAATCGTTCATAATTCAGTCTGATAATCCTCGGGAAAAAAAAAAAAAAGCGAACCTCTTTCAGTATCAAGGAGATTGCGAACAGAAGATAAAATGTTGTCGCAATAGATTCCCTGCGGCTTATTCACTGCAATGAGCTAGTCATCTTCGAATAATACATCACTTCTGGAGAGAGAAAAGAGGGAAGACTTTGAAAACGCTGTCAAAGCTCTGTTCAACTCCAGATTCTTCGATATCGGCGGGAGAGATGGAGAGAGCCGCACTGGATAATTCTCGAGTTTTTGTAGGGTGTTTTCTGACGTAATTTGGAAAGAATTCATGTGAGCTTCGGCGGCCATTAACGAGATATGGAGGGGTTTCGAGGCGGCCATTAACGAGATATGGAGGGGTTTCGAGATTCCGAGGAGAAAGGAGGGAGAATAACCCAGGGGCATTCTTGTCATGACAAAAGGATACAAGGAAAATCAAATTTATATGAGTGTATATTAGGTGTACCCGGGTGCACCATTGCACCCATATTTGCATAACTTTTTATTTTATTTTGTATACATGTTATTCTCTTTTGTATACGTGTTTTGTAATAATTGTATACTTTTTTCACACTAAGTTTTTCATTAAAAAAACAAGCATTCATATGTGTATAACTTTTTATTCAATAGTGTATACATCTATTTTAATAATTGTACATTTTTTTACACTCAATTTTTTATTAAAAAAATTAACAATTAAATTGTATACATTTTTACTCATAATTGTATATGTTTTTGCTTATATTTGTACGTGGGTGCACACGTAGCTTCGTGTGCACCCTGGTGCACACTATATTTAGCCAATTTCTATATGGTGTAGGGGCCCACCGCCCCTGCCCTGGGATTGGTGGAGGAGGTAAATCGTAGGATGTGCCTCAAGTGGCTTATACCCCTGCCATGGGGATTGGTGGAGGAGGTAAATCGCAGGACTGGGGATTGGTGGAGGAGGTAAATCGCAGGATGTGCCTCAAGTGGCTTATCACAGGATATGCCTCAAGTGGCTTATAGAGAGGGCTCACTGTTAAACTTGTGCTTGCAAGGGGCCAAATCCATGCCAAAGGCAGGATTCGAACCCCCACCCTGCAGCAACCAAGCTCAGTTAGAAGGTCTTTCCACCCTCCCCTCTACCACTTGAGTTATGCCCTGGGGGCAGGAAAATCAAATTTCTACGGAACATTATCGTTGGTTTAAATTTTGAAACCAAGTTCTTAAAACCCAAGCAAAATCATTTTCGTATGAACTTATAAACTTTATACTCCCTCCGTCCCGTTTCAATGTTTACGTTTCTATTTTGCGCGTCTCATTTCAATGTTTACGTTTTTCTTTTTAAGAATATGGGACCCACCTAAAACAATTAATATATCATCCAACACTGATATACCTACTCACTTCACATTAAATATTATATTTTCTCACCCACTATCTATTAAAATATACTACTTTTTAATCAACATTTATAATTATTTATGCATTCAATTTATTTTATTTTCTCTTTTTATTTATTTTTTTTCTTTATTTCTCCTTTCTCATCTCTATTTTTATATATAAATGAATACTCTTACACATTATTTCATATAAAATTAAATTAATTATATCAAAAATCCAAAATAATACTATATATCACTATTCAGCAAAGACTTGTGAGACCGTCTTACGTTACGCCCTTATGTGTGACATATAAAAAGTAATAACATTTAATTATTTTGCCCTTACGCGTGACATATAAAAAGTGATAACATTATTAATAAAATATATAAAAAGTAATAACATTATTAATGAAAAATAATATTCAATAGATGAAAAGTGATAATAGTATAATAAATTATTTCATTAACAATTTATAATATAAATAAAAAGTGATAATATTTAATAGCGAAATTGATAACTAATTACGAAAGCGTAAAATGATTTCACTGTTACGCTTTTTCTTTGCACACAAAACTAATCCCCAAGTATTAAGGATATCAATTGCAGCACAAGCAAGAGAACAAGTAAAATATCGAACTCAAATGACAGTGTATTATCAATTTAATTATTATTCAAATTAATCAAGACAAATTTGCAATAAAGTTTTGTAGTATTAAATTATTAATCTAATAGACAAATTAATTAAAATAAAAAAGCACTTAGAAGATTTCAGAGTTGTTTCAAGAATGGAGAATATGTAAAACTATGGTAATCTAGTTTAAACTCTTTAATTTTCCTCTTAAGTGTACTTCCCAACTCTATCTTATAGATTATGAACGCATCACTAAATCATGCAAACTTACTCTATATACACAAGTAAATAAGCGTGTAAACCTGTGAGTCACCTCAGAGCAAGAGATCTAATTTTACCCCCTTTTTAGGTACTATCAGTATCAATTCTTTCCCCGATCGTCTGGTACTCAAACCCGATATGATCTCTTTTTATAGGTACTACAAAATTATCCTCTTAGTCCTGCTCATTAACCCGCAATTTATGCAATTAATAAACATTCATATTCAACAGTTCTAATGAAGTCTTGGGAGTATTGGTCCATCCCTTAGAATCATAACATGCAATCCTGTTCAGCGATGAACGCACTCAATCCACAACCAGAGATATATTCAGACTCTATATAATAGTTGAAGATGCACAAAATGATCGTGAATATGAGTTTAAAAAGCATAATCAAATATAAAATAATCCACAAGTAGTGTTGTCGGCAAGTATGATAAGAGAAGTTAATGAATTCGTTTAAACCTTCAAAACACTAATACTACCAAAGAGGTTCTAGCCTATGGTGTTACAAGCAAACACGCATGGGCTTTAGATAGATCTTACCCATAGTCTGAAAAATCACAAGAAAATATAAAGAAACAAAGAATACCCTATATGGTAGTAGTCGTCGCTTCCTCCTCTATCTTGAATCTTCTGCTCAGTTCTCCTTCTCGATTCGACAGATGAATCTTCACCGTGTCGGCAGATGATGGGATGGGATGGATGAAGATAGGGCATGGCTCTTATGAGGGTGTTAGATCTGGATGTGAGTTGTGTGTCCTTTTATACTTGCAAACTCTTTCAATAGACCTTTAATGGGCTTTTTACATCAAAATACGCACTTACACACACTGAGGGTGTAAAAAGTACAGATTTAGAGCATCCCGTGTGGCCGTCGACCTCAGGGCTTGGTTGAACGACACTCAAACAAAACATTGGAGATCTAATATACCTCTAGGGACCCCGTTCGACCAAGGCTGGAGGTCGAACGGTGGTCGAACGACTACCATCGGGTTCAAACGAGCCTCCAAAAAATTCCTTTTTTGATTTTGACTACTTTTATCATTTTTCCTGCCAAAAATAACACACTTGACCTTAATAGCATCTGATTCTTGATTATTTACTAAAGAACCTAATTCAGGACAGATTAAGACCAAATCCCACACAATTATCAAGCAAATCAGAGCTAAAAACATGTGAATTTTCACTCTCAATACTCATCGTGAGATGGTGTCATATAAGATTTCCCCCACTATTTATTAGGTTTTCAAAATCAGAATTTAGTTTTCAAAATCTTAACCAAAGATCACTTAAGGTGATGTGTGTTGGTTGGGTGTCAACCAAAGTCCCACATCGATTAGAAGTGGGGATGTCGATGAGTTTATAAGTACGGAGAAGACTATCCCTAGCATGAGGCCTTTTAGGCGTGAGCCCAGAGAGCAAAATCTTACGGGCCAGTGAGCGGCCCAAAGCGGACAATATCATTCTATTGAATTGAGTGGGCTCGGCTCCATTGGGCTGATAAATCCAACAAGTGGTATCAGAGTCAGGCCCCAAACTTATCTGGAGCAGTGCGGGAAATACGGCGCGGTTGGTGGTGGACCGGCACGTGTCTCAAATTGATGTCTAGCCAAGGAACTTTGTTTGAGGGAAAAAATACGGCGCAATTGGTGGGGTGTTCTCATCTCAAATTGATGTCTAGTCACGGGACTTTATTTAAGAGGGAAATATTGGTTGGGTGTCAACCAAATTTCCACATCGGTTAGAAGTGGGGATGTCGATGGATTTATAAGTACGGACAAGACTCTCCCTAGCAGAGGCCTTTTGGGCTTGATCCCAAAAAGCAAAATCATGCAGGTCAGTGAGCGACTCAAAGCGGACAATATCATGCTACTGGATTGAGTGGGCTCGGCTCCACTGATGAGAGTGAAAATAAGCGTGTTTTTATATTCAATTTAACACCTTTTTGATTGATATTGTAGTCTTATATGATCACAAATGTCGTATATTTGATATATGTGAGAATTATGTGCACTTGAGGTATTTTATTGTGTTTTAGGTGGAAAAATGATGAAAAAGTGCAAAGTTGAAGAAAAGGTGCAATTTGTGCAAGAATGCTGAAAACGCACATCCAACTTTCATAATTATTCTGTATTGTTGTGGAGCTCGAAACTATTGGTGTAATATATGATTAGAAAGCCACTGAAGAGAGGGTCGTTTTGGGGTAAAGAACACTATCATTGAAGCCCGAACGAGGAAGTTATGAGCAAAGTGGTGACACCGCGCGAGCTGTGCCGAACAGAACAGATGTGCTACTTTACATGGCTTGTTACAGATTCAATTCTTGGAGTTTTGGTGATATCTTTATATTCATAGAAAGCCAAGGAAGAGAGGATCGCGTGAGCGTAAAAATCACTCAAATTGGAGGTCTGACGAGGAAGTTATGCTCAGAATTGTGAAGTCGCGCAGCTGTTGGCGAGAATTTTCGAATTTGTGCGTGTTTTTACACCACTCAGTGTGTGTCGCGAATTTTGCATCACATTGCATGTATTTTCGTGTTTTCCAAGAAAAAGTTCATCCAAGGTCCATAAGGAGAGCTCACAAGTATAAAAGGGGATGTGGATCACATCATAATTCAAAATAATAGAGAACACAATACAAGAGAGGAGAAGAGAGGCCACAACCATACAACACCCCACAAGGGGGGATCACCCCCCATCCATCATCCACTTCCTTTCCTCCATCCATCCATCACTTTGAAGATTCGTTTGTGGAATCAAGAGGAGAACCAAGAGGAGGATTCAAGATGGAGAAGGGCATGAAGACGCCATATCAAGGGTTTATTCGTTTCCTAATTTATCTTGTATTTTTCGGATATCCGGGTAAGATCTATCCAACACCTATGATTGTTCTTCGAAATATCATGGGCTAGATCCTTTTTGGTAGATCTAGGAGTTTTGATGGTTTTATGAATTAATTGATCTTCTATGTGTAAACTCCGTACAACACTACTTGTGGATTTATTTTATATATGATTGTGCTTTCTTAATCCATATTCACGGTCGTTTTGTGCATCTTCAATTGGTATATAGAGTCTGAATATATATCTTGGTTGTAGATTGAGTGCGTTCACCGCTGAACAGGATTCCATGTTATGATTCTAAGTGAGGGGACTCCGAAGCTTCATTAGAACTATCATATATGAATACTTATTAATTGAATTGAATTCGGATTATTAAGTAGGATAAAGAGGATAACTTTATAGTACCTATAAAGGGAGATCATATCGGGTTAGAGTACCAATCCTAGGAGGAAATAATTGATACTGATAGTACCTAGAAAGGGGGATGAAATTATATATCTTGCTCCGAGGTTATTCACACGTGTTACACGCATATTTACTTGTGTCTATAGAGTAGATTTGCATGGCTTAGTGATGCGTCCATATTCCACAAGGCAGAGTCGGACATCAACACATAAAAGGGAGATTAATGAGTGAAACTGGATTATCCTAGTGCTACCTATTCTCCTACTTGATCCACCTACGTATTCTTCGAGTGATAGTTTATTTTATTTGTTATTTATTTAGTATTTTAGTTATAATCAAACATCAAACTCTTATTGCTTTGTCTTAATTAATTTAGATAATAATTTAATTGATAATACGCCGTCCCTTGGGTTCGATATTCACTTGGTCACCTTTCGAAACTACAATTGATATCCTTCATACTTGGGAATTAATTGTGTGTTGAGAAAACACTCATCAAGTTCTTGGCGCCGTTGCCGGGGACGGCTGTTATTATTGATTTTATTATTTCTAGTTGATTAAGATTTTTTTTCTTTTCTTTTTCTTTTATTTGTGATTATTTAATTCTATCTAACCTTGAATTTTCCGAGTTACTTGTGCACTTGTAAAAGGAGAGGAAGGAAAAGAAGGAATAACACATTGATCTAAACATGGCCGGAGCAAGGCAGAATCCGGATAATGTTTCCGTTCGTGAAATTTTCACGAATTTTGGGAATGTCAACATGGGGTTGATAGGAGCAAGGGGGGAAGATGATGATTTTGAGATAAAACCCGCTCTTATTAACATGGTAGAGAAGAATCCCTTTTCTGGAGGTTGTTTTGAAGATCCATATCAGCATCTCTGAAGATTTCTTGGTTATGCAAACACTCAAAAGAGCAGTGGAGCGAATGATAATGCTAGGCGGATCGCCTTATTCAAGTTCTCTTTAATTAATAAGGCGGAAGCTTGGTATGAGACCCTTGATCCAGCCGATTGCAATACATGGGACCAACTGCAGCAGAAGTTCTTGGAGAGATACATGCCACCCTCAAGGATCTTAAGGATGAGGCAAGAGATCACCCGATTTGTTATGAATCAGGGTGAGAAATTTGATGAGGCGTGGGATAGGTTTAAAGACATGCTCAGGAGGTGTCCACAGCATGGAATGCCGAAGGCTGAATACATAAGCATCTTCTACTATGGATTGGATTGTGAGTCGCGTATTTTTATTGATGCATCATCAGGAGGAGCGCTGTTTTCAAAGACAGCACTTGAAGCGGAAAAGTTGTTTGAAGACATCTCTATGAATTCACGCGACTGGCCAATAGAGAGAGATAGAGGATCATATGTACTTGACGAAGTAGCACAGGTTGAACATCAAGTGGTGAAGCCGAATAGGGATGATGAGATCGTCTCTAGTCTAGCTAACATCAACAAGCTACTAGAGTTCTAGCAGAGGCAGATCACAGAGTTGACACTAAGGGAGCCTAGTATGAAGCAGCAAGAAGTGAAGAGTGTTGAAGATACCTTCCATCGATACATGGCTGAGAATGATGCAAGGATTGATCATCTTGAGGATACCATGAATGTTGATCATGCAGATTTATCTAAGCAGATGAAGGAGCTTACTTTGATTATGGGGCAGATGACCGCGAACGTGAATCAATTGACACAAAAATTAGAAGATAAAGCCATCACGTTAAGGTCTGGAACGTAGTACGAGGGACCGATGAGGCTGGGATCAAATTTGGACATGACTAATCCTCGATTCGACCAACACCCAGAAGGTTCGACATGGCACTCAGGTCGAACCATAGTCGAACCTCATCATGCAGTGCACTCTGTTTTTAAAAATCCTCAGTTCGACTAAAACCCAGAGGGTTCGACCTGGCATACAGGTCGAACCATGGTCGAACCTCTTCATCCGGAGTGCTCTGTTTTGTCGCAGCAACGGTTCGACCAACCCAGCAGGTCGAACCCAGGTCGAACCGGAGGATATAAACTATACAGTGAGGCAGTTCGACCAAGGGAGCAGTGGTTCGACCTCTAAAACTGGTCGAACCCAGGTCGAACCTCAAATTCAAAAAAAGAGCCGTTGTCCAGAAGATAGGTTCGACCAGTACGTGCCTGGTTCGACCTATTCCACAGGTCGAACCCTGGTCGAACCTATCCAGAAGTTGCCCGTTTCTGTGCCGAATGCTCTGCATGATGTTGATGCTACTCCAGTACTATTACATGAGCAGAATACTGAGCTTACAATGGAGAAGAAGTGGGAAGAAGCAAAGAGATTGAGAGCCAAGAAGGATAAAGCGAAGGAGGTTGAACGTGATGAATGGGGAAGACCAAAGACCAAGATACCTCCTCCGTTTCCTTCAAGATTGGCCGAGAAGGGATTGGAAGAAAAGTTCAAGAGGTTTCACGATGTCATGAGCAAAGTAAGCTTGAACATTCCTTTCTCTGAAGCAATCATGGAGATGCCATACTATGCCCGATTCCTCAAGAATATTATATCAAAGAAGAGAAGCTTGAACGGAGTGGAGACGGTGAATGATTGTCGTCATTTTCACCTAGGTTTTAGTGTCTTTATGTGTGTATTTTCGGATGTTTTTATCCGTATTTGTGTTAATTTTGGTGGAGTTATTGTTGTTTTGAGGAAAGTGGTACGAACTGATAGAATTGTGTAAATGAGCTTAAATATGTGTAAAACAGGTCATGGAACGGACAAACACGGAGTCGGGAGCGAAAGGGAGACGAAGAATAGGCCATGCAGCTGCACGGGCCGTGCGCGGAACACGGCCCTGTAGCAGCTGGCCGTGTAATGTCATCAGAACACGCTGCTCGGCCAGAGATTCGGCCGTGCGCTGGTGCACGGGCCGTGCGCTGCTGCACGCCCCGTGTGCGGAGCTCGGCCCTGTAAGAAGGAGCCGTGTATTGTCGTCAGAAAGTGCTGCACGGCCATGATCAAGGCCGTGTATTGCAGCTCGAGCCGTGTCCGGAAGCACGCACAAAACGCCGAAGTAGGTGTGCCCTACACGGGCCGTGTACTGCAGCACGGGCCGTGTAGGTGCAAAATCCTGTGTAATTTTCAGAATGTTCCGGAAGCTTCTAGAAGGTCCATAAGTGATATAAAACCATGATTTGTGCGAAATTAGAAGAGGAGATACAGATTATATCAGATTGAGAGCAGTTACACACAATCCACACCACATTTCCTCACACACTAGATCTACAAGCCATCTACACCATCTAAATCCATCAATTCACCTTGATCTTCATAAATCCATCCATACATCCATTCATTCCATCATCTAAGAAGAGAAAATCAGATTTGTTTGAAGAATTTGGCATGATCAAGGAAGAAGGAGTCTACCTTCAAGGGGAAGCTCAATCTCTTTTATTTTGCTACTTTCTTTATTTTATTGCTCATATGGAGCTTGTATTGGATTGTAGCCAATTTGCAATGAATATTTGTGGCTAGTCCTCAAATGAGGCTAGCAATATGATTGGTTAGGAAATATGTAGATTTTTGCACTATTAAAGCTTGATGAATTGATTGTTATGATTACTTTCTATCATGAATGTTTATTCTCATTTGATGCATGATGTGTGTGGTTAAATTCTCTATGCATAGTGTTAGGATGGCCATTCCAATATTATGTGTGGTGATTTAATTGAATCATTGATTGTATTAGGTGACTTGGTTAGTATGAGGGGAGGAAAGCCATTCCCTCCAAGTGCTTAGAACCTCATGATAGAACATTAGTGATGAACTAGTGAGGGGAACCAACTTATGATCATAGTACCCATGGGGAATTGAGAGTAAGACAATCTTAGGAGATTCAAACTTGTAAAAGAGTTGAGAACCTAATCACCTTGGCCATAGGGGTTAGGGGTACGATTGTGATTGCCCTTAGTTTCATAACTTGAAAGTCATCAATGCTTGAGTAAGTGTGAAGTCTACATAAGACCTTGACCATGATGTTGCTAGCCTTGCTCTCTTTTTAGATACACTTCATCCATTCCATCTCATTCTTGCTACTTGATTTGATTGATACTTGTTATAATTAGTTGCTTGTCTAGTTTATTAGTTAATTGATAGAGTAATCATAGTTCTTAAATCAAAACCTTATCTTGATCATCCTTACAAAACATAAATCAATGGAAAATCCGGATACAACTTGAGTTTACCTTTTCCCTTGGGACGACAATACTATAAATTTTGCACTTGGTCACGCGTATACAACAGCGATAGAGCACACTTACTCTTGACATTTCACTAGAAATGCGACTAAGTTCAGTGAACCTATCAGAGAATTGCAGCTCGATCCTTCAAAGGAAGCTACCTGCAAAGTTAAAGGTTCCGGGAAGCTTCACCATTCTTTGTTACATTGGAAAAGGGTCGGCTGATTAGCCATAACTTGTAGTCGGGTTGACCAATTCAAGAATTTATCGAACCACAGGGAGGTCGATGCTAGCACTTAAGCGAGATCACGTTTATCACGATTTTATAGAAACGAATCATAGATGGATGGTTGATTAAACAAGTAATTAAATGAAAACCAATGAAAGTAGACAAGCAATTATCAAATGACAAGATAAAATGATGAATGAGTGGTTTTCCAAATTGAGTAGAAGTGAGATTAACAACACTAATGAAGTGGTAACTCATGTACTCATGCATTAAACTCATATGTATCAAGGGTTGAGACTAAGGGCCAACACATATACCACCTAAACTTCCTCTCGAAATGAATAGGATGTAGATCATTTGCACAATCTCAAAATAGCTCAAAGGTTGGTTCTCAATTAAACTATTCCAACTAGGTACTAAGTTTAATTAAAGAATCCCTTCATATAATTAATTGACTTCTCAATCTAACTAATCACATATTCTATCAAAGGGTTCTAAATAATAAAGGACTTCTCAATCACTTTACAATTTATAATGCACATGAGGTGTTTGATATAATGATTCACTTGACTATCCTAAGCACATAATTGATTTCTCAATCTAATCATATAATTAGAACAATCAAACACACAAAACATCATAGATCTCAAGATATGTACGTACCAATGATAGAAAATCAAATATCCCCATCAACATATAAATTTAATTATATAGATCCACAAATTAACCAACAACCTTCATGTTGCTAATCTCACAAGGGAGATTAGCCTACAATCTTCATAAGATCCATAACATAGACATTAGAATTCTTACAAATCATGGTAAACTAAAGGATTAACACAAAATTGGAATGAAAGCTCCCTTGGAAATGGATCCAATTGAATTTCCCTTCTTCCTTTGGTGATCACCCAATCTTCCTTGCTTCTTCACTTGATTTGGATGGTAGAAATTATGGAGAAATGATGTAGATCCAAAGATGGATGAATGGGATGAAGAATATGGTGTAAAATCAAAGGAAATGTGTGTAAGGTGTGTGGGAAAGGTGGAAAATCGGATCTCCTCTCAAAATGTTGAATGGATTGGTATTTATACTCCTTGACAAGCTTCTAGAAGGATTCTGACTTTTTCTGATCCCTGACACGACACGAGTCGTGTGGCGTAACACGGCCATAAGGTGCCCGTGTTGCGTGAACTGATGCTCCCGCACGGCCATCGCTTATAGGCCCGTGTTGGCTACACGGGTCGTGTGCTGCAACACGAGTCGAGCTCCGCAACACGGCCAAGTGGTGGTCGTGTTGGATGAATAGATGTCGCCGCACGGCCATTCTGGATAGGCCCGTGTCTGGTACACGGGCCGTGTGCTGCAACACGAGTCGTGTTGCCAGCACGGCCAGCCGTGTTCTTGCACTTTTGTTCCTTCTTCCTTGTTTGATCTCCCGTCTTCATTTTTTTACTCTATTTTCACCTGTTATACACATGTTTAAGATCATTCTCACACATTCCCATAAAAACACATAACACCACCAAAATACATGAAAATATGGATAAAACAATACGAAAAATGCACACAAAAAGGCACTAAAATCTAGGTGAAAAAACGACAATCACACCCCAAACTTAAAGTATTGTTCGTCCCCGAACAATGAAAATGATAAACAGAGGGAGAAGTTTTCACCTAGTAAAACGACTAAACGAACACAAGTAATAACACATCATTAGCAACAAGAATTACAAATTATGCTAAGCTAACCTACAACATTAGATTTATGATATGAGAAATTAACAAGTTCAATCAAAAGAGAATAAGGAGCAATATAGTCCCTTTTAGTCTAAACCTCACATAATTTTATCAATGCCACTCGACACTCATTAAATAAGGTAAATCAACACTCCTCAATCAATTGGTTTGAATCACCATACACTTGCTCGTAGACTCTATTCACAAACCACTAAAATTTAATCAATGATCAAAAAGGTCTTTAATTAAGGATGTAATGATAGGCTCTTTGGTAAGGTATGAATAATTTAGATAAAAGTGACTAAACGAGTGTAAGTAATCGAAGAGGTAGCTACTTTCTTCCATCCCTTCACATTCTTTTTCTTCCTTTCTTTTCTTTATTGATCACAAGCACTAATCATCACTTCCTTGGATTTCTTGAGCTTCTTATAGATTCATGCCTCTTTTCTTTGATTCTTAAGTACTTGAGCATATTATTGTTGCCTTGCTCATTTTCTTGTTTTGAAATTGTATGTCCATTCTTTCTTGTGCTCTTTTCATCCTTTTTCTTACTTATTTACCATTTCCTCTTTCTCTTTTGTTATCTCATCACACATTTCTAGCCACCATCTTCTTTGTTACTCACACAAAAGGTATATATCTTAGGCTCATGTGGGTAATTAAAGCTTGTAATGTGCTATCTTCACAATAAATAGGCTTATAGGCTCAAAGTGGTTGACTAGGGATGATTTTAAAGGTAAGGAAATATTTGGCAATGGCTATACATGACAAGGATGACCTTAAATCATTTCATCGATCTCCACTAATCGGATTCATTCCTAAAGTCTTTGAGCAAGTATTTAATTTATCAAAACTCAACCGATCCACTCATGAAAAGATATACCATATATACATGGTCGAGGCTCAAATTCTCACAAGTTTATGCTCGACTTAAAAGGACTTATTACAACATATTCATCTTTTAATTGAATTAGTTAAATAAAACATATCACAATTCGAAAGTGTAGAGTTCCTTAATCATAATTCGACATCACTTATCACCATAATGCATCATCACTCATATTCAAAACGACTCACAACCTCCCAAACAAACCACCAAATCAAAACCTAAACACGAATAATAAAAACAACTACACACAAACATAAATAAACCAAAGACAACACAAAGACAAAACTAAAAGAAAAGACACAAAAAAAAAATCACCCCATCCATGATCAATACACATCAAAATCATCTCAATCCTTAATTAAACAAAAGTACGAAATTAAACATCCCAAAACAAAACAATAAGAAGTCTCAAATCCAACACGAATCAATCCAACTAAAATAGATAAACTAATGAAGTGGCAAGCACTAAAAGTACTCCCTTAGTTATCCGGAGGAGGAGGAAGTTGATTTTTCCATGATCCCCAAGGGGTATAAGCACGAGGTATGGTAGGGAACTGGAAATTAAACATCCTCGTGATCATCTCCTCCATGTTGTTCGAACGTGATCGCGTATTCTCTTCATAGTACTCCCTACGACGCTGCCCCTCATGGATCTCCCTAATCATCGCACCCTGTCTCTGCTGCTCCTCTCAGAACTCTCTCATCTCATCTCCAAGCGCCTGCTGCGTCTGTCTGATCTCCCTGAGTTCGTCTTCCAGAAAATTCCATCTTGCATTCCCTTCTCTTGGTCCATCTCCTTCCTCTTGGAGTTCTTCTTCTTCTTGTTCAAATGCCGGAGACTCTGGTGCATGCTCTTCAAATTCAACCTGATGAGGTTGATCTTCCTCTCCTACATCCATGTCCACTGGCTCAGCTCTCAAATTCCTTAGCTTAGGATTCTCATCTATTTTCATCTGCTGGAGTACTGCTTCCACTCCATCTCTATTCTCTCTGTAGAAGGCTCTCACAACTGCTGAGTGGTTGGGACTCGCCATTGCTAGATTCTGCTGCTTTCTTTGTCCTCGCAATGTGGTGAGCTCAGGAGCAGGTAAAGGAAATGGAGCTCCCTTATCTTGCTTCAAGCAATACATATTTCCTATGAATGATATGAACTCCATCTTTATGAGTTGATTATAAGTGAGCCCTTCACTAACCATCGAGTGTTGTATCTCTCTGAGGTCGATGCCTAACCCTTGAGCAATCATTGTCACCATCCCTCCAATCATAATCCCTCGAGTGTTCTCTCTCTTCGCCACTCTCTCAACATGCTGAATGAAGTGAGCTGCAATGTTCACTTTGAACTCCTTGAACATACTGTACATGATGTACAACTGCTTCTCACCAACAGATCCACTCTCAAACCGACCCAGAATAGTATTGGATATTATCTTCTCAAGGTATCTCATGACTGGGTTCCTTATAGCTGTCCCTTTTGAAGAACTTGGAATGTACTCTGGAGGCTCAGTCCCATCCTCAACCAATTTTCTCTACCAAGTCTGTTGATTGAAACCCCCTTGTGGTAAGAAGTTCTGATGACCTCTCATGATTGGGCACCCAAAGAACCTATTTAGCTCGTTCACAGGAATCTTCTCCCACATCTCATTGTTCAACTGAAATGTGATTGCAATAGGAAATTTGTTCCTATCTCTATGAACCTCCAAGGTGCTCATAAACTCGGCTGTAAGATGGAGATAAGTGGGAGGTCTCTTATCAAAAACTCTTCCATTTCCACTCGACGGAATAGAGTCATCAGATCACTCTCTATCCCAAGACCCTCCATGGTTGCTTGATCTTGGAATCGAGTTGCCCTAATCTTGGGGATTATGTACTCCCATTTCAATGAATACTTCTCCCATTCCATGAACTCTACTCCGAAATTCTCAGGGTGTTGGTCCTTCATTAGCAGTTTTGCATCAAGGTTGGATAGTTCCATTTCTGACTCAATAAAAATGAAATCCTCATTGCGTTTCCTCACTCTTCTTTCAGCCATCTACAATTTTCAAAATAATTCAAATTATTTTCACTTCAACTCAAAGCAAAATATCTCATATTAATTAGAATTATCACTAGTTATTCAACTAAGTGTTAATTCTAGCACATATCCAAGCACAACAAACAATGTGTTTCAAAGACTTTAACATTTTGATCCAACCCACTTAACACAAAGTTATTCCAAAAATTTCATTCAATCAATCAATTTCAACATCCTAATCCTTCCATTCTTTCATAAAATTTCACTTCTTCAATGGGCACAACTCAATTCAACAATGCTTCATGCAAAAGCTTTGAATTCCAATTGAAATTTCATTTAAGCATTTCATCAAACACTTGGCATGCACATATTTCGCACTTCAATTCAACAAGACTTAACTATGCCTTCATGCTCAAATCCTCAACACCTAAACTAATTCACATCAATACAATCATCATAGAAGCATTATTAATCAATTTGAACATCACATGCCCTAAATTAATCATCTTGAAAAAATATCCCCAAATTATTTCTTCATGAACCCTAATTCTTCCCAAAATTCAATCAATCCCAACAATTAAACTTGAAAATTCATGTTTCACAATCCTAGACATGCTTCATACATACTATCATTCAAAACCCATACATGAATTTCGAAATTTATACCTTGAAATGAAAATTAGGGCACAAGAGTACATACCTTGAATTTTCTTGAATAAAATGGAAGGGGATTGTTGTTTAAACTTTGAAATTTACCTTTTAATCTCACAATCTTACCACTCTTTGATGTTTGGGTGACAATTGGTGGAGTTCGGACGGAATTCTCACGACGAGAATGGATTTAGGACACGAGTGGAATGAATGGTCGTGTCCAGAAATCTGACTTTTAAAACGCTGCCTCAGACACGACACGAGTCGTGTCACGCAATACGGCCATAAGGTGCCCGTGTTGCGTGAACTGATGCTCCCGCACGGCCATCCTGGACAGGCCCGTGTTGGCAACACGGCTCGAGTCTCGGTGCTTGGACACGACCCGTGTGACGACACACGACCAAAATTTACCTGTGTTGGGCAAACTGATGTCGCCGTACGGCCACCTGTTACAGGGCCGTGTCGGTGACACGAGTCGTGTACCCGCTCCCCTGAATTTTCCAATTTCAACTTCAAATCTTGTCTTTCCCTGTTTCAATGCTTCCAATACTCCCTATTCATGCTCACAACTCATAAACATCATTAGCTCAACCTTAATATCAAAAACAAAAGGATTATCAACTTCAACACCACCAAAACGAACCAAAACTAAACCGAACTCATGAGAAAATTTCAAATTTGGCTCAAAAACACAAGAATGCATGTCAATATAGAATATAACATATCATACCACATCATATCCCCCCAAACTTGAATTGAAACAAGAGTTTCAAAGTAAGTTTGCAAAAAGTGGTACGATATACCGTTCTCATCAATGACGCACTCTTTGAATCTTCAATAAATCTTCTCCTCATAAGCACAATCCACTGTTTGCCTAATTTGTAGCACTCACGAGCAAGAATACTCGATCGTTGTAGTAGTATATCCCAAGAAAAATTATCAATCCATAAAGGAGTTATATTCGGACTAGCAAAATACGTGAGCTCATGTTCATGTTGTTTTTGTAAAGATGATCGGGGATTTTGAGAAGATTAACAACTAAAGCAAGTAACAAGTAAATAAGAATAGCAAATAAGAGAAATGACAAGTAAAGAAAATGGGTGCTAAAGTTCAAGTGTGAAAAACATGGGATTAGAAACATCCAAGCATACTCAATTCATATTATCATGCAAAAGGAATCCAACTTAATTGATGTAGACTAAGGGTGATCACGATTGTATCCTAAGCTCCCTTTCGGGTTACAAAGGTTGTTGATCCATTTTAGACTCCCAAAAGCACTTAAAATCAAAGCCCAACATTAACCCCTTCCATCTAGGTACTAGTTAGATTAAACTCTCCCTTTTTGTGTACTAAGGCCAACGAATGGATTGGTTCCCCTTATTGAATTCAAATATCCTTTCGGTCAAATCCAAACTCAATGTCTATTCATGCCTTCCTAATACTATAGAGGGTCATTTCCGTCTCACTCCAAGCAATACATACATGAACATCATGATATCATTTAATTACCACAAATAATCCATTGATCAACAATCCATTAAACCAATAAACATTTATGAATAACAAACCATGCCATCACAACATCAAGTCAATTAAACTCCATGAATAGAAATCAACATCAATTAAACCAAAAACCAATTTAATCCACATGACAATATAAATCTAATATACTCTTCATGCTCCTAATCCCACTAGAGGGATTAGCCTATCATGATAAAAGTAACAAAACAAATAAATGATTCATTACATATATCCATAGTCTAAATCCAAAAGAAAATCAAGAGAGATGTAAATCTTCCCCAACAATTTCTTGTAGGAGATCTTCAATACTCATGGATCTTCTTCTCTAGCTATTGATTTCTTGAGATCTCTCACACCCAATGGAAGGGATGAAGTTTTGATGGAGAATTAATGGAGATGATGAAGATGGATCAAAATGGATGAAGGTGAATGAAGATGATGGTGGAAAATGGAAGAAATGGTGTGTGATGTGTGTGTAGAGGATGGAAATTTCGGATCTCCTTCCAATTGTTGAATAAAGGGGTATTTATACCCCTATGGAGGCTTCTAGAAGGATCTGGAAATTTCAGCAGGAACGTACACGGCACGAGTCATGCTCTGCAACACGGCCACGAGGTGGCCGTGTTGTGTCTTCTGATGCTGCCGCACGACCTCTCCTTACAGGGCCGTGTTATGCAACACGGCTCGTGTGCTGCAACACGACTCGTGCGACTGGACACGGCCTTAAGTTGCCCATTTTGAATAACTAGGTATCGCCGCACGGCCTTCTCTTACAGGGCCGTGTTGGCTACACGGCCCGTGTTGGTGCTGGCTCCTGTATTTCTTCACTGTTTTGGCTCGTTCTCCATCGTTTCAACTCCGAATTGAGATCCACTTTTTCCTACATCTTCCTTATCATGTTTAGCATCCAATAAAAAGTGAAAATCTTAAGTTTAAGCTCATTCACATACATTTCAATAAAAACACAAAACACAACCAAATAACACATAAAATACGGATAAAATAATACGAAAATACATATAAAAAGACACTAAAATGTAGGTGAAAATAGCTCTAATCATCCACCTACAAGACCAAAATAAAGCAAAACAAGAAAAAGAAATATTTACAAACCTAAACTACTAAAAGGATACGAGCTTTCAAGAGGTGAAAGTGTCAACATATACCAACTCCCTTTGAGAGGGAGAATGGTAATGTTTCACTCTATGACCATTAACTACAAAGGTATTTCCATCCGCTCCTTCAAGTTTAATCGAGCCATCATCTCTTACTTCGATCACCAAGTACGGTCCGGTCCATTTCGAACGAAGTTTTCCGGGGAATAATTTAAGCCTTGAATTAAACTATAGAACTTTATCCCCCGGAATAAACTCCTTCATTTTGATCCTTTCATCATGCCATCTTTTGAGCTTTTCCTTCAAAATTCTTGAGCTTGAGTAAGCTTCATCCCTAAACTCTTCTAATTCAATCAATTGGAGGCACCTTTTCTTCCCGGATTCCTTTTCATCAAAATTCAACTTCCGAAGGGCCCATAATGCTTTGTGTTCCAACTCCACGGGTAAATGGCAAGCCTTCCCATAAACAAGTTTATAAGGAGAAAATCCAAGAGCGGTCTTGTAAGCCGTTCGATAAGCCCATAAAACATCATCTAACTTAGAAGACCAATCTTTTCGATTCCCATTGACCGTCTTTTGAAGAACAAGCTTCACTTGTCTATTTGACACTTCCGCCAAGCCATTTATTTGAGGATGGTAAGGTGTTGAAACTATGTGCTTTACTCCATATCCACTCAAAAGCTTCTCAATAAGCTTATTGATGAAGTGTGATCCCCCATCACTAATTATAGCTCTTGGCACCCCAAATCTAGCAAAGATGTTCTTCTTTAAGAAACCCTTGACCACTAAAGCATCATTTGTCTTTGTCGGAATGGCTTCGACCCATTTAGATACATAATCCACCGCAAGCAATATGTAAAGGTAACCATTGGAAGGCGGAAATGGCCCCATGAAATTCATCCCCCATACATCAAACACTTCAACTTCAAAAATGTTCCTCATAGGCATCTCATCACGTTGCTCTATACTTCCAATCCTTTGGCACCTATCACATCCCTTGATGTACTCCTTACAATCCTTGAACAAAGTTGGCCAAAATAACCCCGATTAAAGGATCTTAGCCCCCGTCTTTTGAAATCCGAAATGCCCCCACAAGGTGAATTATGGCACATTTCCATTACTCTTAACTTCTCCTCCTCCGGGATACACCTCCTTATGATTCCATCCGGACAATTCTTAAACAAAATAGGATCATCCCATAGATATTCCTTGACATCATGATATAACTTCTTCCTTTGAGATTCGGTGAGATGGTCCGGCTTTAGGCCACAAGCTAGATAATTCACAAAATCCGCATACCACGGCCTTCCGGTCTCACACAAAGTGTACATTCTTTGAAAATCAACTAGAAGAATCTCTTCATCCGGGAATGCATCCTTAAATGGTTCCTTCTTCATCATTATTTTCTAAGCGTGACAAGTGGTCGGCTATGACATTTTCGACTCCCTTCTTGTCACGTATCTCCACATCGAACTCCTGCAACAAAAGAACCCAACGAATTAGTCTTGGTTTAGCATCTTTTTTACTCATCAAATACCTAATGGCGGCATGATCCGTTTAAACAATGGTTTTCGTGCCAACTAGGTATGGACGGAATTTTTCAAAAGCATAAACCACGGATAAAAACTCTTTTTCCGTTGTAGTGTAATTCTTTTGATTTGTATTGAACGTCTTGGATGCATAGTAGATAGCCCGAAACTTCTTCTCTCTCACTTGTCCTAGCACTACTCCCAAAGCATTGTCCCTTGCATCACAATGGAGCTCAAAAGTCTTGCTCCAATCGGGAGAGACAAGTATTGGTGAAAAAATTAAGGCCTCCTTAAGCACCCTAAAAGCATCAAGACATTCATCATTAAATTCAAATGGAATATCTTTTTCAAGCAATTTACACAAAGGTTTGGCTATGTTAGAAAAATCCTTTATAAAACTTCGATAGAATCCGGCGTGATCAAGAAACGATCTAACCTCTTTTTCATTTTTAGGAGGGGGAAGATGTTCAATGGCTACAACCTTCGCTCTATCAAGTCTCAAACCTTTTTCTGAGATATGATGACCAAGTACGATACCCTATTGAACCATAAAATGGCATTTTTCCCAATTCAAGACTAGGTTCGTATCTTGACATCGCTGCAAAACCATAGATAGATTAGCTAAGCATTTATCAAATGTAGATCCAAACATGGAAAAATCATCCATAAAAACTTCCATCACATTTTCAATCAATCCTCCAAAAATAGCCATCATACAACGTTGAAAGGTGGCGGGTGCATTGCATAACCCAAAAGGCAATTTATAGAAAGCGAATGTGCCATACGGACAAGTAAAAGTTGTTTTCTCTTGATCCTCGGGGGCTATCATGATTTGGTTGTACCCCGAGTAACCATCTAGAAAACAATAATACTTGTATCCCGCCAACCTATCAAGCATTTGATCAATAAAAGGCAAAGGAAAATGATCCTTATGAGTGTTTTCATTAAGTTTTCTATAATCACAACAAACTCTCCACCCCGTTTTCACCCTTGTTGCAAGTTCTTCATCAAGTTCCATTTTAACAATGGTTAACCCTCCTTTCTTAGCCACAACATGCAAAGGACTTACATGAGGACTATCACTAATGGCATAAACAATTTTAGCATCCAACCATTTTAAAACTTCCTTCCTAACAACTTCTTGCATAATAGGATTCAAACGCCTTTGAGGTTGTATACATGATTTATTCTCATCAATCAACCTAATGTGATGCATGCAAATGGTAGGACTTATTCCTTTTAAATCATCAAGACTCCACCCTATAACACTTTTATGACTTCGAAGTACTCTCAACAATTTATCAAGTTCTAGAGGGGAAAGAGATGATGATATAATTACCGGAAATGTCTTCTTGTCCCCCAAATACGCATACCTAAGGTGATCGGGTAGAGGCTTCAATTCTTCCTTTTCTTTATCGACTTTTGATTCCTCATTTTCCATCTCCAATGGAAGATATTCCCTCTTTCCATAGTATGCCAACTTTGCTTCATCCTCTTGCATTTCCCTACAAGCATTCAATTCATGTAAACAATCATTTATATCTTCATCTTCTAAACAATGAAAAGAACGGTTAGAGTTTAAAGATAAGGTAAGAGAATGGCTTATGCTCATTTCAAGAGGATCTTTAGCTAAGATGAATGGTAGGTTCTCTTCAACAACTTCGTCAATCATGTCGATCCTTCTACATTCTTCTTTCTCATGTGGATACCTCATAGCACTCTTCAAAGAAAACACCACCTCCTCCTCATTTACTCTCAACTTCAACTCCCCTTTTTGTACATCAATTAAAGCTCTTCCCGTGGCTAAAAATGGACGCGCCAAAATCAATGGAACATTTGCATCCTCGTCCATATCAAGCACTACAAAATCAACCGCGAATATAAACTTTCCCACTTTAACTAACACATCCTCCACTATTCCTCTAGGGTAAGTTAAAGACCTATCCGCGAGTTGCAATGTAACGGATGTAGGTTTCACTTCCCCTATACCAAGTTTCTTGAAAATGGACATAGGCATCAAGTTGATACTTGCCCCAAGATCACAAAGAGCTTTATGAACCTCACTCTTGCCCATTTCACATGTAATAACAAAACTCCCCGGATCTTTGAGCTTTGGAGGCAACTTCCTTTGAATTATTGCACTACATTCTTCCATCAAGTTGACTGTCTCATTCTCCACCAAGCTCCTTTTTCTTGCCATTATGTCTTTCAAAAACTTCGCATAGTGAGGCATTTGTTTCAAGGCATCCGCAAAGGGTATATTAATGTGGATTTTCTTGAAAATTTCCAAAAACTTTGCAAACTTTTCATCCAAGCCCTTCTTCAAAAATCGATGTGGAAAAGGAATAGGTATTTGTGTTTTTGGAATTCCCCAACTATCCATTTCCACTTAAATTCCTCCTCCTTCTTTTTCATTGCCTTGGTTCTTTCCCATTTCTTTTCAACAATCTTGTTATCAATCAATTCTGGTTCCTCATTCATTTTAGCCTCAACTTCACTTTCAACGTCTAATTCTTCTTCAACCAAAGTTTTCTCCACCTCCTTCTCTTCCACATTATCATCTTCCATTGGCATTGACGGTCCATCATAATTGGTTCCACTCCTCAAGATAATTGCCTTGCATTGTTCCTTTGGGTTTACAATGATGGTGGAAGGAAATTTCCCTTTTTCATTAGTACTCATTGAGCTATCAATTTGACCAACCGAATACTCCAAGGCTTTGAATCTTCTTTCATTATTTTCCTCTTGAGTTTTGTTGGAACCAATTAACTTTTCAAGAAGTTCTTCGGTAGTCGCATTCCCTTCATTATTTGGCGCTTTAGCTCCCGGATGATACCCCGGAGGATAAGCAACCGCATTACTTGGGTTTGCATAAGAGAAATTATCTTGCCTCCTTTGTTGTTGTGGGTAAGAGCCTCCACTTCCTTGGCTAGTGAAACCTCCTTGCCTTTGTTGTTGTTGTGGGTATGAGCTTCCACTACTTTGACCATTGAAACCTCCTTGCCTTGGTGGATAGTTTCCTTGATTTTGGTTGAAACTACCTTGGTAATTATTTTGATAATTACCTTGGTAGTTTCTTCCTTGCATGTATTGCACATCCTCCACACGTGGCATTATTGTAGCACATTGTTCCCCACTAACACCATTTGGAGGAAGCACACTTTGATCCATTCGGCTATCAACCATATTAACTTCTTGATTAGTCACTCCTTTGTTCAAACTCATTTGCTTCATTACCTCCGCTACTATCATTTCCATGCTTGACGTTTGTGGCTCAACATTCACACTCTTCACACTAAACTGTTGCCCTTTATCATAGCTCTCAAACCCATAGCATCCACTAACCCTCTCCGATGGCCATTGGTAGACATTTGTAGCAATTTTATCAAAAAATCGAATAGCCCTTTCCGGAGTTACTCCAAGTACGGATTCACATGCCGAAGCATCAACAAGCACTCTTTGACCATTTACCAAACCTTGGTAGAAAAACCCCACTTGTTGATTTTCCGGAAATCCATGTTGAGGACACTTGCGTAGCATTTCCTTAAATCTTTCCCACGCTTCGTAAAAGCTTTCTTGAGGCAATTGCTTGAATTGAGTAATCAAGCTCTTCATTTGAAGTGTCTTGGAAGGTGGGAAATACTTGTTCAAGAACATTTGTGCAAGCTCGTCCCATGTGTTGCACGTACCGGGAGTAAGAGTGGAGAGCCATGTTCAAGCTCTATCTCTCAAAGAAAACAAAAATAACCTCATTTTGATGCAATCCTCGCTCACCCCATTCATCTTCACGGTGTTAGCAATCTCAACGAATTGAGCTAGATGAGCATTAGGATCTTCATTCGGAGCTCCACTAAATCGTTGCTCTCTCACTAATGAAATCAAGCCCATTTTAAATTCAAAGTTGTTGGTATGAATTGGTGGTCCCATCATTTGTGGTATTGTCCTTGGCATGAAGAAATCCCGGATTACCCTTTGATCATTGTGAATTCCATGTTGCACCGGAGGTGGTGGTATATATGCTTGTTGTGGAGGAGCATAAGCTTGTTGAAACCCTTGTTGAATCATAGCTTGTTGCACCATTTGTTGAATTAAAGCTTGATTATTAAACTCCCCAAATTGTTGATAAGCTTGTTGAGGAAGATTGGCATTGGCTTGATCTTGCAAATTTTGCATTCCGCCTCCATCATTCCTAACATTGCCACGTTCATCTTGATTGTTTTCCATTTGATCACTCTTTTTGGTATTGTTCTCCTTTCTTCTTCTTCGAAAAGTGTGTTCAATTTCTAAGTCAATAGGTTCAACTTGTTCCCCTTTTGATCTTGTTTGCATACACCTTCAAGATAAAAGAAGTTAGAACAAGATTTTCAAAGCAAAGACAAATAATAAATACAAGAAAAAAAAATATGTCTCTAGTAAGATCGCTCTAAACGTTCATTCTTTAAGCTACTAGCAACCGTTACCTCCCCGGCAACGGCGCCATTTGATTAGCCATAACTTGTAGTCGGGTTGACCAATTCAAGAATTTATCGAACCACAGGGAGGTCGATGCTAGCACTTAAGCGAGATCACGTTTATCACGATTTTATAGAAACGAATCATAGATGGATGGTTGATTAAATAAGTAATTAAATGAAAACCAATGAAAGTAGACAAGCAATTATCAAATGACAAGATAAAATGATGAATGAGTGGTTTTCCAAATTGAGTAGAAGTGAGATTAACAACACTAATGAAGTGGTAACTCATGGACTCGTGCATTAAACTCATATGTATCAAGGGTTGAGACTAAGGGCCAACACATATACCACCTAAACTTCCTCTCGAAATGAATAGGATGTAGATCATTTGCACAATCTCAAAATAGCTCAAAGGTTGGTTCTCAATTAAACTATTCCAACTAGGTACTAAGTTCAATTAAAGAATCCCTTCATATAATTAATTGACTTCTCAATCTAACTAATCACATGTTCTATCAAAGGGTTCTAAATAATAAAGGACTTCTCAATCACTTTACAATTTATAATGCACATGAGGTGTTTGATATAATGATTCACTTGACTATCCTCAGCACATAATTGATTTCTCAATCTAATCATATAATTAGAACAATCAAACACACAAACATCATAGATCTCAAGATATTTAAGCACCAATGATAGAAAATCAAATATCCCCATCAACATATGAATTTAGTTACATAAATCCACAAATTAACCAACAACCTTCATGTTGCTAATCTCACAAGGGAGATTAGCCTACAATCTTTATAAGATCCATAACATAGACATTAGAATTCTTACAAATCATGGTAAACTAAAGGTTTAACACAAAATTGGAATGAAAACTCCATTGGAAATGGATCCAATTGAATCTACCTTCTTCCTTTGGTGATCACCCAATCTTCCTTGCTTCTTCACTTGATTTGGATGGTAGAAATTATGGAGAAATGATGTAGATCCAAAGATGGATGAATGGGATGAAGAATATAGTGTAAAATCAAAGGAAAGGTGTGTGAGGTGTGTGGGAAAGGTGGAAAATCAGATCTCCTCTCAAAATGTTGAATGGATTGGTATTTATACTCCTTGACAAGCTTCTAGAAGGATTCTAACTATTTCTAATCCCTGACACGACACGAGTCTGTGGCGTAACACGGCCATAAGGTGCCTGTGTTGCGTGAACTGATGCTCCCGCACGGCCATCGCTTACAGGCCCGTGTTGGCTACACGGGTCGTGTGCTGCAACACGAGTCGAGCTCCGCAACACGGCTAAGTGGTGGTCGTGTTGGATGAATAGATGTCGCCGCACGACCATTCTGGATAGGCCCGTGTCTGGTACACGGGCCGTGTGCTGCAACACGAGTCGTGTTGCCAGCACGGCCAGCCGTGTTCTTGCACTTTTGTTCCTTCTTCCTTGTTTGATCTCCCGTCTTCATTTTTTTACTCCATTTTCACCTGTTATACACATGTTTAAGATCATTCTCACACATTCCCATAAAAACACATAACACCACCAAAATACACGAAAATACGGATAAAATAATACGAAAAATGCACACAAAAAGGCACTAAAATCTAGGTGAAAATAACGACAATCATCGGCACATAAAGCCTTGTGTGATTTGGGGGCAAGCGTTAACTTGATGCCTTTGTCCATATTTAAAAGGCTTGATTTGGGGGAGTTAACTCCCACGAATATTGCTCTTCAATTGGCAGATAGATCCATGACTTGTCCGAAGGGTTTAATTGAAGATGTTTTAGTGAGAGTGGATAAGTTAGTTTTTCCCGTGGATTTTCTTGTACTTGACATGGAAGATGATAAGGGTGATATTCCCCTTATTTTGGGACGACCATTCCTTGCCATAGCTGGAGCTATGATAGATGTTAAGGAAGGAAAGCTTAGACTGCGAATGGATAATGAAGATGTGGTTTTCTCTTTTGATCATGCAATGAAGATGCCCATGGAGACTCAATCGTGCAAGAGCATTGATATGGTTTCTAACTTGTTTAATCTTGATTTTTCTAAGACAGGTGATTCTGAATTTAAGTGGAAGATTGACAAGGGGGTGTCTAGACAGCTATGGGAGGAAGGAAATTTCAATGATCATATTTTTGTGACCAAGAAATGTGAGGTGTTGAGTGTAGACAAGAAGAGGGAAAGAAAGTATTTGAAGGTGAGGATGCGACAAGACGGTCCTCCGATCAAGTAGTCTACAAAGCGATAATCTGTCGCGACTCTACGACGTTAAACATGAGCGCCTGTTGGGGGCTTGCCCTTCCGTTTTATTGCTTTATTTCTTTCGTGTGAGTAAGAAATTTTTATATTTAAGGTGCTTATTATTCGGCAATTACATCTTTGCAAACTTAGTTTCAACTTACGTTTTTACTAAGTTTGGGGGGTGTGATGTACTTACCTCATTGAAGCACCAAGAATATAATCTTTTCTTTGTAATGTTTGCTAGGGGAGTTGATTTTTTGCGGTATATTAAAACTTTAATCGGTATTGATGTGTCGATTTTTTGCAATTTGCCTAGTGTTCAGTGGTGTTTCTAGTGTGTGGAGTCGAATAGATAGTCAATTAATTCTTTCTTATAGTTCTCCTATTTTATTATTGATGAATCTGTGATGATGAGTTTGTTTGAGCTTTGATGATAGAAAAAGGTAAAAGAGTGGCAAGACGAGTTCTACATTGAAGCTTTGACTCGAGGAGCTCGTGCGTACGTTGAAGAAAAATCAGGTACCCTCGTTTCCTTTTTCTAATTTTTATATGTGCTTTTAATTCATGGAGTGAATGATTGTGTTTATGGTGGTGATCCATGTGAGCTTATATTGTTAAAATTGTCTTTGAAATTCATATGCTCTTGAAATTGATGAAGGAAGTGTACTTGAGTTATATTGTGATATGAAGTTCTATGTGTACTTGTGGGATATTGCTTACCATGAAAACTGCTCTGTTACTTGTTAAAAACCCATGTGAGATTTTGAGCCTCGTTGATCATGTACATAATCACATGATATTTCTTTTCTGGTGAGTATCGTTCTTGTGTATGTATTCTAGAACTTGCCTCTTATCTTACTTGAAACTACATGTGTGTTAGATGATGGGAGATGATCTAAGGCCATCCTTGAATTTATGAGTCACTTAGCCAAATAATTTCCTACCAAATAATTATATATCCGTAGTTATCCCCGTTGAGCCTAAAAGTCTTATTTCTTTGGCAACCTACGAAGATAGCCACTTTGATATCCTATTTGAGCCTTAAATTCCTATATTTAGTGGAGAATTAAATACTGTCAAAGTGTGTTAATGGTGCTTGATAACAATTTGGGAAGGAATGAAATTGGTGTTGAAATTAATAGTGATGGATTATGATAATGCATCTAAGGAGAAGCATGGAGTAGTGCTTAAATCTAGTACCCTATGGAGGATGCGTGAGGTAGTGCCCGAAACTGGTACCTCGGGAAAAAAGAGGATGTACTTGAAGAAAAGAAAAAGTATGTTAAGCTTGAAGGAAATGAGAGAAAAGAAAATTAGAAGAGCATGAAGCTGGATAGCCTTGAAGTGTAAAAAACTGCAGTACAAAAGATCTCCAGTTTTAATTCTTTACTAATTTAGTCACTTTATCTATATGTTTCCTACCCTTACCAAAGAGCCGACATTACATCCAAAAGAAAAGTCCTTTTTGATCCTGTAATAATAAATTTTGTATTTATAATAAAATAAATACAAGTTGAATTACAAAGATAATTCGGATGGATTGAACTTAATAATTTAGGAAATAATCTCTATCGATCCTCTGATTCTTCTCTCTCGAACCAACTTGGACTTTGACCTTGACTGGTTGAATTGACGACGCTGACTGTGTTGACTGCGCTGACTTTGATTTTGTTGACTGGAGTGTACGCTGACTGTGTTGACAGCGTGTGTGGAGTCGGATCTTCAATTGAAGCTTGTCCGAGCTCGAATTTTGGACTTTGTAACGTTTATCTAGAGGCGTCGAGCCTTTGTTTGGATTAAACGTATTTGATGTGAAAACACTCGATCTGGGGGGCTCAGCACCTTAATCCCGGGTCATATGCTATTCTTGTCTCGAAGAACACTGAAGAACTTAACGTATGCAAAACACTCGATCTGGGGGGCTCAGCACCTTAATCCCGGGTCGTTTGCCGTTCTTGTCTTGAAGATCCTGAGGAGCGTTGCTCGTGTTTCAACCTCTTCAGAGTGTCTGTGTCTTCAGATGCTTCAGTGTGTTGAGTCGGATCTTTAGTTGAAGCTTGTCCAAACTCGGATTTGGGACCTTATAACGTTAATCCAGAAGCATCGAGCCTTTGTTTGGATTAAACGTACTTGATCCGAAGAACACTCGATCTGGGGGGCTTAGCACCTTAATCCCGGGTCGTATGCTGTTCTTGGTGTGAAGAACACCGAAGAACTCAGTATATGAAGAACGCTTGATTTGGGGGGCTCCGCACCTTAATCCCGAATCGTTTGCCGTTCTTGACTTGAAGATGCTTGAAGATCTCAAGGGAGCACTGCTCGTGTTCTTGATCTCTTCAGAGCGTTTATGTCTTCAAGTATTTGAGTGTGTCTGGAATGAATGGAGGAGGACTCCTTATATAGGTGAAGTATGAGGATGCCCCATAAATAACTCGCAGCCTGATTGGTCAGTTTTGACCTAATTATGCGGGCTTGGGCCTTTCACTTTCTTAGGCTTTAAGTCAGACTTATTTGACTGGATCTTACTCAATTATAAATTATTTACTCATTTATTTTAGGAATTTATTTATTTAAATCCCTTAATAAATAAATAATTAATTGATAATTATTGCATTAATTTGCCACATATTTTCCTTAATGGGCAATAAAATTCAAGTGCCTACAAATGTCCCCTCGCATTTTGTTCACGGACGCTTTTGTGTTGAGGTGAACAAATTGCGACAATCAATTTCTTGATCAACATGATTGAATTTTATTGCTTGCCTCTTCAATTTGATATGAATAGCCTGAATTATGACTGAACTTAGTGAAGTGCTGCCAAGAACAAAAGTAAAACACTAATATAAGTGATGAAGAACCAACTGAATATAAGTGAAACGCACAACTCTTCTTTTTTTACTTTTAGATGGAATCAACAGTGCAACATTGGCCTCACTATGGAACAACATCAACATCACCACTCTTTCTTGAGATGGATTTGACAAAGTAATATTAACATCGCCACTCTTCCTTGAGATGGAATCAACAGAGCAACTTCAACCTCGCCACTCTTTCATCTTTTAAGATAGAATTGACAGAGCAGCATCAACATCGTCACTCTTCCTTGAGATGTAACCGACGGAGCAACATCAACATCGCCACTCTTTCCTTGAGATGGAATCGACAGAGCAACATCAGCCTCATCTCTCTTCCTTTAAGGTGGCATTTCTGCTTCTTTTCCATTTTGGTGATTGCTTGACGATGCATGGCGGTTGTTAACAAGATTACTACAAGGGGAGTAATATGAAGCAATTGCGAACTTCGGTGGCTCATCGTTGGAATGTAACTTCATTACTTCACCGCTGTAATTCAATAACTTCTTCAACTGCCACATGATTTTACACAAGATAACTTATGTAATGACTGAACTTAGTTGGATTCTAAGCTGCCTACGTATCTTTTTAAAGAGAATCAAGTCATAACGTAGTTCAAAGGGACATGGTTTTGATTGGGGGTGCCGTGCACAGTTTATACTCATGCGGGCCAGGAGTGTGTCGTGCATAGTTTATACTCGTGCGGACCAGGAGTTTATCGTGCACAGTTTGTACTCGTGCGGACCAGGAGTTTGTCGTACACAGTTTATACTCGTGCGGACCAGGAGTTTGTCGTACACAGTTTATACTCATGCGGATCAGGAGTTTGTCGTACACAATTTATACTCGTGCGGACCAGGAGTTTGTCGTACACAGTTTATACTCGTGCGGACTAGGAGTTTGTCGTATACAGTTTATACTAGTGCGGATCAAGAGTTTGTCGTACACAGTTTATACTCGTGCGGACCAGGAGTAACATGCAGTTTAGGCTCGTGCGTCATGGAGCGTTGAATTTGAATTTGCTTGACAGTTTATACTCGTGTCAACGAGTCTTCAGCTTTAACTTGTAGACAGTTTATACTCGTGTCAGAGAGCCTTTTGTGGACATTTTTTCACTCGTGTCGAGGAGCATTGTGTGGACAATTTTCTCTCATGTCGAAGAGCATTGTGTGGACAGTTTTCTCTCGTGTCGAGGAGCATGGCATTTGATTTGTATTAGATAGTTTAGGCTCGTATCAAGGAGCATCATGTGGACAGTTTTAGCTCATATCTAGGAGCGTCATGTGGACAGTTTTAGCTCGTGTCAAGGAGCTGAAAATTTGATTTGGGAGATTTTAGATAGTTTAAGCTCGTATCAAGAAGTATTATGTGGACAGTTTTCGCTCATGTCAAGGAGCTTTGTCTTTGATTTATCAACAGTTCATTGCCCCCAATCCTGGGATGCATTTCTTTCTCTTGCTTCCACTTCATTTCTATGAATCTTTATGGAAACTGCAGTCTTTGTTCAGGGGCGGATCCAGGAAATTTTTTTCGAGGGTACGACGTAATTATAAAAATATTACTCTCTCCGTAAGTAACATGTATTTTTTGTATGCATAAATTAAAAAAAATTAATTTTTATATATAAAGTTGCTTAGACGTGTGTAAAAAATGAGTATTTTAGATAATTTAATGAAAATATGTATAAAGTTATTGAAATATATGTAAAAAATGGATATTATTGAGATGTATTTATACCATTTTTAGGAAAGTATATTTGTGTTGAAGCGGATAAAAAAAGTGTGAAGTAATTAGAGGGATGGAGGGAGTATTTGATATTCAAAATCGTATAATAATTAAATAACACCCTAAAATTATAATTATTGTTGACACCATCTACTTTTTATTTGTAAAAAGCAATGTAAGACATTATTATTATGAGTTTATAGTGTAAATTTATTAAAAATTATGATAAATTGTTTATAAATTTATATTAATTAAATAATTTAGAATACAAATTAATTAATATATAACTATTTATATGTATAAATATATATATAAAAAATTTTAAAAAGAAATTAGGGGTGGGGGTGGGGGTGGGGGTGGGGGTAGGGGGGTTGGGGGGGTTTTGGGGGTACAGCCGTACCCCCTTGTACCCCCCTGTATCCGCCCCTGTCTTTGTTTGTGGTTTGTCTTCCACGAGCTCATCAGAAGGCATGTCCTCAAACTCGTAGGAGTCTTGAATAGATGGTCATTCAATATCATTTGATATCAAGCTCAACTCCATGTCGTGAGCTCTTGTAGCCAACTCTTCAAATGTCTTTGGCTGAATTCCTTGAAGTATGTAGCGAAGATTCCACGGCATCCCTTGAATGCATATTTCAATAGCTGAAGTTACTGACAGCTTCTCTTTGCAATTGAGGCTGAGGCTCCTCCATCTGTTGATGTAGTCGATGACATATTCTTCATCACTTTGACGAGTATTTGTTAGCTCCATCATGCTAACAGTTCTTCGTGTACTGTAGAAGCGGTTGAGGAACACTTCTTCCATTTGCCCCCAACTGTCGATGGAGTTGGCTTCTAAGTTGATATACCAATCGAACGCATTTCCTTTAAGAGAGCGAACAAACTATTTCACCATGTGATCTCCGTAGGTCCCAGCATCATTGCATGTCTCGACGAAATGCGCCACATGTTGTCTTGGGTTGCCTTTGCCGTCAAATTGTTGAAAATTGGGAGGCTGATAGTCAGCTGGCATCCTCAAGTTGTCAATTCTCTTTGTATATGGCTTCTTGTAGGCAACAAGGGATTTTGAGCTCCCTTCAAACTTGCCTTTTATCGTTTCTTAAATGATGTTCTTCAGTTGGTTCACATGAAGCATTTTGTCAGTTGAAACTTGTATTTTTTCTTCAACTGGCTTCTTTTCAAAAGGATGGTGTTTCGCTGAGTCTCCTTCCTCGCGCTCATCCTCAACTTGTTTCTCATTTGTATGACTTGTCTCCACATTCTCCATTTTCTTCATAAGTATGGATATCTTTACGTCTTGAGCTTCCATATTCTTGTTAAGTCCATCAATGGCTCTCATCATACTTGCGAGTTGTTCCTCAATGGTCATAGCATTTGTTGTCATTACTGCAGCTACAACTGAGGTAGATGGTGAGCTTGGTATTGAGTGAGGAGTTGAGTAGGTAGAATCATCTTCACTATTTTTGTCGCTGTGCAATGGCTTATTGAGAGTAATCTCCACCATACGATTTGTCTTTGAGAAGCCTTCAGACATACTTCTTGTAACGACTTCAACCTTTTCAGTTTGCAACTCTGGAGGCTTTGATGCAGTAGTCCTTCATATCGCAATCTTTTGCGGAGTCATAACTTGCGTCTTCACAGCTTGTAGCTCTAAAGGCTTTGAGGTAGATGACCTTTTTATCGCGATCCTAAGAGGAGTCATACTTTGTATATTTGAGCTTGTTGAGAGAAGAGATGAGAGGTAGAGACGGTCCCACTGGACGTGCCAAAATTTGTAATAATAAATTTTGTATTTATAATAAAATAAATACAAGTTGAATTACAAAGATAATCCAGATGGATTGAACTTAATAATTTAGGAAATAATCTCTATCGATCCTCTGATTCTTCTCTCTCGAACCAACTTGGACTTTGACCTTGACTGGTTGTGTTGACTGCGCTGACTTTGATTTTATTGACTGGAGTGTACGCTGACTGTGTTGACAGCGTGTGTGGAGTCGGATCTTCAATTGAAGCTTGTCCGAGCTCGAATTTTGGATTTTGTAATGTTTATCCAGAGGCGTCGAGCCTTTGTTTGGATTAAACGTATTTGATGTGAAAACACTCGATCTGGGGGGCTCAGCACCTTAATCCCGGGTCATATGCTATTCTTGTCTCGAAGAACACTGAAGAACTTAACGTATGCAAAACACTCGATCTGGGGGGCTCAGCACCTTAATCCCGGGTCGTTTGCCGTTCTTGTCTTGAAGATCCTGAGGAGCGTTGCTCGTGTTTCAACCTCTTCAGAGTGTCTGTGTCTTCAGATGCTTCAGTGTGTTGAGTCGGATCTTCAGTTGAAGCTTGTCCGAACTTGGATTTGGGACCTTATAACGTTAATCCAGAAGCATCGAGCCTTTGTTTGGATTAAACGTACTTGATCCGAAGAACACTCGATCTGGGGGGCTTAGCATCTTAATCCCGGGTCGTATGCTGTTCTTGGCGCGAAGAACACCAAATAACTCAGTATATGAAGAACGCTTGATTTGGGGGGCTCCGCACCTTAATCCCGAATCGTTTGCCGTTCTTGACTTGAAGATGCTTGAAGATCTCAAGGGAGCACTGCTCGTGTTCTTGATCTCTTCAGAGCGTTTATGTCTTCAAGTATTTGAGTGTGTCTGGAATGAATGGAGGAGGACTCCTTATATAGGTGAAGTATGAGGATGCCCCATAAATAACTCGCAGCCTGATTGGTCAGTTTTGACCTAATTATGCGGGCTTGGGCCTTTCACTTTCTTAGGCTTTAAGTCAGACTTATTTGACTGGATCTTACTCAATTATAAATTATTTACTCATTTATTTTAGGAATTTATTTATTTAAATCCCTTAATAAATAAATAATTAATTGATAATTATTGTATTAATTTGCCACATATTTTCCTTAATGGGCAATAAAATTCAAGTGCCTACAGATCCCATTGTCGAATCATAATTTTAGTGGTAGAAAGTTTGAGACGTTTGGCAAGCTTATGGTTACGCATGCACTTGAATTGAATCTGAGCGTAAACACCTTAACCCATAAGTGTACATATTTTACACTTGAGTGAGAGATCATATATATACTTCCCGTGAGAACATGTCAATGGAGCATTTGAATTGGTGGTGATTGTCTTAACTTTTATGCTTTGAATTGATTATTACACGTGATAAGAGTTGCATGACCTAAGTTGAGGACAATTGTATTTTGAATGGGGTATTGATTATAGTCCTTGTCTCCCCGCTAATTTTCTTACTCTCTCTCACACTTTATTTTTATTTTGTTACCTCGGGACGAGCAACGGGCAAGTTTGGGGGTTTGGTAGGCTGATAAACCCAATAATGTGTTATTTTAAATTTTTGTAAGGTAAAAAATTGACTGAATAGTTATATATGGGGAAAAATGCACTTTTGGTCCCACAAGAAATGTCTTATTTCATTTTGGTCATTTTCACTACATTTTTTGTCCCATTACTTTATTTTCTAAATTCCGTCCATCAAGTTAACGGATTGCTGACGTGGCCATTAGACATAATTTTTTAATTTAAATCAATTTTAATTTTTTATTTTTTTAACATAACTTCATCCCTAACCGGCTAACCCCAATGTGTCTCTCTTCAACCCCCACCTCTCTCTCTCTCTCCAACCCAAATCTCCCACAACTGTTACAAATTTTTGGGTATGTTGACTGGGATAGGCGGCGTTGGAATTAAAAAATCTCAGAAGAATCGCCACTTCGTCGCCACCTCCAACAAGCCCAATTCCCTAACCATAATACGACACTACCAGATCCTTGATCCCAACAGTGACATCGTCAATTTTTGGGTGGAGGAATAGAGTAGATCTGGAATGCCCACCAATCTGTTATATTTTTGGTTGAACCAGAAAAAAAATTAGCTACCACCGTTAGATTCACCAAACTCTTCTACAAACAGATTCACCAATCTCAGAAGAATATACACTGACTTCCTCTTGCTCTCCCCAGCGCCGCCGTTCGCCGGCGACTTTTCACTCTCTATGCCAATGGAAACCACATATTGTTTCTCCATCTTCTCTAGCTGGTCGATGTCGTCTTCCTCCTTAACCTGTTGGATCTGAGGGACCACAACGGCGCATTCATTGAATGTTGCCATTCTGGCCGTGAACAACACCGTCTGTAACTGATCTTCTCTCATCTTTTCTGCCGCCGTTGACTCAATTTCTAGTATTACTAATTCACAATGCAGAGAATTTTAAGTTGGATGGGAGGGAGAGGTTGATCACCGACGTCGGTGAGTTATCGAGGTTGGGCGGAACCTCACCGTAGAAGAGATCGTTGTTGAGAAAGATGGCGTTGAGTTTCTTGTTAAAGAGGTCAGGTAGAATGGGATAAGGAGTTGAATCTGGGGTCAAGATAGAGGGACAGTTGGGAGAAAGAAGAAGAGATTAAACCTCTGTTGGACAGTTGAGGCGCAGGAGAGAGAGAGAGAGAGAGAGAGATTTGAGAGAAATGAGATTTCTTTCGTAAAATATATTTTTTAATTATTTTTAATTTGACCTATTACTGTTTATTTTATTTATCTAATGTCCGTCCAAAAAATTAACGGAAATGAACAAAACTGTAATCTTTGGGACCAAAAAAAATGTTAGGGACCAAAAATGAAATAAACTTCTTGAATGGGACCAAAAGTGCAATTTTCCCATTATATATGTTTATTTTGAGTTTTTATAGGAGAAATTTTAATTTTATATCAAAATAATACTCCTTCCGTCCGGATTCAAGGGTGTCATTTGCTTTTGGGCATAAAGATTATGGAGTATTGTTATTTAATGTGTAGTGGGTAGTTGTATTAGTGGAGGTGTGGGTCCCATTTTTTAGTTGTATTAGTGGGTGGGTGTGGATAAAAAATGAAATGAGATCCTTGGGGGCGGACGTCCAAAATAAAAAAATGATACCCTTGAAAGCGGACGGAGGGAGTATATAAGAAGATATATTAAATAATACTATAAAAGAAGAGGGAGGAGAGAGGAGAGATGAGATGTATAGAAGGTGTGCATGTGTGTGAGTCATAAAGTTTTAGATGGATATAAGATGGTTTTTAAAATCGGTTTTGAAAATCAAAACTTGGTTTAAGTTTTATTTGAGTTTTAGTTGATTTTAATTATCAATGAATAATATTACTTCATGTTTATTTTGAGTTTTAATATGATGAATTTAAATTTGATGTTAAATTATTAATTAATTGATGTGAAAGATAAGATGAAAGATAATAAATAAATGAATAAATGGATTTTTTTTACTTTGGTTTTAGTAGATTAATAAAATAGTGTTAATCCATATTTTTTGTGTTATGGGATGATAGATTTAATTTTTTTGTCAAATCAAGTATTAATTAATGTGAGAAAAGAAATAAGAGGAGATTGAAGAAAATTAAAAATTAATTGAGCATAGTTAATGCATGTAAGAGGGAATGATGAGAGTTAATATAGTTTGTAGATATATATAAGAAAGATTTATTAAAGAGAAAGAACGGTTACTACACTAAATTAGGTAGAATTGGATCTTGTACACTATATTGAGTAAAGCTTCCCCAGAGAGACATGATCTCATCCTTACCCATTTCACGAATTCCAAATTCATGTAGCCATTATCTGCTCCAAAAAATTCGAAATTCAGATCAAAGTTCTGAGCAGCGACCTTGATTTTGCAAGCCTTTCCTAGACTTCTCACTCCAAAAAATCCTCTCTTACATTTAAGGCTAAAACTTGTGTATTTCCGGGATACTTTGCGTTCGGATACTCTTTAGTGGAGATGTGGACCCATATTTTAATTGTATTAGTGAGTGTATGTGGGTCCATGTGTGTAAAAAAAGAAATGAGACTTTTTGGATGGGACACCCAAAATGGAATGAAGATCCTCTTTAAAGGGGAAGGAGGGAGTATACCTTTTTAATATAAGAATGTGTTTCCTTTATTTCTCGAAAAAAATGAAAAAAAATTAATGAAAGTATATATTCTTTATAACAAAATGTTGTACAATTTATAAATTAATTAAAGTTTATACTCTTTATAACAAAATATTGTATCCTTATACACCTTATGCACCTAGCACACAAACACACAACTCTCTAATTAATACGATCTTATTTAAACACCGTATTACAAGAAATTTTATTACTAAAATTTAACCTAACAACCCAATCCTCCCCTAAAGATAAGTATGAAAAATAGTATGAAAAAACTCAAAAATCTTCGCACAATTAATTTGGCAAGTTTCAATCATTAAATGTCGCAAGAAGAAATTTGTAAGTGGTTCGTGTCCAATTTAAATTAGAGGGCTACTCTAACATCCAATTAAACTTCATTTATTGGTGCATCTCAACAATTTCAGCTCTCAATATCTATTTTACCATCAATTTCCATATTTTAATGTCAACTACTCATCTTCCAATATTACATTAATTATCGTCATGTATCAAATCAAATAACCTAACAACAAATTTAATTACCCTCTTTGCGTATTTTTTGGAAAAATATATATAAACATTAAACTACTTGTACTTGGTGCATATTTATTGATCTTGAAAAATATATATAAACATTAAATTATGTGATGATATTTTCAATATCGTAATCACGGTGATGCTTGTGTGTTTTTTATTTTGTCCGGTATGAATTTATTTTACGGTAAGATTGTGTACATTTGTTTGAAAACTATTATTAATTTGAATTTGAATGACAAACTATTACTTATCTCAATAAAATATAAAATTTAATGTGAAGTCATGGTTTGCCATTTATAAGTGTAAATTCATAACATAATTTTTGTGGTTTATGGTCTATTTTGTGGTTATATTGAATTTATGTTAATTTTAAGTGTATAATTATAATTTTATGTTTGCGGTTTATAGTCTATTTTACCCTTAAGATTTAATAATTATTCTTAGAACTTAGTGTTAATCATAAAAATATAATCGTAATTTTACATTTGTAATTCATGTAATATTATGTATCTATCAATTTCCATAGATTTTAGGTGTAATATTTACTCTTAGAATTTAATATTAATTAAAGTATCATTGTAGTACGACAAAAAAAAACATAATAATATGCATGTAGAATTGGTTGCACACTATACCAACTCTACAATAATAAATCGATGCTCAAAAATAATTTAAAGAAAAAAAATAACTCTTTACGTTCCAAGTATGTATTTCAATCCACTTTCTATTATTATATGGATCTCAAATTTTATTACGGATACAAAAGTATGTATTTTTCAATATTAACCTTTCATTTCATTCTATCAAAATGGGTAAAGATATTTTGATATCCTAAAATCCTTCCTAATTACTTCACTGAAAATATGGGGAAACTGTTTGCACAACCGATAAAAACAGGGAATTTTAAAAATTAATCAAAATCTCATCTCTTACAATAATTTTGCACAACTAATGAACAATTTTGTACTCCATAACATAATTTATGTACATATTTTCCTAGGGAACGGTTGTGTGAATAATTCTTCAAACATAATTTCTGTAAATATTTTTCCGACGAACTGTTATGGGGTGTATCTTGAGGAAACAATGATGATTGAAGAGAGATGCGCATCAAATGAGTAAAGGAATAGACGGCAGTTCGATTTCCAGTTCTTTCACACACTCACGAGTTTGTAGTCCCTCTTCGCAATCTGCATTGATTCCACCAAATTACACTCATTGTGTGTTGTGTGCGTGTTTTGATCATGTGCAAAACTTGATGGTTATGTGCAAATTACACCAAATTACCTCTTTGGCGTTCGCATCATTGGTAGCTATGATTGATGAGAGATACACAAAAAAAAAGTGATATAGAGACGGTTTTTAATGCTTTGAGACGGTTTTATGATTTTCCACAATTTGTGCTTCGATAATAATAGAGACGGTACCATCTCAATTTAAGACGGTATTAGAAACGACTTATTTTGAGATAATATTTGTGACGATTCTAAACTGAATATGTTCAATTATTTTTGAGACGGTATATTGCCGTTTCAATTAGAGACGGTTTGTTGTTGTCACTAATTGAGACAGAATAAATCGTTTCTAATACTGTTTCAACTTGAGAACGTCCCTTATACAATCTCAAAAGTAAATTTATTATTATTGACCAATGGTCAACAAAAAATGCCGTAATTCATAAAACCGTCTCAAAAGCCATCTCAAATGATGACAGCTAATTTACCTTCTCTAATTTTGGTCTCTAACCAAAGCTTTTTTTGTAGTGATAATTGATAGAGGAAAATTTGATCAAAAAATAAAAAGTTGGAAGGTAATTATAACATACTCCCTCCCTCTCCACCAAAGAGGTTATTTGCTTTTTGTACATTAACTAATTAGTATTATTATTATTTAATGTGTAGTGGATAGTTGTATTAGTGGGAGTATGAGTTTCATATTTTAATTGTATTAGTGGGTGTATGTGTGAGTCTCATATGTGTAAAAAAAAAAAACTCTTTTGGTGGAATGTCCAAAATAAAAAAAAATGGACTCTTTAAAGGGGACCGAAGGAGTACAATTAGATAATAGACTTATTTTCTGATATATATGTTGAGATTAGAACTTTTTAAATATTCAATTGATCAGGTTGGAGTTATATTAGCTATATCACTCTATTTTTTATTTTATGTTTATTATCTTATAATAATAATAATTGTATTAAATAGTAATTAATCCTTTTAATTAATAATAAGGAAATACTATATAAAATGTATACTAAGCAAAATTACACGTTACCATACGTCATGAATTCTCATTAAATGTTATTTGAGGCAACGGTGGCTGGAGAAAGTGACTGGTCTTAAATTTAGGGAGTAAGTTTGATTTTTTCATGCATGCACTAAAAATTTACACACTCAGTATTAATTACAATAAAGGACACGTAAATACAAATATGTGTATCTCAAAAAAAAAAAAAAAGTTTTTTTATGAATAGAATATTCTAAGAAAAAAATCTTAATTTAATTGTTAATTTGGTTTATCAATAGATTAAAAACAGAATTCGTTTATAATTTTTTGTTGATTGCTAAATTTTAGCAAATTTTTAGTTCTGTTAGTAAATAATTCCTTTAGTAATAATTCTGTTGGTAATCCATTTATATATAGCAATAGATTTTATTCCGTTGTTAAAAACATAATATATTAGTTGACATTTCGTTACTAAAAGAAAATATAATTTTTCTTTCTGTCGCTAAAAATGAGTTTTTTTTTATGGGCTATTTATGTTTTCCACTTATATAAATATATGCACCTAACCTCACATTCTTCCATGTAAACTGCAATACTTTGCTGTATTTTAATGCCAAAATATTTTGCAGTTACTTCATGGAATTCAAGCTTCTGCACTTTTTAGCATTTCTTTATGTAAGTCATAACTAACAATTAAAATTTGCTTTTTTGGGTTTATGTGTAAATGTTTATTTATTTTAATTAAGTGAAAATGATTTCAGGTAGCAATAGTTGCGAGTGATGCAACTTTGCCATCAGAAGAATACTGGAATTCTGCGCTACCAAACACTCCTTTGCCAAAAGCTGTGAAAGATCTCTTGCAACCTGGTATTGCAACACTTCATTATTATTTTCTCAAAATATTAACTTCTACATTTTTTCTTTTTTAGTGGATTAATACTATAAAATGTTGATGATTATGCTTCAACTAGGCTTGGCTTGCTTCTTTAACTAATAATAACTATATGGATTAATCTTGGCTAATTAATTTTTGGATGAACTAGATCAGCATCATGGTTATAATTAATGATAATTCAGACTTAATTAGTTCTTTGTTAAGCAGAGTTAGAAATAAGAAATTGAATTTTATATTTCTAATCTTGATACACATGAATGAAAAGCTTTTACATTAGAAGCAAGTCCAGCAGTACCCTAATTTATGCTCCAGTAACTTGCACCAATTTTTCTTTTTTCATAATTATTTACTTATATTAATTTAAGTTCATAATTTAAAATTATTTTTTAACAAAAATAAAATCTAAGTACTATTATGGATAAAACTTGCGTGTACCGAACGCACCGTGCGTCCAGATTTGACGATCTCAGAAAGTTGTACTGTAGTGTAAAATTAATACTCCCTCATTCCTATGCAAAGGGTTGTTTTTGTTTTTTTACGTAAATTAAGGAGTATTATTATTTAATGTGCATTTGATAGTTGTATTAGTAAGAGTGTGAGCCCCCATATTTTAATTGTATTAGTGGGTGTGTGTAAAAAAGGAAAAATGTCTCTTTGGTGGGATACCCAAAATGAAAAAAAAAGGCCTCTTTGAGTGGGACGGAGAAACTATATCCTTTAGACAAAGTCTTTTGTGAGACGTTACCTACATGAGACCGTTTGTGAGACGTATTAAAGTATGTCTATTATATAAATAAATTATGTGTAATGGTTGTTAAAGTATATTTTCTAAATTTTATTGAATTATGTATTAAAGTATGATTTTAGAGTGTTAAAATATGATTTATTATTGACATATTTTAATTACAATTAAACATACTTTATATACTCACGATAAGCATACTTTAATGATGGATCGACCTATTTCACAACCGTCTCATAAAAGAGTGTCTCTACCCTTTAATCATTCGAAAAGGAAAATTATTTTCTTATTCAAACATTAATGCCACTTATGTTTCAACCGATCCTGAAAAACTTAATGCCATTAATGAATTAAAATAGTATTAAGTATACAATTTTAAACAAAATGTTAATATCTTTTAACGTCGTGTACGCACTACGCCGGGCTAGACAAATTCATTAATTATTCAAGCTAATAAAATATTAGTAATTTATTTTTAATCATGAAAAAAATGGCACTACATAATTATAATCAAAATATCGACGTACGTGAATTAAAATTACATTACATGAGTTTAAACAAACAACATAAAATTAAATTACATTATATAGTATATAGTTAAGCATAAAATTACATCATTAAAATTTTCAAATCTATACATTCCAAATAATTAAATTATATTTTTTGTATTAAATGAAAAATAAATATCGAAGGTGTACCATTTTTAATTACAAATAATTTTAAAATAAATAGTAATGAGGGATCAGTTCCGTCATAAGCAGGAGATTACCTATATATATATATTGAAAGAGTGTATGGTTCACATTTAATTTAAGATAATAATACTGTGTACTTTAAAATTTTTCTAAAAATAAAAAAGTTAACACACTAATTATAAATTTTCTTCGAATAAATATCAAAATTGACCCTATAAGTACGGTGTTTTCCAACTTTAGTCATTTTCCTATTGTAATTCTCAATTTTAGTCATTTTTAATCTACTTTTAGTCCTTTTAGTCCAAATTTAGTAATTTTTGTCTAAATTTAGTCTTTTATGTTAAAAAAAATCCAAAAATAATTCGAAAGTGTATACATTTAGGACCAAAAGTGGACCAAATTTTGAAAAAAGAACCAAAACTGGAACAAAAGGACTGAAAGTGGACAAAAAATGACTAAAACTGAGAATTGCAAAAAAAAAAAAAAGAACTAAAGTTAGAAAACGCCATACTTTGACTAATTTTACAGGACTAATTTTGATATTTACCCAATTTCTTCTAATCTGTTAGTTAAAAGCAAGTACCCAATTGGATGACATGCAATTCTCACGCTCATAGTCTTTAACATTTTAGTTTTTTAACCAAACCAAATACTCTCTAAAATGTTATCCAATTCAGACACCGGAGTGGAGGTAGGAAATGGTGGAGTGCGCGTTAACGTCGGCGGCCACGGCCCTCACGTAAATGTGGACCCCTTCTTTTACAATTACGCAGCCACTGAAACTCAGCTGCATGACGACCCCAACGTTGCCCTTTTCTTCTTGGAGAGAGATTTGCATGCAGGCAAAAAGATGACCCTACAGTTCTCCACAGCTACAAACAAGACTGCTTTCTTGCCTCGACAAGTTGCCGATTCCATACCCTTTTCGTCGGACAAGTTGCCGGAGATCCTCAACATGCTGTCAGTGCAACCCGGTTCGGATGAAGCTGAGGCGATAAAGAAAGCCATTAAAGAATGCGAGGAAACAGCAATTAAAGGAGAGGAGAAGTGCTGTGCAACTTCTTTGGAATCCATGGTTGATTTCACCACGTCCAATCTGGGGAAAGATGTGAGGGTAATATCAACAGAGGCAAATGATGGGGAGAGGAAGGTGTACCGCTTCGTTGGAGTGGACAGGGCACCTAGTGAGAAGTCGGGAGTCGTGTGTCACAGCCTGGATTACGCGTACGCAGTGTTTTACTGCCACAAAGTGTACAGCACCGTCGCTTATGAGGTGGCGTTGCAGGGAGCTGGTGGTTCCAAGGCCAAGGCAGTGGCGGTGTGCCACAAGGATACGGCAGCATGGAACCCTAAGCACTTGGCTTTTCAGGTGTTGAACGTGAAGCCGGGGACTGTTCCCATCTGCCATTTCCTCCCTGAGGATCACATAGTGTGGGTTCCCAATAGTTAATTTCTGTGTGTGAATGTTTTATTAGATAGATATACTCGTATGCATGTTGAATGATGTATGGATAAGCATAAGTTGATGTACTGAGAATTATTCCATGTTTCAGTACACAGCAAAAGTTAGTTTGTGCAATAAAATTCATCATTATTTAGCAGCATATTCTACTTCAAATTCTGATACACAACAAATGATTCAATTATATATACAACTCAATGATGCCCATAAAACTTAACAAACTAAAGGGAGAACAATCTTCTTCACCAGATTAACTTCTTCAAGGTGATTCACACTTTAGGTACAGAAATGTGTTTCAAATTAAGGAGCTTGAGAATTACTGGTTATAACCAAGGACGAAAATATCCCGATATATCCACGATATATCTATTTTTTGAGAGTGCCGATATCGATATGGAGGAAAAGGATATATCTTTTCTGATATCGAGGATATATCGGGATATATCGGGAAATATCGGTAAGATTATCGTTATCGAATTGGCGCAGTTCAAATTTTCCCAGATATCGAGATATATCGAGGAAATATCGATAAAATGTCGACAAAAATCGAGGATATATCGGATATATCAAAAATTTATCTATAATTTAAAAAAAAATATAAAATAATTTTTTTATCTTACTTTTACTAACCAAATACGTTTTTTTGTTATTAATATGTTCAATTTAAAAAAAAAATAAAGCAACACTTGCATGAAACCATCTAATGGTGCAATTGTTTTACTTTTAATTAATTAATTATAACTTTTATTAAAATTGTTATCACTTTTCATTTTATTATGACTAAATAAATCAAGAGGGTTCACGTACACTTAATATTGTGACTAAAAATACAATTATTTTGATACATTCAATCGGAACGGGTGCAATATATTATTTCCCGACATTGTCACTCACATAATCACATTCCACTCTTTTCTTTTGTTGGATTCATTACTCCACGAGGGAATCACAAGTACATTGTCACATCTTATGGTGACTCATAAGACCAGGAGCCACACATTTTGCAACTAATTATATCGCATTGGATAGTCTGTGGAAAAAAAGATCTAGCCTAAAGCAATTATTTACTAGTGATGAGTGGGCAGGAAATCGGCTGAGTCGATCGAACATGGGTAGAACATTAGAAAAACAAGTACTTGATCATACATTTTGGGATCGTGTACAATATGTAGTGACTATTTATGAGCCACTATATAGTGTTCTCCGATTGGTTGATACTGAGGTGGTGCCTACAATGCCAATTTTATATCACTTGTTCATCTCATGAAAGAAAAAGTTCGATGCATTAAAGGATCACAATGGGTGATGGAGATAATTGAGTCTAGATGGGATATAACACTTTCTCATCCTCTACATGCTGCAGGTAATGAGTAATGACTACTTCATTTTTTTATTTATAAATAATTTACATTTTTATAAAAGACATGATGTTTTATTGTTTTAATATTGATTCACTTTTTTCTATATTGTAGCTTATTACCTTAATCCAAAATTCCAATATGAACAAGGAATTGGCGACGATCCAAATTTAATTTCAGCTGTGCATCAAGTATTCAACAAGTTGGATCCACACTCTGATGGCAATGATCAATTTGGAAATGAGGTTCTATACTGTTTATTCTTATTTATCAGAATAAAAAATTACATTACCATTTCAATTTTTAAGAAAAAAATCATTACACATTACCATGTCTCGTAGCTTACTTATTTCCGTGATGGGCGAAAAGGATTTAGTAATCCCACAGCTATTGCATCTCGAGGTACAATGGTACCTGGTAAGTTGTTTAAATTATTATAATACTTTAACATTATTTATATAACATAGTAAATTAAAGCCTAATATGTGTTTCATATTTATTGAAATATAACAGCTGAGTGGTGGGTCATGTATGGAACTTCTACTCCAACATTAAGAAAGCTTGCCATACGAGTCTTGTCACAAACAGTATCATCTTCAGCATGTGAGATAAATTGGAGCACTTTTGCGCTGATACACACTAAGCAAAGAAATCGTCTTGCATACCCGAAACTTCAACAACTTGTATTTTGCTATTACAACATAAAGTTAAGGATACGAGACATGGAAGCAGAAGATGATAAGGTTACTGAGACATAATATTTAGATCTGATGGATATAGCAGCTGAGACAAGTGATGAAGAAAGAGCAATGGGTTCGACCGGCACACTTAGATGACGATCAAGGAAATCCTGATCCAAAAGTAGCTGCTATGGCTCGTGAGTATGGGATTGATGTGAATGAAGTGTTGCAACGAGAAGTTGGTACTGATACTGGTTCAGAGCCATTTCATACTAGAGATGATAATAGTAGTGATGGCGGAGATGGAAGAAATAGTGGAGATGGAGAGAACAATGAAGATTATTTTCAAAGTCAACTCTCTTTAAGTCCATTTACAGGTGAGGCAGAATTCACACATGCAACACAGGATTCAGATCATGGATCTAGATTAGGAGGTCCTGGAATAGGTGCTATTGGTAAGGAATATATAAGGAGGCGTGCATGGAATCAATGTGGGAGTTCAAATACTGACATAGAATCACTTGCTATTAGTATTGACTCGATGAGCTTGGATACAGATCGTAGTGATCAAGAATTATGTGGTCATGATTCACGAGGTAAGTCACAATTTAATTGGAGCAATTCAAGTCATTTTGATTACCTTATCCCTCAATTGCCATATGGAGTAGGTTCAATCATGCCTCACCAACATGGTGATTGGATTAGCCCACATTATCCAATCCATGGTCAAACAGTTGGACAAGATAGAACGACATACTACTGGCACATTTAGAACTATGTTCAGAACTTCTCTAATTCGATGAGCTGGTACCAATATTGTTTAGATCTAGACGGCATGACATGTTTTACATTTGTGCCTCATAGATCATCATTTTGGTATTAGTTATTATGTATTAAACAACAAGTATTAATTATTGTATCACTCCAGACTATTTAAATATGTCGTTAATGATTTGCTTATCATGTGTTATGACTTATGAGTTTTATTGAGATTTTAAAGTGTATTTAAATATTAAAATTAGTTATAATATATTGAAAAGTTAATAAATTAATTTTTTTCTATTTTTTTTCAAGTTTCCGTGATTTTTAAATTTTTTTCCGATATCGATATCGATATTCGATATATCCATCGATATATCCGTAAACTTGAGGTACCGATATTTTAACCGATATCGATATTTGCTTCCTTGGTTATAACCATACGTCTACAAGATGCATATCAATTATCAATCCTAACGTTACACTTTTACCAATACTAAAATCTTACCGCAATCCAGCCCCAACTCGTCTAAGGTGTTCATTACCATCCTGGCTGCATATATTCTGTACCACATGAAAATGCCTCAGTTAGATGAATATATTAACCTGACAAATACTGATTAGATTCCAACCTATGACTTCAGTTCATAGTATGATGGAAATATAGATAAATTTATTAGAAATGTTTTACCATGCTGAAGAGACGCAATTTAATAAGCATGTCATTTACCAAGAGTAGCAGAATTTGCTAATTTATATTCTAAAAAGCTTTAGCAATTTGAGAATGTCAAAGGATATTCTGGGCACATACATAACATGGATAAATCACACAGAGTAGTCCAGACTGAGGATGGGAAGTCCAACAATTTTTTATGGCTAGTCAAAAGAAGAGTTAAGCTAATAAGATCTGCTGGAAATAAGAAAACTATAAGTTTTGTATAGAATTCCTAAACCCATAGAGCTTTTGCAAAGGGATTATGTATGTCAGTACATGACTTTGAGAAGTGAGAAATCACAATAGAACATACCACAACTTTTTCTTTTCCTATGGTGGCTAAAGCAGCAACATCCTTGACTGCTGAAAGAGCAGCAGCTGCAAGTTCACCGAAAGAGGGGTGAACCTAACTGTTGATGACTTCTGCACAGAATTTGGTCGCAAAAGATTTGATTGTGGTTGAACTCTTTTTCTCTGAGATGGATTTAAGAGTTTTTGAAGAGACCCTTTGTTCATTTGCTGCCATACAACATCCACCCGAGTTTTTCTCTCTGTAATCAAAATATTGCACAGCCCTCAAAGTGGCATATAGAGAAAAGATAGAGATGGATAAAGGAACCAGCCAAACTAACCCATTTCCCCAGGATCAACCTGTGAGGTTGAACAATCTTCTTGAGAGGGCTCTGCTCTGCTCCCCTCCATCTTCTCTATATTTCCTGAGAAAAAATTATCTAAACATTTGAAATAAGGGATTTGGTGGATTTCAAACGATCTACAACAAAAAAAGCATTAAGACAACATATATAATCTGTTGTCCATTAGCTTATTTTTCGAAAAATGCTATGTAGTCAAAGCCCTGTTGTCTTAGAGTCTATTTATGACAATACATTATATGTGTTGTCTTTCTGCGTTTTTTTCTAAAAAAGACACACAAAGACAACACATTATATTTGTTGTCTTTGTGCGCATTTTTATTAAACTCTTTGTAAATGACAACAAATTATATGTGTAGTCTTTGTGCAACTATATTCATAATTATTTTTTAAATGACAACCGATTATATATGTTGTCTTGTTTAGTTAAAATAACACATGTATGTGTTGTCAAATTTATTAATTTTTTTTATTGATTAATATATTTATTAACCAGTGGAATTGATTAAATTTAAAAAGAATTAAACACATTCTATATGATCCACAATACACAACATTAAATAACTATCTCAAATCCAAATGTTGGCAAAAGCAAATACATCACATTAAGGAGTAAGGACATAAAGCAAATCTTATTTGTTCAATAGAAGTACTTGGGAGTCAATACACATGGACCACATACTGAATGAACAAACAGTAGAAACCAGAAAGCATAGAGCTTTAACATGTATAACATGGATCCGCTTCCGCTTGCGCTCTATTAAACAAGCCTACTGATTCTTTTATAATTTTATCTATGTATCCCATACCAATTAAGATTCTAAATATGTATAATATTATGTATCTTTATTAGTTATTTTTAGGATTCTAATTATATATATTATATTATCTTTATCTTTATTTGTTTTATAAAACAAGACAAGATATTGTGTTATAAAAGAACCTGGAAACTGATAATAATTCAAATAATTGTCACTTGTTTCTAGAAGTCGGATATCATTAAAACGATATATTGCAAATCAATACTATATACTACTCCCTCCGTCCGCCCGAAAGGTCCACATTTTGCCATTTTGGGCGTCCGCACCAAAGGTTCACATTTCCCTTTTTAAACACATGGGACCCACACACATCACTAATATAATAAATTTATGGGACCCATACACCCCCTAATACAACTACCAACTACACCTTAAATAATAATACTCCTTAATCCACGTGCAAAAAGCAAATGTCCACCTTTGTGGCGGACGGAGGGAGTATAAGTTATAATAGAGAGTCTTCTGTTACGTACACTTTAATCAATTTAAATGTTGAGAAAAATATTTATATCTGTATATATTCAATTAAATCAAATTAGGTAATATAATGAAAGTATAAAAAGAGATAAAATAATACTCCCTTTATAAACTAAACGCCATCAAAACCCCATTCAAACAAAACTCTCTCCCACTCCCCAAATCCATACTATTCCATTCATAATCCCAATTCTGGAACTTTGTTAAACCATGCTGCGATCCTGCTGCTTCCACTGTTTCGGCCACTGGAATGCCGACTCCTTGCTTTGGCACTCCGACCTATACCCCCACGCCTCCGGGGAATTCTCCATAGCCGTCGTGCAGGCCAATTCTAGCCTCGAGAATCAGAGCCAGGTCTATACCTCACCTTCCGCCACCTATGTCGGGGTTTACGACGGCCACGATGGACCTGAGGCCTCACGCTATGTTAACACACATCTCTTCCCTTATCTCCTAAGTAATTTTCTCTTATTCTAATTATCATCTCAAATTTGCGACTCTCTCTCTCTTCTTGTGTGTGCGTGTCTTTTGGGATTTATTTTTTTCAGTAGATTATTCTGTTTTCTTCCCCTTAAAGGGATTTATGTTTACTGTGTGAATAAGTTTTTGGGTTTTGGAGTTGTAATCTGATGATATCAATGAATTTCTGTTAAACAATTTTTATTTTGATGTTTATGAAATGAGATATTATTAAAGAGCTTTAATATGGAAATTGATTATTATATGATAAAGGATTTGATTATAGTTATCTACTAGCTGATACGCACACATGATAAGCATTCAATTAGATAACATAAAGTTCATTTTAAATGCTGAAGTGCTTCAGGTACCACGAATTCTGAGGCAATTTTCTTCTTTTTGGGGTCTCAAAATGAAAAAAACATGGTCACCCCTGTCTAGTAGTCCAGCTCTCCTACGATGATTCTAATGCCATGTTAGATTATTTAGATTCTAATCATTGCAGTTAAATCATTTTTATCATGAAGTTGTACTTTTGATGTTTGTTAACGTTTACCATGTCACTCAATCATATGGGTTGTTAGGAGTCTGGATGCCTTCCTATCTCTATAATAGCAAGAATGTTGGAACCAAGTTATACTTAACACCAACTTGAGCAGCTCTAGCAGTTTCAGAACAGAGAGAAGGTTAAAAGATCAGCTTATGTGCACAGAAAAAGCCTAACCAAGAAACTTATTAAACAAAATGACCAAATTCAATACCTCAAAAGCTTCAAAGAAGAAAGAAACCAAAAGAACCATCGCCAATGAACAGATTTAACAACAGGAGATCAACATGAAAACAGAGTATTGAAATTTGTAATGAAAGATTAAATCACCAAACCATAGAAAGATCAATTGGAAACAGGGGATAAACACTGCTAACAAATTCAGAAGAGTTAAGTTTCAAACCATACCAAGAGATTACAGCGGCGGTGGTCGTCAAAGTCGCGCGAGCAGGGACAATGGCAGCACCACCGGCAGCACCACCGGCAGCGGTCGTCAGAATCGCTCGAGCAGGACGCCGGCGGCGGTCGTCAAAGACGCGCGGCGGAGGTCGGAATGACGGTAGTTTCTTCTTTTTAACCAAATAGGCGAGCTGTTGGAATGGTGGTGGGGCGGCGGAAATGAGAATGACGGTGTTAGGGTTTAGGGTTGAAGCACCATTTTGGCTTGGTGTAAGAACGGAGAAGCATGAAGCTGCAGGTTCGTTGGGTTTTTCACTTTTGGGGAAAAACACTTTTAACATTTTGGAAATAAAAAAATATAGAATATTAACTTTATTCAATTATAAAATACACATCCATTAATATATAATTAAGGGTTAATTGCATAAAAAAACCTCAATTTTATCTCAATTGCAAATTTGTCCCAACTTTTAAAATTTGGCAAATAAAACCATCACCTTTTACATACTTTGCAAATAGAGCTCATGGGCAGCATCTGGCTGCCCAATTGATGATGTGGCAATGGAATTCATGTGTCACCCCAAAACGACGGTATGCTATATATCTTCTAAATAAGATCATTCTTCGACAAATCTGCACACGTCTATCTTCTCTCGCCGGAGTTCGCTGACAACGGTAGCCGGGGTTCGCCTTCCAATATCGCCGCCAACAGCTGCAAAGCCAAGAGCTTTCAGCCAATAGCAGCGACAGGAACCCTAGCCAGAATCCACATCGCCGCATGCTCTTCGCCGCGGATCTGGTCCACGACGCCGGAATTTCGCGAACCCATCACCGGGCTGCCATTGACGTCGACTGGATCATCCGCAAGCAAGCCTCCTCGCCGGATCTGCCCACCGCGCGTCTGATTGTTGCAGAATGCGCCTGCCCCAATAATAAATAAAAAATTGCAGAGAGAGATATTGATGAGTCCCTCCCCCCACAGAAAAAACAGGAACTCTTTCCTGCAATCAACACCTTTTTTTCCTGCAATGTTCTTCTTCCTCTCATCTTCATCATTCTATTCTATTATATTCAATCTCTCTCATCACATCACCAACTACCCACCCATGACACACAGAGGCAAAGCTCTGCAAGATGATTTCAACTACTCAGAAATGGTGTGTAGGAAACACCCCCATTCCTCCTCCGTCGGCATCTACCCTCATTTGTTCCCCGGCGGATCTACTCCTAGAAAAGGCCATATATTTATGTTCAGCTTCACTCCGTTACTGGCACCGCTACCGCCATTCCTCTTCTCTCTCCTCTTCTCTTCAACACCGTTATCTTTCTCCTTAACTCCGTGAACATTTTTTCTGTAAGGAAGTCAACGAGGAAGTGGACCTTTGTCATGATGTTGAGAAACTGACGGTTGTCACGATGACAAGGCATGTGACATGAATTTCTTTGCCACGTCATTGATTGGGCAGCAAGATGCTGCCCATGGATTTATTTGTAAAGTATCTGAAAGGTGAAGGTTTTATTTGCCAAATTTTAAAAGTTGGGACAGTTTTGCAATTGAGTTAAAAGTGAGGTTTTTTTATGCAATTAACCCTATAATTAATGGTAAAAGCTCTTGCGCACCCGGGCACACGCCGTGTCTTCATGTGAACACAACCCTCCTCCCTCCATATTCTATTTAAACATATATATTATTAGGGGTTTAAATTGCTAAGGAGCACGAAAATTGTAAAGGAGAACGGTGTCCCGGGCACAAGAGTTTTACTCATAATTAATACTCCGTATATATATTTTAGAAAAATCTAAATTGTCCTCAATTCATTAAATACACACTTTCTATAAAATCTATAACTGTTTCTATTCTCACTAGATTTTAAAACGAAAATTGTAAAGGAGAACGGTTTCCCGGGCACAAGAGTTTTACTCATAATTAATACTCCGTATATATATTTTAGAAAAATCTAAATTGTCCTCAATTCATTAAATACACACTTTCTATAAAATCTATAAATGTTTCTATTCTCACTAGATTTTAAAAACGTTCGCACGTTGTTGGTACGTTATACTGTAATATATCTTAAAATAAATTATAATTTTATATTTTATGAAGTTATAATTTTATATTGGGTAAATTACGAATACTCCTCGAGGTTTGTCCAAACTACCAAATAAATCATATGGTTTGAAAAACTATCAATTACCCCCTTTAACATGTATTTGATTTAAATATTTATAAAAATATATTTTTTTCAAATAAAGAGAGATGAAAATTACACCAAAACACATATACTTAAATTTATTTAGTGATTCTGATCTCCTTAGATTTTTTTATTATTTATTTTGTTCTAAATTTAATAGGTGATTGTGTAATTATTGATTTCGATATTAATTTTAGTTTTTATTTTTCTCCTCTCGGATCACTCTTTCTGAAATAGGTAAATTTTATTTCAGTGCAAACGATTACGGAGTACAGAAATACTAAGTGAGACAAGTTCTCCACCTATATTTGTAGTCTTAACTCGGATGATACAAATCAAGCATTAAAATATAATCTAGCTATCTGATTGATGATGTTGTTTGCTATGTAGTTCGGGGACAGCATCCGTGAGCCAAAGTATAAAGCATTTCTCTCCATCCAAATATAATAGATTGTGGTGGAAAAGGATATGTAGAGTAGTCTTCTTGCCTTTTTATTTGATTTTAATTAACTAAAATCAAATAAGAATCTCAATAAAACGTGAAGTTCTGAAGTAAAAAAAATCTATAATTACAATGTAAAACATAATTTTCAACAATTTATAATATCAATAGAATCTCAAATAAATACGCAAGAAAAACGTATTTATCAAATATTAAAGAAAAATAGACAAAACTAACGAGATAGGCTTAGTAGAGGGTATTTATCAAATGTTACGCAGTAATTTTTATCCATTTTTATTTTAAAAAAATAATATTTTTATCAATATTTAAATTAAATACAAGTTAAAGGGGGTAATTAGTAATTTTTCAAACCACGGGATTTATTTGGTAGTTTGGACAAACCTCGAGGGGGGTGTTCGTAATTTACCCTTTTATATTTTATATTTATTTAAACACAATACATACTTCTTACATTAAAAGATATGATATAATAGATCATTACATTTCTATATGAAAATCAAACTCCTGCCCCTGAACCTCCTATCTGGGAATAGATGTGTTGCAGTGTCGCTTGTAAAATCAATTAACACAAACAGAATTCATGAATATAACCGAAATAAATCATGAAACCAACAACAACATATTAAATTCAAGAAAACATACAAAAATAAAGAAACTTGAGAAGGGTTTTGAGTTACATTGTATCTTTCCATGATTTTGTAGGATGATAAGAAAATTCCAAGATTCTAAGAAATTAAATATCTTGACATCCATTCAGTAACTTGTTTAATTTGACAAACAATTACTTAGAACAACAACTTCTTCAATATGCTCTAGGCCACTCAACTAGGAATAGCAAGTTTCTCCTGCATTTCAATAGATACAGTATGAATATTAAAACCAATCACTACAAAACTATTTTTTTTTTTTGGATAACATCAACATATCTTTCCATGATTTCGTAGGATGATAAGAAAATTTCAAGATTCTAATAAATTAAATATCTTGACATCCATTCAGTCACTTGTTTAATTCCACAAACAATTACTTAGAATAACAACTTCTTCAATATGCTCTAGGCCACTCAACTTCAAGAATAGCAAGTTTCTCCTGCATTTCAATAGGTGCAGTATGAATATTAAAACCAATCACTGTAAAACTATTTTTTTTTTGGATAACATCAGCAGTATAATCTCAAAACATGTCCATGTACTTGTACTATGCTTCAATAAAAAAAAAAGGTTTCTCAAATGAAGATCATAAGAAATAAAATATAATCAGATTTCTTAACAAAATTACGGTCAATGTAGAAGATCATTGTGGGTCACAATTAAGGATCAAAAGCAAAACGTAATCACAGATTTAGGCTTCTATATAATTATACTCACATGCCCATAAACAAGTTGGCTTACTTTTGTATATGTGAAGAATTAACCAAAATTAAATCACTTGATATTCAAGAGCAGCATCATACACAACAAAATATGGTCCTCAATTATAACCAAACAAAGGTATGTTCATTCATGAACAACATCATATCATAATTACACAAATAATCATTCTGAACTCTTTAACACACCAAACAACTGTTTGTATATATCGAAACAATATCACGCTCTAATATGATGGTGAAATGATAAGTGAAAAGAAGAAGTACAAAAGGAATGCGTAGAGGCTCAATGCTGGCCTCCAAGATGATGAAGTAGGTCTATTGGTAAACTTTTCCACATGTTAAGGGTAGCGCTAGAAGCCCAACACATTTCTTGATCTAACAATACAACATCCTATATGAGTTAAGTAGTTGGAAATTAAGAAAATGCAACATCCTAAATAAGTCAAGTAGTTGGAAAAGAAAATGCAGCACATCATAATGCGTATAGAGTTACTAAATAAGTTTAATAAATAAATTTAAACATGCGACATGAACTAAGTAGCCACCAACAATTATTATTTGGAATAGAATAAAAACATATTATAATGAAAACAACAAATCTTAATATTCAGTAGAAGATATGGGAGCACTGACTTCCTTACACTAAAGCATCTTCAAAATATTTAAGATCAAGCTCAATTATATCCCATAATCAAAGCCAATACTATGAAAACTTTCCATAGTAATGCAATCTATTTTCTGAATCATAACATCATCAAGATAATTCTTATAATCTCCAACAACACACCTTTCCTAAGGAAAGGATTGTATATATGGCAATGGATAGGCAACTCATTTGATCTGTTCACTTTTTGATTGCTCAGAACATTGAAGCTGCAGAATTTCACAATCTTCTCCACTTCTTCTTCTCCATCTTCGAACGGACACCCCAAAAACTCTGCAAGTTTTCCAACACAGGTGTCATCCTCTAAACAAACATCACACTACATCAGCTGAGTCATACATATGCAGATATTGCTGACAAATAAATGATGATCAATACCTGATTATTAACAAAGTGGAAAAGAGCTTAACAACTAACAATTCGAATTTCACCGTTCCTCGTTTGCTTCACAGATAATGGTCTGTCAAAAAATACATGGTACTATAATCCAAACTTAGAAATTGGAAATCTCTAGCAAATAAAAGGTAGAAAACAACAATTTGATCATCCTTATATAAACAAAAGTTGTAAGTAGCATTGAGAAAAAGCATTCCACAACCATTTGCTTCAAGAATATAACCAAAAGGTGACAGTATCAGGGAAAAAAAACCACATATCAGTCTCTCTGATAATTTCGTACTCACCATAGTAATTAGTCATGACACCTTTCTTCCCCTTTTCTTTCTCTTTCTTCTTACACTCCTTTTTCTTTATTCTGAAATTGAGTAGATAGATTATGTAATAAATAAAGTAAAGAAAATAAGAAAAAAGATATATCAAACGAATGAAGCGATAATATAAATCCAATTCCGCCTATTCTGCTTCTTTGTTCTTTCCTCCTTCTCTCTTTCCTCTGAAGCCTTTCTTTTCTCCTCTTGCGATGAAGATTCCGACCCCAACTCGTAAGAATCATCATCGTAATAAGACAATGACGTATAAACGTCGCTCGATCTTCTTTCTTCGAATTCATAGTTCAGTTTTTATGTCCCTTTTCACTTGTTTATGTTTATTATGGAGACGTTTCGACCTGCAGTCTTGGACTATATACATCGATCCTTATATCTGGACTCCTTAGGAATGTGAATCATCTTTACATCTTGACTATTGGGGAAAAGGAATATAAAATGAATGTAGTAATTAATTAGGGTTGTAGAGGTAAAATGTAAAAATTGATGAGGATAATAAGGGAATAAAATGTTTGATATTCCATTAATGCAGCAATTAATTAGGGTTGTAGAGGTAAAATGTAAAAATTGGTAAGGATAATAAGGGGATAAAATGTTTCTCAAACACAAGGTACTTTTAATAATACTAGATTTTTAAGACGTGTGTTGCACGTTGTCGTTACGTTTTGTTTCTGTAATATTTCTTACTGTGTCTTTTTTTACGGCAAAAAATTGAAATTATATATTTTAACATTATAGTTCCACAAAATCTTTAAAAAAACCCTACATCTCACTCAAAAGAATTGTTTTAGTTTGTCTCACAGTAAGGTATGTATTTTTTTTTAATATGTGGACCGGTTAAAAAAAAATATAAAAATTAATACCCCTAATATTACACAATTTACTATCAATTCAGAATAATATTAAGGGTAAAAAAAAAGTTACAGTACAACTAAAACCTCCCTTAATCTACTTTCAACAAAGAAAATTTTATATATGATCTTAGTAAAAAGGGTTAATAGCATAAAAACCCACCACCTTTGCTCCATTTGCAAATTAGTCCAAACCTTTTAAATTTGGCAAAAAAAAAAAATCTCTACCTTTTTATGTTCATTGCAAATAAGTCCCAATAGTCAAAATCCCCATTTGTTGACTGCTGAGTTGTCATATTAAAGACACATCAGCGCTCCCACAAATTAAAAAGCTAATTGGATACCCATGAATAGATTCCGAAAAGTCAAAGATTAGAATTAGGAAAGTCAAATATTAGATTAAAATTGAAGATGTTTATTCCAAAGAAGGAGACGTGAACTCTGAGTCTCTGATACTCCCTCCCCGCCTTCCAACGCGGTTTGCCATCCCTCGTCGCCTTCCAATGCTCGCAGCCTAGAAACTACCACGAGCTACTGTCCTTCCAAACATCGCCTCGCCGCCTCGCCCAGTCCCGCAGCCGAACGCAGCGTCGTCTACCCCGGAGAAAATTGTTGTCATTCGCCGATGCTGCACATCGCCGGAAATCACGAAACACTACTATCACCTTTTAGATCTGTCGTGCCTGCCATCAGTTGCCGTCGAGAGAAATCGCCGCCAGCGCTCCACCATGACGCCATCAGATCTGGCTTGAATCTCCCCAAAACCGGCCACCAAGTCAGAATCGGAACCGCTGCAACTATCTAGACCGCCGGAAAACACACACGTTGCCGCCGACACCCGTCGGTACTTTGTCCAATCATAAAAAGCTGTTAATTTTTAACTTTGTCCAATCTTCCACCCCTCTCTTATTTTCGTGAGCAAAAGGAATTCTTTGAGAGATGATCGTCCAACTTCGTTTCATGTGTGGGAGGATGACGTGGCAATGATTTGCCAAGTCAGCAATCAAAGTAGGGAAAGACTGATGATTGAGTTTTATTTGCAAAAGTTATAAAAGGTGGTGGATTTTATTGCTAAATTAGTTCAAACCTTTAAAATTTAGCAATAAAATCACCGATATCTATTTTAAATTCACCATTATATAAAAGTGATATTTGAACAATAGATATCAGTGAAACACCAACATCTTTTATGAATATAGATATCGGCAAAGCACCGATATGTATTATCAAATCACGGATATTAATGAAATTGATATTAAAAGTTTTACCCAATAGATATCGATTATTCACCGATATCTTTTCCTTACAAACATATCAGCATTTCATCGTTATCTTTTAAAAATTTTACCGATATAAATTAGATGATATTCAAATGTTTAACAATAGATATCAATAATTCACTGATATCTTTTTGAGTCATAGATGTCAGTGATTCACCAATACCACCTGCCTATTTATTTGAACAATAATTTTCTAAATTTAAATGAAATTTCAATAAATGCATCCATTCATTCATCAATATATCCATACATCCATGAAGCAAATTCAATGTCCAACATTCAAACCCACAAAAATATATACCCACAGGCTAACGTTCCAACCCACAAAAATATATACGTACCCAACATCAATCTAACATTCCAACGTCCACATTCCAACCCACAAAAATATATACCCAACGTCTAACATTCCAACCCACAAAAATATATACCCAACAACTAACATTCTAGCCCACGATTCAAACTAGCTAGTTAACTGATAATATATACCAAAAGAATTACGACACATGTACGTACTAATAATATATACCAAAAGAAGTACGACACATGTACGTACAGAGCTATACATATATGCTGCAACTTGATGACCTGTCCAACCCACAAAACATGATGTAAAGCCATCTTTTGAACTATATGTCCACTCCATCATAGGTAGCTACACATATCTCCTGTAGTAAGAGTATTAACAACTCAGAATGCAAATTAAAAAGAGAAATAATTAAGAAAATGATAACCTCCAAAAGATAATCCAATTTAATTTGTACGTAAAGAAGAACATCAAGATAACCTCCATAAGATAATCCTTTTTACACAACCACCTTAGCTAAAACATCAAGATGAACTTGCGATATATGTTATTAAAAAGTGGTTTTATCATATTACAAAGTTTTAAAAAGTAATAAAAATAGGTAAGGAAAATGATCGACCCCCTATAAAGACATTTTATGAACTTGTGAAAAGTTAGTTTTTGCGAATTCTTTCATATTAAATAATTACAACATGAAGCACTAATAGCCCAACATCCAACACAATTTCTAATACTACGAACAAATACTCCTAAGTAGTTTCAATATATATATATTTTTTAACTAATACTTAAAAAAATACCTTTTTCTACACTACAAATGCTTCAACACAGTCTGCCCACTCCATCCGCACTTCATTGATTTCATCTTCTGTGTAACTCTTTTTTGTAAACTGTATATTAGAAAAATGTATATCAAATTTAGATAATAGTATATAATTCATTTATAGAAATTAATAATGAATATATATAGTTACCAATGATTGGATGGAGGATCCATCTATGGATATACTTGATTCAATTATTTCTTTCATGTATCGTAATACAAAAAAGCCACATTGTTTTCCATCTGGTTGCTTAGGGACCTAGATGTTTTACAATCAAAGTAATAATAAGTAGCTGGTTTGGTCAATCACTATATTTGGAAGCTAATTAATTTGTACCTTAATAACTTTCCACGTGGTTTTTTTCTTTCTTTTCTTTCCCACAGTTTGAGAATTGAACATCTTTAAAGCCCACAAGTAGGACAACTAATGTGAGCACTGAACTCCTTCCGATATAAGATACAGTCATTTGGGCATGCATGGATCTTTTCATACTTCATGCCTAATGCCATCATGCTCTTCTTTGCCTCGTAAAATGTTTGAGGCAATTCATTCAATTCAGGGAGCATATCTTCAACCAAAGCAAGCAATTCATTCATGCTTGTATCACTCCAGCCATATTTTGCCTTCAAGTTATATAGTTTAACAATGACGGAGAGCTTTGTGTACTTTTTACATCCCGGGTATAAAGGTTTCTCAGCATCCTCCAACAATTCTATGAATTTGTCCGGATTCCCAATGTTTTCATATGCATCATTCACCATATCTTCCAAAGGTTCACTAGGAAAATTCTCATATTCCTCTTGCTCATCTCCAACACTATGATGAATATCAAAGTCATCGGATGCAACTTCTCCATGCCATATCCATGTTTTATACGTCAAATCCATGCCATAAACAAGCAAATGCGCCCTTACTCGCTCAACGTTATTACTACGTAGGTTCCCACACTTTACACAAGGGCAAGATATTTTTTCAGGATTGACAACGTTTTCCACTACAAAATGCAAGGACTCTACACCTTCTTTGTACTCATGCGTTAACCTATCCTTGAGGATCCATGTCTTATCCATTTGATTTAAAATTTACCTAAATAAGCAATTTTTACCATCGAATAAGTGTTTATTAGATCTATTGTTGCATATATTGCTTATATACTTTAAAAAAAAAATTAAATTATTTTATGCAGAATCTCTAACATTCCAACCTAAAGATGTAAATGGGAATTTATAAATTATAATGAGTTTGAAATGAAATTGAACTAAAGAAGGTTAATTGGTTAATTTCCAAACTGAATTTGAATTAAGTTAGTTTACAGTTGTTAACCATTTTTTTTATTCCAACTCAATCTATTTACAATCTAATTAAGATAAAGATAAAATATAGACTAAAAATTGGGAGTTAGATATTAGCATCTTCAATGCTACGGATACATCCTAGGATCACTTTAAAAGTCAATCACAAAAGTAGCATATCCTAATTTATCAAAGAACCCAAATACAAGCATGAAAAAATGACAAACTATGAGACCATCATATAGCAGGAGCAAATGAGAATGATAAACAACCATGAAATCATATTTGGGAGTTTTGGACAAAAGCTTACCACAGTCCCAATACACACAATTGCTTGATTTTTTTTTTTAATTTCCCAAGCTTCTCAATAGATAAGCCAATTTCAAAGCTTCCAAGAACCTATACAACCTGGCAAGCGATGATCAACACAATGAATATCTAATTAGGCAATATTAAAAAAAATGAAAAGAGTAATGATCAAGAAGATGATCATAAGGCAAGCCAAACAATTGGTTATAGATAAAGAGGACCAAAATAGGTAGTCATGACAATTGGGCTGAGCAAGAACGTCCAAAAAAACTGGGCTGCCATGACAGCTATTAGTGTACAAAATGGCAGTCAAAAACCCAAAAAAGCAGCACCCAAAAAGGCTGGAAAGGAGAGGAGCGTGGGCTATTAATTATCCATCTTTTATTTCAATTTTATATTTCATCTCCCACTTTATGAACAATAGTTTCTATTTCGATTTGTGTTACATCTTCTATATATTTCAAACACAAGACTAATTATCGAAATATGATATCTGAATTAATAAGAGATTTTGGAACTTTATTTATTTAATTTATTTTTATTTTTATTTTGAATTAATGTATTTCAGCACCTAGAGCAATGGAGAAATGCAAGAGAAGCTAATGATGTAATGAACTACTTGTGCAAGAAGTTGTTCCCATATGTTTTTCACTTTTATTTTTGTGATTTATTTTATTTTTTTCACTTGTGCAAGAGCCCACCTCACTAGCAGCTGGAAAAAGATGGAGAAGGTAGACCCAATGGCTAAGTCCAGCCCTACTTAATTAACCGACCTGAGAAGTGAGGAAATGGAGCTGCTGCTCGACGGATAGGGGCTGTTGCTTGTCTCGAAGATCTATGTTCAAGGGAAAAATGCTAGCCGATCAGCCCAAGGTAGTAAGAAGGACGAAGCATGTTGTATGAGGCTAGGAATATAGACAAAATCCCATAAGAGTGTGATTGGAAACAGAAAGGGAGGAAGTAGGTTGAGTGCTGGGATACATCAAGGAAGAACAAAACGTTGACACACATTACACATACAAAGCAACCTGCTCTCACCTTGGAACGAGAAGCCAAAAAACTTCAAAACAAAGTGGAGAATGCATGAATTTTGATATGGAAATGAGGTTCTAATGCATAAAATAGGAAAGTCAAGATGAGAGTGAAAGGCACAAGGGCTGGAGGCCGTAAACAAGGGTGAAGGGTGAAGCAAAGCTGGTGGGAGCAGCCAAGCAGGTAGGGACGTGCAGAAAAGCTTGTTGCGGGTCCTAGGTCAAAACAAATGCCACTGCCAAATAAAAGTGATAAAGAAGTTTGCCAAAAGCAGGTAGTGACAAGGATGGGCCTGCAACAAAGGACAAAAAACATTAAATGCCATCCCCATAGGGTTAGCTACAAGTCAACAAACGGACAAGAGCCGCTGCTGCCATTGCAGGCGACGGAAATAGTAGCCGTCGAGAATTATTCCGGCAAGATAATGGCCATATTAGTCAGCGTGGAGAGCTCCATCTAGCCGCTAGCAGAGGAATTATTAGCTGCCAAAAAGACGACCTGAAATAGGACCAGCCGGAAATGGAGCAGCTGCCGAACAGCAACTAAGAAAGGCGAGGGAAATGGGCAGGTGCACCACAAACGAGCATAGACTAGAGGGCTGTGGCATCGAGCAAGTCGGAAAGTGCTGATCTAGGGCTGGAAATCAGCAAACGGGCATTATTTGGCATGAGAGTCGTTGGGGCAGGGCACTGAGCCCTCTAGGGTTTAAAAAAATTCAAAGGTGTATTTGTAAGTAAACATTAATTGTCTCAAAAATTAAACCTCTTTTTTTGATTTATGTAGTGTGGTGTTATGAATTCGCAGTAATTTAACAAATAAATAAATCAATGTTCACTTGTTCCTTTTGTTGTGTGCTTAACGCTTAGAGCTCATTCTTTTCCCAATCACCTTTTGAACCTATTAATTATCGTCTTTGGTTTTTACTTGTGGAACTTATGTTTGCTAATATATCTTCAATATTTAATAAAAGAACAATTATTAGAAAATTATTGATGCTAATTCTTCTTCCTTAAAGTTCATAATTTATTTTTATGTTGGATTTGATTCACATTATTCTCAGTCAGTCAATTGTTAGACTATGAAACTAATTAGAGTGTAAAAAATTGTTGATTTGGTTAATAGAGATATAATTTTTTACTTATACCATTGATATATTTCCTTCTTGAGTAAAAATACTGGAGCACTGTCCTTATCAAAGATAGATTTCCATCTGCCAACTTTACAATCAAATGCTTAAGCCATGTTGCTAGTTGGAGCTGGTCACTACTTTATGTTGGGAGTGGTAGTCCTTTTTTATAGGCATTAGGCCATTTGATGTCAGGTGTTTTAGGATATTAACTATTGTGAGCATTATCATGTTTATGCTTCATCATATCTTTTCTACTACCTTGTAGGTCTCTATACTTTCTCTATTTTACCATGCTTCTTTGCTCTGTACTTGTTTTTGTCTTTTTCCATTTAAAAGACATCCTGGTTCCTTATTATTCTTTGCAATCTCTCTTGTTTTTAGTCAGAAGAAGAGAGACCGCGTGATCAGAAAGAAAGGGAGGAGTAAGGAAATCGTATCCGGGAGCGGGATGCAGCAGGGACTAGGAAGGTACCGTTAAATGTGTTAGCATTTTGACCTTGAGTTTGTATTTTTTTATGGGCTACCTGTGATAATTATTTGAGTGTTTTTTTCTGGCCATTCAACAAATATACTTCATCTCTCATAATTCAAGTACGTTAATCACCTGCTCTTTTCATAATATACTTCATAATTTCTTTCATTTTTTTTTCTAATAGAATAACTAAAAAAAATTCGAATAAATTAATTAATGCAAAAGGAAACTTTAATTTCAAATTGATATAACCATGAACATAATTTACTTTTATGGATACTTTTTATTTAAAAAAAGCAAATTAATCTATAAAAATATAAATTATCCAATTGATTCATATTGACTGGATTGGAATTAATATGTCAATAACTATGAACCAACAACTCCTAGTTGATACGAGTTTAATAACACGTTAAATAAATTATATTGACATATTTATACGGAGAATAAATAATGATGCTACTGTAACAACAGTAATATGCCTCAACTAATCATCAAAGTTAAAATGAACTGAATATAATTATTTCTCAACATCAGTCTAGCAACAATTCTTCACAAACAACTGTAACAAAACTCTGCCAAAAAAGTTAAAATGAACTGAATATATAGATTAATCACAAGACCTAAATTTGTGCTCTTAATGTTTGTTGGCAACCCTGTGTGCACTCGTGCACCCACTTTTAGAAATTTACACTTACAAAATTTACTGTATGTGCACAATTATGCAATCTTTTTCTGCAGGCTAAACTTCTAATTGCCTAAGACAGGGAACTTAAGACTCTATCCAAGTGAAAGGCAACAGCTTAAGAATGCAGATTGGAGTTAACAGCCTTTTCTTTTGATTTGGTTATCAAGAACTAGAAAGGATGTGGAGTTATTGACATATATATTGATGCATCAATTGGTATCCAATTGATACGGATGGGGTGAAGAGTTGTAATATGGTAACTGTTGCTTTGATGATTATATATACATACCATTAAACCTATGAAAGTTGTAATATGGATGTTTGATATAAATATTTATATTTCACATATAAATTAAAGATAAAAAATAAAAATCCCATACAAACATTTTATCAAACACAAAATAGGCGCCATAAAAATCGTCTGAAGAAATAACCCCAATATGCCATTTATAGCAAAAGAACAAAAATTGAAAGGGAAATACCAGGATCTCGGAAGCAATACGCGGAAGACTGAATTTGTTAACGGTGGCTGCTGACAACCTCGTGAGACTCTTAAGGAGAGGTACTTTTGTGATGGCGCAAACAGCAAGGCGTCGAGCAAGGTGTCGGAAACTGGGAACGGGAGAGTAGGAATGGCGTCGGAACAGAAAGGCTCGCCGCCAATGACGTCACGACCAGAAGGACTCGCGAGTCGCGGCCGATGAAGCCGCGTCGCGAGCGCACAGCTATCGGAACTGCGAGTGCCGGCGACTGGTGGCGGTAGCTTGATTTCGTCGGCGGGCGAACAGAGAACTCGCCAGTGGCGACCGATGATGCCGCCTCGCGAGCGCGCAGCTACCGGAAGTGCGGGGGCCGGCGAGAACTGGTGGCGGAGCTTGATTTCGTCGGCGTGTATGCAACGACCAGGGTTCGATTTTTGGGGGAGTTCAAAGGGTAGGGTTTGACAGTGTGATCTCGATTAATTTGGAGGCAGAAATTTTCTAAGTATGGAAATATGTTTTTATTTGATAGTTTTTGAGTCATAACACGATTTTCAATTTACAGAATGATGGCAAAAGCTCCTGTGCACCCGGGCGCACGGAACACTTTCCGTGCGCCTTTAGAAATTTGTGCTAAATTGTATACATTTTAGTATACAGATGTGTACCCTTTATTTTCTAAAGAAAAATCTGGGCGCACGAACAACACTCCGTGCGCCTTTAGAATTTTGTGTTAAATTGTATACCCTTTAGTATAAAAATGTGTACCCTTTATTTTCTAAAGAAAAAAAAATATTAATGAAAAGTGTATACCCTTTAGAACAAAATTGTGTACCTTTTAGTAATTAAAGTGTATACCCTTTAGTCCAAATTAATGTGCCCTTACCCATAATACAAAATTTCTAAAGGCGCACGGAATGTGTTCCGTGCGCCCGGGTGCACGCAAGCCTCACTCCAGAAAGATATGTTGAAATCGTGGTTTCAAATTTTGATTATATGATTTGAAAGCGTGATTTTATAATTTATTTTAATTAATTTTTTTTTAAAAAAAAATTAATGTATTAATATCAGTAAAAAGATGTCGGTTATAATAATCGATATCTATTTATGAATAAACATCATTAAAAGATATCAGTGTAGAATCATCGATATTTATTAGAATAATCTAAACATAATAGATAACGGTAGTATAATAGATATCAGTTAGTAACTTTATAGATATCATTTTTACAAAACACCGATATCTATGTACTGATATCTATTAATAGTTTTGTAGTAGTAATTAAAATGTTTTGCTTTTTATTAGTCTCACAAAATCTCACCCAAATTACAATAAAAATATAAACGTATTGTTCAAAAAAAAAAAAAGAACGGCTAATGAAATATCTTCCAAATATGTACACTACATCAGCTACAAAGGCTCCAATATTTTTTGTGATGCAGCATGTTCCAAACAACTCAATTAAAGACGTTGTTTGAAGCAGTGATGCATAGATGTGTTCGTTGAGATTTTTCCTGAAGTCAACCACCAATTCGTGCTCGTACCAAGAATGAATAACAAATTCTTGATTCAAAAGAATATGAAGAATCATCACCACCACCAATAACAAAGAGATGAAAATTATATATGCAATTAAAGTACGCTAAACAAACCCAATAATTTGTTCGAGATTACAAAAATATATGATTGATAGAATTATATAACAACCATGACTTCAGCGTGCTGTCTGGAATCATTCATATATATCATTTAATTTTTGTTTAGAAAAGTAACCTTCATAATTAATTATTTGTTGGATTTTGACATTAGATCAAAATGAAAAGTATAGCAAGGATGTCGAAGCTAGTAACCAATCGAGTCGCCCACATAATCCCGGAAGTCCATCAAAAGTCTTTCCAATATCCTCCACTTTGTAAGACCTCAAGTATGAATATGCCAGAAATACATGTGCAACACACGTATGTATATTAGTAATATCGTGTTGATCTGCAATAATACAAAATTTTGAATTGCCATGCTTACAACCCCCTTCCCCCTCAAGTGCAAGACATTTTAGAAATGAGACTCTCCTCTAAGTTGTCAATAGAATTTTAACCTATTTGTCACATATCAACAGAGGAAATTATAATTTGATACACACATTATATCTCATAATAATAAATTTGTCAGAGATGAAGTTATCACCTAAGCAACCTTCTGAACTATTGCTCTAATTATCACAATCAAGTAATAGCAACACAATGAAGAATCAAAAAACAAGAAGTTGAAGTATGTGTAGATGTGTGTGTGTTTGATCGAATTGAAGATGAGATGTATAGTGGTTCGGCTTATTAACCAAGCCTACATCCACTGTGAGAGAGAGATACTTTTATTGATTGAGAGAGAAGATAAAATGTGTGTTACAATGAGCTCACACACAGATCACACCATTATATACAATCTATGCATGCTCAGCAAAGTTATAGGACCAACTTCGTCCAACCAACTTCCAGCTGGATTTCCAAGCGGTTGAAACGAATCTTTGCCATTGTAACTGACTCCATCATACAGCATGCGTGACAAACTTCACATCCATGTGTGGAACCTTCCAGAAACCGCACGCATGCCACCTGTACATCAGCCACAATCTGCTCTGGTCCCCACTTGTACACATGGCATTGATTTGAGCAAACTTGAGCTGATCCAAGCTTGTTGCTGCTGATGCATCCGTTTCATACGTACACCACCATCATTCTCAAGCTTAAACATAATCTCACTACTTCCTAATGTTGATCAAGCATTAGTATGTAGTTTTCTCCACAAATCTCCACCTAAAACTTCATACTCAATAATCACCAATCACTCCTTCACTCCACTGTTTTAATCAAGACAGCAAACTTGTACACTGCTTTTGTGAGAGCAGCTGAACTCTTCACTGACATACTTAGCACACATTGATAAGGCTTTTACATAGTTCAAACTTTGAACTAGGCAAAGCCTTAGTAAGAAAATCAGCTGGATTCTTGGCTGTCTCAATCTTCTTGACAGTCACCCTTCCATCTTCCACCAAGTCTCTAACAAAATACATCCTCACATCTATGTGCTTTGTCCTCTCATGATACCCCTGATGTCTAGACAAATGTATAGCACTAGAGTTATCACAATGAACCAATACTGACTGTTGTACCACTCCAAACTCAGACAAAATCCCTTGCAACCACAAGCCTTCTTTTACTGCCTCTGTAAGTGAGATGAACTCAGCTTCAGTTGTAGACAGTGCTACCACTGACTGATGTGTTGATCTCCAACTAACAGCTGTACCAAATAAGCAAAATACATAGCCTGATAGAGACTTCCTTGTGTCTAAGTTAGCAGCATAATCAGCATCCACATAACCTGCAAGAAAATCAATGTTAGAAGTAAACTTATTGAAATACAAACCTGTTGTCAAGCTGCCTCTGATGTATCTCTGAATCCACTTCACAGCCTCCCAATGATCTATTCCTGGATTTTCCATGAATCTGCTCACCAAACTCATTGCATGAGCCAAGTCTGGCCTGCAACACACCATGTCATACATGAGACTGCCAACTGCATTAGCATAAGGAACCTTTTCCATTTCTGATATCTCTGCACTTGTTTTAGCTGATTGCTGAGCTGACAGACTCATCCCTTGCTTTACAGGAGTAGTAACAGTTTTACTCTGATCCATATTATACCTCTTGAGCACTTTTTCTAAGTAAGACCTCTGATGTAACACTATAGAACCTGCTGATCTATCTCTATTGATCTCCATGCCTAATATAACAGTAAGCTTCACCCAAATCTTTCATATCAAACTCTGATTTTAACATCTCCTTCACCACAGTGATACCTTCCATTGACTTGCAAGCAATTAAAATATCATCAACATACAATAACAAGAAGATGTACCATTTACTGTCTTGTTTAATGTATACACAACTGTCAAACTTGCTTCTCTCAAAACCACACTTGATAATATACTCATCAAACCTGAGATACCATCTCCTTGGACTTTGTTTCAATCCATAAAGAGATTTTAAAAGTAAACAAGCCTTACTGGTTGGTGATTCAACTGAAACTCCATCTGGAACTGTCATATAAATTTTCTCCTCCAAATTACCATGAAGAAATGCTGTGGTCACATCCATCTGATGCAATTCCAGATTAAACTGAGCAACTAAAGCCAGCAAAATCCTAATGGAACAGTGTTTCACCACTGGTGAGAAAATCTCAGTGTAATCAACACCCTCTCTCTGAGAGAATCCTCTAGCAACTAGTCTTGCTTTGAACCTGATTCCATCTGCTCTTTCTGGTGAGACTTTCTTCTTGTAAATCCACTTGCAACTTACTAACTTCTGATGCTTTGGTCTCTGAACAACTTTCCATGTCTTATTCTTCTCTAATGAAAGCAACTCTTCTTGCATAGCAGTACTCCACTTAGCATTATCCTTACTATTCATTGCTTCCTGATAATTTCTAGGTTCATATGAATCTATATCCTCTGCAGAATACAGTGCAAAGGATACAATATCAGCTTCTGCAAACCTTGCTGGAGTTTTAATAACCCTCCTTTGCCTATCTCTAGCTAGCTGATAACTGTTAAGTAACTCCTCAGTATCAGATGTAATCTGATCATCTTTTGTTGGTGAACCAGTACCTTCTTGAACTGATTCTTCCTCAGTTCTTGACTGTTCTTCCTGAGACTTCTTCATAAACTCCACCTCAAGCTCAGCCTTATTCTTCTGATTTTGAACTAGAGGTTTCAGTGGCATGACATCCTCATTAAATGTAACATCTCTGCTTAGTATAAACTTCTTACTTTCAATGCACCATAATCTGTAAGCTTTAACACCTTTAGGATATCCAATCATGACACATCTAACAGCTCTTGGAGCTAATTTATCTTGCTTGATGTGTGCATAGGCTAGACAACCAATTACTTTCAGTCTTGAATAGTTAGCAACTTTTCCAGTCCATACTTCTTGAGGTGTTTTAAATTTCAAAGGTGTTGATGGACTCCTATTGATAAGAAAAGCTACTGTGCTAACCAATTCACCCCAAAAATCTTTGGAAAGACCAGAACTACTCAATATACACCTTACTCTTTCAAGTAAAGTCTGATTTAATCTCTCTGCCACACCATTTTGTTGTGGTGTTCCTGGTACTGTCTTATGCCTTATGATTCCCCTATCCTTACAGAACTTATTGAATTCATCAGAGCAATATTCAAGACCATTATCAGTTCTTAGTATCTTAATTTTACTACAGCAAGTATTCTCAACCTCAGTTAACCAGTTCTTGAAAGTAATGAAAGCAGCATCTTTGGTTTTCAGTATATATATCCATATCTTTCTACTATAATCATCAATAAATGAAATGAAATACCTGCCTCTACCTTTTGTTAGTGTTCTTGCAGGTCCCCATAGATCTGAATGGACATAATCAAGTCTGGATTTGCTTGTATGTTCACCAATGCCAAACTTAAGTCTCTTAGCTTTCCCAAAGATGCAATCCTCACACTGATTAAGCTTGTCTGTTGAACTGATGTCAATGGCTCTCTGTCTTGCCAATTCCTGCAGTCCTTTCTCACTAATATGAGCCAATCTACCATGCCACATATGAATCTTATCATTTTCAGTAGTGACATAGTTTTGTCCAGTCACTGTATGGCCATCAAGAATGTACAATCCATCCTTCCTGATTCCTCTCATCACTTCACATTCCCCTTTCTCTACAATGAGTATACCTCCTTTTGATCTATACTCATAGTCTGAAGCATCTAAGATTCCTAATGAAATCAAATTTCTTTTAAGTTCTGGAACATACCTCACACCTGTCATAGTCCTGACAGTTCCATCATGCATCCTCAATATAATTGATCCAATGCCTCTGATTTTACATGTGTGATCATTCCCTAACAACACTGATCCATCATTCTGGAGCTTAAGATCAGTGAACCAATGTTTCATAGGAGACATGTGAAATGTACATCCTGAATCTAAGATCCAATCAATGGATCTTCTTGATGAATCAACTAGCAATGCCTCAGGATAAGCAACAACCTGATTCTGATCATTTGTTACCTGATTTACCTGCACTCTTTGTTGGCCATCTTTATCAGCTTCTTGTTTCCTTTTCCTTTCATTCTTAAACTTGTAGCAGTTCTTCTTATAGTGGCCTGGCTCATGACAGTGAAAGCACTTTCTAACTTCCTTACCAGATCCAGAATAAACATTTCTGTTTGCTTGTTTCTTTGAATCAGAATTGCCCTTTTTGTTGTACCTTTTACCATGATCATTTCTTTTAACCATCAGACCCTCCCCTGATGTTTCATGATCATCAGAAACCTTCTGAAACTCCTTTGTCTTCAGAGCTATTTCAACCTCCTCAAGACTGATAGTTTCTCTATTTCCAAACAAGAGTGTATCCTTGAAGCTCTCAAATGACTTTGGAAGAGCTGATAACAACTTTGAGGCCTTATCTTCTGTTTTAATAGTAGCATTAACATTTTCTAGATCATCTAATATCTTATTAAATTCATCAAGTTGCACCAAAACTGATCTATCTTCATCCATCTTAAATGAATAGAACTTCTGCTTTAGATATAAACGGTTAGCAAGTGACTTTACCATGTATAGATCTTCAAGCTTCTTCCATACTGCCCTTGCAGAAGTCTCCTTCTGTACCTCCCTCAGAGCCTTATCACCAAGGCACAACACAATGGCACTTAATGCTCTTTCTTGTGTATCAGCTTCTGCAGTGGCTTCAATGGATGATTGTGCAGTTGCTTCAGTGGTTGGAAGCTTCTCCTTAATAGCATCTGCCAAGCCTTGTTGTACCAGAATAGCTTTCATCTTGATCTTCCATAGTCCAAAGTCAGATTTCTCTGTGAATTTCTCAATATCAAACTTGGTTGCAACCATGATGGCAACTACCTTCTAACTGCTTCTTGATTCAACCTATTGATTGCAGATCTTGTGGACTTAGTTTCCCACAGACGGCGCCACTTGTCAGAGATGAAGTTATCACCTAAGCAACCTTCTGAACTGTTGCTCTAATTATCACAATCAAGTAATAGCAACACAATGACGAATCAAAAAGCAAGAAGTTGAAGTATGTGTAGATGTGTGTGTGTTTGATCGAATTGAAGATGAGATGTATAGTGGTTCGGCTTATTAACCAAGCCTACATCCACTGTGAGAGAGAGATACTTTTATTGATTGAGAGAGAAGATAAAATGTGTGTTACAATGAGCTCACACACAGATCACACCATTATATACAATCTATGCATGCTCAGCAAAGTTACAGGACCAACTTCGTCCAACCAACTTCCAGCTGGATTTCCAAGCGGTTGAAACGAATCTTTGCCGTTGTAACTGACTCCATCATACAGCATGCGTGACAAACTTCACATCCATGTGTGGAACCTTCCAGAAACCGCACGCATGCCACATGTACATCAGCCACAATCTGCTCTGGTCCCCACTTGTACACATGGCATTGATTTGAGCAAACTTGAGCTGATCCAAGCTTGTTGCTGCTGATGCATCCGTTTCATACGTACACCACCATCATTCTCAAGCTTAAACATAATCTCACTACTTCCTAATGTTGATCAAGCATTAGTATGTAGTTTTCTCCACAAAATTACTGAATTTCAGAATGGCTAGAAAAATGTAAAAAGAATTACCTTACCCCAATAATTTCAGAGGAGAATTTTGCAATAATTTCCGAGTGCCGTGGAATGACATCCTCAATAGAAAAGGATCGGAGTAACATGATTCTGCACATTAAATAAACTATTAGCAGTACATAGATGGAATCATTTTCTCTGCTAATTGGCAAGATTTTCCATACTAATCAGAACAAAACGATTCATTGAGAGAATAACACTTAGTATTATCCGATGAAACCCCAAGACATGAGTAACAAAAGAGTAATCATCATTTTTGTCACACCCCAATTTTAATAAATAGCGATTATGCGTAAAATTTCTTAATAAAAGCCTTTAAAATGGAGTATGACCAAATATTTGAAGGAATAAATAATAATAAAATAATTATAGTACTAGATAAATCTGCTAAGAACCTTTTATCTACAAGTAAATATGTATTTAGATAAAGTTTGCCGTGGGATTAAGGACAAACCCCCAAAACATAAAGCCAATTAGTAGAAGTCCGTTTTACTGAAAAGAATTTTTATAAATAATAGTTGTACCTCAAAGTACAATACCATGTACTGATTCATGACTAGAAATTTTAAAACAAGACATCCAATCTCAAATTAAATATTATTCAAATATTCACTGAATCCCCTCTTGCCATCACATCCTCCCCTCGTACGCCACATTAAACTAAAAGAGGGTAAATATGGGGGGTGAGCAAACCACAACTCAGTGGAAACCACGTCACTGTCATAAATTAAATAATCTCATACATGAAAATTTATGTGCTCACATATGACGTATATTAAATCTCAATATAATAGTAAGGCACTTGTATGACATATATTTCAAGTATCATTGGTAGGGCACCATTACGGTCCCAACCCGTATTGCATATATTCCAAATATCATTGGTAAGGCACCATTACAGTCCCAACCCGTATTGCATATATTCCAAATATCATTGGTAAGGCACCATTACAGTCCCAACCCGTATTGCATATATTCCAAATATCATTGGTAAGGCACTATTACTGTCCCAACCCGTATTGCATATAATTCATATCTCATAATTTCTTAATAAATTACATCTAATAAATTCATAATAAATCATACCTCATAAATTCATATCATATATATCACAAAATCTCATAATCATCTCATTCACATATCATATCACATAGTTTCATAATCATCTCATTCATATCATGACATATCATATCACATAATCTCATATAAATCATATCTCATAATTTCATAATAAAGTATACAACATGATACATAAATTAACACATAATGCGAAAATTTAATAAACAACAGTACGTAAATTTCCACCTTAAACCTTGCTAGAAGCCTTGATCCAAAATCTCCTTTGAGGTCTCTCTCTCTCCCTCACTCCCTCTCTAGAGATAATACGGTGCTGCCGATGATCTTGAGTATGTGTTGAAAAATACTTATGGGGCATATTTATTTGTAGTGAGGGCAGGTCTTATAGGTACGGATTGGATTGTAGGAGATTTCAATTTTCCCCAATTACAAATAGCTAATTTAGGATGACATAATTGATAGAGAAGACTTTCCTTTTTTAAAAGATTTGATAGGCACAAAAATTGACTAAATAAAAGATATTGAAAATAAAATATACTGCAGGAAAGAATTTGGATGAGGTCACTCTCAAAATATAAATTAGGAAATAATCACGCTGATTTTTGTAGGCTTTGAATAATAACTTACGGAAAAAGAAAATCTTTTCGGCTTTTAAATAGAATTGGGCCAAAAGATTATAAACGTAAATTAAAGTTTAAAAATATGGGGTGTTACATTCCACCCACCTAATAAAAATTTCGTCCTCGAAATTCCAAATAAACTCTAACTTTCCAATAACGTCAACCATTAAATTTCACTATTGAACTTAATAATCTCTAAGGTATACTTAATATGTCCTCATCATTCAAATAATAATCTTCTAACTGAGTCACCTCTCTTAATCAACTTAAAATTTTCTAACTCCTTAATCTCCTTCACCTTCTCAAATCCATGACTTAATTCTCTAATAAAGCATTCTCATTCTCATAATAAATCATTCTCCAATCATAACTCACAATTGCAAATGTTATAACATGAATCTCCAATCATATCACTTACTAAAAATAAGTAAATCGAACATGAAATACATCATGTACATTCATGTCACACAAAAATATCATACCACATAAAAATATCATACCTCATTTGAAGTGGGCATCGTACTCGGTGGATGCGTAGCAAGAGACTTTACTTTCATTTAAAAATTTTATTCAATTATGAAATCATATCATGTATATCATTTAAATCATGAGTATCCGGAATTAAATAAAAATTTTGAACAAGTATGCAGAACCGCATACCTGCTCTGATACCATTCTGTCACACCCCAATTTTAATAAATAGCGATTATGCGTAAAATTTCTTAATAAAAGCCTTTAAAATGGAGTATGACCAAATATTTGAAGGAATAAATAATAATAAAATAATTATAGTACTAGATAAATCTGCTAAGAACCTTTTATCTACAAGTAAATATGTATTTAGATAAAGTTTGCCGTGGGATTAAGGACAAACCCCCAAAACATAAAGCCAATTAGTAGAAGTCCGTTTTACTGAAAAGAATTTTTATAAATAATAGTTGTACCTCAAAGTACAATACCATGTACTGATTCATGACTAGAAATTTTAAAACAAGACATCCAATCTCAAATTAAATATTATTCAAATATTCACTGAATCCCCTCTTGCCATCACATCCTCCCCTCGTACGCCACATTAAACTAAAAGAGGGTAAATATGGGGGGTGAGCAAACCACAACTCAGTGGAAACCACGTCACTGTCATAAATTAAATAATCTCATACATGAAAATTTATGTGCTCACATATGACGTATATTAAATCTCAATATAATAGTAAGGCACTTGTATGACATATATTTCAAGTATCATTGGTAGGGCACCATTACGGTCCCAACCCGTATTGCATATATTCCAAATATCATTGGTAAGGCACCATTACAGTCCCAACCCGTATTGCATATATTCCAAATATCATTGGTAAGGCACCATTACAGTCCCAACCCGTATTGCATATATTCCAAATATCATTGGTAAGGCACTATTACTGTCCCAACCCGTATTGCATATAATTCATATCTCATAATTTCTTAATAAATTACATCTAATAAATTCATAATAAATCATACCTCATAAATTCATATCATATATATCACAAAATCTCATAATCATCTCATTCACATATCATATCACATAGTTTCATAATCATCTCATTCATATCATGACATATCATATCACATAATCTCATATAAATCATATCTCATAATTTCATAATAAAGTATACAACATGATACATAAATTAACACATAATGCGAAAATTTAATAAACAACAGTACGTAAATTTCCACCTTAAACCTTGCTAGAAGCCTTGATCCAAAATCTCCTTTGAGGTCTCTCTCTCTCCCTCACTCCCTCTCTAGAGATAATACGGTGCTGCCGATGATCTTGAGTATGTGTTGAAAAATACTTATGGGGCATATTTATTTGTAGTGAGGGCAGGTCTTATAGGTACAGATTGGATTGTAGGAGATTTCAATTTTCCCCAATTACAAATAGCTAATTTAGGATGACATAATTGATAGAGAAGACTTTCCTTTTTTAAAAGATTTGATAGGCACAAAAATTGACTAAATAAAAGATATTGAAAATAAAATATACTGCAGGAAAGAATTTGGATGAGGTCACTCTCAAAATATAAATTAGGAAATAATCACGCTGATTTTTGTAGGCTTTGAATAATAACTTACGGAAAAAGAAAATCTTTTCGGCTTTTAAATAGAATTGGGCCAAAAGATTATAAACGTAAATTAAAGTTTAAAAATATGGGGTGTTACAATTTTAAAGCAAACTCTTTTTTCTGCTCATTTCAAATTTTTTATTTTTGAGCGACCAAATGAGGGAAAGTTCAAGATCCCTATTTGTAGTTTCCACTTTCACATTGTCTTGTAATCTCGTTAGTTAATATATAATGTAGTAACATGTAGAAGTTAAAGAGTTTATTAACATGAAAGGTCTATCATAAATTTATATTTAATGACAATAATGAATATAGTATTGAAATGAATTTGTTGTAGGAGAATAAATAACATCCAATTAAGTGTAAGGGTAAAAGGTAGTAAATAAAACTAAGAAAGGACAAAAGGCGGAAAAATGTTTTACATCTCCAAGCCACTTTTAATATATTAAGATTAAGATATTAAGATTAAGATATAACAAAAAAGAGTGTAAGATATTATCGACAAACAGACAATATGATGAGATAAAATTTCTGTAAATTGAAGAATATCTTAAAGTATAATAAAATGTAGATTTACTAAGTTTTAGATGAAATCAAATAGATATCAAATAATAACTCAAATATAAGATATGAATAGGGAGGAATCTATATGAGCTCTGTGAGCAAAGCAGGGTTGAGTCTCAGAGCCAATAGTGACAAGTATTTCTCTCTATATATACTTTGGTTGTTGCAAGGGTAGTCCTTTCAAAGGTCGTCAACTAGTAAATCATTAAAGCATTATTCTGTAAGAAGATAACACCAAAAATCTGGACAGTAATCAAGGCTTTTGACTTGAGTATAATTATCAAAGCATATGTAGTCGACCACATCGCGACATTTCTGCTGTAGATCATTCGTAAAGCACAAAGCTCATGTTGTTAATGTGAGACAAGTTGAAAGACGGAGGGTAATGAGAGGATTATGAACTTGTGCTTTACAGCTTGTATGTAAATCATAATTTGGCCCATTATGATCATGATCATCATATACCATATTAATAATCGATTCATGTTTACATTCAGATATATCATGGTCGATTGATTTATTAAAATTACAAAGCCCAAATTCTTCCCCTCTAAGCAATGGTATATATGTTAAGGGGAAATATCAATTTTAGCCCTCTAAGATAGGTCAAATTCAAATTCAATCTTCAAGTTTGGTAATTTTTCAAAAGTGATCCTCTGGTGTCCGAATTTAGTCATTTTTGTCCACTTTTGGTCCCTTTTTCCGTCAACTTTAAGAGCAAAAGTAGACAAAAATGACCAAAAATTGACGAAAATGACTAAAATCAGACCCTGAAGGATCACTTTTGAGAAATTACCATACATTAGGATTGAAGTTGGATTTCGCCTATCTAGAGGACCAAAATTGATATTTTCCCTATATGTTAATGAGGTTCATAGGATTGATTGAAACTTATATGAGCATTTATGATAATCTAATTACCTTGAGAATACTAATTAAGTACTAGGCATGACTATTAAATATGTTGATGATGGGTGATGCGAGTTAATTTAAAATATATTAATTTATGACAAATTTTTTTGTACATCCAAATGTATGGATACACTCATATTTTCTGTATTATAATTTTTTTAGTGAGTATTTGCCCTAAAAGGTCCACTGTGTCACAACCGTCATCCCACTTTGCCGCCAGACGTTTGTTCAAGCTCGACTATGCCCTCCGTCGCAGCCGGTCTCTCTCGAAGTCGCTTGCACCCCTTTTTTCTCAGTCGTTGGCAGCCGCCGCTCCGCTCACCACCGTCCATGCCGATTAGACTGTTTGTTGTTCGATGTGGAAAAAAATGCAGTGAACCATGCTTTAAGCCATGGCCATTCATAGTAAATCCCAAGTGAGTCAAGCTTGGTTCTGCTGAGCTCACTCGATGCTTTTCATCAACTTGTACAGTAGGCTATGTTACACTTTATCAGGCAAGAAGAAAAGCCGATAAAATTATTAAGTGTAAGTATAATCTTAAAATAATTATTGAGTGTGTATAATTTTAAAATTAAAAAGAGTAAATTTGAATTTTAATTAGGGGTATGTATATAATAAAAATAAGATATACTCCCTCCATTGTACTTAATAAAGAGTAGTTTTTGCTTTTTACACGTTGATTAAGGAGTATTATTATTTAATGTGCAGTGAGTAGTTGTATTAGTGAGAGTATGATCCCCATATTTTAATTATATTAGTGAGTGTGTGTGATTCCATGTATGTAAAAAATAAAATGAGACACTTTGAGTGATACACCTAAAATGGAAAAAAAATGGACTCTTTGGATAGGATGGAGGGAATAAAAAATTAAAAGGGGATGTGTATTTAATAAAAAATTAGGGAAAATATCAATTTTGATCCTCTAGGATATGCCAAATCCAACTTCAGTCCTCGAGTTTGATAATTTCTCAAAAGTGGTCCTCCATTGTCCGATTTTAGTCCTTTTCGTCCACTTTTAATCATTTTGTCCACTTTTGGTCCTTAAAGTTGCCGGAGAAATTGACCAAAGGTAGACAAAAAAGGACCAAAAGTGGACTAAAATGACTAATTTCGAACATCGAATGATCAATTTTGAGAAATTACCAATCCTTAGGATTGAAATTGGATTTGACCTATCCTAGAGAACCAAAATTGATATTTACTTTAAAAAATTATGTGTATTTAAAAGCACTCATTATTATTTTATTATGAGAATATCTACTGTGCAACAAGTGTACCTTAAAAACATAACCCGCATTTGAAAACAGTTCAGATATAAAAGGAAAAAAAATCAATTAACTCATTTCATGCTCATTCACTCCTCTCTCTCTTCTCTCCCAATCTGTATTTTCTATCTCTTCTTTCCAAGGTTTCCGGTTAGAAACAACGTATGGCAACGAACTTCAGTGACAAACAGTGATGGCTGGATTCCTGGTAGAGAGGTGACGGTTATGACACTCTTTTTGATGGTGTATAGCAGCGACGGGGTCAGATCTGGCAGGACTGCTGGTCGACGCCACGATCGATGGGCTAGTGGTTTGTGTAACGGTCGACGGGGCTGGTCGCTTTTTGTCGGCAGCAGTGATGACGTCGACCTCGGTCGGCTATTCCGACGGTCATGGTGGTTGGCAGCAGATAGTGAATGGTAGCAGCAATTTGTAGAAGATTTCGACGGTTCTGTAGCTAGATCGGACGTAGATTTTCAATCTCGATGTTAAGCACTAATGTAATATTAAACTGTATTACTTTTTATATAATATTGTATTACTTATTACTCATTAGTTAATTTATATGGTTAAAGTGGTGGATATGAGAGAAAGAATAATGAAGGGAAAATGTTTACTGGAAATTAACGTTGAAAAAGTAATCCCTGGTTAATTTGTTTATTATGCTTCAGATCAGTGATCCCTCTATTACCTCATATCTTCGTTATCAGATATTGTACTTTTTGTAATTTAATAGTGTACAAACTTTTTTTAATAAGTGTATTATGTTTTTATTTTTTTAATATTTTTAATTTTATACACTACTTTAAAAAAAGTAATACAATTGTAAATACAATCATATACATTAAATACCGTCATTCTAAAAATCAATTAATATCAATTTGAATTGAATAAAATTTTAAATTAATTCCAAAAATATTTGAATATAATGAAAGAGAGCATGAAGAAGCTCTAGAAAATTAGGAGAGATAATGAAAAAATAAGGGGAGAGAGAAAATTAAAAGAAGGGAATGAAATAATGGGGTCAAAATTATTTATATATATATGATGGATCACTGAATTTGAATAATGTGTTACATCTTAAAAATTGTTGCTGACTAGTAATTACTTTTTAGGATAGATCTTGCGTGAGATCGTCTCACATGAAACCATTTTATACTTTTTAAAATAGTTATTAATTTCCCTATAAAATGTTACCACTTTTCATTTATGTTATAAATTGTTCGTGAATGAAATTATCACTTTTCATTAATTCAGTATTGTAATAACAAACTTTGTATTTATGAAGAAATAAATACAAATTAGGTACAAAAATAATTGATGAGTGATATTTTCACCTAGATTTTAATATTTTTTTCTATGTGTTTTCATATTATTTTATCTGTATTTACGTGTTATTTGGTTGTGTTTTGCATTTTATGGAAATGTGTTTGAATGAGCTTAAATGTATGATTTTCAGATAAAAAGAGATTCTAGACGCAAAGAGGAAGACGTAGGAAAAAGCGGATCTCAGTTCAGAGTTGAAACGAGGGAGAACGGGCCAAAATGGAAGAAGAAAAAACAGGACTGCAAGGACACGGGCCGTGTACCAAATACGATCCTATAAAAAGTGGCTGTGCTCCGTCGTCAGAAGCCCCTACACGGCTACCCCTGTGACCGTGTACAGAAAACGGGCCGTGTGTAGGAACACATGCCATGTACCAAACACGACCCTGTAAACAGAAGTCGTGTACTGACACTCGAAACACCTACACGGCCACCCATGTGGCCGTGTACCGCACACGAGCCGTGTAGGTGCTGGAATCAGAAAAAAATTAGAATCCTTTTAGAAGCTTCCCAAGGGGTATAAATACTCAATACTTCAATTTTAGATCAGATTTTCGTGGGTTTGAGGTTGCACACACATCACACACCATTTCCTCTATTTTACACCATCATCTTCATCCATTCACCATCCATTGGATCTACCTTCATCCCACCATCAAAAACTTCATCCAATTGAGGAAAAGAAGCAAGGAAGAGAGGAAGATTGCAAGGGTAAGAAGAAGATCACTATTGGAGGTATCCAAGGGAGTTTTCATCCAACTTTTGTAATGAAACCTTATTGTTCATCATGTTTTGTAAGGATCTTAATGTCCATGTTAATTTCCTTGTTAATATGGTAGACTAATCTCCCTTGTGAGATTAGCAATATGAGAGTTGTTGGATAATTTTAGGATTAGTGTATTTGAATTCATATGTTAATTGGATCTATAATTTTCTATCATTGATTGTTAATTGCTTGATTTGTATTGTTGATTTGTGTGGTTTATTGTCATAAACATGTGATTAGATTGAGAAATCAATTATATGTTTAGGATAATTCATTGAATCATTTCATCATACACTTCATGTGCATTATAAATTGTAAAGAGATTGAGAAGTCCTTTAGAATTTAGAACCCTTTGATAGAACATGTGATTGGTTTGATCGAGAGGTTGATTAATCGTGTGAAGGGACTCTCATTTCAAGCTTAGTACCTAGTTGGAATTGTTTGTGTGAGAACCAATCCATTGAGCTATTTGATCTTCATATCCTATCCATCTCGAGAGGGAGTTTAGGTGAACGTAGTGTTGGCCCTTAATCCTATATCCATGATATATATGCATTTGATACATAATTTCTAGAATTATCATTTCTTGATTGTTGTTAATCTCACTTTTAATTAATTTGATAAACCACTTTCCATCTATCCATCTTGTTAGTTTGATCATTGCTTATTTACTTGCATTGATTACTCTTTAATTACTTGTTTAAATATCCAAACCATTGATGATTCGTCTCTATAAAATTACAAGAAACGTGAGATCGCTTAAGCACTAGTATCTACCTCCCTGTGGTTCGATAAATTATTTTAATTGGTCATCCCTACTACAAAATGGCTAATCAAATGGTGCCGTTGCCGGGGAGACAACGGTTGCTAGTAGCTTGAAGAAGGATCATTTTGAGTAATCTTACTAGAGACATTTTTTATTTTATTTGTTTAATTGTATTTGCTTTTGGAAATATTGTTCTAACTTCTTTTGCTTTGAAGGTGTATGCAAACAAGATCCAAAGGGAAACAAATAGAACCTATTGATTTAGAGATTGAGCATACGTTGAGAAGGAGAAGAAAGGAGAACAAATCAACAAATAGTGAGTTAATGGAGAATTTCCAAGAAGATAATCGTGTGGAGATAGAGCATAATGGGGAAGGATGACAAAATCTGAACGTGCAAGACAACGCACCTCAAGTCAATGCTAATCCTCCTCATCAAGCTCAACAAAATTTTGGAGCTAGAAACAATCAAGCTTTGCATCTACAAATGGTGCAACAAGTTCTAAGTCAACAAGGCTTTCCACAAGCTTATGTTCCTTCACAACAAGCTTATGTGCCACCATCACCACCTCCGGTGCAACATGGAATTCACAATGATCAAAGGGTAATCCGGGATTTCTTCATGCTAAGAGCAATGCCACAAATGATGGGACCACCAATCAATGCCAACAACTTTGAATTTAAAGCGGACTTGATTTCTATGGTGAGAGAGCAACAATTTAGTGGAACCCCGAATGAAAATCCTAATGCTCATCTAGCTCAATTTATTGAGATTGCTAATACCGTGAAGATGAATGGGGTGAGTGAGGATTGTATAATGATGAGGTTGTTCCCGTTTTCATTGAGGGATAGAGCTCGAACATGGCTATCCACCATTACTCCCGGTACGTGCAACACATGGGATGGGCTTGCACAAATATTCTTGTACAAGTATTTTCCAGCTTCCAAGACACTGCAAATGAAGAGCTTAATCACTCAATTCAAGCAAATGCCTAAAGAGAGCTTTTATGAAGCGAGGGAAAGATTTAAGGATATGCTACACAAGTGTCCACAACATAAATTTTCGGAGAACCAACAAGTTAAATTTTTCTACTAAGGTTTGGTAAATAGTCAAAGAATGTATGTTGATGCTTCGGCGGGTGGATCCATACTTGGTGTGACTCCGGAAAGGGCTGTAAGGATTTTTGATGAGATTGCTACAAATGTCTACCAATGGCCATCGAAGAGAGCAAGTGGATGCTATAGTTTTGAGAATTTTGATTAAGGGTAACAGTTTAGTGTGAAGAGTTTGAATGTTGAGCCAAGTGTGCCACAAATGCCAAGTGTTGAAGCGATAGCGACGGAACTGTTGAGGCAAATGAGTTTGAACCAAGGTGTAAATCAAGGAGCTAATATGGTTGAAGGGCTACAAAGTGAGCAAGGTGTGTTTCCTCCAAATATTTTGAGTGGAGAACAATGGGCCAACTCTATGCCACGAGTGAAAGATGTGTTATACATGCAAGGAAGAAACTACCAAGGGAATTACCAAAATAATTTCCAAGGTAGTTTCAACCAAAGTCAAGTGAATTTTTCACCAAGGCAAGGAGGCTTTAATAGTCAAGGAAGTGAAAGCTCATACCCACCACAACAAAGGAGGGAAGGTAACTTTTCCTACTCTAATCCGAGCAATGCAGTTGCTTATCCTCCGGGATATCAACCGGGGGCCAAGACACCGAACAATGAGGGAAGAGCGTCAACCGATGAGCTACTTGAATAATTGATAGCATTAAACAAGGCTCAATATGAAGCTTTGAAAAAGGCGGAAGAAGCAAATAAAAAGAGACTCAAGGCTTTGGAGTATAATGTGGGACAAATTACAAGTACCTTGAGTGCTCAACAAAAGGAAAGTTTCCAGCCACAACCGAGGTTAATCCGAAGGCTCAATATTTATTTGTTGATACGGATGAGGAATGAAAGGTTGAAGAAGGGTTGGTAGAAAGTAATGTAAGTGAAGAAAATAAAGAGATAAGTAAGAAAGAAGAGAAGGGGCCTAAATGGACACTTAAGTGGAAAAGGGTGCAAGAGGAAAAGAAAGTAGAGGAGAAGGTCAAAGAAGAGGAGTACAAGGAGATTATTGGGGTATTCCGATCACTTCATTCACTATTCTCTATCCACAAATATTTGTAAAAGAGGAGAAGAAAAAGGAGTTTGAGGAGCATGTCAAATGTCTCAAGAAAAAGTATGAGGAGAAAAGGAAAGAAGAGCAACCCGAAGCAAGTGGATCAATGCAAAAAGGGGAACCTACAAAAGTTGGTTATCCGGGAAAATTCATCATTCCTTGTAATTTTGAAGGAAAAAGCACTCTTGATGCATTGTATGACTTGGGGGCAAGCGTCAACGTGATGTCTCATGCCATGCTCAAAGACCTTGAAATTAGAGAGCTAAATCCTACTAATATCCGTCTTGAAGTAGTAAATGGAGAAGTTGTGAAGCCACTAGGGATTGTTGAAGACGTGGAGGTGAAAGTGAAAGGGCTAGCTTTCCCGGTCGACTTCATGGTGTTAGAAGTGAAGGCGGACCCTCGAGTTCCACTCATTTTGGGAAGGTCATTTCTAGCAACGGGAAGAGCAAAAATTGATGTTGGTAGAGAAGAGTTATCCTTAAGCTCAAAAGAAAAAAGTGTCACATTTTTGTGTAATAAGGAAAAAGGAGTCAAGTCTCATTTGAAGCCTCCGGATGATCTTATGGATCATGACTCTATTCTCTTTGACAACTTAAATTCATTTCTTCATGATTATATGAAAATATTAAATTCTAACTTATCTTCTTGTGGTGTTGATAGGATGAAGGAATGGGAGCTCGATTGGAAATTAGACAAAGGAGAAAGAGAAAGTCCACCAGAATCACTTCTTGATGACGATTTGATGCTTGTAAGCAAGAATGGTAAAGTGGAGCTAGTGAATAAGAAGGCAAAGCAAATGTTTAAAGTGAGGATGCAAGGAGAAAGTATGATGGACCAACATTTGGTCCAATGATCGTGAAATTTCGTCCGGCTTGAAGACGTTAAACTTAGCACTAAATGGGAGACAACCCATTTTTTTATCTTTTGATGCTTGTTTTGTTGTTTGGTCTTGTAGGTGGATTGTGCTTGTGAGAAAAAGCATAGTGAAGAAAAGAGAAGTGCTCCATGGATTCGAATAGGCATATCGCATCACTTGTTGCAAACTTAATTCTCGACTCTTGTCTCGAGTTAAGTTTGGGGGGGCTAGCGCGTGGTAGACATTGCTCAATTCGTTGGATGCGTTTACTTCTTCACAAGAAGATCATTGATGGAAACTACAGGGGTAAGTCCCACCACTTTTTGCAAACTTAAGTTTTAACTTTTTTCGATTTAAGTTTGGGGGGAGAGTGTGTGGTGTGACTCACCACTTGAGTGTGTGATTCTTGTAAAATTGACTCAATTTTAAAAATTTTCTCATGAGTTTGGTATGATTTTGGCATGATTGGTGGTGATTGAAGTGCATAATAGTCCATATTTTTAATGAAATTGTTGAGCTAATTGTCTTGTTGAGCATGTATGAAGGGTATTGGAAGCACGAATTGAGCTCGGAGCTAACAACTTCTACTAACAAATGTCTTTTAAGGGGGTTCATTCTATACCCTACCACTTCTATATCTTTAATATTAACTACTCCCTCCGTCCCATTTCAAATGACACACTTTCAATTTTGGGTTGTTCCACAAAAGTTTGTACACCTTCTTAAAATAGTAAAAAGTAAAACACAATCACCATTTCCCATACATTTTATTAAAAAAAAACCACCTTACCAAATACACCTATAACATACTTTATCATTTATTTATTACAAAAAAAAATATCATAATACCCCTAAAAGTTATCACTTTTCTTAATCTCCGTGCCGAAAGAGGGTGCAAATTTTTGTGGAACGGAGGGACTAGTTCATAATTTATTTTATTTAATTCAAACAATTTAATGTGGTTTATACTTTTTTATTAATATTTTTGCGTTGTGTGAATGTAAATTGAATTTACATGTAAACACTATTTTTTAAAATTATTTTTTAATACATAAAAATTTACTTTTGAAAATTAATATTTCTAAACAAAATAATAATAATTCATGTTTTTAAAGAGTAATTTTTCATTTACTAAAAAATAATCGACGCATTAGGATATACAAGAATTTGAAAAGTAATTTTTTAAGTTTAAAACTTGTGTGCCCCGAGGACACCGTGCATCCAGATACACTTTAATATTAAATTGTATACCCTTTAGTATAATGACGTGTACCCTTTATTTCTTGGAAAAAAAAATCTAATGAAAGTGTATACCTTTAAAGTGTATAACCTTTTAGAACCAAATGTTATACATTTACACACTTGTGCACCTAGGGACACAAAAGATCAACTCATTTGTCTAAAAGTTATTTTTCATGTATTAAAGGGTAATATCAAAATCAATTTCCAGCCGATTTCAAGTGAGCAAATTATGAAAGATATTCTTTTTAATATTAAATTATTTATTCTACTCTTTAATTTTTTTATTTTTTTATTAAAACGATCAAAATAAGGTTAAAAATATATTTCATTCTTTTAAAATATATTTCGTTCATTTAACAATTGTTCAGAACTAATATTTTATTTCTATATTGCTAGTGATGTATAATTAAAACGTCCAATAGAAAATAATTGGTGAATTATTAAAGTGGACCATGGAAGGCCACATTATACCCTCTCCATAATTCTTTGGAGTTGACGCAGCGCTACAAATCAAGATTCGTCCTGGTGGAATCATCAGCTCAACATCACATGTGGAATGAGACTTTAGCCCAACCCATATGTTCGGTTTTTATTTTTTTCATAAATTTATTTATAGTGTAACATAATAATTCTATAGGTTCTTAAAAATAAAATTAAAATTAAAAAACATAATAATTAGATAAATGTTAAAATATTTTTGAGGTGCACCTTATGCATTGTATCCTAGAGTTTATTTATTTATAGGATAAAAGTAATGTACAGTGGGTAGTAATTAAATAAAATTTTAATTATTTTATTTTATTTAGGGGTTAAAATTAAATATAAATCTAAATTTTATGATTTAGATTATCAAGTGCACCATTAAATTCTAAATTTAAATTTAAGTATAATTTATTTTAATTTTAATTAATTTTAAAATTTTGGTATGAATATATATTCCCTTCAGTAGTATAACAGATTTTATATTTTCCTCATTTATTTGTCACATGATAACTTTCACACCAAATTTGTCACTTATTTTTCACACTCATAACATTTCTTTACACTTTATTTATTATCTAAAAATACTAAAATACCCTTAAAAGTCAATAAAATTGGTTAAAAAAACTTTTTTTAACAACATGAAACAGTAAACGTGAAGGCTATTATGGAACTGAGAAAGTTTTTTTTTATTTGTACACTTGTTTTATTATTTAATTATATTATTAGTATACTTATAAAACTTTTTTTTTATCAATGAAATTTACTAAAGGAATAAAATCTGTCGGTAATAATTACCAATGAATTACCAACAAAAATCATATTTTTCTTTTGGCAATAGAATTCCAACAAATTTATAATATTTTTACCAACATAATAATATCCATTGTTATTTACTACTCCTTCCATCCTACCGAATTGTCTCAATTTTACTATATTGGGCGTCTCATCCAAATGTCTCAATTTCCCACTTTTAGTAAAAAGACCCCCATGTGGTCCACCACTCACTACTAATACAACTACCCATTACACATAAAATAATAATACTCTTTAATCCACGCACAAAAAGCAAATGACCACCTTTCGGCGGGACGGAGGGAGTAATAGATTACCAACTAAATCATTACATATATGGCCAATGACATTATTAACAACGAATTTCCAATGGAATTATTTGCTAACGAAATTGAAATTTTATTAATAAAATTTACTAACCACTACTTTAGCATTGTAAATTATTAACGGATTTTATTGTTAAACTGTTAGTAACCCACTTTAACAATGAAATTAAGATTTTTACCAACAGAATATTCCGTTGGTAAAGATATTTTTTTAGTGATATTATATTATTGTTATACACGTTTTAATATTATTTTAATGACAAACACTTGTGTGAATCGTGTTCACCTTATATCAAATTTACTCTTTAAAGATATATATGGACTTTTGCTCATCTTAATAAAAAATATTACTAACCTGATCGACATCTATCAATCCGCGTGTCGATTGGAGTTGGTCCCCCACTAACATCCATCAATCCATCGTTTCGAGGGTAGGTTCCAGTCTGTCCCGACCGACATTCGTCGATCCGGGTGTCGGTTCAAGTCGGTCCCCCATGACAATCTGACTGACATCCTCGTTCTGTCGATTTGGGTGTCGGTTGGAGTCGGTCCCCCACCGACATCCGTCCCTCCAAGTAAGAATTCTGGTTGGTCTTCCACCAACAACGGAAATATAATGTAGGAGGTGCGTGGTGGTGTGTTTATTTGACTTTTTTTTAAAATAGAGTCAAAGTGTAATTTTGTCCCATTACATTAAATTGGTTAAAAATGATTACAAGTTATTTTTATGATGACAATAATTTTGTTCTATAAATAAATGGGCACATTTGCGTTTCTCCCTATAATTTAATAGAATTTGTGATAATTAAATTAATTATAAATATATTCATTTAAGTATTATTTTATTTATTAGAGAAAATAGTTGGTTAGAGTGAGAGAAAGAATGAGAAATAAATAAAAATTAAAGGATGATGAGAGTTTGTCTCATAATGGGCTAGGGGTAAGGTGGGAGGGGAGTGGTTGATGTATAACTGATGGGTGTTAAGGTAAATAAAATATATTAATAATAATTCACATTTCTACGGGGTCGACCTGGTTAGCCCGCGAGCCTACCTTATTAGCCCACGGGCTAATCGATTCGGGCTAAAAATTTTGATTGTTAAATGGGTCTAAATTTCTTGATCCAAACTCTAACTTTTTTAGAATTATTCGGGCCGAGCTCACGATTTTTAGGTTTTTTAACAACTCTACCCTCCTCAACCCGCAACTCCCTCACTTGCCATGTTTGCCTACCACCATTCCCTCTCTTAATATAATATTCCGTCCATCCCGTCCTAATAGTTACATTTTTTTTTGCATGGGGATTAAAGAAAATAATATTTTAATATTTATTTAGGTGAGATAAATAATATTTTAATATATAGTGGGTAGTTGTATTAGTGTTGTAGGAGGATCCCATACATGTAGATATTTTAATTATTTTGTGTAGGTCCTATATATAAAAAATAGAAATATAGCCATTAGGATGGACGCCCAAAAAGGAAATATGTAACTATTAGGATGAGATGGAGGGAATACTTTTTATATGATATACTCCCTCTTTCCCAAATTTATCTTCACGTTTACGGTAGATACGGAGATTAAGAAAAGTCACTTTTTGACTTACTTTTGGGAATAGTATGATATTTTTATATAGTGTACCCCACCATAAGGGCCCCACCGCCCATGCCATGGGGATTAGTGGAGGAGATAAATCGCAGGATGTGCTTCAAGTAGCTTATAGAGAGATCTCATTGTTTAAGTTGTGCTTGCAAAGTGCCAAATTCATGCCAAAGGCAGGATTCGAACCCCCACCCTGCAGCTGCAAACTCAGTTGGAAGGTCTTTCCACTCTCTTCTCTATCACTTGAGTTATGCCCTGGGGGCAATGGTATTTTTAATAAATGATAAAGTATGTTATGTGTGTTAAAATGTGATGACAAATTTGAGATTAAAATATGTTATAAAGATATTGATTAGCCATTTTGTAGCTGGGATGACCAATTCAAGAATTTATCAAACTACAGGGAGGAAGGTACTAGTGCTTAAGGAATCTCACATTTCTAATCTCACAAGGGAGATTAGCCTACCATATTAAAAAAGAAATCAACATAGACATTAAAATCCTTATAAAACATGATAAACAATAAGGTTTCAATACAAAGTGTAGATAAAAACTCCCTTTGGATAGCTTCAATGGTGATCTTCTTCTTCTCTTTGCAATTCTCCTCTCTTCCTTACTTCTTTTCCTCAAATGGATGGTGATTTTGATGGTGTGATGAAGGTAGATGGAATGAATGGTGAATAGATGAAGATTATGGTGTAAAATAGAAGGAATTGTGTGTGATGTGTGTATCCAAGTGAAGCCCTTGTGGAATCTCTCTTCAAATGTTGAACTAAAGGGTATTTATACCCCTTCCAAACTTGGGCCTCGAATTTTACATCACCTGGACTTTTAACACACATTTGCACGCACTGGAAGGAGAAAGTCCTGAATTTTGGCCCAAAAGCACGCAACACAAGTTGGCCTTCCCAACTCGAGTTGAGACACGAGTCGAGTTGCATTGCGTGTAACTCGTGCTGACCTAGCTCGACTCGTGTTGGCAACTCATGCACTCGTCTGTTCGGTCGTGTTGCGAGGCTCTGAAACTTGACTGCCTTCGGAACCTCAACTCGACTCGAGTTGCAAGTTGAGTAACGACTTGACAACTCGAGTTGACTCACTGGATGATTTTTTATGTTGCTTTGCCCGCACGACTTGTAACTCTACTTGCCTCAGATGCAACACGACTCGAGTTACAAGTCGTGTTACCTATAATAAGTCGTGTTGACTCACTGTATACTTTCTGACCTTCTACGAACCTCAATTTGACTCGAGTTGCAAGTCGAGTTGGGTTGTTTTCAGCCCGTTTCTTGCTCGTTTTTATTTCTGCTTCATTTTTACCTGTTTTTAACATTTTTAAGCTCATTCTCACATATTTTTATAAAAACACATAACACAATCAAAATATACATAAAATACGGATAAAATAATACGAAAATAGATATAAAGAAACACTAAAATCTAGGTGAAATATCACTCATCAGATATTAGTTAGTTACTTTTTCCTTTTATGGAAATACTCCCTCCGTCCCGGAAGTATTGACACATTTTTTTTGGGCACGGAGATTAAGGAGTGTAATAATTTAATATAAAGTGAAGTGGGAGAAATAATATTTAATGTGTAGTGGGTAGTTGTATTAGTAGTGAGTGTGATGGGTGTGTGGGTCCATGTAAATAAATAAATTGTTTTTGTGTGGGTCCCATGTTCTTTAAAAGGAAATATGTCAATTTATGTGGGACAACCCAAAAAGGAAAGTGTGTCAATATCTTTGGGACGGAGGGAGTATGAAGTTGAATTTGAGACGGATTAAAACGAAAAGTGTGAAGTTGAAGTTGCGACGTATGAAGTATATCTTACTTAATTAATTATAGGTAAATTATCCAGTGCACACACTTTCAATAATGTATACACTTATGAAAAAATATATAAGCTAAAGAATATAAATGTATACTACCTCCGTCTCTCACTAAGAGGGTCTTTTGCTTTATGACACGTGGATTAAGTAGTATTATTATTTAATGTGTAGTGGGTAGTTGTATTAGTGGGAGTGTGGATCTCATATTTTAGTTGTATTAGTGAGTGTGTGTGGGTCTCATGTGTGTAAAAAAAGAAAGGGGTCTCTTTTGGTTGGACACCCAAAATGGAAAAAAGACCCTCTTTGAAGGGGATGGAGGGAGTACATTTTATTAGTGAATTTTCTGTTAGTTTTTTTAATGAAAAATTAAAAGTAAAAAACTATACAATTATTAAGAAACATATATACACTATTGAATAAAATGTTATACACATACGAGTAGTACCTGGGTGCACAGAATATTTACTATTAATTATATATATTAATATAAATAATATTTTTATGTAATGTAATAATTATAAAATCTTATTATTATTTATTGGCAAAGACTTGTATGAGACCTTCTCGCATAAGTCCTTATGTGATACGAATAAAAAGTAATACTAGCATTATTATTATTATTATTATTATTATTATCATTATTATTATTATTTTGATCGGACAGTGCTAGTTGTTAGTATAGTTAGTATTAATTCACCAAGCACTCATAGTGAGGAACCCAGTGATCAGGTGAACTAACCCACCTGGTTAAAAAGTAATAGTATTGTTAATGAAAAATGATACTCAATCAATGAAATGTGATAATTGTGCAGTGATCTATTTCATGAATAATTTATACTGCTCCCTCAGTCCCATAAAAATATTTACGTTTACTTTTTGTACAGAAATTAAGGAATATAGTATATTTTAATGTGTATTGAGGTAGGAGAAAAAAATTTTAATGCATAGCGTGTAGTTGTATTAGTGTAGTGTTGTGGGCTCCATGGAGAATATTTAAATATTTTGCACGGGTCTCATCTCTCTATCTATCTATACTAATATAAAAACAAAATGAGGTGGTCAAAATTGAAGCCAAATCTTTCCCCCTCTTTTTTCCACCCCAATCATGGCCATTAATCTCTATAATTTTTAATCTACACCTTTGATTTTGATTACCAATTTTATTGAATCTCATCCATTCATCACAATTAAGGTTAGATTTTGGCCGTTAAATTTTTTGGATATCTTATTTAATTTTTATCATAATAATATCATATTTAACTAATTTTAAGATTTTAAGCTTCCTTCCTTCTTATTTCAACAAAAAATAATTCATTATTTATTTCTGGTATTAAACAATTATAAGTCATTTTATAAATTATTTTATTCATTTTTAACAACAAAAATTAATTCATTATTTATTTATGGTACTAATAATGATTAAGTTTATAATTCAAATTTTTTAATGTATGTATAAACATTTATAAGTCATTATTAAATGATTTTATTCATTGTTAATAATTTAAAATTTTTATTACGAGTTTTTTAAAATTATAATATATTTTTAACAATTAATTCATTATTAAATTATTTTCTTCATTATTAATAATTTTTAATTAATATTATTGGACATAACATCTTAATAATGTTAAATTATTAACATTATTATTTTAGATTGTTAAAATATTTTTATTAATAATTAAGGAAATCGATTTACTAGAGATCCCAGTACGAAACGAGCTAGAGATCCCGGTTTGCACGTAAATATACTAGCTACAAAATTTAATAAAAATTGCTACAAGCTATACATTAAATGCCACGTAAATAAAAATAAAATAATTAAAGTAAAAATAAAGGGAGGATTACTACTAGGTACACTAAAAATCCTTAATTACTATGAGATACAAACATACAAAAATATTACTATTAACTAGATAAATATATAGTGATATTCCAACATTACCCTTACAATGTATTGCACATAAATGTTTGTGTGTAGCAAAAGTTCGTGTGCAGTAAAAAAACTGTGTGTAGCAAAAAAAATTGTGTGCAGCAAAAAAATATGGTAGTTCGGCAACCGGTCGGCAGCGGTCCGGTGATTTTTCGGCGTTCGACGATGGTCCAACGGTGGGTGAGAGTTTAGGATTTGTGGTTTAAAAGTGTATGGGTTTAGGGTTATATTTGGTATTTTACTTTAATATTTTGTATGTGAGAGTAATTTTTTTAAATCAATGTATCTCACAGTAATTATGGGTACAAAGTGTGTACCTATAAGTAATTTTCCAAAAATAATTAAATTGATTAGAATATCTTAATTTTTATATAAATTAAAATTAAATTAATTAAAAAAAATAAATCATATAATTAAAATTATTAAAATTAATTAAATATTCTTTTCTTTTTTTATTAATTAAAATTAAAATTAAAATATTTAAATAATTACATGTCTTATAATTTTTATTGCTATATATATTGTAAGTAAATATTATTGTATTTACATAATTTTATTAATGACGAATAAATATTTATTCTCTACTTATAATAATAATAATAATAATAATAATAATAATAATAATAATAATAATATAATATAAAAGCAGAGTTGATGTGTCAAAATTGGACCAAAATTTTGACTAATTTTTTCCGCCCATTTCCCACTTCCCTTTTATCAATCTTTAATTTTAATTCTGTCATCACTTTTATTAATTTAAACCTACTTTAAATATTTTTTTTGCCAATTTTGTTTTACTATATAAAGAAACTTATTAATACCATTTATCAATAGTCGTAGGTATTGATAAACGAGTATGAGATGGGTACAAGTATCATAATAAAATTTTCAAAATTAAATAAAATTTTATTTTATAAACCCATATATCTAAATTATCAATTTAAATTTCCTTTCAACAAATTATAATAATATTAATAACACCATGTTTAGTTATTTATTGTAAGATAAGAAATAATTTAATAAATTTGATCAATTAAAAAAAATACAAAACGAATAAATAAGCATTCAATTACACACATCATGTCTAGAGTTAACAATGAGATGGGTATTTATGGGTATCCGATCTACCTGAACCCTATGAGATATATACGGGTACTTTTAAAAGGATTTAGGCAAATAAGTGACATTATTAAAAAGAGAATAAAAAAAGAGGGGGAGGCAGAAAAAAATTTAAATAGATTTATGACGAGTACGAGTAGTTAAATAAAATCTCATTAGGTTTTGGGATGAGTACGGGTAATTCTTCGCTACCCGCGGGGACACTTCTATATATATGTATTTTTAATATATTTAATTTATATATGGGAGGATTACTAATAGGTACACTAAAAAATCCTTAATTACTATGAGATACAAACATACAAAACTATTACTACTAACTACAAAAATATATAGTGATATTCCAATATTATCCATACAATGTGCTGCACATAAATGTTTGTGTGCAGCAAAAGTTCGTATGCAGCAAAAGTGTGTGCAGCAAAAAAATGAGGAGGTCAGGCGGCCGGCCGGCGGTGGTCCGGTGATTTTCTGGCAATCCGGCGGTGGGTGAGGGTTTAGGATTTGTAGTTTAAAAGTGTATGAGTTTAGGGTTAATTTGGTATTTTACTTTAATATTTCGTATGTAGGGCTTTTATCAATTCAAGGCCCGAATTATGGGTAAACTATTAATTAGGGGTCTGGATTATTTTTTCTATCAATCCAAGACCTGAAATATTTAAACTATCAATCCAATGCCTGAATTTGTCAAATATTATCACCTATTTTATCAATTTAGGGCCTAAGTTCAGGCCCTAAATTGATAGTTTTACATAATTCAGGCCCCTAATCGATAATATACATAATTCAAGCCCCGAATTGATAGATTACCCATTTTCAGGCCCTATATTGATAAAATTCCTTTTTCATTTATATATTATGAGATATTTTATTTATTTTATTAATAGTTGTAAGTTTTATTTAATTATATTCATTAAATATTTATTTAAAAAAAAGAATTTATTTTATACTCCCTCCGTCTGGGATGGAAATGGTATAAGTATTTTCGGATACCTGATCTACCCGAATCCTAATGGGACGTGTATGGGTAGCTGTAAACAAGTTTGATAAAGATACGTATAGTTTTAGAAAATCTCATTGGAATTTGAGACGGGTACGAGTAATAACTCAATACCAGTGAGTACCCCATTTATATATATTTTTTATAAAATTTAATATAGTATATTATATAATTTATATATTATGAATTATTTTATATATTTAATTAATAGTTATAAGTTTTATTTAATCATATTTATTAAATATTCATTTTAAAAAATAAAATTTATATTATATTTATTCTATATTAACTTTTATTATTATATTTTTTATTTAAACATTAAAAAAATATAAATATATATAAAATCAATAAATATTAAACGGATACAGGTACCCGTGGCTATTGAAAAATGGGTGTGAAATGGGTACGAGTATCATAATAAATTTTTTAAATGTGATAGGTATGGTTAGTTGTTTTTAGTTGGGTATGGGTACCAAAAAATAAGCAAGTACCCTACCCTTTGTCATACCTACTTCCATTCTATATTTATCTTCACACTATGGGGCTTACACACAACAGTAATACAACTACTCATTATACATTAAAATATTATATTTCTCAATTCAACCCACTATACATTAAAATACAATATGTTTTAATCTTTATACAAATAGTAAACGTATTATTATTCATGTGACAAGGGAAGTATAAATTTTTGTCCCGTGCAACGCATGGTTAACAAAATCTAGTTTACTATAAAGGATAAATAGGTGGTGTATTATTAAAAAGAGAAAAAAAATAAGAGGGAGGGGAGAACAGGAAACTAAAGATGTTTAAAGAACTGATAGAATCAGTGAAAAAGCCAAACAAGCGGCTGTAAAAAAGGTCAAAACAGGCGACCTATAGAAAAACTAATCAATATCGTCTAGTTCTTCTCGCATCTCTAGCTCTTCTCGCATCTCTAGCTCTTCTCGCATCAGCTTGAGCGAAGGAATATTCATAAGCTCATGCTTATTCACCCTTGAATTGATCTTAGCTTGTAGACGAGTATTGGGCTTGGCTGTTGGTTGGTAAAAATTCTTCTTAGGCCTACCTTGTTTCTTTTGCTTGACACTACTTTGTAGCGGAGAGAACTCATCCATATCCCTCTGGCAGTAAGATCAATATAATCCAAAAGTTTAAATTGAGTATCTACATGAACGATTCCAGGATTAATAACAGTCGTAGAATTAGTCGAAAGGCGTGGGTTTGAAAGACTTGCACTCAATGCCCAACTGGAGAGGTCCTAGAAGCAATATGGTCATCCATGTAATCGTGAACCTCCTCAAAAACTGGTACCGTAGAAATAACCCTCTCAAAATTCAACGAGAGCGACACCGGGGTTGTAAGAATTCTCATGACTGAGTTTATAAATTCTGGAGAAGCAGCAATGGGCTGATTAGTGTTAACAAAAGTCTCTTGATTAGGCATAGCTTCATCCTCAGCATCGAGAGCATCATCATTCAGTGCACTAAATTTGTTTGAGAGTAGAACACTTGAATACGATTTATGAGAAGCCTAAAAACGTAAGGCTGCGTTGATTGTATCAGAAGAAGCAGCTAGGTCAGCCAGTTGGGTCTTCCTCATATTTTTAGATACCCAGTCGGGAGATAGGCTCACAGAAGACGGAGCCGACTTCGGTGACACCGGAATCAGAGCAGGTATTTGAGTACAAAAACAAGGCTCAGAAACAGTATCAACAGGGAGATCGGGAGATGTCAAGTCAGCCAGTTGAGGCTGATTTGTACCCTTCCTGCCCCGTGCATCCATCGTAACATCTGCTTTGTTAGCAAAATGGTCAGTGCAGTTCTGATCAGCAGGCAGGAGGGTCTCCCCACTAACCTGATCAGTCACATGAGAAGTAGCAAGCTGATTTAAGGACTCCTCGGTCAAAGGATCATCTTGCGGATCATCCTCAGAGATATCATTGTTAACATCTTCATCTATCAGCAAATTAAACTTATTCAATAAAGGCACGGCTGTTGATGAAGCAGGCTGAGTAGTCCAAAACTGGAGGCCCGAATGGGTTGCAGCTGTTGCATCAGGTTCCGGAGAGGCCTGAGCATCAGCAGCCTGTTCAGTGGAGGGCTTCGGCCTCCATTGTTTCTTATTAGTAAACCTCGCATTCTCTGAAGGTTTGTGAGATGGCTGTCTACTCTTCTTCCTACAGTCAACATCAAGATGTCCCAAAGTATGACACAAGCCGCAGAAATCAGGTACATTCTCATACCCTATAGATATATGCAAATTATTAGAATCCAGGGCAAGATTAATATGATCAGGAAGGCGTTCCTGAACGTCCACATCGATTAGTACCAGAGCAAAATGACCAAATGATCCATTCAAAGCCCTTTCATCAATTTTGATGGGGGTACCAATTGCAGAAGAAATCGAAAACAAAACTTTCTGAGTCCGTAGCTCAAAATGCAATTCAAAAATCCTAACCCAAACATAGACAACTGAAGACTTAATACGGTAAGGGTTAAAACCAGGAACCCTGTAAGCAATTAAAATTCACGGTCTAATCAAATGGCGACACGTGGATTTTATTGATTAAATATCAATTTTAATTTATTATATTTTATTTTGGGGATTTAATAAATTAATTCCTAAAATAGATTAATAAATAATTGATAATTAATTTAATACCCAATAAATTAAGTAGGGTTTAAATTAAGTAAAACTTGACCCCTAAGTTAAGTAAAGCATGGAAGGTTCCAAAATCAGGTCAAATTAAGTAATGACCAATCAAGCTGTGATATATTTGGAATGACCCAAGCCCGCAGAACCAGGCCAAATCTGTCATAGACCAATCAGATTGCGAGATATTTATGGGGCATGCTCATTCCTCACCTATATAAGGAGTCCTCCTCCATTCATCACACACACTAAAATACTTGAAGACATAAACGCTCTGAAGAGATCAAGAACACGAGCAGCGCTCCCTTGAGATCTTCAAGCATCTTCAAGTCAAGAACGGCAAACGATTCGGGATTAAGGTGCGGAGCCCCCAAAATCAAGCGTTCTTCATATACTGAGTTCTTCGGTATTCTTCGCGCCAAGAACAACATACGACCCGGGATTAAGGTGCTAAGCCCCCCAGATCGAGTGTTCTTCAGATCAAGTACGTTTAATCCAAATAAAGGCTCGACGCCTCTGGATTAACGTAATAAGATCCAAATCCGAGTTCGGACAAGCTTCAACTGAAGATCCGACTCAAAACACACAGTCAACGCGATCAACGCAGTCAAAGTCAAGTCAAAGTCAAAGCCAAATTGGTTCGAGAGAAGAATCAGAGGATAGTAGAGATTGTTTCCTAAATTATCAAGTTTAATCCTTTGGATTATTATTGTAATTCTTTTGTGTTTATTTCATCATAAATACAATATTTGTTGTTACAAATTTTGGCACGCCCGGTGGGACCGTCTCTACCTCTCATCTCTTCTCTCTACAAGCTCGAAAATACGATATGACTCCTGTTAGGATTGCTGTAGGTAGGACTGCTGCTTCTAAGCTCTCAGAGGCATTGACTGGATATGTTGCTGTTGTTACAAGGAGCATGTCAGAAAAAGCTCGTTCAGAAGCCTCATCTGGATCCAACCCTTCGGTTGAGGAGGCTTCAAGAAAATAACTACCTATGAAAGATGATAGTGATGAAGATTCTGCATCTTCAAACTCTTCATCTGACTCCGTTGCAGCTCCAGTAATGATGGCAGGCACCACGACTGTTGAGGAACAATTAGCAAACATGATGAAAGCAATCGAGGGACTCACGAAACACATAGAAGCGCAAGACACAAAGATCTCCCAATTGATGAAAAGAGACATCGCGGAGACTAGCCATGCAAACGGAAAAGGAGTCATGGACGATAGTGAAGTGGAAGAGGTCACAAGGCACCAGGCTATTGAAAAGGAGCAAACTCAAGGAACGTTGCCACTTTCAGCTGATGGAATGCTCCAAGTAGATCAACTCAAGGATATTATACTTGGAACAATAAAAGAAAGGTTTGAGGAGAATTCCAAACCTACTGTTACTTATGTCAAGCCATACACGAAAAGAGTGGACAACTTGAAGTTGCCAGCTGGCTACCAGCCTCCCAAGTTCCAACAGTTTGATGGCAAAGGAAATCCGAGGCAGCATATAGCACACTTTATTGAGACCTGCCATGACGCTGGTACTTATGGAGACCATATGATAAGGCAGTTCGTTCGCTCTCTCAAAGGAAATGCATTTGATTGGTATATCGACTTGCAAGCTGAATCCATTGATAGTTGGGCACAAATGGAACATGAGTTCCTTAATCGTTTCTACAGCACGAGGAGAACTGTTAGCATGACTGAGTTAACTAATACTCGTCAATTGAAGGAAGAACCTGTGATTGATTATATCAATCGATGGAGAAATTTGAGTTTAAATTGCAAGGACCGATTATCCGGAGAGTCTGATATTGAGATGTGCATCCAAGGGATGGAATGGAATCTCCTTTATATACTCAAAGGAATTCAACCTAAGACTTTCGAAGAGTTGGCTACTAGGGCCCATGACATGGAATTAAGTATGGCTGCTAGTGGAATCAAACATTCACCGATGTCGGACTCCTACAAGTCTAAAGATAAACAAGATTTCAAAAGGGAGGGCAAGTCCTATGTTAAAAGTTTCAACAAAGAGTCAATGGCCACAAATATTATGACGGTCAAGGTTCGAAAGAATGAAAATGATAAGAAAGACGAAGGGAAGCAAGTTGCCCAAGAGTGGGGGCAAAGAAGGTTAACTCTGAAAGAGATGCAAGAAAAGGAGTATCCATTTCTGAATTCAGACCTTTCTGGCATATTTGATGATCTGATGAAAAACAAGCTCCTTGACATTCCTGAAATGAAACGTCCAGAAGAAGCCGGCCGAACTAATGACCCAAAATACTGCAAGTATCATAGGTTGGTAAGTCATCCAATTTATGATTGTTTCGTTCTTAAGGAAAAGATCATGCAACTGGTTAAGGAAGGGAAAATCGTGTTAGAAGATGAGGCGGGTACAAACTTCACTTCTGTAAAAGAAAGTCATGATGAAGGCTCATGTCATGTCGTGAATGAGGACAATGAAAGCGAACAACTTGAAACTAAGGGTAAAGCTTACCCATGAAGGTGACCTTCACGGATGAAGATATGTTGTTGGGTATGCAATCTCATAATCGACCTCTATTTGTGACTGGTTACACTGAAGGGATGCGAGTAAATCGCATACTTATTGATGGAGGTTCGGCAGTGAACATTTTGTCCTTGAGAATGTTGAAGAAGATAGAAATACCAATGGATGAACTCAACCATAGTCGACTGATGATCCAAGGGTTCAATCATGAGGGACAAAGGACTCTCGGCACAATAGTTCTTGATTTGCTAATTGATGAGATGAAATCCACAGTCCTTTTCCATGTTATTGATGCAAAAACTTCCTACAACATACTTTTGGGGCGTCCATGGCTACATGAGAATGGCGTGATTCCTTCTACATTACACCAGTGCTTCAAATATAGTGAAGGTGACAACGTGAAAAGAGTATTCGGTGACGACAAGCCATTTACTGAAGCTGAAGCTTACTTTGCTGATGCTAAATATTTCTTCAAGAGTACAAAGGAAGTAAAGCGTGAAGAAGCCCTAGTGCAGGATAATGGGGGCAATAAGCAAATAAAGGATGAGGAAGGTAGTACATCATCTGCTACTCTCAAGGATAACAAAGGCAAAGGGCTTGAGACCTCGGAAGAGTTGACATTGCCTCTAACAAAAATTGATGCAAATAGGTATTCTTCTCCACCACTCAAAGGATTCACACGTCCTATTGAAGGACCAAAGACCGAACACGGTGAAGTGTTTGAAGCCGAAATAACCAAGTCGTATAGTCCACAAGCTTATAAAATCCTTACGAATGCTGGTTATGAACCAAAGGAAAAAGCGATGGCGAGCAAGGTGTGTCAAGAAACTATCAACCCATCAGGACAGGGGCTCAATGTTACTCAGAAAATATTGAAAAATAGTGGTCACACTATCAAGAAGGCTAAGCCAGGTTTGGGATATGTCCCTCAAAAGCCAGTCCGCATTGCAATTAGAAGAGCAAGTACAAATTATATCACCGAGGGAGAAGCTTTATCCACGGAGGATATGTTTGACGCAAGTAGTAGGAAAGACAAAAGAATATCTGTTTTTGAAAGGCTTGGGAGTGTCTTCGAAAGGCTTGGACCCTGTAAAGGAAAGTGTAGGAGGCAAAATCATGTCAAGTCCCTTAACCTCCGAAAACTCCGGGGTCGAAATCATTCTCGCATCAATCGGCGAAATATCTTGACTGTCTCAAGTGGAAGAATGTTGAAAGATAAGGTGCAAAGAATCATCTTTACTAAAGATGATAGTGATGATAGAGAAAGTGTAGCTTCCACCAATCATATTACTGTTGTGGAAGATTCTCAAATGGAGGAAGTAGATGCTGAAGATGCCCCTCCACAATTTGAAGAAGGAGTGAAAGCCACGGTTGATGAGTTGAAAGAAATTAACTTAGGTGATGAAAATGACTCACGTCCTACCTACATAAGTGCTCTGCTAAATGTTGAGGAAGAAACAAAGTATGTTAGCTTTTTGCGAGAATTCAGATATGTCTTTGCATGGTCGCATAAGGAAATGCCAGGCTTAGATCCAAAAATTGCAGTGCACCACTTGTCCATTAAAAAGGGAACTCGGCCGGTTAAACAAATGCAGCGTCGATTTCGACCAGAGTTGATTCCTTTGATTGAGGACGAGGTTAATAAGCTTCTTGAAACAGACAATATCCGAGAAGTCAAATATCCTACATGGATTTCCAATATCGTGCCGGTAAGAAAGAAAAATGGGCAACTCAGAGTATGTGTTGATTTCCGAGATTTGAATATGGCATGTCCGAAAGATGACTTTCCATTACCAATTACTGAACTCATGATTGATGCAACAACGGGGCATGAGGTCCTTTCATTTATGGATGGGTCATCTGGCTACAATCAAATTGGTTTGGCTCATGAGGATCAAGAGAAGACAGCCTTTCGTACTCCGAAAGGGATATATTGCTATAATGTTATGCCATTTGGCTTAAAGAATGCTGGTGCCACTTATCAGCGAGCCATGCAAAAGATATTTGATGACATGCTTCATAAGATTGTCGAATGCTATGTTGATGATATTGTGGTGAAATCAAAGGAAAAGAAAGATCATTTCCATGATCTAAGGCGAGTGTTTGAACGATTAAGAGAGCATCAACTCAAGATGAATCCACTCAAGTGTGCATTTGGAGTTTCATCCAGGAAATTTCTTGGGTTTGTTGTTCGCCGTCGAGGGATTGAGATTGAGAAAGCAAAGATTGACGCAATCATGAAAATGCATGTGCCTCGGAACATACATGAACTCAAAAGTCTGCAAGGAAAGTTGGCATACTTAAGGAGATTCATATCAAACTTAGCTGGCCGATGCCAACCATTTAGTCATCTCATGAAGAAAGACAGCATATTCGAATGGGATGAAGCTTGCAATAATGCTTTCAACAACATTAAAGAATACTTGATGAAGGCACCAGTGTTGAGTGCTCCAATACCAGGACGTCCATTAGTCCTTTATCTAGCTGCTCAAGAGCGTTCTGTGGGAGCTTTACTTGCACAAGAAAATGATGATGGTAAAGAAAGAGCTCTATATTATCTAAGTAGGACCATGACTCCAAACGAGTTGAAGTATTCACCCATTGAGAAGATCTGCTTATCCCTTATCTTCGTAATTCAGAAGTTGAAACATTATTTTCAAGCTCACACAGTTCGACTAGTTTCGAAAGCCAACCCCCTAAAATTTGTCATGTCAAAACCAGTACTCTCTGATCGGCTTGCAAGATGGTATCTCCAACTTCAACAGTTTGAGATCGTGTACGTCCCTCAAAAGGCCGTAAAAGGACAAGTGTTGGCAGATTTTCTAGCTGATCATCCAATGCCTGCTGAATGGGAACTATCTGATGAACTCCCCGATGAAGATGTTTTCACTGTGGACATAGTTTCTCCTTGGAAGATGTATTTCGATGGAGCATCTCATAGAGAGGGAGCTGGTGCGGGAGTCGTGTTTGTAACATCCAGTGGTGAAGTTCTACCTTTCTCATTTTCCTTAACAGAAAATTGCTCTAACAATGTGGCTGAGTATCAAGCACTCATACTTGCTTTGGAAATGGCTGTCGATATAAAGCAACTACACCTTAGAGTGTATGGTGATTCGCTATTGGTAATAAATCAACTCCTTGGAGTGTATGAAGTGAAGAAGCCTGAGTTGTTCCCCTATTACAAGTGTAAGCAATTAAAATTCACGGTCCAATCAAATGGCGACACGTGGATTTTATTGATTAAATATCAATTTTAATTTATTATATTTTATTTTGGGGATTTAATAAATTAATTCCTAAAATAGATTAATAAATAATTGATAATTAATTTAATACCCAACAAATTAAGTAGGGTTTAAATTAAGTAAAGCTTGACCCCTAAGTTAAGTAAAGCATGGAAGGTTCCAGAATTAGGTCAAACTAAGCAATGACCAATCAAGCTGTGATATATTTGGAACGGCCCAAGCCCGCATAACCAGGCCAAATCTGTCATGGACCAATCATATTGTGAGATATTTATGGAGTATCCTCATCCTTCACCTATATAAGGAGCCCTCCTTCATTCACTCCAGAGACTCAAACTCAAATACTTGAAGACATAAACGCTCTGAAGAAATCAAGAACACGAGCAGCGCTCCCTTGAGATCTTCAAGCATCTTCAAGTCAAGAACGGCAAACGATTCGGGATTAAGGTGCGGAGCCCCCCAAATCAAACGTTCTTCATAAACTGAGTTCTTCGGTGTTCTTCGCGCCAAGAACAGCATACGACCCGGGATTAAGGTGCTAAGCCCCCCAGATCGAGTGTTCTTTGGATCAAGTACGTTTAATCCAAACAAAGGCTTGACGCCTCTGGATTAACGTTATAAAATCCAAATCCGAGTTCGGACAAGCTTCAACTGAAGATCCGACTCAATACACAAGTCAACAAGTCAGAAGTCAAGCCAAATTGGTTCGAGAGAAGAATCAGAGGATTGATAGAGATTGTTTACTAAATTTTCAAATTCAATCCTTTCGGATTATTATTGTAATTCTCTTGTATTTATTTTATCATAAATACAATATTCGTTGTTACAAATTTTGGCACGCCCAGTGGGACCGTCTCTACCTCTCATCTCTTCTCTCAACAAGCTCGAAAGTACGATATGACTCCTGTCAGGATTACTGTAGGTAGGACTGCTGCTTCTAAGCTCTCGGAGTCATTGACTGAATATGTTGCTGTTGTTACGAGGAGCATGTCAGAAAAAGCTCGTTCGGAAGCCTCATCTGGATCCAACCCTTCGGTTGAGGAGGCTTCGAGAAAACAACTATTTATGAAAGATGATAGTGATGAAGATTCTGCATCTTCAAACTCTTCATCTGACTCCGTTGCAGCTCCAGTAATGATGGCAGACGCCACGACTGTTGAGGAACAATTAGCAAACATGATGAAAGCTATCGAGGGGCTCACGAAACACATAGAAGCTCAAGACACAAAGATCTCCCAATTGATGAAAAGAGACATCGCGGAGACTAGCCGTGCAAATGGAAAAGGAGTCATGGACGATAGTGAAGTGGAAGAGGTCACAAGGCGCCAGACTATTGAAAAGGAACAAACTCAAGGAACGTTGCCACTTTCAGCTGATGGAATGCTCCAAGTGGATCAACTCAAGGATATTATACTTGGAACAATAAAAGAAAGGTTTGAGGAGAATTCCAAGCCTACGATTACTTATGTCAAGCCATACACGAAAAGAGTGGACAACTTGAAGTTGCCAGCTGGCTACCAGCCTCCCAAGTAACAACAATTTGATGGCAAGGGAAACCCGAGGCAGCATATAGCACACTTTATTGAGACCTGCCATGACGCTGGTACTTATGGAGACCATATGATAAGGCAGTTCGTTCGCTCTCTCAAAGGAAATGCATTTGATTGGTATATCGACTTGCAAGCTGAATCCATTGATAGTTGGGCACAAATGGAACATGAGTTCCTTAATCGTTTCTACAGCACGAGGAGAACTGTTAGCATGACTGAGTTAACTAATACTCGTCAGTTGAAGGAAGAACCTGTGATTGATTATATCAATCGATGGAGAAATTTGAGTTTAAATTGCAAGGATCGATTATCCGGAGAGTCTGCTATTGAGATGTGTATCCAAGGGATGGAATGGAATCTCCTTTATATACTCAAAGGAATTCAACCTAAGACTTTCGAAGAGTTGGCTACTAGGGCCCATGACATGGAATTAAGTATGGCTGCTAGTGGAATCAAACATTCACCGATGTCGGACTCCTACAAGTCTAAAGATAAATAAGATTTCAAAAGGGGGGGCAAGTTCTATGCTAAAAGTTCCAACAAAGAGTCAATGGCCACAAATATTATGACGGTCAAGGTTCGAAAGAATGAAAATGATAAGAAAGACAAAGGGAAGCAAGTTGCCCAAGAGTGGGGGCAAAGAAGGTTAACTCTGAAGGAGATGCAAGAAAAAGAGTATCCATTTCTGAACTCAGACCTTTCTGGCATATTTGATGATCTGATGAAAAATAAGCTCCTTGACCTTCCTGAGATGAAACGTCCAGAAGAAGCCAACCAAACTAATGACCCAAAATACTGCAAGTATCATAGGTTGGTGAGTCATCCAATTCATGATTGTTTCGTTCTTAAGGAAAAGATCATGCAACTAGTTAAGGAAGGGAAAATCGTGTTAGAAGATGAGGCGGGCACAAACTTCATTTCTGTAAAAGAAAGTCATAATGAAGGCTCAGGTCATGTCGTGAATGAGGACAATGAAAGCGAACAACTTGAAACTAAGGGTAAAGCTTACTCCATGAAGGTGACCTTTACGGATGAAGATATGTTGTTGGGTATGCAATCTCATAATCGACCTCTATTTGTGACTGGTTATACTAAAGGGATGCGAGTGAATCGCATACTTATTGATGGAGGTTCGGCAGTGAACATTTTGTCCTTGAGAATGTTGAAGAAGATAGAAATACCAATGGATGAACTAATCCATAGCCGATTGATGATCCAAGGGTTCAACCATGAGGGACAAAGGACTCTCGGAACAATAGTTCTTGATTTGCTAATTGATGAGATGAAATCCACAATCCTTTTCCATGTTATTGATGCAAAAACTTCCTACAACATGCTTTTGGGGCGTCCATGGCTACATGAGAATGGCGTGATTCCTTCTATATTACACCAATGCTTCAAATATAGTAAAGATGATAACGTGAAAAGAGTATTCGGTGACGACAAGCCCTTTACTGAAGCTGAAGCTTACTTTGCCGATGCTAAATATTTCTTCAAGAGTACAAAGAAAGTAAAGCGTGAAGAAACCCCAGTGCAAGATAATGGGGGCAATAAACAAATAAAGGATGAGGAAGGTAGTACATCATCTGCCACTCTCAAGGGGAACAAAGGCAAAGGGCTTGAGACCTCAGAAGAGTTGACATTGCCTCTAACAAAAATTGATGCAAATAGGCCTTCTTCTCCACCACTCAAAGGATTCACACGTCCTATTGAAGGACCAAAGACTGAACACGGTGAAGTGTTTGAAGCCGAAATAACCAAGTCGTATAGTCCACAAGCTTATAAACTCCTTATAAAGGCTGGTTATGAACCAAGGAAAAAAGCGATGGCGAGCAAGGTGTGTCAAGAAACTATCAACCCACCAGGACATGGGCTCAATGTTACTCAGAAAATGTTGAAAAATGATGGTCACACTATCAAGAAGGCTAAGCCAGGTTTGGGATATGTCCCTCAAAAGCCAGTCTGCATTGCAATTAGAAGAGCAAGTACAAATTATATCACCGAGGGAGAAGCTTTATCCACGGAGGATATGTTTGACGCAAGTAGTAGGAAAGACAAGAGAATATCTATTTTTGAAAGGCTTGGGAGTGTCTTTGAAAGGCTTGGACCCTGTAAAGGAAAGTGTAGGAGGCAAAATCATGTCAAATCCCTTAACCTTCGAAAACTCCGGGGTCAAAATCATTCTCGCATCAAGAGGCGAAATATTTGGACTGTCTCAAGTGGAAGAGTGTTGAAAGATAAGGTGCAAAGAATCATCTTTACTAAAGATGATAGTGATGATAGAGAAAGTGTAGCTTCCACCAATCATATTACTGCTGTGGAAGATTCTCAAATGGAGGAAGTAGATGCTGAAGATGCCCCTCCACAATTTGAAGAAGGAGTGAAAGCCACTGTTGATGAGTTGAAAGAAATTAACTTAGGTGATGAAAATGACCCGCGTCCTACCTACATAAGTGCTCTGCTGAATGTTGAGGAAGAAACAAAGTATGTCAGTCTTTTGCGAGAATTCAGAGATGTCTTTGCATGGTCGCATAAGGAAATGCCAGGCTTAGATCCAAAAATCGCAGTGCACCACTTGTCCATTAAAAGGGAACTCGGCCGGTTAAACAAATGCAGCGTTGATTTCGACCAGAGTTGATTCCTTTGATTGAGGACGAGATTAATAAGCTTCTTGAAACAGGCAAGATCCGAGAAGTCAAATATCCTACATGGATTTCCAATATCGTGCCGGTAAGAAAGAAAAATGGGCAACTCAGAGTATGTGTTGATTTCCGAGATTTGAATATGGCATGTCCGAAAGATGACTTTCCATTACCAATTACTGAACTCATGATTGATGCAACAACGGGGCATGAGGTCCTTTCATTTATGGATGGGTCATCTGGCTACAATCAAATTGGTTTGGCTCCTGAGGATCAAGAGAAGACAGCCTTTCGTATCCCGAAAGGGATATATTGCTATAATGTTATGCCATTTGGCTTAAAGAATGCTGGTGCCACTTATCAGCGAGCCATGCAAAAGATATTTGATGACATGCTTCATAAGATTATCGAATGCTATGTTGATGATATTGTGGTGAAATCAAAGGAAAAGAAAGATCATTTCCGTGATCTAAGGCGAATGTTTGAACGATTAAGAGAGCATCAACTCAAGATGAATCCACTCAAGTGTGCATTTGGAGTTTCATCCGGGAAATTTCTTGGATTTATTGTTCGTCGTCGAGGGATTGAGATTGAGAAAGCAAAGATTGACGCAATCATGAAAATGCATGTGCCTCGGAACATACATGAACTCAAAAGTCTGCAAGGAAAGTTGGCATACTTAAGGAGATTCATATCAAACTTAGCTGGCCGATGCCAACTATTTAGTCATCTCATGAAGAAAGACAGCATATTCGAATGGGATGAAGCTTGCAATAATGCTTTCAACAGCATTAAAGAATACTTGATGAAGGCACCAGTGTTGAGTGCTCCAATACCGGGACGTCCATTAGTCCTTCATCTAGCTGCTCAAGAGCGTTCTGTGGGAGCTTTACTTGCACAAGAAAATGATGATGGTAAAGAAAGAGCTCTATATTATCTAAGTAGAACCATGACTCCAAACGAGTTGAAGTATTCACCCATTGAGAAGATCTGCTTATCCCTTATCTTCGTAATTCAGAAATTGAAACATTATTTTCAAGCTCATACAGTTCGGCTAGTTTCGAAAGCCAACCCACTAAAATTTATCATGTCAAAACCAGTACTCTCTGATCGGCTTGCAAGATGGTATCTCCAACTTCAACAGTTTGAGATCGTGTACGTTCCTCAAAAGGCCGTAATAGGACAAGTGTTGGCAGATTTTCTAGCTGATCATCCAATGCCTGCTGAATGGGAACTATCTGATGAACTCCCCGATGAAGATGCTTTCACTGTGGACATAGTTTCTCCTTGGAAGATGTATTTCGATGGAGCATCTCATAGAGAGGGAGCTGGTGCGGGAGTCGTGTTTGTAACATCCAGTGGTGAAGTTTTACCTTTCTCATTTTCCTTAACAGAAAATTGCTCTAACAATGTGGCTGAGTATCAAGCACTCATACTTGGTTTAGAGATGGCCGTCGATATAAAGCAGCTACACCTTAGAGTGTATGGTGATTCGCTATTGGTGATAAATCAACTCCTTGGAGTGTATGAAGTGAAGAAGCCCGAGTTGTTCCCTTACTACAAGTATGCTCAAAAGCTTATGGGTTATCTCGGTGATGTTGATATTACGCATCTGTCTAGAAGAGAGAATAAGCAAGCTGACGCCCTCGCTAAGTTAGCATCAACTATAGCTATGCCAGAAGCGCAAATTCAAATACCGGTGTGTAGAAGTTGGGTTGTACCACCAATCTTTGAAGATGATGATTATGAAGAAGTTGAAAATCATGTGGTGGAGGTTTTCAAAATTGAAGAAGAAGATTGGCGCCAACCACTTGTGGATTATTTGAAATATGATAAGTTGCCTAATGATCCACGACAAAGGGTTGATCTACTTCAAGAGTACACTTTATAGAAGATCATTCGATGGAATTTTCTTGAGATGCTTGGGTAAGGAAGAAACTATTCAAGCAATGGAGAAAGCTCACTCCGGAATTTGCGGTGCTCATCAATCCGGACCGAAGCTACATTTCAGAATTAAAAGGATGGGCTACTATTGGCCAACCATGGTGAAGGATTGCATGGATTACGCACAAAGATGTCAAGCTTGTCAGTTCCACGAAAATTTGATTCATCAACCTCCGGAGCCTTTGCATCCGACAGTCGCTTCATGGCCTTTTGATGCTTGGGGTTTAGATGTGGTAGGGCCACTTACAAAGTCTTCTGGTGGTCATCTCTACATTCTTGCTGCAACAGATTACTTTTCAAAATGGGCCGAAGCTGTGCCTCTAAGGGAAGTAAAGAAAGAAAATGTTGCTGATTTCATCCGGATCAACATCATTTATAGATATGGCGTTCCGCGCTACATCATCACTGATAATGGAAAGCAGTTCAGCAACAGTTGGATTGATAAGCTATGTGAGAAGTTTGATTTCAAACAAAAGAAATCTTCAATGTATAACGCAGCGGCTAATGGTCTTGCCGAAGCTTTCAATAAGACATTGTGTAGTTTGTTAAAGAAGGTGGTGTCCAAGTCGAAAAGAGATTGGCATGAAAGAATAAATGAAGCTTTATGGGCATACCGCACCACCTATAGAACACCTACTTAAGCCACTCCGTATTCCTTGGTGTATGGTGTTGAGGCTGTTGTGCCTCTCGAAAAGCAAATCCCTTCTTTGAGGATGGCCATACAAGAAGGCCTCACCGAGGAAGAAAATGCAAAGTTACGTCTTTAGAAGTTAGAAGTGTTAGATGAAAAGAGGTTGGAAGCACAACAAAGACTTGAGTGTTACCAATCTCGCCTTTCTAGAACATACAATAAGAAAGTGAAGGTACGTTCTTTTCAAGTTGGTGATTTGGTGCTTGCTGTGAGAAGACCTATAGTAGTCACCCATCGCGTTGGAAATAAGTTTCTACCCAAGTGGGATGGCCCTCATGTTGTGAAGGAAGCCTACACAAATGGCGCGTACAAGTTGATCTCGGAGGATGGCGTGAATATTGGCCCTATAAATGGGAAGTTCTTGAAACGCTACTACGCGTAAAACAAATACATGTACAATGCTCCATGACGCACGAGCCTAAACTGCATGTTACTCCTGGTCCGCATGAGTATAAACTGTGTACGATAAACTCCTGGTCCGCATGAGTATAAACTGTGTACGACGAACTCCTGGTCCGCATGAGTATAAACTGTGCACGACACCCACCAAAGGTAATTATATGTGGTTAAACTATTAATTCACTCCACTAAGATATTTTAAGTGGTTAAAGTATTAAATATCCTACTTTGCCTAAAGTGGTTAAAGAATAGTCACTCCTGCCCCGCATGAGTATAAAATGTGTACGGCACCCCCCCATTCAAAACCAAATTGTGTCCCTTTGAACTACGTTATGACTTGATCCTCTTCAAAGAGGTACGTAGGCAGCTTAGCATTTTGTTAAGTTCAGTCATGTTTCGGTTTGTTCACATCAAGTTTGTGAAGCAAAGCAATAAGTTGAAGTATGTAAAATAGTGAGTAAGTATCAGACATAGTGATGCAAATTAAGGAGTTAATGATGGATAACAAGAAGAAGAATAAGAGATAAGGGATAAAAAGCACTTTATTGATAATATCATTAAGTGATCAAAACAAAATGGAGGTATTAAGGTGAGTTGGTTTCAAAAGAAATTAATGAAAAATATCCATAGTGGATAGCTCCTCTCGAGCGTCTGTCAAAGCTTGCGTAACGCTCTTCAATTCGTCAGCGATGGAATCTTCTAAGATCGGTGTTTTCTTCAGTACACTAATATTCCTTGCAGCAGTTTGAGCTCCAAACTTTGCGCTTTGAATAGATTGGCGGAGACGTTCAGCTGTTTGTGACATGGTTTCCTTCTCCTTCAGCAGAGTCTCGATCTTCGTTTCAATCTGCTTCAATTTAGTTTCAGATTCTTGCAGTTGCTTGGTCTCTGTAGCCTCTTGGTCTTTGTATTCATGGGCGCGCTTCTTTGCATCAATTAGACGCTTTTCAATGTCTTTCTTGGTTATCCCATCAGCAAGTTTTATCTTCATGGTGTCATACGCATCGGCTTTAGAGAGTAGGAAATTGAATGATTGTTCTAGAGCGGATCCGTCAATTCCTTGAGCGCTTTTGAAGGTGTCCACCATCTTAAGCCCTTCATTCCTCACAGAAGATAATGTGTTGACAGGGGTTCTTCTTAGTTTTTCTTGAAAGCGTTTCCACACTGCCAAGTTAACTAGTTTCCTAGCGTCCATAATCTCTTTATCAAAGACAAATTCTGTAATGTCTGGAGCTTGGGCCGCAGAAATTAATGGGGGAGATTCATTCATGATAGGAGAAATGTGATCCGAAAGGTCATCATCAATTAAGATTTCGGGGGCTGCAACAGAGGTTGATCCTTCTTCATCCGAGTCATCATAATCAGAACCAAATACATCATGCATGCACTACAAAAAAAAAAGGAGTAAAAGAGATGGTAAGAAAATATGTGCAAGAATGGATGTATATGAATTATGATTAGAAGGGATTAAAACCTTAGCCTTAGTTGTCGGGGTAAGCATCGGAGATTTGGCTTTTTTGATCTGCTTTGGGTTGTGGTCGATTGTGCTCTCATTTGAATGTGAGAGACCGTTCTTTCTCTTTCCGGCTCCATTAGACCTCCCTACAATCACCTTTCGAAGGGGCGGGGTGAACTTGGTTTCAATTTCGGTAATTGATAAGAGCAAGTGTACTCTATCGTGTGTAGCACGTAAACGACCAAGTGCAAAATTTATAAGATATCGAACCCAAGGGCGAAAGTGGGTAGCCGTGTTTGAGAAATGCTTTACTCTAGTAGGACGAATCAAAGAATGAGGGGGTTGATTATACTACAAACTAACAACTAGGAAAGCAATGAAAGATAGAACATGTACAAGTGTGATGGAAAATGGATGAAGGTGAACAATCTAAGAAGTATGTAAGGCAATCAACATCATGGATAAGGCTTATGTAGACTCACACACACACATGCATTGATGATTTTCAAGTTATGATACTAAGGGCAATCACAATTGTACCCCTAACCCCTATGGCCAAGGTGATTAGGTTCTCAACTCTTTTACAAGTTTAAATCTCCTAAGATTGTCTTACTCTCAATTCCATCATGGGTACTATGATCATAAGTTGGTTCCCCTCACTAGTTCATCACTAATGTCCTATCATGAGGTTCTAAGCACTTGGAGGGAATGGCTTTCCTCCACTCATACTAACTAAGTCACCTCATACAATCAATGATTCAATTAAACTACCATACATAATATTGGAATGACCATCCTAACACTATGCATAGAGAATTTAACCACACAAATCATGCATCAAATGAGAATAAGCATTCATGATAGAAAATATTCATAACAATCATTTCATCAAACATGTGGTGTGCAAAATCTACATAATTCCTAACCAATCATATTGCTAGCCTCACATAAGGACTAGCCACTACAAATCATAGTAGAATCAATACAATACATAGCTTGCTCCAATTGAGCCAAATAATGAAGAAAATAACAAAATAAAGGTAAGTTGGCTCCCCTTTGATGGTGAACTTCCTCCCCTTTGATCATGCTACAATCTTCAATCAATGATGAATTCCTCTTCTTAGATTGGTGGATTGATGGATTAATGGATGGATTTGAGGAGATCAAGTGGTTTGGATGGATGAGGTGAAGGATGGAAGAGATGGAGATGAATGTGTGTGATTTAGGTGTTTAGTGTGTGTGGAAACTGATCTAAAATGATTCCTCCTGAATTTTGTGGTCAAAACATGTATTTATACCCCCATGGAAGCTTCTAGAACATTTAGAGATCATAAAACTGCCTTTTGAACCTACACGGGCCGTGCAGCGTCACACGGCCACGGAGGTGGCCGTGTAGCGTTTTCTGGTGTCCGAGCACGCCCATGCCTTACAGGGCCGTGCTCGGTACACGGGCCGTGTAGCGTATCGCGTGCTGCGCAGTCTCACCGTTTCGCGCATAACTTCCACATCCGATCTCCGTTTTTAGTGATTCTTGCGCTCACGCGATCCTCTCTTCCATGGCTTTCCAACCATATATAGATCTGAGAAAACTTCCAACATTTGAGGGTATAACAAGTCATGCAAAGTAGCATAATTTAAGGCACTTAATCATGAAAATCACACATTTATCATTTCAAGGCACACATCTCCATATCTTCACATAACACCACCAAATGATATACAAAATGAATAAAAACACACAAAATACATAATAAAAAGACACTAAAATCTAGGTGAAAATGACACCGATCAACCCCCCAAACTTAAAGTTTTGCTCGTCCTCGAGCAACGAAAATGAGAAAACGAGAGGGGGAATTTTCACCTAGAGAAAGACCTAACGAACATAAGCAACAACACATCATAAGTAACAAGGACTACAAATCATATCAAGTCACACTACAACATTAAAATCATGACATAAAAAAAATTAACAAGTTCAAGTCTAAGAAAATTAAGAGTAATAAAGTCCTTTCCGGTCCAAGCCTCACAACGGGTATCAAAATGCACTCAACACTCTATGAAGTAGGGTAATTTTCACTCATCAATCGATTGAACCCGACGCACCATAGGCTTGCTCGCGGATTACATTCACAAGCCACCAAGGCTTCAACTAATGATCAAAAAGGTCTTTTATTTTTGGATGTAATGTTAGGCTTTTTGGTAAGGGTAGGGAGATTATGGATAAGAGTGACTCATCGAGTGTAAGTAATCGAAGAGATGATCAACTTCTTCAACTTCTTCATGTTTCTATCTTCCTTTTTTTCTTTTCTAATCACAAGCACTAATCATTATCATTCCTTGGATTCTTGAGCTTCTTTTAATTTGCATGCTTCCTTTCTTTCGACTTTTGAATTCCTTGAGCATATTTTTGTTGTTTTGCTCCTTTTTTACTTTGAAGGTTGCATGTGCATTTTGCTTGAGCTCTTTTCATCCTTTTCTTGCTTGTTTATCATTTTCTTCTTTTTCTTGCACAATTCTCATATCAAACCTTGTAGATCATCATCTCCTCAATCACCCACACAAAGGCATATATATAAGGCTTAAGTGGGTAATCATGGTTTGTATTGTGCTTATATCACAAGAAATAGGCTTAAAGGCTCAAAGTTGCTAACTATGGATGATGTATAGGGTAAGGAAATATATGACAATGGCTATAAAATTACAAGGATGGCCTAGGATCATTTCACTAACCTCCACCAATCGGGCTCATTCCCGTAGTCCATGAGCGAGTTCTAGTTTATCAAGGCTCAATCGACCCACTCATTAAGAAATTAACCAAACGCTCACAAGCTTTTGCTCGGACCTTTAGGAACTCATTACACCTCAATTCATCTCAAAATTGAACAAGTTAAATAGAACATGTCACAATTTCAACAAGTAGAAACCATTAACATGCTTGCCATCACCTATCACAAACAATGCATTATAGCTCACATTCAAAAACATTTAACTCCTTCCCAAAACAAACCACCAAACAACCCTATACAAGAATAAAAATACAAACAAAACACATGAGCAAAGACTCACCAAGCAAGAAACAACACAAAAACACAAAACATGCAACAACGACAATTCACCCATCAAAAGAAATAAAGCACATATCCTCAATCCTCCAATAACATGTAAGCTCAAGATTTGCCACCTTATTCAAAAATAAAAATAAAGCAAGTAAACTACCTAAATAAAGCAAGTAAACCTCCCAAGTACATAAAACATGAAGTAACATGTTAATCCACTACAATCCAAATCAACATCAATTCATGTCAAGCAATTTAGAAATGATAAGATGTAGAGTGAACTCCCTCAATAGGCATTTTGATAATGAAAGCGTTAGCTCCAAGCTCCATTCATGCTTCCACTATCCTTCATCCATGCTCAAACACTCAACAAACCATTAGCTCAACACTTGCAATAAAAATAAGAATTATCATGCACTCCAACACAACCAAACTAACCAAAATCAATTCAATACTCATGAGAAAAATTTTAAAATTTACCCAATTTTCACAAGACAATCAAGATAATCACTCTATCAACATGATACATCAAGCATACACAAGTGGTAAGGCACACCACACACTATCCCCCCAAACTTAAATCGAAACAAGTTGAAAATTAAGTTTGCAAAAAGTGGTGAGACTTACCCTTGTAGTTTCCACCATTGATCATCTTAAACGTACCTTGTGATGACGTATGTGCATGCCAACATTCAAGTATGGCCACCACACACTCTCCCCCCAAACTTAAATTAACACAAGTATTAAATTTAAGTTTGAACAAAGTGGTGTGACATACATCTTCATTCAAAATCTAGCACATCTCGTCTCATCCTTATGTGTTTTCCTTCATGAGCACAATCCACCTACACACAAAAAAATGCAAGAAAACTAAATCAAAGCAATTAAATGAAAGCATTAAAATAAATGATGGGTTGCCTCCCATCTAGCGCTAAGTTTAACGTCTTCAAGCCGGACGGATTATGGAAAACTCATCGGAATGGCCAAGGATATCGTTCGTTCTTGCCATCAAATTTTAATCTTTGTGCTTCTTCCTCTATTAGGCATTTGTGGCAAGTAACGACCTCGGTAGCATCTTTCGAGATTGGCTTTAGAAAATCAACTCGCTTGAGCTTGCATTCCATTGACCTTTCCTTCCGTGACCACCACTTATTCCTTTTTATCAAGTAAGTGCCCAACACTTCTTCAAGCTCTTTCTTGTACCTAAAGCTTTGAGAAGAATCAATAGGTAAGACAAAGTCAATATAAACAATATTTTGAAAATTAATGCAACTTGAAGAGTTAAAAGATGTAGAAATGCTCATTTCACTCCCGAACTCATCATCAAGTGCTTCTAGACCTTGTTCCACTTCATCAAATTCATACTCCTCTCTTGATTCTTCATCTTCACTTGAATTTTCCTTCTCAACCTTGTCTTCCTTCTCCTCATTAAGCTCCACATCTCTTGAGTCTTCTTCTTTATCCCCCGAACGCTCTTCTACCTCTAATTCTTCTTCATTCTCTTCATCAAAATTCTCCATGTTGTAGAGAGTGTTCCGTTCACTTATCATTTGACTCATTTGACGTTCCAAGGCCTCAAATCTCCTATCATCTTCTTCTTCTCTTTGCTTCCTATATTCAAACCATCTTTCATTCTCCTCTTTCTCTTGCTTCATAAATTCAAACATCTTTGTCATTTGATCCTCCAATGTGGACAATGTGGACTTTTCTTCACCATAGGGTGGACACTCTTCTTGGAAGTTCCCTTGGACATACCCGTTTTGCATACTTGTTACATTCCCCATTTGGTAATTGGGCATGTTCCACACTTGTCCCCCATTAAAGTTGGAAGTAGGCATGGAGTAGGTATTTTGAGGCTCATAGCTTGAAAGACTTGGTTGAAAGTCTTGCCTTGTATCATTTCCATAAACATATCTTTTAAGCTTTTCTATCAAGGCATCATTTTTGGATAGAAGAGTATCCATAGAAACTTGATTGTTGTAAGAACTTGGAACGGAATAAGTATTTACTTGATACAGTTGGAATGTATTCACATTGTAAGCTCATTGCCATTCCTCATAACTCCCATTGTTGTAGCTTTGAGAGCTTGCTTGACTCATTTGACTACTATACCCATAGTTGCTCTCATTCTTATAGCCATTTGATTGTTGTGGTGGAACCAAACCAATTAGATTTTCATAATTTCCTCCCATGTATTGGTTCCACCCATCCATGTTCATACTCTTCTTTTCAAGGCTTGCTACAACTTTCTTTCACTTACTATTTTTGGTTTTGCTCCTTCTCCCCTTCTTTCAAGGTTGATGTACCTATTAAGAAGAACAAGTAAGAACAAGATTTTCCAAAGCAAATATAAATGCAAAAATAAGAAAAATGTCCTAAGTAGAGCTAACAAATTCAAACACGTTACACCGAAGGCTTTCGCCCCGGCAACGGCGCCATGAACTTGGTTTCAATTTCGGTAATTGATAAGAGCAAGTGTACTCTATCGTGTGTAGCACGTAAGCGACCAAGTGCAAAATTTATAAGATATCGAACCCAAGGGCGAAAGTGGGTAGCCGTGTTTGAGAAATGCTTTACTCTAGTAGGACGAATCAAAGAATGAGGGGGTTGATTATACTACAAACTAACAACTAGAAAAGCAATGAAAGATAGAACATGTACAAGTGTGATGGAAAATGGATGAAGGTGAACAATCTAAGAAGTATGTAAGGCAAGCAACATCATGGATAAGGCTTATGTAGACTCACACACACACATGCATTGATGATTTTCAAGTTATGATACTAAGGGCAATCACAATTGTACCCCTAACCCCTATGGCCAAGGTGATTAGGTTCTCAACTCTTTTACAAGTTTAAATCTCCTAAGATTGTCTTACTCTCAATTCCCTCATGGGTACTATGATCATAAGTTGGTTCCCCTCACTAGTTCATCACTAATGTCCTATCATTAGGTTCTAAGCACTTGGAGGGAATGGCTTTCCTCCCCTCATACTAACTAAGTCACCTCATACAATCAATGATTCAATTAAACTACCATACATAATATTGGAATGGTCATCCTAACACTATGCATAGAGAATTTAACCACACAAATCATGCATCAAATGAGAATAAGCATTCATGATAGAAAATATTCATAACAATCATTTCATCAAACATGTGGTGTGCAAAATCTACATAATTCCTAACCAATCATATTGATAGCCTCACATAAGGACTAGCCACTACAAATCATAGTAGAATCAATACAATACATAGCTTGCTCCAATTGAGCCAAATAATGAAGAAAATAACAAAATAAAGGTAAGTTGGCTCCCCTTTGATGGTGAACTTCCTCCCCTTTGATCATGCTACAATCTTCAATCAATGATGAATTCCTCTTCTTAGATTGGTGGATTGATGGATTAATGGATGGATTTGAGGAGATCAAGTGGTTTGGATGGATGAGGTGAAGGATGGAAGAGATGGAGATGAATGTGTGTGATTTAGGTGTTTAGTGTGTGTGGAAACTGATCCAAAATGATTCCTCCTGAATTTTGTGGTCAAAACATGTATTTATACCCCCATGGAAGCTTCTAGAATATTTAGAGATCATAAAACTGCCTTTTGAACCTACACGGGCCGTGCAGCGTCACACGGCCACGGAGGTGGCCGTGTAGCATTTTCTGGTGTCCGAGCACGCCCATGCCTTACAGGGCCGTGCTCGGTACACGGGCCGTGTAGCGTATCGCGTGCTGCGCAATCTCACCGTTTCGCGCATAACTTCCACATCCGATCTCCGTTTTTAGTGATTCTTACGCTCACGCGATCCTCTCTTCCATGGCTTTCCAACCATATATAGATCTGAGAAAACTTCCAACATTTGAGGGTATAACAAGTCATGCAAAGTAGCATAATTTAAGGCACTTAATCATGAAAATCACACATTTATCATTTCAAGGCACACATCTCCATATCTTCACATAACACCACCAAATGATATACAAAATGAATAAAAACACACAAAATACATAATAAAAAGACACTAAAATCTAGGTGAAAATGACACCGATCACGGGGCCTCTAGTGATACAGCTTCCTCATCAGCTTTGGCATTATCTGAATTATTAACGATGTCAACTTCTTCTTCCACATCCTGGTTTGGGATAGCCTCAGCTAGGTTCAACACGTTGTCTAAGAAGTAAGTGCCATGAATCTGAGATAACCACTGTTCGTATTCTGATGAGCAGGAATTTTTTAAATTCTGAAGGTGCACATGGAAAAGTTGCTGTAGATTGAGAGTTACGCAAGGTGCATTGCCTCCAATACTGAAGCCCTCGCTCCAAGGTGGTTTCTCGAATGTCTGTTTTCATTCTCCCCGGAGTATCTTGATAAAAGCCGAATTGGCGGCTAAATCGATGTGGGCTGTAGGGTTCAATAAGAAAGCCTCCATTCTGTCGCAAGGTAAGATAATTAGTGCGAATAGCAATGAAGTAGGCCCAATCGCGCCAAGGTGCCTTGTCATGGTCAATATACCACATGGGGTCTGTTTTCGGGAGAACATTACAAGACAAGGAAGCTTTGTTTCCATTTTGAATTTGTTTGCGAGCACCAATTGCACTAAAGAATTTTGCTCCATTTTCGCCTGAGTAGGTCACCATTGAAGGTACTTTCAATTCATGAGGGTTTGGGTAATGAGTTTGAAAATAATGAGCCAACCAAGTATAAACGAAGTGCACGGGAAATGTTGACTTCACTTCAGAGGGTCTAAGTTCTTTAGAGATTTCATTCAAACCTCGGTATATGCTTGTCAGAACTGGAACAGCAAGGCAAACTGATTTTCCCGCAGCTATCAAACTTGCTACCTTGAAGGTACCAGGACGTATCATGTCTACTTCATCGTTAGGAAGTATGAAAGAGCAAAGCCAGCAAGCTATATGGGCAGCTAGATATGTTTCCTCTTGTTCTTTGGCATCAACGTGAAGCATTTTAAAAGGGGCCATCTCTATGGAAGTCCATTTCTTGCAGTTGTCGATAATACCCTTGGGGTTATGCGTACTCTTGAGGCGTGCTTTCCTTTTACTTTCTGCACGTGGAGGGGGCTGTTTATGCTTCGTAGTTCTACGAGACCAAAAGCTCACCCATCGAGAAAGTGAAACAAAGTCAGTACCATCACGGCTACGGATTCTATGATAAGCATGAAGTAAGTGCTGACAACTAGGTGGGATACGTAAGCTAGTGGCGTCACGCTCATTCAAAAGTTCTGGCTTGTCAGGCACAACTTCTTCATATAGGTGATCAGCTAGCGGCAATCCTACCCAGTTATACAAATCCCATAGAGAAATCGACATTTCTCCAAAGAAAGTAAGTAGGGTGTTAGTGGTAGGGCACCACGCCTCGCAAAAAGCTTTGATGATCTTACGATTACAGTCATATGTAAATAGAGATTCGAAAATAGGTTCATAAAGCATTGTTTTCTCAAGAATAGAGCGATATCTGCTTAAGACAGCCTCGGTCCATTCCCAATACCCTGGGATGTAATGAAATTCCCCGAGAAAATTCATTGGGTCGCCCCATGCCGCATTACCTCTGATTATTTGGTGTCCTAGTGTTGGTAAAGGGCCAGTTTGTAGCTTCTCCTTGGTATGATTAGCCGATCTCAAAGTTACGACTCCTATTTCGTCCAGCTCCATGTCTCTGGTCCAAGTCGTTAAATTGAAGACATTATCTTCTTGAGCTAATTTTTCTATAGGTTGGCCCATGAGAGGTCTTTCGATGGGAAGACGGGTTACTATGTCTGATAGTGGACGCTGGGTATCAAGGATTAGCAATTGACGCTCCTTGGAATCTGTTGTATGACTCTTAAATTTAACCATTCTGAAGTTGAGATTGGCTGCGAAAAAAGAGCAAAAGTAATGTTAGAGAACAGGAGTATGGCTTGGAAATAATAGTTTAAGAATTTTGATAATTAAGAGAATTTGAAATAAATTCATGGGATCAATTAATTGTTGAATTCAAAGTTGTAAGTTAAATTCATGATGAAGAGAAATTTAAAATATCAAAGTGACCAACTAAATTAATTCATGTTTAAAGCATGAATTGAAGTTAGTTGGAAATTGAAAGCCCAAGATCATGAATTTTGAATTTAATGTGGGCCCAATTTATATAGAAGCCCAAATCAAGAAATAGCTTTCCATGGGCTCATGTTATTAGTAGTCAAAAGTTGTTTTCATGTGGGAAGGGCCCAAATTCACAAAGGAAGGTCAAAATTAATGTTGAAAGTCAAAATTGGGTATTAGCATTCCAGGCGTGAATCTGTCAAAGAAGGCTTCTCCTTTCTCTACCAATCGGAACTCTCGGTGACGCCTGCAGCAACCGGTGACTGCCGAAACCCGCCGTCTTGTGCTCGTCGCTGTCGCCGTAAGCGAGCAGCAGCGCCGGCTGTTGCTGCCGTATCAGCCACGACGCGCTGCCGCACAAGCGAATAGCAGCCGCCGTCCGTGCGCGTCCCTGCCGCCGAAAGCGAAGACGACTCCTATTTCGTCCAGCGCGCCCTGCCACAGCCTGTCGTCGAGCAACAGCTCGCGCGTTCCACCGCCCCACGCCAACGCGCGACGAACCACGCAAGGCCGCTGCCCCACGCCAACGCGCGACGAACCACGCAAGGACGCCGCCGCCGGTCCCCCGTGTCACCGCGCCATCGCGTGCAGCCGTCGCCCGTCGTGACTATTGATCGTCGACGCGCTGTCGGCCTCTTCAAAAAATGCAGCAGCAGCGTACTGCCCAGTCATAATCACGCGAAGCCACCACCGTCTCATCTCACGGTGCCGAGGCACGCGAACCGGCTGTCATCGCCAAGTGCATCAGCCGTCACTGTTGTTCCGAGGTTCTTACCCAGATCGGGCGTACATCTTCAACCGCGCTAAATAGCCGCGGATCGACCCTATGGCGCCGCTCCTCGGTCGGATTTTCAACACCGATGGCCGAGCATCACTCACCGCCCCTCTCGTAAGCATAAGCACCAATAACAAGCGAACTCGAACCCTTTCGAAACCACTGCCAAAAGACACGATGCTCACCGTCGATTTCTCGAAAGAGAAAGAGGGGCGAGGACAAGGCTCACCGTCGATTTCTCAGAAGAGAAAGAGGGGCGAGGACGAGGCTCACCGTCGATTTCTCGAAAGAGAAAGAGGGGCGAGGACAAGGCTCACCGTCGATTTCTCAGAAGAGAAAGAGGGGCGAGGACGAGGCTCACCGTCGATTTCTCGAAAGAGAAAGAGGGGCGAGGACAAGGCTCACCGTCGATTTCTCGGAAGAGAAAGAGGGGCGAGGACAAGCATGTTACTAAGTTCTTGGTCGAAGACAGGAACAACAAGCAAACAAGACGAATAAACAGTTCAAAAAAAAAGGAGCAAATTAAGGAATTGAGAGCTTACACTTGTAGATTGAATTCTTTGGATGATGTGTTTTGATTGGGTGTTTTGACTTGACAGCTTCTTGGACCGATGCTGAAGAAGAATAAAATTTTTAGAAACACTTTATGCTACACTTTGGAAAGAAAAAGAAAAATTCAAATAAGAGAAGGAAGAACCACGAATTGAAGTGAATATCTTGTTTGTTGGATAGCTTTGATGAAAAAATTGAGTTCATGAAGTACCATTATATAGTAGTGGATTCATGGATAATTATGGACTCATGGATAATTATGGAAATTATTTGTGGATAATTATAGAAGCTACTAGTGGACTCATGGATAATTATGGAGATTATTGTGAGGTGCGCAAGCTCTACAAAATTGTAGAAGATTCTTTACTACAAATAACTTTGGTAATTTTGGGTAAGGTGCATGAAATCTTGGTGAATAAGAAACAAATCTTTTGCGATTCCTTCACATCAAGACATACTGTCCGTGAACAAATCGCAAGGGGGCATTTGTAAGCAATTAAAATTCACGGTCCAATCAAATGGCGACACGTGGATTTTATTGATTAAATATCAATTTTAATTTATTATATTTTATTTTGGGGATTTAATAAATTAATTCCTAAAATAGATTAATAAATAATTGATAATTAATTTAATACCCAACAAATTAAGTAGGGTTTAAATTAAGTAAAGCTTGACCCCTAAGTTAAGTAAAGCATGGAAGGTTCCAGAATTAGGTCAAACTAAGCAATGACCAATCAAGCTGTGATATATTTGGAACGGCCCAAGCCCGCATAATGAGCAAGGGAAAGTTGCTCATCCAGACAAACACTTGCTATTATTAAACCAAGATAAAAATTGCATCAAAGAAAGACACAAGGAAAAGACACATTGATGAATAAACAAGAGCAAAGAAAAGGTTAAAAACTCGCATTGGATCAAGAAATTAGAATGGAATCAAAAGACTCAGTACTTTATCAACTTTGATGGGAATGACTCTCAACAGTAAGTTACATTCTACTGCCATAAGTTCTACCGAAAATAACCAGAAAATGACATACAGAATATGATTAGCAATCTAAGTCAGAGATTTAGTCTCACAGTAGTCAAGAGTCAATGAGACAGCTCAGTTCCAATTGAGTTCTGCCTTTACTAAGTGGACTATAGAAGCCAATCAGACTCGTAAGGTTTTTGAACTAAGTGAAAGCGACCAACACATATATAGAAAGGCCATATCAAGGACCAGATAGCATCTTATTTATGTCGATGACAACTTCCCAACTAGAATTATTGTTGTGCAAGTGCTTTCGTAGCCCACAAGGGCAAAGGTGCCTGAATCAAAATTGACTACCTGTAATGGGATGATCGAAAGACGAGCTCTCGGCATGAAGTTCATGACCTTGTCTTTCCATTCATAGACACCTTCATATTTTACATCTCCTCTTATAGGAATACCAAAGTACTGGCAATGCAACCAAATTTTGTGTGATCTTCCACTTCTAGGGTATGCTCTCACTAAAACCTCTGCTTTATCCATACAAGAGGTTATCTTAGATTTCTCCTCAACAACAATAACTTCTCTTCATGGTTTTCTAATCCATTAGAATCTTGGAAGCAAGCTTTCCCATTTACCAACACAGCTTCAAATAATGTTTCCATATCTTGAACGACTGATCCACCAGGAAGTTTCCGACCAATATCTGAATAAGCATAGACTCCCCAGGCTCCATGTTTTGATCGACCATGACCAAACTTTATGATCATATTTTTCCATTTTGGTTCCATAACAACACAAAATTCAAGGTAAGTCTTCTTGACCATGTGATTGATAAATGCTTTCACAAGCTTAGCGGCCACTTTGTGAGACTTGGTAATGACTGAAACCACTTGTGTCACGATCAAGCATATTAGATAGATGAAGTTCTTGTGATTTTATCGCTCGCCTGAAAACAAATACATAAATGGTATATGTTACTAAATGAAGAACACTAGCATCGAGAATAACCAATACAATAATATTTTCCTACTGTTTTAGACAATGCTAACAGATATGGAATCCACCAAAAGAATTTTGAAGGATATGAATGCCTTAGACAACCACTGAGTAATGCTATGCTGATTTTGAATTGCAAGAGTTTCTATACATATGCAAAATCTACAATCGCCTTTTCATATGAACTTCATTAGAAGATTATTATTTCATCCCTTGAACGGAAACATTACGGGAGCGAGTTAATTGACAGTCAAATCAAAATTCAGAAATAATACAAAAAATTATGCAAATCCTGGTTCTGTCTATCGAAGTCACCAGTTGATGCAATGATAACAGCATGCTTCCATATATTAATCCTTCATAATTCGGTCTGATAATCATTTTAAAAAAAAAAAGAAGAAAAAAAAAACTCAAAAAAGCGAACCTTGTTCAGTATCAAGGAGATTGTGAACAGATGATAAAATGTTCTCGCAACAGATTCCCTGCGGCGTATTCACTGCAATGAGCCACTCATCTTCGAATTATACGTCACTTCTGGAGAGAGAAAACAAGATGCTGTCAAAGCTCTGTTCAACTCTAGATTCTTCGATATCGGCGGCAGGGAAGGAGAGTAAATCTGGAGTTTTTGTAGGGTGTTTTGTGACGGAATTGGGAAAGAATTCATGTGAGCTTCGGCGGCCATTGACGAGATATGGAGGGGTTTCGAGATTCCTTAGGGGAAAGGAGGTGAACAACCAAGAAGCATTTTAAAGAATGGTGTACCCACCATTAGGGGGTCCCATATCCCCTGCACTGCCCAGGGATTGGTGGGGTGGTAAATCACATGATTCGAGAAACATTTGTTAACGGTGCCAATGCAGCATCACAACGACACCGTTTAACATTTTTATTTTATTTTTTAATTGTGTGACCATCTCATCGAATATTTTTGTAAAATGATTTGTGTGTGCCATCTACAATATTTTTGTCCCTCCGTCCCGTTACAACGTACGTGTTTGCTTTTTCCATGTAAATTAAGAGATATATTATTTTAATGTGTATTGAAATGAGATAAATAATATTTTAATGTAAGACGGATAGATGTATTAGTATGACATGTGGACCCATAGAAAGAGAAGTAATTAATATATTTGGGTTTCTTTTACCAAAAAGAAAAATGCATACTTTGTATTGAAACGAATTAAAATAGAAAAATGCGTGCGTATAATAGCATTAATAAAGAGTTTAATAAAGAGTTTACACTGAACCAATGATATAGTAAAATAATTTATGAACAGATCTTAGCATGAATAAAATAAGGATGGATCCATCCATCTCAAATAAAGTTCATAGTCATGATATGAAGTTCTAAATTTTTTTTTTAATTTTGCGTATTTTGGGGATACCGTATTCTCAAATTCTATATTTTTTTAAAGTTATACACTTTTTAGTACTCCAAAAGAATGTGTATATTACTTAAAGAAAAAAAATTAATCAAACTCTTATTAATTAAAGTATAGTATACAATTTTAAAACAAAATGTTATACTCTTGTACATTTATGGATACAAGAGACTCACCCTTGTTTTTTTTATTTAGGTTTAAGGGTTGTTTGATATTTTTAAATAATATATTAATTATAAAATAAGATTAGGATCAATAGTTAAATATACCTTCAATTACGAAGTTAAAAAAAAAAATCACCTCCCCCTTCTTCCCATTGAACATCAGCTCCGAGTTTATCGTGCAGCGACATTTATTTGAAGATCAGCTCCGAATGATGAACCTTTATTATTATCCATGTGTTTACAATAAAAAACTATTAAATTAATTGTGGAAAATGAAGATTAGCATTGGAATTTCGGTTTTCTTTATCAATTAAGAACTACAAAATTTCCTTGTAACAATTAAGAACTAGAAAATCAACATCATTTATTTACATATTTAATTTAAATTAATTTTTCTTCTATATTTACTCCTCTCACATATTAACTGTTGAGTAATTATAGGACAGTTCGTTGAGATTTTTTCTTTTTTCTTTTTTTTTTATCAAGGGTTCTACACAATATTTTTTAATACACTCTTAAACTCAACACTCTAAACAATACAAACTGTCTCACGTGTCTCTTCTTCTCAACAAGTACTCATATATCCTATTGCCTCTTTGTTTCAAGTAATAAGCACTCTAATCCTTATTGCCTATAGCCATCTAGTATGTAAATAGCTAGACATATTTAGAAACTCTAGATAACTCTACATTAGACCCATGAACATTCTAGACTACATGCTACTCGCCTTTAATTACTCTTCAGTGCCCGTGCTTGCTAGAAGATTCCAGAATATTGTGTTGATCTTCAACACCTACAAGGCTACCACCATTAGTGATGTGAGGTGTGCCTTCCTACAACTTTCTCCACTATTCTAAAATTTTGCATAGAATGATTATTGGGAAAGTATTCATCCAAAGTTTTGCTTCCCCACATACACACATCTCTTCTTCATTCACTTTTCCAACTCTTGTTTAGTCTCTAAATCAACATGGCATGGATCGGATAAGGAGATGAAGAAGCTTTCTATAAAGGTGATTAATTGATCATCGGTTGATGTGATGATCACAGTCTTGTATTATATACAGTTGGAAGGGAATAACAAATACATACAATGATACAAACAATATATACCAAGAATAGTTCGGTCAACTATTCCCTCTAATACCCCCCGTCAAGCGCTGCGTGGGGTGCAAGAAAACGCAAAGCTTGGAACGCAAGAACTCGAAGGCTGGGCGAGGTAAACCCTTTGTGAATATGTCGGCAAGCTGAAGATGAGACGGAACAAACTGAGTGTGCAAACGCCCGGAGGAAACCAATTTCCGAATAAAATGACAATCGATGTCAATGTGCTTCGCACGCTTGTGAGCAACGGGGTTCTGACTTAGAAAAATTGCGCTCCTGTTATCACAAAGTAACGTCGCAGGCGTGGCAGGTAGTTGATGAAGTTCTTTGAGTAGATTGCACAACCAAATGATCTCAGACCCTGCATTGGCCATCGCCCTTTACTCAGACTCACAACTAGACCGAGCAATGGTAGGCTGCTTCTTAGCACTCCAAGAGACCAAGTTTCCATTAAGAAAGATGGAGTAACCATAAGTAGAGCGACGTGTTTCAACACACCTAGCCCAGTCCGCGTCAGAGTAACCGACGATTGACCTCTCTTGCCGACGAGTGAAGTGAAGGCCATAATGAAGTGTACCCTTCACATAGCGAAGAATGCGCTTACAGCTAGGTAGTGTTCATCGGTAGGAGAGTGGAGAAACTGACTGACTGTATTCACAGCAAAAGACAGATCTGGTCTAGTGATGGTCAGATACTGAAGAGCCCCCACCAAAGACCGATAGAGAATAGGATCCTTGAATGAAGAGCCTGGACTCTTCAAAGAAGTCCCCGCAGCCAGTGGTGTAGAAACAGGCTTGCAGTCTAACATCGCAGCACGCTCCAAAATATCGTGAGCATATTTGGCTTGCCCAATAAAAATACCAGTAGGAGTGTAAGAAACCTCAAGGCCCAAAAAATAATTCAGCGAACCCAGATCCTTTATGGCGAACTCAGCATGAGTCCGAGAAATGAACCGCTGTAGTAGCCGCTGATCATTCCTGGTAAGGATGATATCATCCACATATAAGAGAAGATATAAAAGTGACGATCCCTGGTGCAAGCAAAACAAGGAGGAATCCGACCGAGTCTGCCGAAAGCCCAGTGGTTGGGCCATGTAGACAGGTTTCGTTAAGACCCCATTCAAGAAGGCATTCTTTACATCCAGTTGATGCAGAGACCAGTTATGATGCACAGCCAAAGCTAAAACAGTTCGAACAGTAGTGGCCTTGACAACAGGACTGAAGGTGTGATGGAAGTCAGAGCCCGGAATCTGAGTGAATCCTTGGGCAACCAAACGAGCCTTATGACGCTCAATTGAGCTATCTGCTCGATATTTAGTACGAAACACCCACTTAGAGCCCACAATGTTGGCATTAGTTGGAGGTGGGACTAAATCCCACTTCTGATTTTGCCTCAAAGCATCAATCTCCTCTTCCATGGCTGCCATCCAGTGTGGAGATTTTGCCGCCGATTTGAAACCGCGAGGCTCAGAGACACCCGACAAAGATGAGAGTAAAGCTGTCGAAGCAAGGTCAACGGGATACTTGGGTTTAAAAATACCATCCTTGGCTCGGGTGATCATGCGATGAGTAGGAGCACGAAGCAGCAGAGGAGGTGGCAGCACCGGCTGCGCCAGATGAACCGGAGATGCCGGCGGTGAGGGGTGTGGCTCCGGAGGTGGCGGCATATGAACCATGGGTGGCTGATTGTCGAGAGCAGGAGCCGGAGCTGTTGGAGGCTCGTCAGGTGACTCAGTGTCAGCATAAAGATGAGGTGGAGTCGGGGAAGTAGAAACCGCATCATTAGAAGAGACCGGATCCAAGAAGCTGGATATTGGCAAATCAGGGGATGACTGAGCAGTGTTGCCAGAAAAAGGGAAAAAGATGTTCATCAAGCTGAGCATGCCGTGTGATATAAATGCGAGCGGAAGAAGGATCGAAGCATCGAAAACCCTTGTAAGTACTGCTATAACCCAAAAAAATGCATGGTCGACTGCGAGGTGATAACTTATTGGCAGCATAGTCCCGAAGAAGAGGAAATACCCTGCACCCAAAGGGTTTAAAAAGACCATAATCTGGGACAGTATGATAAAGTAGCTTATAAGGAGATTTATTCTCAAGAACTGGAGAAGGCAGTCGGTTGATGACATAAACAGCAGTGGCAAAGGCATCAAACCAGAGAGTGGAAGGGCCTGAAGCATGAAATAGCATAGAGAGGCTCGTTTCAGTAATATGGCGATGTTTACGCTCAGCTCTACCATTCTGCTCCGGAGTATAGGGACAAGATAGTCGTTGCAGAATTCCATGTTTACTGAAGAATTCAGTTACTCGTTTGTTAACAAATTCAGTGCCTCCGTCAGATTGAAAAACTTTAATTGAACGGGAGAATTGAGTACTAGCGAAGGTGCAAAACCGAACAAGCACATCATAAAAATCAGACTTAGCACGTAGTGGATAGAGCCATGTAAAACGTGAATAGTCATCAACAAAAATAGCATAATACCGATACCTATCAGATGAAACAACAGGAGCAGGCCCCCACAAATCACAGTGTACTAAATCAAGAACAAATAAAGCACGCTTCTCATTTATTTTAAAGGGTAATTTCTTACTTTTAGCCATCTGACAAGAAGAGCAGATAGTAGGGTTCGGTAATACAGAAGTCATAGATAAATGTCCCAATTTATTTAATGAAGAAATAACAGTGGGAGAAACATGTCCCAGACGCAAGTGCCACAAATCAAAACTCGCACACAAATTCTTCTTATTAAGAGCAGCAGCAAGAGCAGAGCTGCACTCATCCAGAACATATAGGCCATTCTTACACTTTCCCCGAGCCAGAATTTCCTTTGTCATCCGGTGCTGAATAGTAAAAGTTTTATCAGAAAACAGGACATCAATTTCAGAGTCTGAAGTGAGTTTACTAATAGATAATAAATTCTTAGTAAGATCCGGTACCACCAACACATCCAATAAATCAATACGAGGCAAGATATGATGTGCACCAACATGGGAAATAGATAAAGAACAACCAGTACCAACTGTAACTGAATGATTACTAGAGTAAGGAGCAAAAGAATCCAATTGAGTGTTGGTAGGCGTCATATGTGCGGATGCCCCGAAATCAACATACCAATCCGAGGGGAAAGTGGACACATTACACGCTGCATGAAAGGCCTGCGCTAGGTCAGCGTCGCCAGAGTGTGGAGCAGCCCTTGCGCGAGCGTCTCGCTGAAGTTGCAAGAATCGGGGGCATTTGTCGGCGAAGTGCTCCCCTCGACAGAGTTGGCAGCGCGGCGTGAACGGCCGCCTGCCTCCACGACCACCCTGCTGTCCGGAGTTGCTACCACGACGACCACACGGTGGACCGGATGCACGCGACGAGCCAGAACTGCTGCCGTCGGCCACGAAGACTGCAGCGGGGGAAGGGCTCGGTTGGCGATCCATAGCCCGACTCATCAAATCAAACTGCACCGCTTGATGTAGTAAGTCGCGAAATAATGGTACCGGTTGCATCGCCATACGCGTGTCGGCGAAATTAGCAAAGGAATGTCCGAGGCCCCGAAGAAACCAGTGACTCTTGTCACTTTCTTCCACTGGCCTCTGAATGGCAGCAAGCTGAGCACACATCAACTTGAAGCGACGACCATATTCTTCTATGGTCTGATCATCGCGGCGGAGGGAGAGTAGCTGTTCGCGGAGTTGATTCGAACGCGACGCTGAGGCATTTGCAAAGGCAGCCTCAAGCGCACGCCAAGCAGAGAGGGCGGAGACGCAATCAATGACCTCCGCCATTGCTTCCGGGTCGAGTGTAGCGTACAAGACGTCCAGGAGTTTCTGATCTCGGAGCAACCAAGCCGAGTATTCAGGGTTGGGAGAAACCGCACCATCAACAGCAGTGATGGTCTTCGACGGCGCATGAGATGTACCATCAAGGAGATCGGTCATCTCAAACGTAGTGGCCATGGACAAAAATTGGCGCTTCCACATCAAGAAGGTGGATGTGGAGAGCTTGATTTGGACCAAGTTGATCATAGCGGTTGTTTGCGATGAGGCCATAGCAGAACGTGAAGGAGGAAAGGCCGAGAAGGCGCCGGAAAAGAAGTTGAGGAGAGGAGAAGAAATGATCGGAAAGAGTGGGGAGGAAGAAAGAATTAGGGTTTCCAGATACCCGCTGATACCATATAAAGGTGATTAATTGATCATCTGTTGATGTGATGATCACAGTCTTGTATTATATACAGTTGGAGATTTACATCAATCACGTAATCTACGGAAGGGAATAACAAATACATACAATGATACAAACAATATTTACCAAGAATAGTTCGGTCAACTATTCCCTCTAATACTTTCCTAATCTCTCATATAACTTGAACAACTTGTTTCTCTAGAAACATTGAGTTTGTTCATAGTGGAGCACTGCAAGCACTTGGAGAGGGTCCAAAACCACATGGACACAAAGAAAACAAATATTCTAGTTTGCGATTTGGTGTTCGATTGGCATGACAAAAATGATGGATCGATGATGACAAGGTTCTGCAACCACTGGTAAATCTGATAACTTTGGCAATATTTGGATTTGAAGGCCTCAAGTTGGTAAACCTTAAATTGAGACTGAGTGAGACCGTCGAGATCATTTTACGATTTCGTAATTAGTTATCACTTACGCTATAAGATGTTATATTTATTATTTGTACTATAAATTGTTCATGAAATAGTATTATCACTTTTTATAGTATGTAATAGGCTTTCACACACATCTTTATCAAAATCTAAACGGTAAATTTTAATGTGGGATAGAAGGAGTACACTTTAATAATGTTCTATCTGGTTATTTGTAGGTTGTGTCACAAAAATATTTTATCATTTTTTCTTATTATCTCCGGTATTATTTTTATACTCTCTTCATTTTGTGTTAACGTTGAAGTTTGATTTTTGCACGTAAATTAAGAGATATAATATTTTAATATATGAGTTGATATTCGGTGCATTCGAATGCACACTTGCATCCATATGTGTATACATTTTTATTGAATAGTATAATATACTCCATCTGTCCCGTCCTTATGAATATAGTATAGTACTCCCTCCGTCCCGGGTATTTTTACCCGTTTGTACGGGCACGGAGATTAAGACGTTTTATTTTTTTAATATATAATGTAAGAGAAAATAATGATAAATTAGTAATTTAAAAAGAAAAAGTGAATAAAGTTATTGGGAATGATGAATAAAGTGTAAAAAAGTAATTAAAGTTGTTAGGATTGTAAAAAGAGGTAATAAAATATTATGTATTTTTGCCAAAAATGGAATGGGTAAAAATACGTGGGACACCCCAAAATGGAAAGTGGGTAAAAATACGTGAGACGGAGGGAGTATTTTAATGTGTATTGAGGTTATAGAAATAATATTTTAATATAACGTGCGTAAGTGTATTAGTGTGATATGTGGGCCCATGGAGAGAAGTAATTAATTTGTGAGGGTCTCATATGCTAAAAAGGAAAATATAACCATTAGGATGGGACGCCCATGTAACCATTAGATGGGAGGGAAGGAGTATATATATATATATATATATATATATATATATATATATATATATATATATATATATATATAGTATATACTTTCTCCGTTCCATTTCAATCTTTAAATTTCTAATTTGGGCGTCCCATTTCAAACTTTACATTTCCTTTTTTAGTAAATGGGACCCACACAAATCAATTATATTTCTATCTCTTTGGGTCCACACATCACACTAATACATCTACCCACTTTACATTAAAATATTATTTCTCTCACCTCACTACACATTAAAATACCACATTCCTTAATCTACATGCAAAAAACAAACGTAAAGTTTGAAATGGGATGGAGGGAGTATATATATATATATATATATATATATATATATATATATATATATAATTGTATAGTTTTTTGACATTAAGTTTTTCATTAAAAAACTACTAGAAAATTTGTACATAATTTTATTCATTAGTGTATTATGTTTTTATTCTTTAAGTGTTTAAGTTTTGAGACAGGGTACGACACAAATTAAAAAATATGATGTAAACTTTAATGCGGGACGGATGGAGTATATTATTATTTCTCATATCATTAATTATAGGGTTAATTGCGTAAAAAATACTCACCTTTACCTTAGTTGCAATTTAATCCAAACTTTTAGAATTTGGCAAAAATAATCACAAACTTTTAGTTGCTTTGCGAATCGCACCCACTGGCAGCATCCTGTTGCCCGAATGAATGATGCGACATTTTTTTAATGTAAATAAAATTTAATTTTGTCTGTTATTAAAATACATTTTGACTCTCTCTCTCCCTCTGCATCTCCAGAACTGCTTGTTGAATCACCAATACCAACACGGTGGTAGTAGCAGAAGTAGGACCAGCGACGGAGGGGAGCGGCGCGTGGGTCGGATTCGCCGCCAGTAAACGCCGTGGAAATCAATTCACACGCCTCCCTCAATTTCCATGGGAGCAATGCCTCTGATTTAAAGAAACCCATAAAACAAACTACCCAGGTAGTGCCCGTGTTATTTCTCTTCATTAATGTTGTGAAACATTAAAAGATTCGCCATTACTTCCCCTTTATTTTATGCTCCGTCAGACACTAGATTTTCTCTCATTTTTAATGGCAATTATTTATTGTTCCCCTTTTTAAGAATTTTTTTCATGCATATTTTTTTCGGAAACTCAAAACGAAATTAAATCAAATTTTCTTTTCTTCTAAATTTTGTTGTTGCAGAGTGGATATACAACATAAATTGGAGAACGGAGATGAAAGTGACGGAGGATCTGTGGACGGCAGAGTACATCAACGAGTGCTACTCGGAGGAGGAGTACAATAGGTCATATAACAGTGAAGGGTCGTCTTTCAGAACGTCGCCGTCTTCGTCGAGAGAGCAATGGATAAGAGGAGAGAGGAAATGTGATTTAATAACAGGCCAAATTAAATTTCACATTTAAAAAATTAAATAAAAACTGACAAATCATTCATCCGGGCAGCATCCTGCTGCCCGTGAGTGCGATTCGCAAAGCAACTAAAAGATCGTGGATTTTTTTGCCAAATTCCAAAAGTTTAGATTAAATTGCAACTAAGGTAAAGGTGAGTATTTTTTATGCAATTAACCCTTAATTAAGTTTATCGGGATGAATAAAAAGTGATAACAGTGCAATAATCTATTTAATGAACAATTTATATAACATTTTATAAAAGTTTAAGTGAGATGATATGTGTTTATTTTATACATAACCAAATTTTGGTTCGTTCAACCACAAGTTTAATATTCTCATATTAATTTGCACCAAAAAGCAAGATCTCCAATGTATCCAAGAAAATCCGAAGAAAAAAAAAAACAGGGAGAGATTAGAAAAATTGATAATCTCTACAATTTTCTCTAATAATCACCCTCTCTCCCTATGTAGTGTTGTCCTCTGAAGAGGTTTACAAGAAAAACTAAGTGTAGCTGTTGGATGGATAGTGAACATTGTAAGAGAATCCAGTAGTTGGATTGGAAGGATAGTTAACATCATCATTATAAGGGAATGGAGGGAGTAGTGATGACTGCATACCCACATTGTTGTTAGACTGTGGAGGCAGCTGCATCCACTCCACATTCTGATCATGCGAGTACAGATGATGTTGATCACCATATTCATAACCATATCTGTTGTTGGTCATGATCATGTTTGTCGATTCGAGGTTCGGTAGAGACGAAGTTTCTCCTGAGTAATGGGTGACCATGTCATGATTTTGGTGGTAGTAATTATGTGGTGGCCAACTAAGTGAGTTCATCATGACTGTAAATTTATAAGATCAAGGGTTGGATTAATTTGCATACATAATGATGAAAGTAGTATAAGTTGACAATGATAATTCATACCTGATGGATTGGTGGTGGATGATGTTGTGGTGTGGTAAGAAGGATAGGGCAGTGGGGCAGTAGGAAAATAAGCAGATGAAGATGCAGTAGTGTTGAAACTCATGAGAGAGAATGGAGATATGCCGAACAATGTTGGATCAAAGTAGGGAGATTGTTGGCTAGGAAATGGCTTTTGGCTCAACTCAACAAGTCTTGGATCGCATTGTAGGAGCCTCTCATAATGTTTATCCAACACTCCACCTTGGAATATCACCTGGTGCCTCCTGGATATATATATCAAGAAAAGAAAACATCTAATGGTAATGAATGTCAATATTAACGATGGTAATGGGAATAAAATTGAAGAGGACGAGTAGTGATTGAATTGATTAAGAAATGAATAAATGATATGGTATATATATATACCTCCAAATGGGGGCTTGGCCTCCAGTGAAATCAGAAGCTGCTTGCCAGATGGTGTGTTTTCTTGGTTGAGGAGTGATTTCTCTAAAGAAGGAAGGGGGTTGGCTCAGCTGCACAATATACATACATTAATATTAATATTTATTAATACATACTACTATAAGATTACACACAGACTGAAAGAGACATATGATGAGCAATTAATTATTACCTCAATATCAAGAATTCCTTGGGGTATGATGGCCCTAATGGCAGAGATATCAGACCATTGAATTTCAATCTTACTCTTCAAGGCTCCATCCAACACCTCCCACACCAGCTTGCGCTTCGCGTAGTATAGTTTCGCAGTCAAATCTCCTTCATGCCTGCTCACCCTCTGCATATATATATATATGTATGTGTGAATATAATGCTCCTATATATATAGAATAGAGATATATATACATAATATACACTAACCTGCCAAGAACCTATTTTAATGGAATTAGCAGGGAAGTTAGAAGCCTTTAATTTCTCAGATTGATCCCTGGCTTTTGATAAACTGCTCTCCAACAATTTCAAGAAAGATGGTGTTTTTCTCAGTCTCAATCCAAGAGGCCTTCTTTCACCTTCACCTTCACCACCTCCTTCTTCTTTTTCTTTTCCTCCCTACACAAAACAATGTATCTTTAATTTTCTTGAGATGTATATAGAAATCTTTAATTTCTTGAGGTATTACAATTCATATAATAACATGCACAAGGGTAGGAATTAAAAATCAATGCATGCATGAGGAAGAGGAGAAGATGGAGATCACCTGCAGTTGGATAGAATCTGGAGACTCCTCCACTCTAATTCTCTTTGTAGACAATTCTGCATCACTACTACTAATACTACTTTGAATTCCACCCACCCACAAACCTTCCTCTTCTCTCTCATCCCAAACATACACACTCCTGTCTCTCTCAACCATCTCTAATTCTCTCTCTTCTTTTCCACTTATCTCTCCCCTATCACACCCCTACTAATACTAATGTGTTTATATAGGAGGAGGTGCAAGACGTGGATGAGAGAGAGAAATTGAGTGAAAACGGGGAAAGTTGGGAGGAGAGAGATAGGAAACAGAGAGAAGAAAGAATGAAAGCAGAGGTTAAAAAGAAGTCTATTTCATTTTATTTCTTAACCTTATTCGGCGGCTTACACAAACTATATATACGGTGAAATAAATTATCCAAACTATATATATTGCCCTTTCTAATATATATACACTATGTTTTAAACTTAAGAGTCTTAGATATACGTAAAATAAATTATCCAATCTATACATTGCCCCTTTGTAATATACAGTTTGTTTTTAGATTTAATTTTGGCAAAAGCTCCTGTGCACCCGGGCGCACGGAACACTTTCCGTGCGCCTTTAGAAATTTGTGCTAAATTGTATACCTTTTAGTATACAGATGTGTACCCTTTATTTTCTAAAGAAAAATCTGGGCGCACGAACAACACTCCGTGCGCCTTTAGAATTTTGTGTTAAATTGTATACCCTTTAGTATAAAAATGTGTACCCTTTATTTTCTAAAGAAAAAAAAATATTAATGAAAAGTGTATACCCTTTAGAACAAAATTGTGTACCTTTTAGTAATTAAAGTGTATACCCTTTAGACCAAATTAATGTACCCTTACCCATAATACAAAATTTCTAAAGGCGCACGGAATGTGTTCCGTGCGCCCGGGTGCACGCAAGCCTCACTCTTTAATTTTTAGGGTGTAATTTATTTTTAGTATTATGTTTTAGAATATATTTTATTGTCATGGTTTATGACATAGGTTACATAAATATTATTATTTTCGTTATAAAATATTATTACTTTTTATTTATTTTATAAATTATATTCATAAAATAACATTATTAATTTTCATTATAAAACGCAGTGTGGAGCCCCAGATTAGTTTTTTGTATATTAAATTGTATACCCTTTAGTATAAAGATGTGTACTCTTTATTTTCTAAAAAAAATATTAATGAAAAGTGTGTATACTCTTTACAACAAAATGGTGTAACCTTATTAATTAAAGTGTATACCCTTTAGAACAAAACAATGTACTTTTACCCATAATACTAAATTCTAAAGGCACACGATGTGCCCGAGGGCATGCAAGCCTCACTCATTAAAAAATATGTAAACTTAAATTATATATAATTAACATAATTTAAATATATACTTGTGTGTGTTGTACTTTGAACTAATAAAATATTAATAATTATTTATATATTATATATCTTCTTACCGTTAAGTATATCTATTATATATAATTATATTTTTATATACATCTACTTACACATATAAATCTAATATATATATATATATATATATATATATATATATATATATATATATATATATATATATATATAGAGAGAGAGAGAGAGAGAGAGGAGTATAGTATATATATATAATTTTAGGATGGAAGGAATATTTAATTCATGGACAAAATATTACACGTATCCAAGTTCATCACAATTAGTTTATCACGCGCACTCTTATAATATTATAGAAATTACTTTTTAATATATATATATATATATTGGTAAAAAAAATTAATGAAAAATAGAATATGTAACACAAATGAATTAATTTAAATGAATTTAACCAATATATATATATATATATATATATATATATATATATATATATATATATATATATATATATATATATATATATATATATATATATATATATAGTAAAGATAAGATAAGACCTATATACACTAGGAGTAAAATAATATTCTATGAGTCTAAATTAATTAGAAAAATTCTAAAAGATAATGTAATAAATTATATTAAATAATAGGCAATTATTTGGGTGAGATCATCTCAAGGATGTGAGTTCGTAAGACGAATTATTCATTAGTCAATTAAGTAGTACTCCCTTTTAAAGAGTGAGGTTCTTGTGTCTCGGAGCACACCGTGCGCCTTTAGAATTTAGTATTATGGGTAATAGTATATTATTTTGTTCTAACGATATACTTCCTCCGTCCCACACTGAGGGTGCATTTTACTTTTTTACACGTGAATTAAGGAGTATTATTATTTAATGTGTAGTGGGTAGTTGTATTAGTGGGAGTGTGGAACCCATATTTTAATTGTATTAGTGGGTGAGTATGGGATCCATGTGTATAAAAAAGGAAAGATGATCCTTTGGGTGGGACGACCAAAATGAAAAAAAGAGACCCTTGGTGCGGGACGGAGGGAGTACACTTTAATTAATAAGGGTATACTATTTTGGTGTAAAGGGTATGCACTTTTCATTAATATTTTTTATTTTTCTTTATAAAATAAAGGGTACACATCTTTATACTAAAGGGTATATAATTTAACACAAAATTCTAAAGGCACACGGAATGTTGTCCGTGCGCCTGCACACAAGTTTTTGCCTATTTTAAATAGGCAATTTATTGGGTGCAACTGGGTGCAAGGTTGCACCCAGATCCGATCCATTTTTGTGACCCAGAGTATAAATATATTTCTTACCCGATTTTCACTTTGCAGATCCACAATCAAACCCTCGCCTTCATTCCGCCTCTCTTTTTCTCTCTGCAACCTTAATCGTTCTTCTTTTTTCCCTCTTTGCAGATTCTCTCACCTTCAATCTGCCTTCAACCGCTGTGTTCTGTCGATTTTTCCAAGGAAGTGGGGAGTAGAGGGTTGCGCTAATCTCCGATCGTTCACTGTAACTCATCTCTCTGAATCTTCACAGTTTCTCGATTGACCTCTCCAATCGAATCCGCATGTCTTATTCATAAGACGGAATCTCTTCACCGTGAAGAAGTCATCAGCGCCTCTATCGGAGAAAAGCTCTGGTATTAATGGTACTGTTTCTAAGCCTACATCCCTTTCTGACTCGTAATTTTCGTTTTTCCTAGATATCCTCTGAATTATATTCGAAGTAGTGAATTTTTCTTTCTTGTATAAGTTTTTTCCGTTAATTGTATATAAATATACTCTGAATTGTACATGGGCATGATGGTGTGACTGATTGTTTTAATTGTATGTATTTATCTCTATAATTGTTTTGTACATAGGCATGATGAGTGGGTTGGTAGGGTTGTGCATTCGAAGTGACAGATTTTTCTTTATTGTATAAGTTTTCTCCGTTAATTATGTATAATTATCCTCTGAATTGTACATGGGCATGATGGTGTGACTGATTATTTTAATTGTATGTATTTTTCTCTATAATTGTATATAAATATGTTCTGAATTGTACATGGGCATGATGAGTGTGTTGGTATGGTTGTGCATTCGAAGTGACAGATTTTTCTTTATTGTATAAGTTTTCTCCGTTAATAATGGAATACTATCGTGATAAATAGATTGTTGAATTTCTTAGATGAGCAGAAGAAGGAGAAGGCTATGAAGGCTTTTGAGGAGAAGAAACAAGATGTTGTACACTTGTATAAAGAACTCAATGAAGCTTATATAGGGAAAATGGATGTTGGTACTAAGAAGAAGGGAAAGAAGTAATGTACAACACTTTAAATTTGTGGAAAATGTAACCGGAAGAATTTTATGGTTTTTGTGAGTATATTTTGTTGGTATTCTCAAGATCTACTTGTGTTTTGAAATGGTTTATGTCTTGTTTGAAATGGTTTATGTCTTGATTTCTAGATTAAAACTATCTTTAGATAATTAAGATTATGTATTAAGACTATGGTAGTTATGTTCATAATTATATATGTTTTATTTTTTAGGGTGATATATATTTTCACCCATGTATGATTTAGGAGAGATCTCTATACAAATAACAAGGAAAACATATGCAATTAAAATAATTCATCATATTCATGCCCATGTACAATTCAAACTATACCTATATACAATTAACGGAGAAAATATATACAATTAAAATAATCCACCATACTTATCATACATATCTACAATTCAGACCATACCTATGAATAATTGACGGAGAAAACATATACAATAAAGAAAAATCCATCAAATCGAATATACAATGCTACCAAGATGCTCATCATGACCACATACAATTCAGAACTATATATATACAATTAATGGACAAAACATGTACAATTAAAATAATCCACCATACAAATTATGCCCATTTACAATTTAGATCATACCTATATACAATTAACGGAGAAAACATATACTGTAAAGAAAAATCCAACTGTTGTACTCAATAAGCTCCTTTATTTAATAACTCCCAACTTGCTGAATTTTCATACTAGGTACACAAATCAAACAACATTCAACAACCTCAAATCTTTGAAACTTTGCTGCAAGTGCCACAATTGACATAAACTACTAAACATCAAATTTTCAATCTACTCCTAATTAATACTGTATGTACAAAATATTAGTTATGGAGACCCTATTACAAAAAATAAAATATCCAGGATAATTAAAATCATGCTTTATGTAAAAAAAAAACAGAGCATAAAGTCCCCAATTTCATCAGTGGTTGCTCGATTCGAAGTTTGTCTTTCCATTTGCATAATCAGCGCCGATCCCGATAAGCTCTTCGATATTGGTTTATCATATAAACTAGCATCTACCCACAACTTTCTCCCCTCTTTGTGCACCACCCAATACTCCTTCAAGAGAAACATCAAAATCATTATTTTCTAGTGTCATCTAAATCAAAATAAAGAAGAATGAAGCTAAATTAATGCCAAGCTAATATTGAGTTGAAGTAGTCTCAAATCAAGTGTAGGTCCAAAAATCAAAATCTAGAAGCTTGAAAAAAATTACTATATTTTTAGGAAAATTATCTATACCAAGATGTCTATCATTACCACATACAATATTCAGAACATACCTATATACAATTAACGGAGAAAACATATACAATTAAAATAATCCAATTTACAAATCATGCCCATGTACAATTCAGACAATACCTATGTACAATTAACAGAGAAAACATATACAGTAATGAAAAATCATCACATCGAATGCACAATGCTACAAAGATGTCTATCATGACCACATACAATTCAGAACATACCTATATACAGTTAACGGAGAAAACATATATAGTTAAAATAATCCAACATACAAATTATGCCCATGTACAATTCAAATCATACATACATACAATTAACAGAGAAAACATATACAGTAAAGAAATTTGAGTTTCAGATACAGTACAGAAACATATACAGTAACAAATTAACAGAGAAAACATATCCTTGAATTGATTCGAAAAAGACAAAATCGTCTAATTTGAGTTTCAATCTCAAATTAAGCGTAAAAATTAAAAAAAAATCTCAAAATTGGAAGAATTCTACCTGAATATGAAATTGGAAAATACAAAATAAAGAATCACATATCTATACTAAATCTGAATTTGAAGTTTAATTTACCTAATTTTGAATTTGACTTCTTCTTTTTCAGTACGTATTTTTCCAACACGATGCGGATGAATTGGAGAATCGGACAATAGGTGCTGAAATTTGAATGGGAAGTGAGAAATCGCTATCAGATGCGCACGATGCGGACGTACAGAATAGAAGAAAAGAATCGCGGTGGAGAAGAATCGCTATCAGATGAGATAGCTGCAAAATCGGCAGAGTACAAATGGCGGTGAAATCTCATATGATGACTGCGGATCGCCGAAACCTGGCGGCGGAGAGAATCGGCAGTGGACTGCCATTGGAAAGGTATTGCGTGTTGGAGAGAATTTCGTGGTGAGAGAGAATCGGGGGAATGCTGTTGACGTGAATAAATTTTTGGGGTTAATTTTAGGGTTTTATATGACCCATTTAAAAATGGGTAGATCCGATGCACAATTAAAAACATGAAACTAGTTGCACCCAATATACACTCTTTTAAATAATCATGTTTGGTTGTACTCAAATTAAAAAATTAAAAAATTAATTATAAAAGTAAATTAACTAGGTATTTTACATATACGGAGTATATATTTATATAGGGTAGGTCTTACGTGAGAACGTCTCAGGTGAGACCATTTTACACTTATTAAAATAGTTATCACTTTCGTTATATAACATTATCACTTTCGCTATAAAAACATTATCATTTTTCATTTATACTATAAATTGTTCATGAAATAACATTATCACTTTTCATTAATTTAGTATCACTTTTTAATATAGAAGTTATCACTTTCTGACCGTCTCACGTAAGCCCTTATGTAAGATGGTCTCACACAAGTCTTTGTCATTTATATATACATTGCGTTTTTTTTTCTTTTAATTTATATTTTTATTAATTTAAAATTTGTTATTCAAATAATTTATTTTTTCTTTTAATTTATAATTTTTTATTATTTTTATTAATTTAAAATTTGTTATTCATATAATTTATGTTTAATGTAAAAATAAAAAATTTATAAAATGTGATACCCAATTGATAAAAAGTGATAAAAGTGTTTTGTACTATCACGAACAATTTATAGCATAAATGAAAAATGATAAATTTTAAAAGAAAAGTGATAACATATTTAATAAAATGTGATAACTAATTAAAAATTATATTTCACGAACAAATTACAGGAATGATAAAAAGTGATAACATTTTTAATATAAAGTAAAAATCCTAACCAAAGAAAGTGATATCCGTCTAATTAAATTATTTTACGAATAATTCATATGAAGTGATAACATTCTTAATAAAAAGTACATGATAAAGAAAAAGTAATAAGTATCCATTTAATTTAATATTTTATGAACAATTTGTATTATTAATAAAAAGTAATAATATTTTTAATATAAAGTGATATCTGATTAAAATAAAGTAATAATCGAACTATCTAATAAGAGTGAGGCTTGCGTGCGCCCGGACGCACGAGAATACATTGCGTGTGCCTTTAGAAATTTAGTATTATGGGTAAGGGTACATTGCTTTGGTCTAAAAGGTATACACTTTAATTAATAAAAGATACACTATTTTGCTGTAAAGTGTATACACTTTTTATTAATATTTCTTTTTCATTAGAAAATAAAGGGTACACATTTTTATACTAAAGGGTATACAATTTAAAACAAAATTCTAAAGGCGCACGGAGTGTTGTCCATGTGCCCAGATACACACAATAATTTTCTTTAGAAAATAAAGGGTACACATCTGTATACTAAACGGTATACAATTTAACACAAAATTCTAAAAGCGCACGGAATGTGGTCCGTGCGCCCGGGTGCACAGGAGTTTTTGCCATTTAATAAACAATTATTATAATAATAATTATTATTATATACAGTATAATATTTTTTATTAAAATTAAAAAATTAAAATGACGTGAATTATAGGCACTGAACAGTGCCGAAATTGAAATTATATGTTTAGTGGAAATAGTATCTTAATCAAAGACCCTTGTTTAGATTTATTTTTTTTAATTTAATATAAAATATATTTATTTAGATTAACGGATAATTCAACTCACAAATTAGAATATGTGATATCTACCCTAAATAATAATAACTCTCAACCACATAAAAAAAATTAATAATACCAATATATGGGCGACTATAATTTATAACATACGGTCCATTGGGAACTTCAATTTAAGTGTACGTACTTTAATTTAATAGAATTTGACGAAAATTAGATTGCCATTTTGTTTATATTTTATTCTATAATAATAATATTGCTTTTAACCTTTTGAATTTGTCTCAGGAATCAATAATCCTGATCTTAAGAGGATAGTTATATTTTTAAATGTGTATTAATTATTATCAACGATAATGGTGAGATACGCCATGAAAATGAAAATTATAGTGAGATACCCTATAAATCATAACGTTGTAATCATATCTTAAAATTTAATACTATTAAATTCTAAAAAATGTGTGATATGATATAAACTATTAGGAGGTAGTAAATAAAGTTTTGCCAAACCTTTTTATTTTTTTCATGAATTCTTCCCGATTCAAGTGTGAAAGTCTAAGATAATCAAATTGATGAGAAGAGATAATAAAGGTGACTTTCTAATTTAATATTTACTCATAAAGGATTTTTTCACCCACTTATTTATTGCATAGTAGATTAGTGATAATAAATTTTATCTAACTCTTTAATAAGGAAATTTGGTATAAATGCTGAAGTACTAGCTATTAACTTGTCATATATTGAACCAGCCCTTGTATATATCTTATCATTATTAATACTGTAATAAGTATTAGGTTAAAATAATTAATAATTATATTATGTTAATGCATAATATATTAATGTACTATTTAAATTGTGTTTAATATACGTCTTGAATTTTAAATTCATGTGAAATGTCGAAAAATAAAATATAATTGCATGGAGTAACATTTTTATGAAGCAAAGAATTGTATGGGATCGTCTCATCGTAAGTAAGTCCTTACGTGAGATGAATAAAAAATATAACATTATTATTACTCTCGCAATAAAATATTTTCACTTTTGTTATAAAATATTATAGTTCATGAATTTTTCATCAATTGAGTATTATTGTTGTTAATAATATTATCATTTTTTATCCATCTCAATTAAGGACTTACGTGAAACAATCTCACATAAGACTTACTCTTTTTCTAAAAAATAATACTCCCTCCGTCTCAAATAATACGTGAAACGATCTCACACAAGACTTACTCTTTTTATCCGTCTGAAATAATACTCTTTTTCTAAAAAATAATAATACTCTTTTTCTAAAAAATGATAAACAGTTTTATTATGCCACTACAAAAACTGTTTTTTACTAACGGAATATTCCGTTAGTAAAAACCTTAATTCCATTGTTAAATTAGCTTACCAACGAATTAGCAACGGAATCCATTGGTAAAATTTCGTTGGTAAAGTGGTGGTTGGTAAATTAAAGTGGTGGTTGGTAAATTTTTAGCAACGATAAATCAATTCCGTTAGTAAATAATTTAGTTGGTAATATGTTGCTAATAATTTCGTTGGTAATTTATATAATGATTCTCTTGGTAATTCGTTGGTAATTACCAACGGATTAAATTCCATTGCTAAAATAGAGAATAAATCCGTTGGTATTCCGTTGCTAAAACAAAAATGTCATTTTTGTTGCTAATCCATTGATAATTACTAACGGATTGAATTCCATTGGTAAATTCAATTGCTAAAAATTACTTTTTTTTATAGTGCGCCCTAATGTTTACGCTTCTTTGTAATTACAAATGAAGTATAAACATTAGTGCGGGAGGAGAGAGTATATTTTTTGGGCATACACATGCAAGAATGTAATTTTAATAATTTATAACAATCAAACAAGACCCTTTAAAAATCTTGTCTAGATCAATAGATTATATGTCTCATGAATTAAAATCCATGAGATGGTGAAATCTTTGTCCCTATTACATAATGAATAGGGATAAATTAAAAAATAAAATAAAATATGACATTTAATATATATATATATTAAATTGGTAATTTTCGATCTACTCTTACTTAAAAAGTTAGTTTCTTGTGTAGTACTGTGTGCTCACAAAGGTGTATAGCGTATAACAGTTTTTTTCTAAAAATATATACTTTACTTGGTGAGGGTATAATTTTTTATTGAAAAAATTGAAAAATTATAAATACAACAAATATTTTATTAAAATAATTAATTTTTTTCTATGAAAATAAATTTTTAGAATATAAGAAGGAATACTAAATGATACAATTTCAAAAAAAAAAAAGGTGAAATTTGGGTGCACCATGCGCCGAAAACACTTTTAGCTTTACTAAAATATTTTAGACGATTTTTTCTATATTGTTTGTACAAAAATTATTAGAGTTTTCATAGTTGTTAAATGGGTTTAATATGATTATATAAAGAAATGAAAAAAAGTAAGATAACTTTCATAATTATAATTTGTAGTAGTTTGTAATTTGTATTGAAAAACGTTTTAAAAAAGCTATCTAATGTATTTAATGATGAGCCGCCACGTAAGCTGCTGCCGTTGCTTGGGTTAATAATATACGCATTAATTTTACGGCTAACCTTAATTATTGTTAATCGTCCTTATCACTTGAAAAATCACATCCAACTCTTAATTTTTCTTGCACTGCAAACCTCCGTAATTGATTGATATTTCATCTTTTTTATCTTAAATTTATTTCGTGTTATTGATTACATGATTCACCCGCAATAAAAAAAAAATTCTAATTATTGTGCATTTGATTCATATTTTTTATTTAAAATATAATTGACTCTTCTTAATTAAATGTAGATAATTTTTTTATGTTCATATTAATTCAAATATTTTAATCAAGGGTTAGATATCGCGTGCATTCACATGTATATGGGTTGTCCCACAAAAGTGTACATATCTATCTATATAGTAATATAATAGCAAAGTGAAAAAGTCAAAATTTAGGGAATTTTTAATTTACACCATTGGATGTGATTACTAAATTATTTTGAATCTTGACCACTCATTACATAATTTAATCTCATCCATTCATCATAATTATGAGAAAAGATATTTGCCATTTAATTAAATTTCCTTATATTACATTATTTAATTTCTAAACCCATGTAATTACATTATTATATAAATAATATGAAAATAAAATGTATAAATGAGAAGAAAAAAAAAGAAAAATTAGAGAAATAATTAACACATAATAATTAATAATATTATTAAATAAAATTATTTAATGTACTACCTTATTTAATTCCTAAACCCATGTAATTACATTATATAAATAATATGAAAATAAAATGTATAAAAGAGAAGAAAAAAAAAAGAAAAATTAGAGAAATAATTAACACATAATAATTAATAATATTATTAAATAAAATTATTTAATGTACTATAAATAAAAAGAAAAAACTAAAAAAACAAAAACCCTTCCCCATGCACTTTATACACAAAAAAAATAATCTCTACATAACATATTTTATCATTTATTTATTACGAAAAAATATAATTATACTCCTAAAAGTTATCTCTTTCTTAATATCCGTGCCGGAATTTGGGGTGCAATCTTTTGTGGTTAGGAGGGAGTATACTCCTATATTTATTCATAAGTGTATATGTTTCTGGAAGTCAGTGCACGGTGCATCATGCACGGAATAATTAGCCTTTAATCAAATAAATACCACTCAAATATTTTAGTAGTATTTAACTTTAGTCAATTTATTTAGGCAAAAATTTGTATAAGATTGTCTCACTTGCTTACATGATACGGGTAATAATTTTTATAATGTAAAATGATATTTAATTAATGAAGTGATAATGTTATTTCACGAAAATTTTATAGTATAAATAAAAAGTGATAATATTTTATATGGTGAGTGAGAAGGTGAAAACTATTTTTAAAAGTGTAAAATGATCTCACATGAGATTATCTCACGCAAGACCTATGTTGGAAACACACATCCCTCAACATGCATAGAGAGGAATCATATTACCTCTCACCAATGGATTGTGTTGCAGCGGAAGGGTACTCGAACCTGTTGGCACTCACGTTGATATACTGTGATCCCTGGATCAAATCTTCAACACAGGGTTGAAGATTATATTTTTCACGAATGTGTATTAATCTGGAATATGATGACTGGATATTTTGTGTGTGATTTCGGGAGAGAATACGAGAGAGAGAAATGCTTTCACGTTCTGTACGCGTTCTGCTTCTGCCTTGTGTTCTGCGTTCTGTAACGTAAACGTATAAGCGCTTCAGCGTGAACACAAACGTTTTAGCCTCTGCACTCTGCAATGCGTGTCTCTTTCTCTCATACTCTACGACTGCGTGGCGCAGTACATTAAATCCAAGGAGACAGGAGTTGAGTAACAGTTTCACGTACAACTCCTTCTGTCTCCCTTATCCACTTCTTATGTGGAATTTAATAATTAAATATTATTTAATTATTATTTACATCTCCCACTCACATATGAAGTCAAAAGCCGCCTGACTCTATTTCTTCATAAATCATATTCTCGCACAAATTAATACATCGTGTGACCCACGAGATATGAGTTTTAATCGCTATACACTTGTTAGAGATATATAGCAACTCAACCAGTTTATCAATGAAACTCAACAAGCTCGCTATACCCCAGAACTCTTGAACATTTAACATAAGTTGACATATCTCTTTTCAATCCCTGAATTTGTCAGAGCATATTCAACCCTTTTGCAAAATTACTATGTATTCATAATCAAGACACTGCTTGATTGACTAGTCAATGAATCACAATAGTATATGTTAAATTAAGACGTTCTTCCCATCTCACTAAGTATCTACAGTCTCCCACTATAGCTGCTTTCCTAGACATGTACCTCATCGCCGTTATTAACCATAGCTCTTTTGGTAGCATGCTAAAGTAGCAACACCAAAGTGAAGACTTAGAATATAGTAGAAAGTCATAAGGGTAACCAATAGATAAGGACTCATACCTTTGAGAAAATAGGGATTATTTTCTCAATCCTTTTGAGGTCAACTTAGCACATGTCGTTTTTCTAAAACACATGTCACAATGTCTTTAACTTCTTTCCAAGAAAGCGTATGTCGTATTTCATTTAATTTAGACATCGTGTAAATCAAAGTTCAAGTGTGTCCCATACACTTAACCCAGATATCCTCCTTCCAACGTATAGGATCTCCGTCGATTTAGCTTTATAACAAGTTGGATTAGATTCATGGCGAAATCTGTCCTGATTACATTAACTATCGTAATCTCATCTCTGCACTCCCACTGAGCCAGAGGCGATTGCTCGTATGAGAGAGCCAATCATAACTTGCCGACATACTATTATATATGAACCATCACATATATTATATAAAACATGTATATAGTTAAACCATTAACTATTCCATTAACATACATAAAAATATTCAATTCATCGTTTTAAATCCTTTGCAAACCCAATCCCTTACATGTACTATGTATACATCTCTAGGAATTGGTTTAGTAAAAGGTACCTAACATCAAACGAGTAGAAATGTAAGTAAGAATCACTTTCTTCTTATCTATAATATCTCTAACAAAATTGAACTTCATGTCAATGTGTTTGGTCTCTTCATGATATTTGGGGTCTTTTATGTAAGCAATAACCGCCTGATTATCACAATTAATTAAAACAGCTCCCACTGGAGTGTTTGAGACCTCCAAATATTTCATGAATCTTCTCAACCAAATAGTCTCTTGAACTGCAGATGAAGTCTGTTTCTTGTTACACCATGAGATTGCTCCATCATTGAGCAAGAAGACATAACCGAGAGTTGATTTACGTTTATCTAAATCACCACTCCAGTCAACGTCTGTATACCCATTCAGTGATAACAGAAAGAATAATCTGCAGTCAATCACATTGGCATATGGTACCCTGGCCATTTTATTCTTCTCATCTAGAGCCTTGGGACACATTTTCTAACTCAATGATTCGTCTTTCACAATAGGAGTATCATTAGGTTTGCAGGTGTCCATCTTGAATCGTTATAAAAGTTTCTTGATGTAAGTCTTTTAAGACAAACTCAATAACTTCTTTGAACGATCCCTATGGATCTTCACACCAAGTATGTACTCTGCTTCACCCATATCTTTCATTTCGAATTTTGAAGATAACCACCTGTTAATGGTTTCAAGATACTCTTTTCTATTTCAAGCTAGAAATATGTCATCCACATACAAGGATAGAATCACAAAACAACTGTTGGATAGTTTAACGTAAACACAGTGGTCTTATGAGATGATCGTAGTATGAAATCTCAAATACCACTGTCTGGAGGATTGTTTGAGTCCATAGAACAACTTCTATAATCTACAAATTTTATCCTCTCGACCTCAAAGAATAAATCCTACAGGCTGTTGCATGTAGGTCTCTTCTTCTAATTCTCCATTGAGAAATGTGGTCTTTAACATCCATGTTGGTGTAATTCTAATTCCATACTAGCCACTATAGCCAACAGTAGATGAATCAAGACAAACCTCACTACAGGTAAAAAGGTTTCTACATAGTCTATACCCTTGTTAAGTATAACCTTTTTGCCACCAAGCGAGCTTTTTACCTCTCTATTGAGCCATCAACATTTCTTTTGATTTTGAAAATCCATTTATTCTCAATTTCCTTTCGTCCCTATGGAAGATCTACAAGTCCCCAGACTTGATTTGACTTCATAGACTCCATCTCCCCTTTCATCCATTTCTTCTTTTTCAAACAAGTTAAAGCTTCTTTAACGTTTCTGGACTCTTCCTCATCATCAGGAAAAACATCTCAACTTTCTGGTGAAACCAAGAAGGCATGTCCTTCAATGTCATAATGTCTTTTGTGCACATATTTTCTAGAACTTTTCGAGATGAGATAACTTATGATGGTCTTCTGTAGACAAAATGCTCTCATTGAGAATCACCTGATTCTCAATCGGCAAATATCTATCAAGATCCACACCATCAACTATCAAGATCCACATCATCAGCTTATTACTCCCACTTGGATCTTGTAGGTAGGTCTGGCATCCCTGATGCCCTTTCTACTAGGAAATTTAGTTTCCAGAAAATGAGCATTACGCGATTCTGTCTCAGTTAAGTTCTCATCCTCATCCCCTATGAACACGTAACCCTTAGAATGTTTGCCTCTAGGACCCAACTTTTCATACTGACTCGATGAATCATGTACTAAGCTGCTGATCCCCAAGCTCTAAGGTTACTCGAGTCAAGTTTCTACCCGTCCAAAATTCATATAGAGTCGAAGCAACTGACTTTGAAGGCACGCGATTAAGCACATAAGCTGCCGTAAGCAACGCATCTCGTTAGATTAGCTTGTTCCATCATGGATCTAACCATCTCCAACAAAATCCTATTCCTTCTTCCAGTAACACCATTTTGTTGAGGTGTATAAGGAAAAGTTGATTGTCGGATTATATCCTTTTCATTACAAAATTCCTTGAATTGTTCTGATAGATATTCATGTCTTCTACTTCACTCAAGTATCGTCTAAAACAATCCAATGCTTCAGACACGTGAGATATCGTATAGACTGAATAATCATCAATGAACATAATGAAATAGTGAGCTCCATGTCGTGCTCTCACATTTACAGAACCACATATATCAGAATGGATTACTACTAATGGAGATTAAGACACAATGGCTTTACCAAAAGATTTTCTAGTCATTTTGCCAGCAAGATAATGTTCGCATTTGGATAATTCGACCTTAGAAGAAATATTCAACAATCCTTCCACAAGTCTATCATCCATCTTGCTCAACATGACTTAATCTAGCATGTCAAACATCATTCACATTTGCATTGCTAGAAGAACAAGTGTTTAGCGAATATGAATGATCATCATAACTACTAAACATCATTCTTTACAATATAAAAACCTTAAAGCCATCAGTTATATGTCCAGATGCACGACAAGTATCATTAACGCTAATTACCACAGTTTTTAGTGAACAGTACATCATAACCCAAATTACGTATAACTGAAACAGAAATCAAATTTCGCGTGATCTCCGGAGCATATAGAACATCATGTAGGATAAAGTTTGGACCATCGTTAAGGACCAATTTGCAAGTCCAAAGTCCTTTGACTTCGACTCATGCATTGTTTCCTATATATTTCTACCTAGTCCCCTTCGGAACATGGCGAAAATCTACAAAAGCTCCTCTGTCTCTCGTCACATGGTCCGTTGCTCCCGAGTCTATAATCCTCAAAGGATAAGAATCAGACAGAAAGACAGTACTCGAGACATTAATTTCACACAAAATAGAATAAGATGAATCCACCTTTTCCCTCCCGGGATTAGGGCATTCACGAGCATAATGACCAAACTTACTTTAATTGTAAAATGACATCATACTTTTATCTTTCTTATTCTTTTTATCACGCTTGTTTTCCTTTTTTTGTTCATCAATTTTGTAGTTGGATTATCGTCAGGCTTACCACCATCACCATCAGATCGTCTTCCCTTCTTTCTCTTCTTCCAATTCCTTTTCCTTTTGAAGCATGAAGCTCCTTTAGAAGTAGAACTGGCATAGAAGGCCCCAGAATAAGGCTTTGAGGCTCAGAGCCTCTCATCTTCCAACTCAACATGACGAGTAACATCATTGAAAGTTTTAATGCTTTCATTATGTGTCAAGTTGACTTTAAGATGTTCCTTATGATCAGGTAAAGAGCGTATTAAGGCTTGGACTTACTGATCCTTAGAGAGCATATGACCGGTAGTCTTAAGTTCGATTATCATATTAGACATCTCCCTGAGATTTTATCTAATGTAATGACCAGGTTTCCTTTTTAAGGTGTCAAACTTAATAGTCTACTGCCTAAGCCTTGTAACCGATGTACCACCATATCTCATGCAGATACACCCAGATATCATGTGCGGTGGGTTTGTTGCTCACATTCATGATCACTGCATCGATTACTGAGCTTACAAGAATACCTCGTGCAATGGAATTTTGTTTTTCCATGCCTGGTACGCTTCTTGGTCATATCTCCCTTTGGTTTCCAATACCCACGCCTGGATAAGCCATCACTTGGTTTATAGCATCCAATGCATCTTGTTCATACAATATGTACCAAATTTTATGACGTCTGTGTTATAATTGTCACTATTGAGTTTCTCACCTTTGTGCAACTCATTGACAATAGATATCGATGTTCATTTCTTTGTTAAAGATTATAGTGATTCAGTATGTTATTTATGTTTTATTAAGTTTTACGTTAAGCCAAAACACAGACATCTCAATAAATAACACAAGACTTGATCTCGAAAAATAGCTCGGAGACTACTAATTATCAATCTCATCAAGTGTCACAATACTAGATTCTTGCTTCAAAACATAAAACACATTGTTCAAGTAATCAACAATAACATTGAACAGCCACTTATAAACAGAACTTAAACAACCATCCACAATAGCAAAAATACCAAGTCAGACAAGTCATGAACATAAAATTCTAATGAACTCCCTGAGTTTCCAATTAGAAATACAATGGAAAAGAATTAAGGAAATCTATAGATTAATCTCCCTAATTTATCATTACTAGATTTCCATCGATGCTCATAATCAAATTTCTTAGTCCCCACACTATAGATAGCTTGCCCCAAAGGATCTATATGAGGATTCTTTATCTGACGTTTCTCTCGACCACTTAGTCTCAAAGAATCAGAACGTCGAATCCTTCCCATCCTTAAGCAGGCTGATCTTAGTGTCTGTGTCCTATCTCTTGCTACAGAAACATCAACCAAATCTTCCATAATTTGTCGACCATTAGGCTTCACTTCATAAGTCTCCCACTGAACCCAAAAATCCTTTTGTAGGTAATGAGGCAAAGTGTTCGCCCAGGTCTCAGGACAGGAAACTTCGAAATGCTTATCACGTGGAATCGCATTGCTATAAATCAAAGGCAACAATCGATTGTATAGTTCGATCAAATCAATTGCGTGGTCCCTTGTGTTGTGTGTAGGCTTCATTTTATAATTCAAGAATTCATGGAGGATTTCATTTTTAGTGCTAATGTCTTCCTCTGAAATTGTTCCCGGTCCTGACATGCCTCTGAGAAATGAGCAACCAAAAACAAACATACCAGTGTTAGTCAAACTATATCACATGAATTTCCTCTCTATTTAATGCATATGGAAACAACTTTCCAAGATGCAATAGGTATATTCACAAGTGAATCAGTCCAACTCATTTTGGCTCCCACTTTCATAGGCTACAGGAGTTTGAACAATTCAAACATCACCAAAACCCCATAAATATAGAATTAAATGACACATTAAGGTGCATATTCCTCGAAATTTGCAACCAAAAAGCCACCCCGTAGGTTTGTATACAATAAATATGTCATTAAATGAAGCAACAACACATATACACACTAAAGATGACGTCAAACATTCTCGAAAACATCACCATCGGACTCAATGCATCGAAAACAAGTCGGAAACATCAAACAGTGGTTGGAAAACGATTGCACGAGCCCGCACGTGCCCCAACGAGCCGGCAGAACACATCCACGCGTCAGCACGCGCCCGCAGCAGCCGCCACTGGCCGCCACGCGCCCGCACGAGCCGCCACGCGCGGCTGGAAGCAATCTGAGTTCCAGCGCGTGCAACACACGCGCCTCCACCGGAGACGGCAGCTGACGGCGCGTGTACCACACGCGCCACTGCAGATTACCGGCGCGTGGGAGTCATGCGCCACCGCCGGTTCACCGACCCGGAGTGTGAAAGCCACGCGCCTCCGCCTGCCGCCGTGTTTTTCGGTGGAACCGGTCACGGGTTGACCTACTGGTCTGAGCCGGTTCTGCTGGGTCTGACCCGGATCCATCTTATTGACCCGGTCCGCCTTCAGATTTTTCGAAATTACGATCAAGTCCCTAAACTTTATCGAATTTTCAAAAATCAACCCCTGAAGTTTCTGAACTTTTGCAGTTTAGCCCCAATTTCGAAAAAACTTCAAAAATTCATAACTTGAGTTTTACAAGGCCAAAAAATACAAAAAAAATACTGACGAACTCCTCTCGACGAGCCCTATCCAGTGGTATAATCAAAACATGCTTTTGCTTGCTCGAGAAAATGACGAAAAATCACACCCACAACCATTCATGGTGATTCACAAGTCATATACACATATACCCACCGGAAATAAAGTAAATCTGCCTCATACTCACATAAATAACTCATCAAAGTCACACAATTCACCAATCATATAACTTCAAACAAAATAATGTGAGAATGTTTCAAAAATTAAAAGCAGAAAACTTTTAACGCAAGAAATCCAGAGAAGGAAAACGAAGTACTAATCATTGGCTCTGATACCAATGTTGGAAACACACATCCCTCAACATGCATAGAGAGGAATCATATTACCTCTCACCAATGGATTGTGTTGCAGCGGAAGGGTACTCGAACCTGTTGGCACTCACGTTGATACACTGTGATCCCTGGATCAAATCTTCAACACGGGGTTGAAGATTATATTTTCCACGAATGTGTATTAATCTGGAATATGATGACTGGATATTTTGTGTGTGATTTCGGGAGAGAATACGAGAGAGAGAAATGCTTTCGCGTTCTGTACGCGTTCTGCTTCTGCCTTGTGTTCTGCGTTCTGTAACGCAAACGTATAAGCGCTTCAGCGTGAACACAAACGTTTTAGCCTCTGCACTCTGCAATGCGTGTCTCTTTCTCTCATACTCTACGACTGCGTGGCGCAGTACATTAAATCCAAGGAGACAGGAGTTGAGTAACGGTTTCACGTACAACTCCTTCTGTCTCCCTTATCCACTTCTTATGTGGAATTTAATAATTAAATATTATTTAATTATTATTTACAACCTACCCATTCATTTATCACAAATACTTATATAAATCGAGTTCATAGTGTAAACCATGTGCTCCTTTCAATCCTATATATATTGCTATGAATCATCATTTCTATCCCTATTAATGCATCTATATATATTGCTATGAGAATCATCATTTCTATCCCTATTACATGCCATGCATTAATAGTATAACGTCAAAGAGAGTATTACATATAATAAAAAAAAACCATGATCGATGTTACATAGGATTAAAATTCAAAGTGTATGTGTTAGGTGAGATCATCTCGAATCTCTTATGAGACAGATCTTATTTGACCCAATTAAGTATATTTTAAATTAGATTTTTAAAAAAATAAATAAAAAAGACGTCCCCGTTTGGAAGAACTAAATTAAAAGAATTGGAAGGCGGCGGATGTCACTCATCTCGTGGGTCTGCATGAAGATCACCCTATCAAACTACACAGCTAAATTCAAAATTTTCGTGAAATTATCATAATTAATATTTTTATTATAATAATAGTAATTATTATTGTTACTATTATATTATTTTTATTTATTTTACGAATTATTTATAAAATAATTTAATTAAATAAGTATCACTTTTTATTTATCAAATATCACTTACTATTAAAAATATTATTATTTTTTATCCATCGTCCTCTAATTATTCATTAAAAAGTTCAATTGATCAGTTATTATTTTTCTTTAGTATCACTTTTATTAAAAATATTATCACGTTCTATCAATTCTATAAATTGTATGTGAAATTCATTTTCGTAATTATTTATCACTTTTTATTAAAGATTTTATCACTTTTCTTTTAAATATTATCACTTTTCATTTATAGTATAAACTGTTATTTATCACTTTTTTTAAAGATGTTATCATTTTTCTTTTAAATGTTATCACTTTTTATTTATAGTATAAATTGTTCATAAAATAGTTCACATCACCGTTATCACTTTTCATTAATTGAGTATCAATTTTCCCTTAAAAGTTATCACTTTTTATTTTTCTCACAAAAATCATTCGTAAAACGGACTCACATGAGTCTTTAACATTATAAATCATTCATAATATAATTAAAATGAAAAATTATCACTTTTATTTGATCAGTATTTTTTTATATTAAAAAAATAATACTATTTTTTTTAAAATATTATCACATTTAATAAATTTATAATATTTAAATCAAAAATAAATCAAATGAATAATAAACTTTAAATTATTATATTTTTAAATAAAAAATAAATTAAATAAAAAAACGTAGAAAAAATATACATACATGCAAAGTCTAATTAAAATTAAACTTTCTAATTCGATATCAACCAAATAAGGTCCTTTAAAAAAAGTTCCCAAATTAATTATACTCTATATCAATTTTTTATTTCATAACAACTAAACAAGGCCCTTAAAAAATATTTAATTGGGTTAGGTAATGTTTGGTTTAGGATTATGTGGGGTTTGAAAATCATAAATAGTGTGTTATATATTTGTTTTGGGTTTTGAGTATGGTAGGTTTTAACTTTATGTAAAATCAATGTATTAATTTATTTAAAAAGTTAAATGAGAGAAGATAGATAAAGAGAGAAAGTGTATTAATTGAGGAGAGAGAATATAGTAGGTATATTTAGGGGAGGTTTTAAAAATTTGGATGTGGGTTTTGAAAACCAAAACCTGAATTTGAAATTCGGAAACGAACATGGCCTTAAAGAATGATCCGTCTCACATAAGGGAATCTGTGAGATGTGTTGGCAATTGGATCATGTGGTTCAAACGTAATCGTTAGGATTACAGGCAAACAATCAGCGGAAGCAATTAAAATATGTTTACCGTACTTCTGGGTTGATGTAGAGGATGAATCGCTGCAGAGAACTACCTCTGATCTTCTACTGTATGTCCCAAAGTCAACTTTGGTGTTGGGTGGTCAACAATCCCCAGAGTTCTCTCAATCTGCTCTCTGTTGTCTCCCATATGTCAAATGAGGCACACACTTAGGTTTAACAGGAACTGAGATGACTTATATACTTGGGCTACAGTAGGGACCAGGAGGAGAAATTGGACTGGGCCTCAATTGAATTTAATTAACCAAGCTTAGCCCAAAGCTTTTAATTAAATCCAATAATAATAATATAGTCCACTAAAATATTATTACTGCACTACCCGTCCAATCCCAAAATTATGTTATGGGCTCCTTCTTATTATGAGCCCGATAGTCTCCCCATGTTTAAGATATACAATGTCCATTAATTAATTAAGTTACTGACAACTCAAATTAATTAATATCTCATCCGAGAGTAGTACCACTCAACCTTATTATCATGCCGGAAATTAATCCATTTGCAAGATTTACATGATAAACCTTATGAGCTCCTCAAGGGGACATCATCAACCTATGTCGGACATGGATTCCTTCTACAATCAATAGCACACCATAGAGACAGCACTACTTCCCAACTCACCGAGTATATTGATTTAATACTTATAAATCTCACCCATTGATTAATCAAAGAAATACATACTGCCCTACGTGTCGAGGTTATTGTATAGGGATTAAGAGCACGAACTTCCATAATAACAGAGATCAAGTTCTTCTATAAATCAGTATAAGTCGAACGATCTCAAGCGGTCCTGCTCAATACACACAAGTGCCCTAATGTGATTCTATAGCCAAGACAAGCTAATACCAAACCACACTACAACCATACCGATAGAGAGTCCCCGTCTATCTCAGTTGTGAGCATCTGTTTATACTTTATAAGGAAACCGATAATATGATCTTCTGCGTGTTGTCGCACAACATATTATCTACAGTATAAAGTAAATGGACTATTGCATCATGCATATAAAATAAATTATAAGATGCAATCATTTGATCATATGATTCTCATTTCAAATATTGTTATAACATTGTTCATACTAAAGCTAGACTTTTAGTATACAATCCAACAATCTCCCACTTATACTAAAAGACTATGCTGTCATGTCTTCTGCCATACATCTGATTCCTACTCCCACTACACGACTATTAAAAGCTCTCGCCTTAAGGTCTTTGTAAATGGATTTAATAGGTCATCATCCGATGCAATCTAGGCGACAACAACCTTCCCATCATCATACGATTTCTCGTAACAGGTGGTACTCGCGCTCCATGTGTTTAATTGCCTTATGGACTCGTGATTCCTTCAAGTTTGCAACTGCACCAATATCATCAATGTAAATTGTGATAACCTTGGGCAAACTTAGAAACACTTCAAAGTCCATCATGAAGTCTCTAGAGTGACATAGATACTTTGGCAGCCTCATAGGCTCCAATTCATCATATTTCCATGATGGAGTCCGGAGTCTGAAATACATTTCTATATAACACTCCTACACATTATGACTCTACTTCTTAAGATTAAACACATAACCTTTGAGGTGAATTTACTGCCATCCAATTTGACTAAAAAATCCGAATCTTCGTAATCCACAAGAAGCAGTGAATCTGTCAAGTACGTCCACATATAATTTACAGCCCTTCTCAGGAACTTTATATATGTGTCTTACCACAGTTCATCATTCTTGTTCCGGGTTACGTTGATACCCACTGTTCATGCATCCAGCAAAACAGATATTCAACTTCGTTCATAGCATTCCTTAGATTAAGCTTCCTTATTTGCAGAAGTATAAGGAACCGCTTTCATCTTCTTTATCTACTTTTTGTGTCTCAAAGACACATCCACTTAGATAAATTCACATGCTAAACGAGTATGGACTGTATCATTTTATGAAACTTGAGATAAGCATAATATCCTTTCTTGTTATCCGTATTACCGTCATCAAAAGGATATATTTTGCCTTTCTTAAGTCCTTCATCTCTACCGCTTTATTAACCGTACACATACGCCCAATAATAATCTTTCATTGTCTCCAATGAGCAAGATACTATCTACGTATAGTACAAGAAACACCACCACGTTTTCATCACTCTTTATAACACACAAGACTCATCCGCTCATTGATTTAAATCCATGCCACTGGATTACCTAATCAAAACAGATGATACACGATCTTAAAGCTTGCTTTAGTCCATCGCTGGACAATTTTAAGCTTACTATGAAAATCCTATTAGTACTTTGCAATGAATCACTCTGGTCGCTTCACATATATATTTTCCTCAACACTTCCAATCAGGAAAGCTGTCTTGACATCTATTTGTTGTTCTTCATAATTCAATATGAGCAGCAATACATAAAAGAATCCAGATCAACTTAAGCATAGCTACCAGCGAATATGTTTCCTCATAATCGAACCATTTCTTTCTGAGTACACTTTTTTGCAACAAGCTTTGCTTTCAAGGTTTTCACCTTTCCATATGATCCTCTTTTATTTCCTATGACCACTTGCAATGATTTTTATACCATTTTGTGATTCTTTAAGCTCCCAGACTTAATTTAGAATCCGTAGATACTATTTCAACATTGATTGCAACTTACTAAGATTCCGCATTTTTATTTTGTAGTGCTACGTCGTATCCGTGGGACAATACCATGTTTACTAGGGATCAAGTCTCACGACTCTCCCAAAATATATATTTATGGGTTGTCAAACAACTCTCCCACTACGACAAGGCACTACATGTAATTGTGTATCAGACGTGACACACATTGCAGTTTACCTTATGGTACATCCTCTTGTACACTTGGTACTAATACTTTGTGTTTTCCTCTCACTACCTTTAGAACAACTTATACATGGGGTTGTGATTTATTATATAGTCATTTTCTAAAAATCTGGTGTTTGTGTTAACAGTCACCCTTCGATCTTTTGGACTAAATAAATCAACCTTCATTTTTCCAGGATGTCCCGCAAACAGACAAATGTTTTACGAATTACTGTTTCTAGGGCATATCCATAAAATGAATTTAATTATTCCAAATAATTCATCATCTATCTAATCATAACCATAAGAGCCTTATTCCTTCTATCCACCACACCATTCAGCTGGGGCATACCCGGTGTAGTCCACTTGAGATTTAATCTTAACTTCTGATTAATAGCTCCTAACTATCCCAAGAGGTATTCGCCATCACGATAAAATCATAATGACTTAATATATTTTCCATGACGCTCCACTGTACCAGGCTTGCAATTCTTGAATTAATCAAAGAACTTAGACATGCAGTGCATCAAATAAATATATTGGTATTTAGAATAATCATAACCACCTCTCACCTGGATAATATTAGGTTCGCTTGAATCAGAATGAACTAATTCCAACATATATATCTTTGGCTCTACACCCCACAGCCTTGAAAAGGCAGTTAATCATTTTTACTTCCAAGCAAGACTCGCAAGTCTGATAGTTTCCACTTCAGATAAACCTTACGGTCTATCGGCTATCAACTTTTGAATCCTACTCAAGTAAAATGAACTAATCTTAAACGCCAAATGTATGTTTAGTTCATCTTTGAAGGTTCATTTCTCTTACTAATATTAGAAGATGCATTATTAATTACTATTTGTTGCATCTGTTGGATGTGCATGATTCAAGAGTATACATTATCCACCAACGTACTATTATAGATTATAGCCCCATTCCTCATCACTATGACCATGTCATTTAAATGAAATGAAGTATCCATCCGATAATGCATAGAAACCGAAAACAAATTCTTTCTATAAACGTACGTAAAGACAATTTCTCATAATCAATCGTTTATTCTTATCATGAGATAAATAAACAACTCCCACTGCAATAGTCACTACCTTTGTAGTTTTACCCATGTTATTAACAATCTTATCCTTATCAGTGATAAACATTTAGTGATTCCAGTATCTACATACTTCGTGTCAGTAGATGCCATCACTAATCATGTTTAAACAACTAGTGAATAAGATATTAAATTTGTTCACATTATGATGAAAATGGCTTTCCTTTGCCACATGTTTTATCAGAAGTTTCCCACCATTTATATCCTCTTGTAATTCAGGTGGAACTTACTCAAAATATTTAGGCAATTATGGAGAATAAAATTGACTTAGGTTTCCCCTTTCAACTTCTATTCCGCATTTTTTCAATTCATTCATCAAATTCTATCATGACCTACCGCATTTCAAATTACTCGAGTATCCGAAGAGTTACATGAGACCATCATATTTCTATGAACCTCTCATCTCTTCACTAGAAATATTAACAGGCATCATGAGACGTCCTATGTGAGAACACATTTTTATTTTCTTAAGCAGTAATTTTCAAAACCAAGATTCTTTTCTAATCATCTAATTTGGACAAGTAAATATAATGTCTTTTAGTTAACAATTAGTGAAATAAAACCATTCGAAATTCAGAGAATCACAAATAAATATTCCGATCAAATCTTCAAATTTTATCCTTTCATATTGATTCCCTCAAAATAATATAATTAAAATTCACCGACATCTCAAGCACCGTGAGTCTGCAAGCCACGTTAGGGTGGACGTTTACAAACTCGAACATTTACAAGAGAAGGTTTTACCCATTAATTTCATTTGTCAGCCTAACTTTATGACAAAATAATTAATAGTCGGTTCCTCTTTAGCCATGTAAATAATAGCAGTGACTCCGTTGGGGAGGATACTAATTATTCACATCTAAGTGTACACCATTATTTGATCCCAAGTCCGCTGCCCAAGCTTATGTGCCTTACTGTTGGAGAAGTACACACGCGCTTAGATAACTTTCTATAACCATCAATTATATAAGTTTGTACTAGTGAGCCGCATATAAGCTCATCCGTTAGGGAGGAAGGCACTATAACCAACGCGCAAGTTCATATGCATCACATTACAAACAATAATTATTTAAAGAAGTTTGTACCAGTGATCCGTGAATAAACTCATCCGTTAGGGAGGAATGCTCTATTGCCAACGCGCAAGTTTACTCACATCACTTACAAACCAATAATGGAGGCCGCGGGAATTAATTACCAATCTCCTCTCCCACTTAGTTATTTAACACCGAGGGTTTTTTAACATGTATATAATATTCAGAAATAAAATATACATCCTAGCATGCTTCTATTAACAACAATTTAAATAAATAAATCACATAGAACATGCATTTCATATATATAACAATTAATTGTCAAGTTAAAACAATTAAATCAGTTATATATCATAAATAATTGCATAATATGTTAGATCAATTAAATAGGCCCAGCTGACCCAAACATCATTAGCATAAAATGAGCAGCCCATTAATAAAATAATTAAGCCCATTTACCCTGCCAATTTATGCATTAAGGTCTATCCCAATATTTAACCTGGCCCAACATCAAACCCACAATTAATTAAATCCAGCAATTAATATTGCCCAGCAGCCCATTACCATTTTAATTAAAATTGGGCCCAACAGCCCAAAACCAAACTAAAATTAATTGAGCAGCCTTTATTAATTACTGTATATGGCCCATCAGGCAATTAAATTTGTCCAACTACAACAGCCCACAATATTTTAATTAAATATGGGCTCAACAGCCTATAACCAAATTAAAATAAAATTGGTCCGAGCTGGGACAGCCCACACACAACATTGCAGCCCTAAACAACAGCCGCCAAGCATCAAAACACAGTGCCATCGTGAACCGCAAGACGTAGTGGCCGCTGCTATCGGCAGAAGTGCCGTCAGCCCACCGCCGTGCGACGATCCAGCGCACCCGACAACGACCGCCAGCTTTCTGCCGTCATTCCAACCATCGTGCACGACTGCGACCACCGGAATGCATCGCAGGTTGGTAGCGCCGATTGATGTCGTAATGCGATGCCATCAGCGGCACCGCAGAGCCGCCAGCCTCGCCGGTCGCCTGATAAAATGCACCGACAGCCACCAGCAGAAGAGTGGTGTCGCTGCCTCGCCTCATCAGCACTTCTCGCCGCCGCTGCTGCAACATCGTCGGCCATGGCAGACCTGGAAATTTCAGTCTACAGCGACAACCATCGTCGCGATCCCACCGCCGTCCAGAACTTGCCATCCGTATCAAGCCTCGCCGTCGTCACCAGCTAGCCACGCCAATCAGTAGATCCGACAAAGTCCAGTCGCCCCCGGCGTAGTCTGTAAAATCTCCAGCCATCGACTGAACAGTCACACCACTTGACTGTCTTCGATCGACAGCCAAGTTTCTGGCCAACGTCTCGACTCTTCACAGTAGTTCACGCCAACAACAACGATTAACGACAGTCCATAGCACGAACAGCAACGAGAGCTCTCACTCCAGGTGCCGTAGTGATGTCTTCTTCGATCAGAGAGCAGCCTTGTGGGTATTTTCATATGTGCAGCGTGTTTAATCATCGATAATCACACGCCTCTATCTATTTGATTCTGGTTCAGCCATCAGGCCGTTGCTCATCGTGCAACCCATGAGGCTCGTGTGAGTGTGATTTCCAGCGAGTTAAACCATAAGAATTACACGCCAAAACCATCGATAAAAGCACATATAATATATGGATAATTCATCATATAAAAACCCTTTCTACGTGCTTAATATCAATGATTATTATCATAGGATCTTTCACAAATAATACATAATTATTCAAATCCTAATTCACATGCTATCTATATGAATAGAAAACCGAGTATAGCACGTAAACAGTACCTAATGTCTCACGTTTCACCACGAAACCAACGCTCTGATACCAATTGTTGGCAATTGGATCGTGTGGTTCAAACGTAATCGTTAGGATTACAGGCAAACAATCAACGGAAGCAATTAAAATATGTTTACCGTACTTCTGGGTTGATGTAGAGGATGAATCGCTGCAGAGAACTACCTCTGATCTTCTACTGTATGTCCCAAAGTTAACTTTGGTGTTGGGTGGTCAACAATCCCCAGAGTTCTCTCAATCTGCTCTCTGTTGTCTCCCGTATGTCAAATGAGGCACACACTTAGGTTTAACATGAACTGAGATGACTTATATACTTGGGTTACAGTAGGGACCAGGAGGAGAAATTGGACTGGGCCTCAATTGAATTTAATTAACCAAGCTTAGCCCAAAGCTTTTAATTAAATCCAATAATAATAATATAGTCCACTAAAATATTATTACTGCACTACCCGTCCAATCCCAAAATTATGTTCTGGGCTCCTTCTTATTATGAGCCCGACAGTCTCCCCATGTTTAAGATATACAATGTCCATTAATTAATTAAGTTACTGACAACTCAAATTAATTAATATCTCATCCGAGAGTAGTACCACTCAACCTTATTATCATGCCAGAAATTAATCCACTTGCAAGATTTACATGATAAACCTTATGAGCTCCTCAAGGGGACATCATCAACCTATGTCGGACATGGATTCCTTCTACAATCAACAGCACACCATAGAGACAGCACTACTTCCCAACTCACCGAGTATATTGATTTAATACTTATAAATCTCACCCATTGATTAATCAAAGAAATACATACTGCCCTACGTGTCGAGGTTATTGTATAGGGATTAAGAGCACGAACTTCCATAATAACAGAGATCAAGTTCTTCTATAAATCAGTATAAGTCGAACGATCTCAAGCGGTTCTGCTCAATACACACAAGTGCACTAATGTGATTCTATAGCCAAGATAAGCTAATACCAAACCACACTACAACCATACCGATAGAGAGTCCCCGTCTATCTCAGTTGTGAGCATCTGTTTATACTTTATAAGGAAACCGATAATATGATCTTCTGCGTGTTGTCGCACAACATATTATCTACAGTATAAAGTAAATGGACTATTGCATCATGCATATAAAATAAATTATAAGATGCAATCATTTGATCATATGATTCTCATTTAAAAAATTGTTATAACATTGTTCATACTAAAGTTAGGCTTTTAGTATACAATCCAACAATGAGATGGTCTCACCCAAGTCTTTTCCAAATCCAAAAGTATAATTTTATTTAAGTTAATGTTAATAAAATGTTAATAAAATAATAAGGAGGTATTAAATATTAAATTAAATTACTAAATTATTTAAAAAATGACATTATTTTTTTACCGTAAAAATCTATAAATAAATATATAAAAGTAAACCAGAAATTTTATTTTTATCTTCAAATTTTCTCCATCTTTTCAATTTTACTATATTTAGAAACCATTTAATTTTAATCTTGACCGTTTATTTAATACTTTTGATCTCAATCAATATCTCTATTTATGTCAATAATATATACTCCCTCCGTCCCGAAAAACTTTTCACCTTTACTGTTCCACGTTGTTTAAGAAAAATTACACTTTTTGACCAACTTTATTGACTTTTGAGGGTATTGTAGTATTTTTAGGTAATAAAAGAGTATAAAGTAATGATATGTGTGTGAAAAATGAGTGACAAATTTGAAATTAAAGTAACTTTTAAGGTTGTTGGATAAAGTGATGTTTCCTTTTTTGGGGGTGAAAGGTTTTGTGGGACAAACAAATGAGGAAAGTGAGAAAAGTATTATGGGACGGAGGGAGTATTTTTTAATTTTTAAATTAACAATATAAGTTTGGTAAAATATTTGAGATATTTTTTGTATATTTAACTCATTATCAATTAATAAATTAATTTTCAATCAATATATAAATCAATATTTAATTAAATATTTGATTAAAAATTTAAATTTTTTCCAGAAAATAATGGTAAACGTTCTTATAGTAAAGGTATAACTAAAAAAATGTGGGATTTGAAGTCACGGTATACTTAATTATTATTCACAGGAGTAATAATTTATGAGTAATTTTTCACTTTATTCTACCAATATAAAGTTCATATATGAATTGGCTTCACTAAATTTCACTTCAAAACATGATATTAAGCACAAATCTTTTTATGGTATGCTAGGAGATTTCGTTTATCTTTCGTAAAAATACTATAACCAATTTTTTTTTTAAATTAAAAATGCTCTTACTTTTTATTTGTACTAAGTACAAATTATTTATAAAATAATTTACTTAGACAATTATTATATTTTAGTAATTAAATATGTCCTTAGTTAATATATACTCCCTCCGTCCCCGCGTAAGAGGGTCATTTGCTTTTTTTCACGTAGATTAAAAAGTATTATTATTTAATGTGTAGTGGGTAGTTGTATTAGTGGGAGTGTGGATCCCATATTTTAATTGTATTAGAGGAAGTGTGTGGGTCCTATGTATATAAAAAAGAAAAATAGACTATTTGGCTAGGACGACCAAAATGAAAAATGGTCCTCTTAAGCTGGGACGGATGGAGTATAATTTTTTATGCATGTCATTATACTCATTTTACTTTTGTCAAGAAAAATAGGAGTATGTAAATGTTACTCCTTTCCATTTCGTTGAATATTTTATCATTTTAATTGTTATCACCATTCCTTACAATTATCGACAAAATATAAGTGCATATTTTATTGATGAATGAAGCGATTATAATAGAATGGAAAATTGAAGTTGTAATTAATGTCATCCTCCCAAAAATTTGTCGTTATTATAAAGATAAAATTATGTAGCAAATTGTCGTTATTATAAAGATAAAAGTGCGGGCCATAATTAGGTGAGATTTAATCACAAAAAGTAGTGCTTATAATTGGGTATGAGAATAAGTTAAAGAATAAATAATAAATAAAAGCACGTGTGACATTTGATTTGAATGTATGGAATTGAAATAGAGAAAGTGGTAATTGGATGCCAAATCTTTCATATGGATAAAGACCCGACCTCCACAGCCTTGTACACTTGCATGCGCAAAAGCCCTTTCCCACACTTATTTTATTTTTATTTCGAATTATCATGTTATAGGGTTAACTGTGAAGAGAGTCATTTCCACACATTTTTAATAAATAATAGCATCGAGAAAAAAAACCACTTTTAATGGTTTATATTGAAAAAATATCACTTATTATAATTTTTTAGAAAAAAACTTTTTTTTTAATCTGGACATAATTAACTCACTCTCCAACCTCATATGCGATTACACCTACAACCCTACGTGGTTATAGGTACGACTATATCCATATTTTATTTACTAATATATGAACGACCACTGTACGATTATATGTGCGGTTATGTATTAATTATATAATAAAGAGGGTAAAAAAAATCAAAAAGTGACGTTTGCCTTTTTCACAATTTCTCTAAGAGATATGGGTTTCACTTTCAATAATATAAAACTACAAAAATTACACTTTCTCCATTCATCGGATAGGTACATATTTACTTTTTGCACGTAGTTAAAGAAATATAATTATTTTATATATAGTGAATAATCGTATTAGTAGAGGTGTGTTAGTCTCATGTATGTGGATCCTATGTATTTTTTTAAAAAATAGATACTTTTGATGTAGATACCAAAACTGGCAAAATATATCCCTCAATGACAGATGAGAGTACTTTAATGTACCATCTAATTTAAAGATAAGAGTTAAAGAATAAAATGATTTTTTAAATTAAAGAACACAACATATTATATTCTATAATATACATTTAAATAAAATAAATAATAACATATAGAACATAAAATATCATACTGAGTAGGAAAAAAATCAAATGACCACATGTACAAGGGATAGGAAGTATAATAAGAAAAGTGTTGCAAAAGCACTCTTGATTTGTTAAAAATTCTCTTGGTGGGTGGAAATGTGACAAGGGAGTAGGTCCCATTTTTAGGCTACAAACATGCTTCCCAGTCATATACCAGAGCCACCACCTTAATTGCAAAGAATGATAAGAAAATGATTCCTATTAAATTGCAATGGATATGATTTGAAACACCTTTCATCCATCAATTTATGATTGTCATCTAGGCTTTGCCGTTATGGAAATAGTAGCATTTAGATAGGTAAGATCATTCCACTTTTAACAAAGACATGTTTGTTTCTAATCCTACTAAGTCCAAATAGTATATTTATTGATAAATACTTCCTCCGTGCTATTAACGTGATTCACTATAAATATTCTCTTTTTTCCTCATATTGAACGTCTGTCCTGGAATTAGTCCCATTTTGTTATACACATATAACTCACACACTCACTATTTGGAAAAAGTAAAAAGGACCCCTTAAGGTGGACGAAGTAAGTAGTATTTTGTATGGGCCCTAAGTCTTAATTAATTATTTTGTTTGGATCCCACTTTATAAAATAATATAAATCTTATCGAAAATCTTAATGCAAGACGGAGTGAATATTTGTATACCATAAAATAAGGTACGTACCACAAAATAAGAAACGAACCATGGATATAAAATAATAATATTTTAATAATAAATGATATATAAATGATAAAAATAATAACCCCAAATAAAATAATAATAATAATAATAATAATAATAATAATAATAATAATAACTCCAAATAAATTATATTTCATGAACAATTCGCAAAGTAAATAAAAATGATACTCCTACCGTCTCAAAGAAATTAACATACTTTTCTTTTTTGGTTGTTTCATATAAATTGACTTTTTTAAGTACATGAGACCCACATAAAAATAATTAATATAATCACATGTGTCCATACACACTCCACACTCACCATTAATATAATTACCAACTACACATTAAAATATTAAATCTTCAACTCACTATATATTAAAATGTTATACTCCTTAATTTTCGTTAAAAAAAACATGTCAATAAATATGGAACGGAGGGAATAATTTTCTTACTGAAAATTACTGATACTAGCTACTTAAAATAATAAAAATATAACGACCTCACGAAGTGTTGTTCGTATTTATTTTATGTAAGACAAAGTATTGGAGTGTCATTTAGAAATCTGCATATTAAAATTACATTTTTAATTTATCATTATACTACTAAACGAAACACATTATTTGTCATTAAGGTATAAAATTATTCACATATAAATCAATGCATTAATAAAATAAATGTCTGAGTAGATGCTAATTAACTGCATAATTATAATAGAATTCAGTATACTTGTAAGAGATCAAATAGAGTGAAATTTATTTTTGGAGAGAAAATGACGTTAAGGTAAAAATGGGCATAAAATGATATCTCTGGAAGAAAAATGATGATCACTACAAAAATGTTGCTCATTTGTAACGGTCTTTGTAACGGCTTGATGGACTTTATGACGATGTTAGTGACGATTCCGTGGCCGTCACAATGTTGATAGACACGTGACGTGGCCGTCACAATGTTGATAGTCACGTGACGAAAGACCGTCACAATTAAAAATGTATCTTATCATTACATGACATTATTTAATATGTATATGAGAACCACCTCACATTTGGCTCTACACCTACCCACTAGGGTTGCCTTTCTACATGAATAGATAGAATTGTCTATTAATATATTTCGATACGGTATAACAGTTTGTTGTAAAAAGTATACACTTTAATTAATAAATGTATAATTTTTCATTGAAAAAGTCGGTTTAAATAAGAATAGTATAAATGTTTGATTTAAATAATTAAGTTTTTTTCCTTAAAAAATAAAGGATATAAGTTATTATACTAAAGAGTATATTATTTAATATTAAAAGTACTCTACAACTTTCAAAATGAATGGAATTTGGGGACAGGGTGTCACTGGAAACATGCAAGTTTTAGCCATCATGATATTGTTCATACTTTTGCTTATTCTCTTTAATTTTTGATAACTCGGTGCTAATTTTTACTGGGTAGTTAGTCTTGTGTTAGATCGTCTTATGTATTAAATTAGTTACTTTTTATTAATGATGTTATTGTTATTTTTTTAAATGTTGTTACTTTTATTTTTACTATAAATTGTTTATGAATAGTTTAGTACATCATTATTACTTTTCATTGAATGAGTATCACTTTTCATTAAAAATATTATCACTTCTTATATATCTCATGGAATCCCTTACGTAAGACGGTCGCACATAAATTTTTACTATTTTTAGTTTTTTATTGAGTTGATATCATGTGCACCCGAAAGTAGACGTGCATTATGTGTATTAATTTTTATTCAATAGTGTATATATACTCAATCCGTCCCACGTTAACGTTGACGTTTGATTTTTGCACGGAGATTAAGAGAAATAATATTTTAATGTGTAGTAAGGTGAGAGAAATAATATTTAATGTAAAGTGAGTAGCTGTATTAGTGTTGTGTGTGGGTCATACATGGAATAATTAATTATTTTGTGTGAATCCAACTTGATAAAAAATAAAATATAAACCTTAATTTAGGACAACCCAAAATGAAAAATGTAAATCTTAATGTGGGACGGATGGAGTATTTCTTAATAAATATATAATTTTTTATATTCAGGTTTTCATTTAAAAAAATTAATAGAAAATTAGCTAACAAAATGTATAAATTCTAATTCATTAGTATATATATTTTGGGTAAGTTATGGGTGAATCTATCTCGCTTATCTTAATTCGCGAGACGAATTATATATTAACTCAATTAAATATATTTTAAGTTAAATTAAAAAAATTAAGGAGAAAAAAAAGACTTATCTGATTTCTATCAAATTTCAATTAATTATTATTTTCACTACAAAAAAATATTTTTTAGCAATCGAATTTACCAACGAAATTCAATGCGTAGATAATTACCAATGGATTAGCAATAAAAATAATATTTTTATTTTAGCAACGGAATGCCAACGGATTTATTTTCAATTTTAGCAACGGATTGATAATTACTAACGGATTACTAAGGGAATCATTATATAAATTACCAATGGAATTATTAGCAACAGATTATAAATAGAATTATTTACAATCAGAATTGATTTTTCGTTGCTAAAAATTTACCAACCACCACTTTACCAACGGATTCCTTTGCTAATTCATTGGTAAGTCAATTTAACGATGGAATTAAGACTTTTACCAACAGAATATTTCGTTGGTAAAAATAATTTTTTTATAGTGTTCTAATAAGTATTCATAATTAATTTTCTAATAACTAATGAAATTTTCATAAGACCGCTATTCATAATAAACAAACGTTAACCAAACAAGTGTTCATAATCCAAGAAAAAAAATAGAAAAGAAAAGAAAGTATTCATAAGAAGAAAAGCTTTGTTTGTTTGTCTATGTTTTATGTTTAAAATATATAATTAAATATATATATATATATATATAAAATAAAATAATTCGGGGCCCTCTTCAGAGCAGGGTTCTGTGCAGCGGCTCCTCTGACACCACCCCAAGGCCGACCAACTGATGACCAGTGTTATAGGTGTCAAGATGATCTTGACACTACTCATGATGGAAGACAAAATATATATAAGTATTTCAGAGAAGGAAAAAAGATAATCTCATTGCCTCTTGCTTCAAACAAAAAATTAAAACTCGTAAGCTTTTGATACCAGCCTCTTCTGTGAAAGATTGGAAGAAAGATGTGCGTGATGTTAGAAAAATACATGCTTTGGTGGAGAAGACAACATTCATGATTGGAAATTCTGAAGTGGTTACCAACGGTTCCGCACCAGAATGGGAGGCGAGTGGAAGACATCTCTTAAGATTAAGGAGGGTTTGTATGAGTGGGTTGTTTTGTCATTTAGGCTATCGAATGCTCAGAGCACCTTTATGCAGTTGATGACCAAGGTTTTGATCTTGGATTACTTTGTATGTAGCGGGGTGTTGATTCCGTATTTATGCAGCCTCTTGTATGTTAAAAAATTGTGCACTTCATTCCTTGCAAGAAATATTTTTATGCTTCTCATATTGCATGTCTTTTCTTTTGAGAGTAGTATGGCGCATCTGCAAACTAATGGCCAGACGGAAGTCAATCGAACTCTTGAAAATCTAATTCGCAACATTTGTGGTGATCAACCAAAGTAGTGGGAGTACACCTTGCCTCAAGCAAAATTTTATATCAATAACTAAGTTCATTGTTCTACTGGAAAAAAATCGTCTGCTATGGTTTACCAAAAATTTCTATGTCATTCTATAGACTTGGTAAAGTTATCAAAGGCTGGTAATGTGGCTGCAATTAAACTTGCAAAAGATGGGTCAATAGTGCAGGCTGAAGTTCGTCAGTTAATGATAGAAACTACTCTTGATTCAAAACAGTTGTGAACAAATATCAATGTTTGCATGTGTTCAATGTTAAAGATATTAAGATCACTCGAGGACGAGTCTTTTCAAGTGGAGGGGACTAATGTCAGACAAGAAAGAAAACATAACCTTCAAAATTCCAATCTTGAAAGTTACAATTCTTATTTATTAGTGTTGATTTCTAAGTTTGAGTGCTTCTTCAATTGGGTGGATCTTCTGTGCTACTTTGGTATGACATCTCTTGTGCCACTCAGTTGGATAATTGACAGGTAGGAAAGGGGAGGACAACTATACCCTAAGTCAATGCTTAAACCCTTGGAGTAATTCTCCACCCTACAACGTGTTATTCTCTAAAGAGATGTAATAGGATATATGTCATACCAAAATGTCACAGGTCATCCCGTACATCTTCAATTACTTTTCTTCTCTATAAATAGATGACTTGTATGAAAGAATTTTAATTGGAATCATATAAGCAATAGAAATTTGATTTCTTATTCTGTTAGTAGAGCGTTTGTCTTCTATGAATTATCTTCTGTGAGAAAAATCCAATTTCGTTTATAAATATTTTTGTTAGTAATCCGTTGCTAATAATTATGTTGACAAATTATATAATAATTCGATTGGTAATCCGTAGGTAAATAAAAATGGATATTATTCCCTTAACAATAATATTAAAAATTATAGGAATTCTGTTACTAAAAAACAAATGTAATATTTGTTGGCAATTCATTGATAATTACTAACAGAATGAGTTGCATTAGTAATTAATTCTTTTGTTATAAAAGAGTTTTTTTAGTGGTTTAGAAAAGTACGGCGTTATTGCCACCCAAAATTCTACTGAGGGCACCTAATAATTACAATATATATATATATATATATATATATATATATATATATATATATATATATATATATATATATATAATGTCAAATCTTACTCTTAAATTCAAATAAATTAATATATTCAAAATAATTTTCTTTGCATGCACACCAAGCACACCAAGTCACCCGCCATAACCCTTGGGAACCTCTCATTTTCATTCACAAATTTATCCAACTATGGCCAAGAGGGTTTCTGGGTGTCGCGTGATACTTTTACCAATCTTTTTTGAGCAAAAATCATCCATTTTACTAAATAATTTTT